>NC_069470.1:21080185-21102642 GCF_026875155.1 Cherax quadricarinatus | reverse complement strand
ATTACCTTTAAGAAAAAGTCCTCCGGTGTAGGTGTCATCCGACACTGGCAATTCACCCCTGCGAAGCAAGGTGTATGTGCTACAAGTGTCCCTCAAAGACATAACACCCGTGACCCTACCTTCATTTTGGTGTAAGGCCACAGTAGACTTACTTGAATATACCTTCATCCGAGGGTCTAAGACAGCTGGTCTTCTTTGGATACCTTGGGGCAAGACTGCAATGCAAGCAACATCATGTGTAACTGGTGTATTAACTGGAGAAGCATCTGCTGCAACCTGGTCCCCAAGCATCTTTTGACAATATGGCTGCAGGTGGCCCTGTTTATTGCAATATGTACAGTTTTGACATTGTTTATACAATTATTACAGTAATGCAGTAGTCTGCATAACAGTAAATTTTCTATTTTTTGTGTGAATAAAAATTTCAAATTATTTATATTGTAATAATAATACATACATACAGTAGACCGCCATTTAACACCATAGTTATGTTCCTGAAAATGGTGTGTTAGGTAAAACCGGGTTAGGTGAACTGAAGAACTTACAGGGAAAAATAGGGTTATGGTCCCGGGGGCCTCAAAAAAAGCAAAAAAACTTTTTTTTAGGCCTCCACATACTACAAAAATGAAAGTGAATATGCAATTGTAGTTCATTATGTTGTTTTTACTGGTTAAGACTACAAATGAAACAGATATAATAGTATTTCTCACCTTAAATTGTGGGTGCTTGTGTTTGTGGATGATTGTGGACTGGAGAATTATGCTGTGGCCCTACTGGGCTGAGGTGGATGGTGGAGGTTCTGGTACTGAAGTCGGTGGTTGTACTGGAGTTTTTAATTTTAAGGCATTCAATCAATCAGTCAGGGCAGTAAGTCAGTCGAGTCATTAAGTCGTCTCAGTAGTAGTACCAGTTCTTAGTAACCAGTTACCAGTAACCAGTGTACCAGTAGATGACTCACTACCAACCATCTGTGTGAATCACTGACTGTTATGTTGCTGCTGACCATAGCATGATTTCAAACACCGCTCACCCGTAGGCACTGGTGGGTCAGTCGAAGATAGGGAGCAGAGAGAGGCAGGTCGGCTGTTGGCGTTTCCCATACTTTTTGTTATATTATACGAACTACCAGCCTACGTGAGTATTCTTACCCCATCCACGTTACGTGAAAACCCACTTGACAGTCGGTCAAGTCATTAAGTCAGTCAAGTCAGTCAGACAGTAAGTTATTCAGTCAAGTCATTCAGTAAGTCAGTCAAGTCATTCAGTAAGTCAGTCAAGTCATTCAGTCAATCAGTCAAGTCAGTAAGTTATTCAGTCAAGTCAGTCAAATCAGTAAGTTATTCAGTCAAGTCATTCAGTAACTCAATCAAGTCAGTAAGTTAGTCAAGTCAGTAAGTTATTCAGTCAAGTCAGTAAGTCAGTCAGTCAAGTCATTCAGTCAGTCAGTCAAGTCAGTAAGTTATTCAGTCAAGTCATTCAGTCAGTCAAGCCATTCAGTCAGTCAAGTCATTCAGTCAGTCAAGTCAGTAAGTCATTCAGTAAGTCAGTCACACAAACTTATTTTTACCTCTTTTTATGTGTACAAGGTGAAACTTCATTAAGGCCACAGGTTATCTCATCTAATACAGTGGAACCCCGAGTTTCGAACTTTCTTCTTTCCAGAAGGCTGTTCAAGTGCCATTACCGAACGAATTTATTCCCATGAGGAATGTAAATTAGATTAGCCCATTTCAGACCCCCAAATATACACTTACAAAAGCACTTGCAATAATACACTTACATAATTGGTTGAGTTGGGAGCAGTTCGAAATTCGGGGTTCCACTGCATCTTTTCTTAGTTAATTCTAAGACTTAAATGCTTATACATTTTCTTAGCACTTTCAGCAACACTGGTATGCCTACTGGGTGTTGTGATTGCTTGGCACATACAACATATAGTAATTAAAAGATCAAAACAATTCACAAAAACAGCTAGCTTGTAGCAGAGAGGAAGGACTGGAGTTTACCTGGAGAGAGTTCCGGGGGTCAACGCCCCCACGACCCAATCTGTGACCACGCCTCATGGTGGATCAGGGTCTGATAAATCAGGCTGTTACTGCTGGCTGCACTCAATCCAACGTATGAGCTACAGCAAGGCTGCTTAGGAACCAACTTTAGGTGCTTGTCAAGTGCCTGCTTGAAGACAGGGAGGGGTCTACTGGTAATCCTCCTTATGTATGCTGGGAGGCAGTTGAACAGTCTCGGGCCCCTGACACTTATTGTGTTTACTCTTAACGTGCTAGTGATTCCCCTGCTTTTCGTTGGGGGGATGTTGCATCGTCTGCCAAGTCTTTTGCTTTTGTAGAGAGTGATTTTCATATGCAAGTTTGGTACTAGTCGCTCTAGGATTTTCCAGGTGTATATAATCATGTATCTCTCCCGCCTGCGTTCCAGGGAATGCAGGTTCAGGAACCTCAAGCGCTCACAGTAATTGAGATGTTTTATCTTCGTTATGCGTGCCATGAAGGTTCTCTGTACATTTTTAAGGTCAGCAATTTCACCTGCCTTCATTGAAAGGTGCTGTTAGTGTGCAGCAATATTCCTGCCAAGATAGAACAAGTGACCTGAAGAGTGTCATCATGGGCTTGGCATCCCTAGTTTTGAAGGTTCTCATTATCCATCCTCTCATTTTTCTAGCAGATGCGATTGATACAATGTTATGGTCCTTGAAGGTGAGATCCTCCGACATGATCACTCCCAGGTCTTTAACATTAGTTTTTCCCTCTATTATGTGGCTCGAATTCGTTTTATACTATGATAAAGTTTTTATTTCCTCATGTTAACATATTGGAGTAATTGAAATTTCTCATCATTGAACTTCATATTGTTTTCTGCAGCCGATTGAAAGAATTGGTTGATGTCCACCTGGAGCTCTGCAGTGTCTGCAATGGAATACACTGTCATGCAGATTAGGGTGTCATTTGCAAAGGAAGACACGGTGCTGTGGCTTACATCCTTGTCTATGTCAGATATTAGGATGAAGAACAAGATGGGAGTGAGTACTTTGCATTGTGGAACAGAGCTTTTCACAGTAGCTGCCTCAGACTTTACTCTGTTGACTACCACTCTTTGTGTTCTATTTGTTAGGAAATTGTAGATTCATCTACCAACTTTTCCTGCAATTCCTTTAGTATGCATTTTCTGCACTATTACGCCATGGTCACACTTGTCGAAGGCTTTTGCAAAGTCTGTGAATATTACATCTGCATTCTTTTTGTCTTCTAGTGCATCTAGGACTTTGTCATAGTGATCCAGTGGTTGGGACAGACAGGAGCGATGTGCTCTGAACCCATGTTGCCCTGGGTTGTGTAATTGATGGGTATCTAGATGGGTGGCAATCTTGCTTCTTAGGACTCTTTCAAAGATTTTCATGATATGGGTTGTTAGCGCTGTCAATCTGTAGTAATTTGCTATTGCTTTACTGCCACCTTTGTTTGGTGGGGCTATGCCTTTTGTTTTTAGTATCTGTGGAATGACCCCTGTGTCCATGCTCCCTCTCCATAGGATGTTAAGTAAGTTTATTCAGGTATACACAAATACAGTTACATAGAATTATCATACATAGCAGCATAAGTGTAGAGAACCTAGGATAACCCAAAAAAGTCAGACTGAGTGATAGCATGTGATAGGGGCTTCTTGCGGTTCTTGATGAAGACCGAGTTCCTTGAGTCTGACCCTGGGGCAGAGTGCATGGGCATGCAATTTATCGCCCATTCGAAGTCATTTGGCATCAGGATAACATCAGATAGGCTTGTGTTTACCAAATTCTGTGGCTCTCAAAAAAAAATCATTTAGATCTTAGACTCTCAGTCTGGTTAGCCGCTTGCTAAAAGCAGTCATATTGGGACTTAAGTAGCTCATTCATTACCTGCTTATCTGTGTTGGACCCAAAATTTTTCTTTTTTTTTTTAAGTAGGAGCCCATACTGGTGTTGTTCTCAACTTTGATTGGTCATAAGAAAAGAAACACTTTGGGTTTCTTTCAAGTTTCATTATGGCTTTTCATTCTTCTGCAATGTCCCGACTCCTATGGAGATTCCTTTAGCTTTAGTTTCAATGTTTCCTATTTCTCTTGATAAGTGTCTCCCTACGGCATTACGATACATTGGTCTTTTTAGCCAGCTCTGTTATTCTTTTCCGATGCCTCGTAAAGGAAATGCTGTCTCTTTCTATTTTAATCTACTCCTCCTGTTCTTAAAGGAATTGCCTTGAGCATTCATCGAGTGCCACAGAGTAATCGATTCGATGCATAAGTTAGGGTCTCTGTGTTTGCTTAGTCTATCTTCTAACTAATATCATTTAGGGACTTGGTTTACTTGGCCACTTTATGTTTTCTTGTTACTGAAGTTGAATTAGGTGAAACAGGTTCCCTCGTGACTGATCCATTTTGTCGGTCTGGGGGCTCTGCACATACATTTCTGAACCTCGATTATACGTGGACCATGGCATAACTATATTAATCCATTCATTGAGAGGGGGGGCTTTATTGTTATGCGAAATTAAGTTATGCGAATGAATTTTCCCCATAGAAATAATGGAAATCCCAAATTATATTTTTTCCCCCCGTGCAAGACACCCAAAAGTTATGAAAAAAATTGTTTTACCACATGAAATACTACAATTCCTACACATCAATGAGAAGGATACATGCACAATAGGAGGGAGTAGTACATGCCAGTATATATTGTGCATGGTACTACTTACTAAATGAAGAATAAATGGGCACTTACCTTTATTGAAGAATGCAGCAATGACTGATGAGACACTGTGTCCTGGGAGTGCCTTTTCCTCCTGGAGTTACTGTAGGTCCTGTTTGGCATTTTTTCATGAACAGCCTTATTACACTGTGTATGCAACTACGATTCGTAAATCTCTCAAAACAACCTTTGCTGGCTTTTAAATTCACATATGAGCAATAACAGCACTTTCAGGCAGGTGCAATTGCTGACCTAGGAAAATGTACAGAGTACTTCACGGCGCGCATCATAACGGAGATAAAACACCTCAATTACTGGGAAGCGACTTGAGGTTCCTGAACATGTTATCCCTGGAACGCCAGGCGGGGAGAAGATTACAGATATAATACCTGGAAAATCCTAGAGGGACTAGTTCCGAATTGCCACACACGAAATCCACTCACTAGAATGCAAAGACTTTGGCAGATGATGCAACTCCCCCAATGAAAAAGCAGGGGTGTCACTAGCACGTTTTATGACGACCATACATAAGTGTCGGGGCCCAAGACTGTTCAACTTGCCTCAGCATACCATAAGGGGGATTACCAACAGACCCTGGCAGTCTTCAAGATGGCACTGATAAGCACCTAAAGTTGGTTCTTTGATCAGGCCGGAGCTGTGGGCTGTACATTGGTTTGCGTGCAAGCCAACAGTAACAGCCTGGTTTTGATTTCAGGCACTGATCCACCTGGAGGCCTGGTCACAGACCGGGCCGTGGGGGCTGTTTGAACCCCCGGAACTCTCTCAGGTAAACTCCAGGTAAACTAGTTCAGATTTTTCCCTGTTCACCTGGGTGTTAGTCAAACTGTTGTGGGTGCATCCTGGGAGAGAAGTATTAAGGACCCAATGGAAAATAAGTTCGAAGTCTTCGATGACACTGACTTTTTTGGGTTTTATCTGGGTGGCTAACCGTCTGGGTTAATTGTTTCTTGGTATTCTCAATAAGCCCACAACAACGGTGCTACAGCAGCAGCAGCAGCAGCTGACAGTGCTAACAGTGCAGCAGCTGCAGCTCCGACAGTGCTTACAGCAGCTGCGGACGATGCTACAGCAGCAGCAGATCGGTTACTATAGCAGCAGCTGCAGCTGACAGTTGCAGCAGCAGCAGCAGCTGACAGTGCTTACAGCAGCAGCAGTGACGATGCTACAGTAGCAGCAGACGATGCTACAGCAGCAGCAGATGGTACTATTAGCAGCAGCAGCAGCAGCTGACGGTGGTACAGCAGCAGCAGCTGCTGACGTCAGCAGAGCAGCAGCTGACAGTGGCAGCGCAGCAGCAGCAGTGACCGGTTGTACAGCAGCAGCAGCTGGGGGGGGACGTGCATACAGCCAGCAGCAGCAGCTGACGCCAGTGTACAGCAAGAGCAGCAGCATCGCAGTTGACCATGTTACCACAGTATTTCGATAATTTTTCTCACCCTTTTTACCACAGGGTTGGCACATAGAAGCTTTCTTGGGACCCATGGTCACTTATTTGCAGGTCAAAATCACCACAAGAAGCACTGATATAATACGAAATGTTATGATTGTATGCTTGTATGTTTACCGCGGAGGCTGGCTTGTAAACAATGCCACGGCAGAGAACATGTGTGGCTGGCTCACTGTCCGACATAGACGCGTCTCGGCACGAGTAGTGTTGAAGGAGGTTGTTTAGCGGTTATGCGAGGCAAAATCTTAGCGATAATAAAATGTATCTGTTGCGGATATTTAACGTTATGTTGATGCCAACGGTATGTGGGGGTCCACTTGTATTGTGATCCGAGATTATTTTTTTTTTTATTATGGTGGACATTTCATATCAGATCATCATTGTTAATGAAGATGGAGGTCCAGTGTGTTCTCCAATCTAGTAGGCTCTATTATTTGCTGGTTTAAGTTGAATTTTGTGGTGGGGATTAAAGCTTGTTGTGTGGTGAGTTCTGTCTGAGCTGCCCTCCTGGTGTAATCACTGCAACAACAATATTTTCTATATTCCTCCATTTTAGGTGCCTTAAGTTGAAATCCCCCAGGAGCAAGATGTTTGGGGCAGGAGCTGGAAGGTTTTCCAGACATTGGTCAATTTTCAATAGCTGTTCCTGGAATTGTTGGGAGTTGCATCTGGGAGGCTTGTAGACTACTGTAATGACTAGGTTTTGGTTCTTGATCTTTACTGCTAAAAGTTCAACTACATCATTTGAGGCATTAACCCTTTCAGGGTCCGTCCCGTAGATCTACGGCTTTATGGTGAGTGTCCAAACCGTAGATCCTACGGCCATGAGATCAGCTCACTCTGATAAACTAGTGAGTGGTAACATTTGGGCTAGATATTAGAGAAATAATCTATGTGGTATGTAGTGCAACCACATAAAACAGATCCTGCAGCCACTGTGTATAATGGAAGAAAAAAATGAAATCCATGATTTTTTTCGATTTAAAACAGCAAACTTTTGCAGGTGTGGGGTTTTTTTTTGTATGTTTTTTATAGTTTGTTATTTGCGATTTCTTGGTCTCATTTGATTTAGATGGAGGACATATTACAGAAATAGAGATGATTTATGATGGTTTTAGCTCTGGAAAATGCTTGAAACTGAGCTCAGGTAACGGAAATGTTAAATTTTTGGCCGATATTCAGAGTAAACAAAACGGACCTCACACATCTAAACACGTCGTGGTGGTGTCTAATATACATTCACCAAATATGGTGATATATTTATACAATTTATTTACAGTATTGAATAACAGTAAATCTTCTATTTTTTGGTCGTGAATAAAATTCATTATGTGAATAAAAAATCAAAATGGATTTATTTGTAAAGCCATCAAAAACATAAGATATAATGACAGAGGGAAATGTTAGTTTAGTGCCAGGAATTGCCTACATTCGTATTCTCGGACCTATTTGGAAATTGGAAATATTTTGTATAATAATATACATGTATAATAATAATGTATGTATAAAAAATACAGTAGACCCTCGAGTTTTGGCAGCCTCGACTTTCATGAAATTCGACCTTTGGCGGTTTTTTTGGAAAAATTTGGGCCCTCGAGTTTCATGAAAAAACTATGTTTTGGCAACCGTCCGGAAACCCGTCCGCTCGTCACTGCATATACAAAGCCAGCTCCCACGCCATTCATGCTCAGTGTGCCTTTGTTTACCAACATGTGACCATCACCCCGTGGGTTCATACGTAATAATCCATTGTTTTTGTGATTACAACTGCAAAAATAAGTCACCAGGGGCCCCAAGGAAAGCTATTGGAAGCCCTTTAGTAAAAAAGTTAGGAACACAATTGAATTCAAGAAGGAAATCATTGAAAAATATGAGGGGTGGAGTGCGTGTTACAGAGCATATTGTGTACAAGAGAGGGATTTTAAAAGGGTTTGTGGCTGACCCAAAGGAATCTATGTCAGTTGTGGAAACTATTGTGGCATTGGGGTATGCCCCTGGGGATGTCCCTCGGGTTGGAGGTGAGTGGTGAGGATGTCGAAGAGTTGGTGAAGGACACAGGGAAGAGCTAACCACTGAAGGGGCTGCAAGATCTTCATCTTCAATAGCAAGAGATCACAGCTCAGGAAAACTGCTGCAGAGGAGGAGGAAGAGAGATTGGAGGAGGTGCCTTCTTCAAAGATTAACGACATTTGTGCAAAGTGGACAGAAGTGAAAAACATTATGGATGAACTTCACCCTAACAAAGCTGTTGCAGGCCGTATTGGCAACATGTACGATGACAGTGTTGTGTCCCACTTCAGACAAATCTTAAAGAAACGCCAGAAACAGACCTCTCTGGACAGATATTTTGTGTGACAGGGGTCCAGTGACTCTCAAGCTGGTCCCAGTGGCATTAAAAGAAGGGGAGTAACCCCAGATATGGGCTTCATACCTGAAGTCCTAATGGAAGGAGATTCTTATTTCAAAAAATAGTGTACACCTTCCTCCTATCCCCTCCTCCCATCTTCCATCCATGCAGAAGTCTTCAGTAAAGGTAATTGTAATATTATTATTATTTTAACTACATGTACTTGATTTCTGATCTATTTAATCTTTATTTAATTTGAAAAAAAAATAATTATTTTAATATTTTTGGGTGTCTGGAACGTATTAATTTTATTTCCATTATTTCTTATGGGGAAAATGGTTTCGAGTTTCGTGATTTTCGACTTTCGGCAGGCTCCCCTGGAACAGATTAATCACAAAAACTCGAGGGTCAACTGTAATTATAATAATAGACAGCTTCTAAATTTCATCATTAGATGGCAGTGATTACCACAACAATGCGGGAGCAGTTGTGGCCGCCTCCACTTGCCACATAATGACATATTCTATTCATTCCAGAGTATATTTCAGTTTTCTGTGTTATTTATATTGTTTGTTGTCATATTATATGAATTGTGATAGTTAAATAAGCGGGTATAGATGATATTAGTGAAATATTAACGTATCTTATTGTGCCTCCTGAGAGCCGGATGGGATAAATTGCGTTTCAGTTTATTTAAATGAGGAAAATTTGGGTGCAAATGTGCAAATCCAAATGGAGCAGGTCAAGAAACAGATTAAATTCATAAGTAGAGGTTCCACTGTATTACACTTATGTACCTTGGAGATGCTGGCATTGGGTTTGGGTGGGTGTAAGATAGGCTGGGCAGCATATGTTTTTCAGTGGCCCTATGTACCCCAATAACATTGGAGGAGTAAGTTTTGTGTTTTTTTTTTATTGCTTAAAATCTTTGACTGTTTCGGTCGTATATATATATCTTACGGCCACTGTTTCTGATGTATTTATACGCATAAATTCTAGCGGGCTTCAAATGAAGCGGGAAAAAGCTGGTAGGCCCACATGTGAGAGAATGGGTCTGTGTGGTCAGTGTGCACCACATAAAAAAAATCCTGCAGCATGCAGTGTCTAATGAGGAAAAAAAGACCATTTTTTTGGATTAAAAGCCGACTTTGAGGTGTATTTGTAAGTGGGTTTTTGTTTAATTCTTTTCATGTCTCGTGATAAAAAAGGAAACATATTACGAAATAGATAATTTTGAAGTTTATAGAAAACTACCCTTTAAAATTTAGTCAAAATAGGGAAAAGTTCATTTTTACCAAAGTTCGGAGTAAGCAAATCACCACACGTCTGATAACTTAAAACTGGGGAGTCTAATATTCTTTCACAAGGCTCTGAGTGTGGAAAAGTAACATTTATGGGGGGTTCGGGGAAAACCCGGCAGGCCCGGATTGGTCCGAGATGGGAATTTAAGTCCTCATTTGAAGGGGGGTGTTAATGTTGCAGTTTAAAAACTGTAGTGTAAAGCCCCCTTCTGGCAAACAGTGTGGAGTGAATGAGGGTGAAATTTTACTTTTTGGGCCACCCTCCCTTTGGGGGGAATGGGCCAGTGTGATAATAATAAAAAAAAGGTTGAATTATTTATCCCTTTTTTTACAATGTGCAGTATCGCATAACAGAAATTTTGTATCTTTATGTATGAGAAAAAAATCAAAATAGAAAGCAATAGTAAATAAAGGACCCCAAGACGTGACAAACAACAGGATATGTTATTTTAGTGCCAAAAGTTTCATTTTTTATTATGGACCTATTTTAAAAATTGGGGCTTTTTTTTTAAATTTTTCATAAAATTTGGCCAAATTGCCAATTTCTGCCCACTTCATTGGGTAGTTCAAATCAGTAAATGGGCTTTTTTCTTGTATCAAGATAGATAAAATGGATTTAAATAAATAGCTATAGTTTGGTCAACGGGGCAACAGAATTGGCCAAAAACAGGCTCAAAAGTTGGAAAAATTTCCCGGATGCGTATAGTCCCAAGACTCTAACTTCACGGGAGCAAATTTCCGTGAGTTTTCGCCCAAAATTTTTTGTTTTTTTGGTGTCATTCCACCAGAAAAAGATTCCTTTCTTTCTAAGAAAAATTTTTTTTTTTTTCCAAAATTTATCAAAGGAATGAATTTTCAGAAAGGAGCCTGGACAGTCAAAGGGTTAACTTCTTGCTACGTTAATGCTACATTTTATTGATGGCCACTATACCTTTATAAACTCCTGCTGCCTTAGTAAAATACTTATGTAGAACACGAAGGGGGCATATTGTCGCCTCTCTCTTCCTCCCCACTTTGTTATTTGCTCAAGTTTTTTTTGAATTCTTTTTGGGTTTTTCACCTTTTTATCAATGGGCGGGCAAGCAGCTTTCTTTGGCTTATGGTGGCTTACCTCAGTCACACAGAATAAACAAGTGCAAAAAACAATGAATTATTTTAAATGTTTCCTTGACACTGCTCAAAATGTGTTTGTGGGGGCTTTGGTGTGCCGCGGCATGGCGGGTCCATACCCTGATGAGAGGGAGGAAAGCAGTAGAAATGGACCCAATATTTTTCCCACGATGGAAGGGGGAAAAGCAAAAAGGACCATGATAAAGAATTTTTTTTACGGGATAAAAAATTGCCTTGATCAGGATAAAGAATTCGTATTAAAATTTTTATTCTCTAAAAGGATTAAAATGCTGAGTTTAAGAATTTGGTTTTTGTGTTTTTTACATGTATTAAAATAATTTTTACAGAGTTCCCGCTAGAACGCCTGCATGATAGGATTTCGGGCCAGATTATTTTTTTCAAATTCTAAAATATTACAATTATGGGGTAAGTTGGATTATGCTAAGGGCTAAATACTTTTTTGTGGGTTTGACAATGTGAATCCCTTTTTTTGGCACAGTAATAGTTTAGTATTGGAGAATCACGGGGCCCAACTTATGGTATTGGGATTCTTATTTTAAGATTAAATTGGGATATTTCTGTTTATGGTCAAAGGGGTGAGTGAAAGTTTTAACCACCGGGGTTTTATTCGTGTTTTTAGTTGACGGGTGTATCAGGGAAAAAAAATGTTTTCTAAGGGTAGTTTTAAAGGGTGATGAATGTGTCTGCAGTTCTAGCTTAAGGGTAGGTGCTCCAGATTTTGGGGCCCTTTGACAACATTGAATTTTTTTAATGGTTTTTAGTCGACAGGGGGAAAATTTTCGTACAGATTTTTGGTCTGGTGTTATCCCTGTGGGTCTTCACAACTATCAAAAAGCATTTTAGGTAAAGGGTTTAAATTGGGGGAATTTTAAGGGCCCTGTGTGTATTGCCAGTAGTAAGTGGGGATGAACTGAACGGGAGTAAGTTTAATCTATGAAGAGGGGGGGGTGTGTTTGCCAGGGATGAATTTAGTATTTTTCTTATTAGGCTTTTTGTTGGGTTATTTTTGGCTTTAGGGGGTTTTGCTGCAGTTGACCCCCAAGCACAAATAACATAGGGAGGTATGGTTAAATGAGGGTTAGTGTGAAAGGCATTTTTGGCACGAATATCGATTTGGAGAGGATCCAACATTTTGGATAATTTTTTGGTTATGTGTTGGATATGGGTGCTGAAATTAGGTTGTTTAAAGGTATAGGCTGGGAATTTGCCCTCTTATCTGGAAATTGAGTGTTGTCGATCTTAATTTTAAATTTGGCATCTCCTGCCTGCTACCAAACATAATAAGTGGTTTTTCAGTGTTAAGGAAGTTTTTGGCTGTATCCAAGTCGATTTTTGATCCTCCCATTAAAATGGTGTTGGGGTGGCAAGTAGGGTGAGGTGACAAAAGTCGTGTCGTCAGCAAAGAAATGGGTTCAGGTTTGGGATACGTTTGGAAGATCATTATGTAATGAGAAGGCGGGGACCAAGGACATTCCCTGCGGAACTCCGTTAAAGTGGCCGTTTTGGTGATGCTGTGTCTTAATGGGGGACTTACTGAACCTATATTGGGTAAGATTAAAATTGCAGCGCAGGGCCCCCTTATACCGTAATGGTCAATTTTTGGGGAGTAGGTGTCGTGGTAACTGTGTAAAAAAGCTTTTTTAGGTCAATAAAAATTCCCTAGGGGGTTTGTTTTTTTCCCTTTTAGTAAGGTTTTTGATGAGTACCACATCAGGGTTTTTTGAAGAAAGTGGTGCTCTGGCAGGGGGGGAAAAAAGTGAGTCTGGTCAAGTCAGGCTAAGTCATGGCTCCTTTGGAAGCAAGAGTGTGAAAAGGGGGTTTAAAATTTGGGGGGGGATCTGTAACAAGGGTTCCCCCCGGGCAGTTTTAGGCCCATTGTTGTTTAAAAATATAAGTGCCCTTGATGAGGGAATTACCACTGACAAAAGCAAATTTGTGATGACATAAAGATGGGTGGATTTTCGATTAGACGTTGATGTTTTGTAATTCAGGAGGTTTTGACAAACTAGTTCATGTTGAAAATGGTTTACAGCTAAATTAAAAATTTAAATATACGGGGAAATAGTTGATAACAGCTATCGCCAACAGACACCCGCAGGCGAGGGTTAGAAGCTGTCGTAGCCACTTCTCAATGGGCTGGAAAAGAAATATATTATAGTAAATTACCCCTGGGGGGTATTAGTCACAATTTCATTCACCAAATTGCTGGAAAACTTCTTGTGGGCTCAAAGGTCTCCCCTACTGGGGTTTGATGTTAAATTTGTAACTTATCCCAATGCACGTCAGTAGTGTACAGTGGCCCCAAACCGCGATATTAATCGTTCTTGGAGCTCACGTTAATCAAAATAATCTTGTCAAGTTAATTTTCCCCATAAAAATAATGGAAATAAAATTATCCGGAAAGCCCCCCCCAATGTATTAAAAAAAAAAAAAATTACCAATGAAATTTTAATTTTAATGCCAAATTAAAAAGACAGCACAGTTACATGACACCTTTTTTGAAGATCTGGTGGTTGATGGGTGGGGGGGGGAGAGTGTTGATCTTCTTAGTTTTTTAGAAGGGGATCCCCTTCCAAAGCATTGAGGTAGAAAGTCTTTTGGGGGGTTATTTCCCTTTGTTTTTTTAATCCACTAGGACCAGCTTCAGAGTCACTGGACTTTGTCGCACAACTATCGTAAATAGATACCTGTCGGAAAGTGGGTGAGGGGGGGGAATAGGAGCGATTGGTGGAATGATATGTAAAGAGAGTAGAAAGGGAGAAAAAGTTAGCAATGGAAGTTTTAAAAAGTAGAAGGATGCAGGGGAAAGTTTATGGAGAAAAAGAGAGGGGTTAAGAGTGGGAAGAAATTTAAAAAAAGAGAGCAAATGAGAGAGTGGGAGGATGTTATAACAAATTTTTTTGAAAAAGAAAAATTTTGGAGTGAGTTTAAAACAAGTTAAGGAAGCCTTGAGAACAAATGTTTTGTCGATAAAAATGGAGAGGAGAGTTATTTAATTTGGGAAAATTAGGGTATTGGGAAGAGGAGGGAATATTTTGAGGGAAATTTTAAAGTTGATGAAGATGGGAAGCTGTGATTTCGTGTTAGGGCAAGGAGGAAAAACTCTTGTAGGAGTGAGGAAGGCCAGTTTTTGAGGTGGGGGAAGTTCGTGAGGCGTAGGTAAAATGAAAGGGGTAAAGGGAAACCGGGATTGAGGGATAAAGATAGAAAAATTTTAAAAACAGGTGGGGATATGTTTTTGGGGGTTTTGGGTTTTGTTTTTTAAAAATGTTGGGGGGGTTAAATAGGGGGTTTTAGGAACCAAATTTTGTTTTAAACAAAACAAAAAGGGTTCAAAAAAAGGGGGAAAGGGGAAGGAAAGTGGTAGGAATTGAAAGAAAAGAAAAATGGGTGGTGCAGTGCGGACTTTTTAAAATGGGGTTGTGAACTTGTTTTGGGAAAAAAAAAATTAACGTTTTTGGTAAAGGGCTTTGTGGGATTTTTGGTTTGGAAAATAGGGGTATTGGGGGGTTTTTCAATGTTGGGGGTAAAGGGAAAATAAATTTCGAAAGAAAGAAATTTTTTTACGAGGAAAAGGGGCCTTGAATGTGGAAAGAGGGAAATTATTTTTAAAAGTAGGCCTTAACCCCAATATCATTTATGGGGGTTTAAAATTTTTATAGAGGGGTTATAAAAAAAAATGGGGGGTCTTGCAAGGGAAATGGAATTAAAAAAAAAATTAAGAATCACACATAAAGTGGGAGTTGTCACAGTTGCCTTTTGCTGATTTTACCTTGGCTTTGGGAGAAAATTCGAAGAGGAAGTTGCAGAGAATTGGGGGTGGTGAATTTGGTTTTTTAGGGTGTGCAAAAGAAAAATTAAAAGTGAAATACAGAAAAGAGTAAATTTTTTTTAGGATAACAAAAAAATTAGGATGAAAAGATTGGTATCGAAATTTTGGAGGGAGAGATATGGGGGAGGTAATGTATTTCAGAATATTTTTGGGGAGTGGGAGTTTTTAGCGGGGATGGGTTTTGAAAGATGATGTGGGAATATAGAATTGAAAAAGGGAAAAGGGTGGGGGTGGGCACTTAGGAGTCTGTGGGGGACAAAGAAATTTGTCTTGGGGCAAAGAGGGGAATGTAGAAGTATAGTTTTACCAAAAAAAATTTACTAATCCGGGCGGGCGTGGGGAAGCTGGGGATGGTGTTTGCAGAAAGGGGGGAAGGTGGAGGCGGGATTCTTTTTCGAGGGCAAGGTTGTTGAATTAAAGAAAAGAATTCGTATTGGAAAATTAGGAGGAGGGGGGTTCCAAAAAGTTGAGAGGGTAGGAGGGTTGTTGAGGTGGTTCGGACATTTTTAAGTGAAAGGAGAGAAACGAGTGATTAGGTGGATCATTTTTTAGTGGAAGGAAGGCGGGGGTAGGGATGGAAGGAAAGGTTGGAGGGGGGGTTTAAAAAAGGAGTTTTTTGGTTTAGGGTTTAAAGCCCTCTGGGCAGGTTTTAAGGAGTGAATGGGAAAATTTTTTTTTTAAACGTTTTGGTTGGAGTGTGAAAAAAAAAAAAAGGGGTTTCAAAACCGGCCTATTGGTCCAATTGGGAAAATTTTCGTTTCCCACCTGAAAGGGGGGGTAAATTTCTTTAAAAAGGGTTAAAACACCCTTTTGGAGCAATTTTTAATGATGGGAAATTTTTTTTTTTCCCCCCTCCGGTTCGGCCCCCTTTTTGGTTAAAAAAAAAAAATCTGTACCTTATTCTTTATGCTTCCCAAATTTCCAAAAATTTCATTTACTTCCAACCCCCGGCTTCAGTACTGGTTTAGGGTGATTTTTTCAAAAAAATTTTGCACCCCCAACCCTTTGCACACATTTCCAATTTTTTGCAATTCTTAATTTCTCTATCCCCTCCCCAAAAAGTTTCCTAGGTTGCCCCCTTCGGGTTTTAAGATTTCTAGGAGCTCAAATCAGTGGCAGTTCTTATTGCTCCCACCACCAAAATTTAATTTCCCCCCCAAAAAATAACCCCAAGGAACTTCCCCAGAAAGGGTTCCTCAATGGCAAGGATTCCAGGGTTAGCCCAAACCTTAAAATCCCCCTTTTTCTTTTTCTTGGAATTTTTTTTCCCGCAAGCAGGTCCTCTTTGATTTCCTCCCAAGCCTTACTTTTGTTTTACAATTGGGATGGTGAAGTTTTTTCAAACCCTTTGGTAGTTGAGTTTCTAGGTCGCTACAAAGCACCTTTCAATAAGCTTTTTGTGTAAGTTTTTTTGAATTGGAAAAATTAGTGGCCATCTCAAAGGGTGATTAAAAAAAACTTACCTAATGAAGTGTCCCTGAATTTTACTCGCCAAGTTGAAGGAGCCCCATGCAAAACCAGGAGGCACTAATCTAATTTCTTTTCTTGGTTTTTTCCCCCATTGGGGGCAAATCATTGAACCCCGTATAGAAAAAAGTCCCTGTGCCCTGTTTTCTGTTTTCCCCCAAAAACTTTCCCCAAATTACCTTTCGAATTTTTTTCCCTGAACACTCTGGGGGGTTTCGGGGGTTCACCCAAAAAAGGGTTATTTCAACACCCGCTTGGGGAAAAACGAAAACCTTTTTTATATTTTTGCCCGGGGGTCCTTTTCCTCCTGGGAATGACTCCTGTTGGCATTTTTTTCCCAAAAACGGGTGTTTTATTACAATTAAAAATTTTTCAGGTTTTTAGTTTAAAGAGGCGAATTCTGCACTTTTTTCAGCCCCCTTTTTGGGCCGAATGGAGGCCTACCTTGCCCTTTCACACTTGAAGCCCCTACACAAAATTCTAAAAATTTGCGGCCCCTTAAAACACACGCTTTTTGGGTCTCTTTTTTTTAATTTTAATATCTGAAACCCTAGCCCCTTTTAATAGAAAACTTTAGGGAAAGCTATCTCCCACGTTTTTTTTCAAAACCAAAAGGTCTTCAAATTTTTCATTTTACTCATTTCCAAAAATGTCCCTTTGGAAGAAAATTTTTGAGCCTTTTTTCCACATGACGATGGGTTTTGGGGTTTCTATCAATGGACCAGTCAAAAAAACCCCCACCCCCACAAAAGCAAAAATTTTTTTTTCTTTATTTTTCCATTAGAATTTACCCTTTTTGCTTTTGCCAAACTTTTTTGGGGGCCCCGGTGTTTATTTGCGGGGCAATCACTACAAAACTTTAATATAAATGTTCCCGGATTTTTAAAGGACCTGGTGGTGGTCTTTAAAACTGGCCCATGGGCAAGGGAGCGGCCCGGCCAAACCTCTCGAAAAGAACAGGTGGTCGGGTTTTTTTTTTAACACTAGCGAGGCAAAACTTTTGGTTAAATTTTTATGCGTCAGGGTTTTTTGTTAATTAAAACCATCGCTGGTTGGGGTCTACCCCTTATTTTTTTTGACTTACCTGGGGTTTTGTTTGACCCTTTTTAAACCCGGGAAAGTCAACTTGTTAAGGAAAGTGTTTTTAAGAATGTCTACAACGTTTGGTTTTTGCAACACTATAAAAACTGTTTCAAAATTTGTTCATTTTAAAATCTATTTTTTAAAAAAAGATGCAAAAATTTTTTGTTTTTTTGGTTTTTGTTGAAATTTTTTTCCACCGAAGTCAAAATTTATTTTTTTATCCCGGGAGTAGTGGAAACCCCTAGGATCAAAAGTAACGCCCAAAGTTCCTTGTCTTTTTTCCCCATATAAAGAAAAGTGGCCTAGATTTTTTTGTTCCTTTAAAATTTCCCCTTTAAAAAAAAACGAATGTTTGTTCATCTGTCTTTAAAATTTCCAAGAATTAAATTTTTTCCATGGTTAAAAGGGGGGCAGGATTTCCTTTAATTGCTTAGGTAAAATTGTTTCTTTTTTAACTAAACTACTTCAACATTTTTTGGCAAAGGGGGGACCCCTTCAATACTCAAATGTATCTGTGACTTTATTGCTGGTGTACAAAGATGTTTTCCCTTTTGAGGGGGCTGTGCCCCTCAGGGCTGAAAGGGGCTGAAGGGGGCTGATACCCCCCTACTTGAGAAAATTTCTCCACAATTCGTGGTCAGAAAAGTGGGAGTTTAAGTTCAGTGTAGATAAATGTTAAGTTCTAAAGCTCGGAAATGTTCATAACCCTAGCACCTATCAGCTTATTAATATTGAACTTAGCCGATATAATGCGAAAAGGATTTGTGGGTTGTGGTAAGCAGCAACCCTAAACCAAGACAGCAGTGCCTAAGCATGTGTAATAAGGCAAATAGACTGCTGGGATTTATATCAAGAAGTGTAAGCAACAGAAGTCCAGTGGTTATACTTCAGCTTTATACATCATTAGTAAGGTCTCACCTAGATTATGCAGCTCATTTCTCGTCTCCATTTTACAGAATAGATGTAAATTTGTTAGAAAACATTCAGCGACGAATGACAAAAATTAATTCATTGCATTAGAAATCTTCCGTATGAAGATTAGATTTTGCCACCGATGTGGCTAGTTTATTGTGAACCCCATATCCATCCTGTGGATGGTAGTGCAAGAGCATATGGATGCATTAAAGGCCTAGGAACTAGGCCGCAAAGGGTTAACAGGTGTATATATGGGCTTTTATTTATCTACATATCTAAAGTTCAGTTATCTGTTACAAGCAAATTTAGGAAATTTGCTTAGTATATCTGGTATCTTATTTTCATTAATAAGATATCTTGACATGTCACATAGGTTATTATACTGTCTGTCTCTGTATTCCTCAATAAGTGAATAATTAAGCACATAGTGTTCAAGACAGTGACCATATGCCTGATCACATAATTTGCATTTAGTTTGATCATCATCTGTGTCTCTCTCAAACTGCCAAAAGTACTTGTAACCAAGCCTAAGCCTGGCCACTACAACATCAATCAGTCTGTTCACATTGCACATTGCTCCATAAACATACTTATCTACGTTCATGTTATCATAGTGGGTTATAGATCTACTCGGGCTTCTAACTGCATTCCTATAACAATGATTTTCATTATTTACTTCTCTCCTAATATTATTCTTAATGCTAGACACAGATATACCAAAGTTATTTTCTACATTCTCCTTCTGGATACTCTTCTTTGCTAACATATCAGCTTTATCATGAAGGAGTAATCCAATGTGTGATGGGATCCATAGCAATTGTACATAATTCCTTTGTCCCTGACTTTTGAGTATCTATACCTGGCTTCTCCAATGAGCATGTTGTTAGAGTCATTATATGAGTCAAGAGCCTTGAATGATGACATAGAATCAGTAATAATGATTGAGTCAAGCTCAGTGTCATAGGTTAGCTATAGTGCCATTAAGATTGCAAACAATTCAGTTTGCAGTATAGATGCCCAGTTGTTAATTCTTATGCCTAACTCAACAATTTTATTATCTTTCTTAACTAGGGAGGTGGCAACAAGAGCAGATGCAGCCCTGCCAGAAGACTCCTGTTTAGATCCGTCTGTGTACATAACTTTTGATAACTTATTACTTCCAGCTAGGCGAGAAATTTCTTCTTGAGCAGTTGCTTTAACAAGTGATTTAAGGAAGGGATTACTAGCAATGAGCTTCTTGGGAGGGACTTGCAGGTATGTGATATTAAATGAACACATCTTCCATGGAGGGGTGAAATGCTCTTGTTGCCTACAGTGATACAGTTCATGCAGGTTATAAAGCTTAATGCAATTGCACACTTTCACGATCCATTTAGATCTCTGTGTATTTACCTCTAGACACTTGGTAAGATTCATTGTGATAGTGTCTGGTTCATTTCTTAACATTAATACCAAGTACAGTGTTAATCTCAATAATCTTATCACTGATACTAGAAACACCAAGCTCCTTCCTCATATTAAGAACCTTTATAGATTTGGGACACCCAGGAATAATTCTGAGAGCTTCATTTTGCATTAACTCCAAGGGTTGGAGAGAACTTTCTCTAGCTAATATCAACATGGGAGCAGCATAATCAATTAACCCTTTCAGGGTTTCCGATGCACTAGTACGGCTTACGCGCCAGGGTTATTGATGTACTAATATGCATAAATTCTAGCGCCTTCAGATCTCACGGGAAAAGGCTGGTAGGCCTAGATGTGAGAGAATGGGTGTGTGGGGTCGGTGTGTGTGGTAGAAAAAAAATCTGGGGCCCAGTGGTGCATTGTGGAACGTCATTTTAGTAGACCTTGTTCACCATGCCTCGCCGTAAGAAGCTCCTCACTCCTCAGCGAATTGGGACGCTTTTGTTCCCCAATGAGAGTTCAAATACAGATGGAAGTGCCAGTGAAGATGAGTTTCAAGGTTTTGATGAGGTTGTGACTGAAATTAATGACCATAATACCAGTAATAGTGAGGAAAACCCGGACGACCCTCAGCCTTCCACCTCTGGTGCTGGGCTGTCTTGTTCACGTTCAGTTGTACCAGAACCAAAGAGGAAACTCCTATTTTCCCAAATTCAGGACTCAGATGCGAGCATTGGTGATGATAGTGATAGTGAATATGAACTACAAGCTCTTGAAAACACTTCCAGTAGCGATAGCGAAGTGGAATATTCTCCAGTGAAGCGTCAGTATATACGACGATATATGCGCTCTGGTAGTGTGCCATATGATGTTTCAAGAGGAAGGAGTACATCTTGGAGTACATCCCATGGCTGTACAACAAGAACAGATAGTGAAAATGAAGATGATAGTTTTGCAATTGGGATGGAAAATATGCATGGTGGTGATAGTGGTGGTGTCGGCCGTGAGGCACCAGCAGTGGGCCATGCTGCCACCCACGCTGCCACCCACACCACTGCCTCAGCTGATCTACAACAAAGGCCACCACCCCCTACCCACCCACCACACCAGCCTCCACAACCACAACCACAACTTCCACAACCACAAACTCCACATCCACAACCACCTGTCAATGTCCAGTACCCACCAGCAGACAGCACCTGGGATTGGCAGGAAGCTGCCAATTTTGTTCCAAATCCCCACCAGTTTGATGAAAGCCAAAGTGGAATGCAGCCATCTCGTACACTGGGGAACAATGCCATTTAACTGAAATGTTTCGAGTTATTCTTTGACGAACCCCTGATGGAAATTATTGTCAGGGAAAGCAACACATACTTCGATTACACCATGGCAAACACAATACTTTCACCAAAATCACGTCTACACCAGTGGAAGGAGACAACTGTGGCTGAGATGTATCTTTTCTTTGCCACAATAATGCTTATGCCACATGTGTATAAGCAAACTGTGAAATCATACTGGTCAACAGACCGCCTGATTGCAACCCCAGGTTTCAGTGGTATAATGAAGTGAATCGATTTGTCCTACTATTACGTATGCTTCACTTCTCAGAAACAACCAGGCCTGACAGAAATGACAGGTTATATAAGATTAGGAATGTTTTTGTGTATCTTAAAGAGAAATTCAATATGTATTTTTATCCCTTCAGGAAGCTTGTTATTGACGAGTCTTTGATTCTGTTCAAAGGAAGACTTTCAAGCAATACATACCAAGCAAGAGGAAATGCTTTGGTGTAAAGTTGTTTGTGCTTTGTGATTGCTACAGTGGTCTTGTATTGGATATTATTGTGTACACCAGAAGTTATACATTGCCAAAATACAGGAAGTTATTGGGCATCTCTGGTGATGTGGTTAGAACAATGATGGAACCATACCTTGGTAAGGGGCATATAGTATATACTGATAACTCGTACACAAACCCCTCAGTGATTTTTTGTGAGTGAAGATGAGAGATGTGTGTGGCACAGTCATGCAAATCGTAAACATATGCCCAGGTTTGACACTGGCACTTTATAGAGGTGAGGTTTTAGGCATTTTCTGCCATTGGACATCATGGCATTTCGGTGGCATGAAAACGAAATGTCCACACTGTTTGTCATCCCGTTCCCCTACGAAAAAGACAAACTCTGAGGCAGATAGAGAAGCAATGAACCCATTCAAAACCTGCAGCGTGATTTTTATTACACCCTCATATGCACTCATTTGGGCAAATGTAATCAAAGGTTTTTCTGATTGTGTCGCAAGAGTTATAATTGGTACATAAAAAATCTTTTTCCGTCTTCTGGACATTTTTTTCCCTGTCAAGCTTTAATACATATAAGATGGGGGCCAAAACAAACCACCTATTTCGATTTTTCCCTTTTCTGTCATCGATAAAAAATTCAAGTTTTCCCAAGGGACAACACTGCATAGAAAACCGCCCACTAAATTATCAACACTCCCTGTCGAAGCATGATGATCACTCCTAATAAAATGCTCTCAAGAAAAAGGCTCAGAAAAGGTGTTATGCCCCAACAATGCAGAGACAAAAGTTTTATGGTGAGGGTGTAAAACCCACTGTGCAGACACCATGTTTTAAGGGGTTAAAAAACTTCTACACCTGTTTTATGGTAATTAAAAAATGTAAAACACCATTTTTATTTGGGGTGTAAACCTTATAAACCCAATTTAGTGAAAAAAGTAAGGGCAAGTTTTTGGTAGGATTAAAAAATTTTA
>NC_069470.1:21053644-21079685 GCF_026875155.1 Cherax quadricarinatus | reverse complement strand
AATGCCACTAGCGACTAATCCCCATTCAGTTTTGACCCATTAATGGAAGCTCTCTGCTTTCTATTGGTAAGCCATGCCTCTATCTATGCTAGAACTTTACCTCCTATACCATGAGCTGCCACTTTTCTTAAGTCTCTTGTGAGGTACTCTATCGAAGGCTTTACTAAAATGCAAATAAACAATATCATATTCTTTATCACTGTCCACTGCCTCAGATGTTCTACTGAGGAACGTCAGTAAATTTGTCTATCACTGTCCACTGCCTCAAATGTTCTACTGAAGAACGTCAGTAAATTTGTCAGGCAGGAACGACCTCTCGTGAACCCATGCTGAGATTCATTAATCAAATTATGTTCTTTAAGGTGACTTCTAATATATTATTTATTATTTATTATCACTCTGGCCGATTCCCACCAAGGCAGGGTGGCCCGAAAAAGAAAAACTTTCACCATCATTCACTCCATCACTGCCTTGCCAGAAGGGTGCTTTACACTACAGTTTTTAAACTGCAACATTAACACCCCTCCTTCAGAGTGCAGGCACTGTACTTCCCATCTCCAGGACTCAAGTCCGGCCTGCCGGTTTCCCTGAACCCCTTCATAAATGTTACTTTGCTTACACTCCAACAGCACGTCAAGTATTAAAAAAACCATTTGTCTCCATTCACTCCTATCAAACACGCTCACGCATGCCTGCTGGAAGTCCAAGCCCCTCGCACATAAAACCTCCTTTACCCCTTCCCTCCAACCTTTCCTAGGCCGACCCCTACCCCGCCTTCCTTCCACTACAGACTGATACACTCTTGAAGTCACTCTGTTTCTCTCCATTCTCTCTACATGTCCGAACCACCTCAACAACCCTTCCTCAGCCCTCTAGACAACAGTTTTGGTAATCCCGCACCTCCTCCTAACTTCCAAACTACGAATTCTCTGCATTATATTCACACCACACATTGCCCTCAGACATGACATCTCCACTGCCTCCAGCCTTCTCCTTGCTGCAACATTCATCACCCATGCTTCACACCCATATAAGAGCGCTGGTAAAACTATACTCTCATACATTCCCCTCTTTGCCTCCAAGGACAAAGTTCTTTGTCTCCACAGACTCCTAAGTGCACCACTCACCCTTTTCTCCTCATCAATTCTATGATTCACCTCAGACCCATCCGCTGACACGTCCACTCCCAAATATCTGAATACATTCACCTCCTCCATACTCTCTCCCTCCAATCTGATATCCAATCTTTCATCACCTAATCTTTTTATCCTCATAACCTTACTCTTTCCTGTATTCACTTTTAATTTTCTTCTTTTGCACACCCTACCAAATTCATCCACCAATCTCTGCAACTTCTCTTCAGAATCTTCCAAGAGCACAGTGTCATCAGCAAAGAGCAACTGTGACAACTCCCACTTTATGTGTGATTCTTTATCTTTTAACTCCACGCCTCTTGCCAAGACCCTCGCATTTACTTCTCTTACAACCCCATCTATAAATATATTAAACAACCACGGTGACATCACACATCATTGTGTAAGGCCTACTTTTACTGGGAAATAATTTCCCTCTTTCCTACATACTCTAACTTGAGCCTCACTATCCTCGTAAAAACTCTTCACTGCTTTCAATAACCTACCTCCTACACCATACACCTGCAACATCTGCCACATTGCCCCCCTATCCACCCTGTCATACACCTTTTCCAAATCCATAAATGCCACAAAGAACTCTTTAGCCTTATCTAAATACTGTTCACTTATATGTTTCGCTGTAAACACCTGGTCTACACACCCCCTACCTTTCGTAAAGCCTCCTTGTTCATCTGCTATCCTATTCTCCGTCTTACTCTTAATTCTTTCAATAATAACTCTACCATACACTTTACCAGGTATACTCAACAGACTTATCCCCCTATAATTTTTGCACCCTCTTTTGTCCCCTTTGCCTTTATACAAAGGAACTATGCATGCTCTCTGCCAATCCCTAGGTACCTTACTCTCTTCCATACATTTATTAAATAATTGCACCAACCACTCCAAAACTATATCCCCACCTGCTTTTAACATTTCTATCTTTATCCCATCAATCACGGCTGCCTTACCCCTTTCATTTTACCTACTGCCTCACGAACTTCCCCCACACTCACAACTGGCTCTTCCTCACTCCTACAAGATGTTATTCCTCCTTGCCCTATAAGCGAAATCACAGCTTCCCTATCTTCATCAACATTTAACAATTCCTCAAAATATTCCCTCAATCTTCCCAATACCTCTAACTCTCCATTTAATAACTCTCCTCTCCTATTTTTAACTGACAAATCCATTTGTTCTCTAGGCTTTCTTAACTTGTTAATCTCACTCCAAAACTTTTTCTTATTTTCAACAAAATTTGTTGATAACATCTCACCCACTCTCTCATTTGCTCTCTTTTTACATTGCTTCACAACTCTCTTAACTCTCTCTTTTTCTCCATATACTCTTCCTCCTTGCATCACTTCTACTTTGTAAAAACTTCTCATATGCTAACTTTTTCTCCCTTACTACTCTCTTTACATCATCATTCCACCAATCGCTCCTCTTCCCTCCCGCACCCACTTTCCTGTAACCTGTAACCACTTCTAATAATGCCAGCTATAATTGATTCTAATAACTTGCCCACTATAGATGTCAGGCTTTTTTGGACAGTAATTTGAAGGAGTGGACTTACCCCCTGATTTGAATATAGGAAACACATTAGCCATCTTCCACAACTCGGGCCCACAACACCGGAAATTTTATAAACGCATTAAACACTTGTTAATGGCTGATTTAAGCTATATCTTGCATTCCTTAAGTACACTGGAAAAACTCATCGGGTCCGGGACTTTTTTGCTTCAGTTTGTCTATCTGTTTGATAACCATGTCCTTGTGACAGCAATTTAGTTAATTTAAATTCATCGGGAAACTGAATAACTCTTAATTTCTGGAATCTCATTTATGTCTTCCCTGTGTAAAAACTGACAAAAAATAATCATTAAATAAGGAAACACATTTCTGGGTTGGGTATCTCCAGCTGTCCATTTCCAATTTTCAGAGGTCTACTTTTTCCTTCCTTCATCCTATCACCTGAAAGAACCCTTTCAGATTGGTCTTTGATTCATTAGCAACTCTAGTTTCATAGTCATGTTTAGGCTTTCTAATCTCCTTTTTTACTTCTCTTTTAAGCTGAACATATTGGTCAGTAAGGTTAACCTCTCCTCTTCTGATGTTCCTATAAATTCCCCTTTTCTCCCCTAATAGATGCTTTAACCTACTGTTAACCCATTTGCGATCCTTATTATCAGACCTAATTTCTCTCTGGGGAATGTATATACTCTGAGCACAGTGTACATTATTAACCCTTTGACTGTTGCAACCCCCAATCCTGAGGTGTCTCCTGGTGTCGCAAAATTTAAAAAAAAAAATTATTTTTTCTTATGAAATGATAGAGAATCTTTTCGCGATTGTAATGACACCAAAAAACGAAATTTGATGGAAAACTGACGGAATTATGCTCTCGCGAAGTTAGCGACCTCGGCGCTGTTTACAAATCGGCGATTTCGCCCCTCTGAGCCCTATTTTCGGGTAATTCCATTGTTCCAGTCACCCAAACTCATAGCTTTTTTCTTAGAACTTCATTTTTTCTATCGATTGAATACAAGAAACTGCCCATTTACTGATTTCAACTACCTAATAATGTGGTCAGAAATTTGCAATTTGGCCAATTTCACGAAAACTAAAAAATATGACAATTTCAAAATAAGGTCCAGAATGAACAATGCAGACATTCTGGCTCTAAAATAACATTTTCTTTGTTCATCAGTCACGCTCTCCAGGCCCTTCTGATATTACTCTTGCTTTCTATTTTGAATTTTTATTCAAACAAAAAATATTAGACTTACTATTATGCAGACTACTGCAATGCTGTAATAACTGTATAAATAACATCAACCCATTCATGACTGCATATTAGAATGGCTAGTTGGACATTTATTGGACAATGGCATCATTTGTTTACTTTTGAACATTGGCAAAAATCAAACATTTCCCCTACTTTGAGCTCCATTTCTAGGTTCTTTTTATAGTAAAATCAATCAAAATCACCTCTATTTTCTATAATATGTTTTCCATTCTATCAAATGAGACCAAGAAAACTAGAATACAACCATAAATACTATACGAAAATAGACCACAAAGTCGGCATTTTAATTTAAAAAAACGGTCGGAGTTATTTTTTCTCATTATGCACTGCCTGCTCCAGGATTTTTTTTATATGGTGCACACTGACCACACAGACCCATTCTCTCACATGTGGGCCTACCAGCTTTCTCCTGCTTGATTTGAAGCCGCTAGAATTTATGAGTATATATACGTCAAACACGGCACCTCGTAAAACGTATATATACGGCCGCGACAGTCAAAGGGTTAATTAAGAAAAACATCACAAATGCAGATACCTTCATAATCATAAGTATGATCATCATCAACAAAATCATTAGCTAGATAACCCCAATCAAGATTTGACAGCCGTTCCCTAAGTCCATTATAATCGGCAGAATGAAAATCAGGGATTTTTACAGACAAATAGATAGACAGACATGTTTGGGTACCAGCAAAAACAAAGTGAGGGCAATGCTCATCAAATGTCACCTCTATTCTTTTCTTATCTCTGCACCCTCGAGTATGTCCATCAAACGTCAGCTCTTATCAGATGTTATCTCATCACGTCACTGTCAGGGGCGGACTTTGTTTTTTATGCTTCAAGGCAACTTATTATTACCTACTATTATTATTACCTATTCTTCTCCTCCTCCTCCTCCTCCTCTTCCTCCTCCTCTTCCTCCTCCTCCTCCTCCTCTTCCTCCTCCTCTTCCTCCTCCTTCTCCTCCTCCTCCTTCTCCTCCTCCTCCTTCTCCCCTCCTCCTTCTCTTCTCCTTCTCTCCTCCTCCCCATCTCCTCCTTCTCTTCCTCCTTCTCCTCCTCCTACTTCTCGTTCTCCTCCTCCTCCTCCCTCTCCTCCTCCTCCTTCTCTTCCTCCTTCTCCTCCTCCTCCATCTCCTCCTCCTCTTCCTCCTTCTCCTCCTCCTCCTCCCTTTCCTCCTCCTCCTCCTCTTCCTCCTTCTTCCCCTCCTCTTACTCCTCCTCCTCCTCCTTCTCCTTCATTTCCTCCTCCTCCTCTTCCTCCTTCTTCTCCATCTCCTCCTCCTTCTCCTTCTCCTACTCCTCCTTCTATTAATCTTCTGTTATTATATACTTCCACATATCCAAAACATTGCTGGGATATATAAATACTTTGTATATATTCCAAGACAATTGAAAATGGCCAGGGCAGGTGTAAATGTCCATCTGTCAATGTGTTTGTGACAATTTCAGTGCAATTTCAGTACCTAATACTAGTGTCAGAACAAAGATTAGTTATAAAATGAAAAGAACTACTATAAATTATAATTATCAGAACATAAAAATTATATATAATATGAAAAATAGAAAAAAAAGGTATATCGGCAACACTTCTGCAAGCGGCAGGACTAGATGTTGCCGTCACGTGAGCATCCAGTGCCAGCTTCTCGGCCTCATATCTCTGTAAGTACTGGCCCTAATTTTTTTTTTCTAAAACACCTCAAAAAAATGTTTTTTTTTTTTTCAATGAAAATAAAAAAGATTTTTTTTTTTTCAAAATATTCGATGCACTAGTGAACATATATATAGGTTTGGACAGTTTAAGGGTTAAATCCATTATTTCTGGTTCTTACTGGTTCAACACTCTCAGTACTTTATTAAGAACATAAGAAAGGAGGAGCACTGCAGCAGGCCTGTTAGCCCATACTAGGCAGGTCCTTCACAACTCATCCCACTAACAGAATATTTGCCCAACTCAATTTTCAATTGTACCCAAGGAACAATCTTTGATAATTCTATTAACTCATGTGCAAGTCCCACTCAAATCCAACCCCTCTCGCTCATGTATTTATCCAACCTAAATTGGAAACTACCCAAGGTCTTAGCCTCAATAACCCTACTAGGCAAACTGTTCCACTCATCAACTACCCTATTTCCAAACCAATACTTTCTATACCCATTCTAAATCTAAACTTGTCTAATTTGAATCCATTACTGCGGGTTTTCTCTTGGAGAGAGATCGTCAAGACCTTATTAATATCCTCTTTATTAATACCCATCTTCCACTAGTACACTTCGATCAGGTCTCCCTTCATTCTTCATCTTACAAGTGAGTGTAATTTAAGGGACTTTAATCTCTCCAAAATGAATATTGGTGGTAGCTTACTCTGCTGGATAATAAGATACCTATAAAATAGAGTATCCTCTGCCCTCTACCAAGGCTTTAGAAGCGAGTCGAAAGAAATGTCTTTGGGTACACCGCAGGGAGGAGTTCTTTGTCCCATGCTATTTAATATTCTGATTAATGCTCTCCTAAATACTCTACCTGCCTCACCTAAACATACAGCTATAAGCTATGCTGATGACATCATGATACATACAACAGGGAATAAGATGATGAGCACCATTCCTAATGAAGTTCAAGCAATTTGTAATCAACTAGGCCTCATAATATCTTTCTCTGAAACAAAGATATTAACAAGCAAACGACATTCCCCACCCATCTATTTGCAGGGTGAAAATACTAGCTATGTTAAAACTTAGATATCTTGGCGTAGATGTACCCTTTAACAAATCCACTATACCACAACTAAATAAAAAATGCAGATAGGCTAAATACTCTCAAGGCTGTTGCTGACTACAACCCCAACTATGGTGCCAAAGTGAGAATCATGAGAATGATGTACATAGCCTATGTTTGGTCCTTAAGCCTTTCAGGGTCGACAGGCCCTCTCCAAGACTTGTTCTCAGGGTCAAAAATTTTTCAAAAAAAAAAAAAAAAAAAAATATTTTTTCTTATGAAAAGATTTTTTTTTTTTAAATCTTCTAGGCTAAACAAAAATTTTTTACCATCAATACTTACCGAGATATGGAGGCGTGAAGTTGACAGAAAATGACTGGCATACGGTAACATCGCCGACTGCCAGTCACCCAGTTTTAGTTTTTTTTTTTTTTTTGGTATTATTTTCTATTATTTTTTTACTTTTTTCAAGTAACTTTTATGGTCTGTGAGACCAATATGAGCACTATTTTGTAAGTTATTTCTCTTTATTTACTACACAATAACTGTACAAACACTGTCACTGTATTGTTTATAATTGTTTACAAACACAAACAATATAAAATGTTGTTTATTACTATTTTTCTATATTTCATATACACATATATAGTCAGAGGGAATGTTTCTAGAAGTTCTGCAGCCTGTCGAACTCTTTGAAACATGGTGTCATGCACAGTAGTGTTTACACTCCTCACACATAAAACGAGTGTCTCTGCATTGTTGTGGGCATAACACCTCTTCTGAGCCTTTTTCTTGAGAGCAGTTTTATTAGGAAGTGATCATCATGCTTCAGACGAGAAGGTAGTTGTTGATAATTTAGTGGGCGGTCTTCTATAGCAGATGTTGCTCCTTGGTACTTGAATACTATTTATCTGATGACAGACAAGCAAAATTCGCAATATGGTGGTTTGTTTCTGGTCCTCATCTTATATGTATTATAAGCATTGAGCATGAAAATGTCCAGAAGACGGAAAAAGAGTTTTATGTACCAATTATAACTCTTGCGAACACAATCAGCAAACCCAATTTGCATGTCACATTTGTCCACTGAGTGCATATTGAGGGTGTAATCAATCACAGCTGCAGGTTTTAGAATGGGTTCATTGCTGTCTCTATGCTGCCTGCTAGAGTTTGTCATTTCGTTAGGGTGAACTGATGACAACAGTGTGACATTTCGTTTGTCATGCCACCAAAATGCCATGATGTCAATGGCAGCAAACGCCTGCACCTCACCTCTACGAGTGCCAGTGTCAAACCTGGGCATATGTTTACGATTTGCATGACTGTGCCACACACATCTCTCATCTTCACTCACAAAAAATCACTGAGGGGTTTGTGTACGAGTTATCAGTATATAATATATGCCCCTTACCAAGGTATGGTTCCATCATTGTTCTAACCACATCACCAGAGATGCCCAATAACTTCCTGGTATTTTGCAATGTATAACTTCTGGTGTACACAATAATATCCAATACAAGACCACTGTAGCAATCACAAAGCACAAACAACTTTATACCAAAGCATTTCCTCTTGCTTGGTATGTATTGCTTGAAAGAGTCTTCCTTTGAACAGAATCAAAGACTCGTCAATAACAAGCTTCCTGAAGGGATAAAAATACATATTGAATTTCTCTTTCAGATACACAATCACATTCCTAATCTTATATAACCTGTCATTTCTGTCAGGCCTGGTTGTTTCTGAGAAGTGAAGCATACGTAATAGTAGGACAAATCGATTCACTGGCATTATATCACTGAAACCTGGGGTTGCAATCAGGCGGTCTGTTGACCAGTATGATTTCACAGTTTGCTTATACACATGTGGCATAAGCATTATTGTGGCAAAGAAAAGATACATCTCAGCCACAGTTGTCTCCTTCCACTGGTGTAGATGTGATTTTGGTGAAAGTATTGTGTTTGCCATGGTGTAATCGAGGTATGTGTTGCTTTCCCTGACAATTTCCATCAGGGGTTCGTCAAAGAATAACTCGAAACATTTCAGTTAAATGGTATTGTTCCCAAGTGTACAAGATGGCTGTGTTCCACTTTGGCTTTCATCAAACTGATGGGGATTTGGAACAAAATTGGCAGCTTCCTGCCAATCCCAGGTGCTGTCTGCTGGTGGGTACTGGACATTGACAGGTGGTTGTGGTTGTGGAGTTTGTGGTTGTGGAAGTTGTGGTTGTGGAGGCTGATGTGGTGGGTGGGTGGGGGGTGGTGGCCTTTGTTGTAGATCAGCTGAGGCAGTGGTGTGGGTGGCAGCATGGGTGGCAGCATGGCCCACTGCTGGTGCCTCACAGCCGACACCACCATCACCACCATGCACATTTTCCATCCCAATTGCAACACTATCATCTTCATTTTCACTATCTGTTCTTGTTGTACAGCAATGGGATGTACTCCAAGATGTACTCCTTCCTCTTGAAACATCATATGGCACACTACCAGAGTGCATATATCGTCGTATATACTGACGCTTCACTGGAGAATATTCCACTTCGCTATCGCTACCGGAAGTGTTTTCAAGAGCTTGTAGTTCATATTCACTATCACTATCATCACCAATGCTCGCATCTGAGTCCTGAATTTGGGAAAATAGGAGTTTCCTCTTTGGTTCTGGTACAACTGAACGTGAACAAGACAGCCCAGCACCAGAGGTGGAAGGCTGAGGGTCGTCTGGGTTTTCCTCACTATTACTGGTATTATGGTCATTAATTTCAGTCACAACCTCATCAAAACCTTGAAACTCATCTTCACTGGCACTTCCATCTGTATTTGAACTCTCATTGGGGAACAAAAGCGTCCCAATTCGCTGAGGAGTGAGGAGCTTCTTACGGCGAGGCATGGTGAACAAGGTATACTAAAATGACATTCCCACAATGCACCACTGGGCCCCAGATTTTTTTTCTACCACACACACCGACCCCACACACCCATTCTCTCACATCTAGGCCTACCAGCCTTTTCCCGTGAGATTTGAAGGCGCTAGAATTTATGCATATTAGTACGTCAATAACCCTGGCACGTAAGCCGTACTAGTGCGTCGGAAACCCTGAAAGGGTTAATTGATTATGCTGCTCCCATGTTGATATTAGCTAGAGAAAGTTCTCTCCAACCCTTGGAGTTAATGCAAAATGAAGCTCTCAGAATTATTCCTGGGTGTCCCAAATCTATAAAGGTTCTTAATATGAGGAAGGAGCTTGGTGTTTCTAGTATCAGTGATAAGATTGTTGAGATTAACACTGTACTTGGTATTAATGTTAAGAAATAAAACAGACACTGTCACAATGAAACTTACCAAGTGTCTAGAGGTAAATACACAGATCTAAATGGATCGTGAAAATGTGCAATTGCATTAAGCTTTATAACCTGCATGAACTGTATCACTCTAGGCAACAAGAGCATTTCACCCTTCCATGGAAGATGTGTTCATATAATATCACATACCTGCAAGTCCCTCCCAAGAAGCTCATTGCTAGTAATCCCTTCCTTAAATCACTTGTTAAAGCAACTGCTCAAGAAGAAATTTCTCGCCTAGCTGGAAGTAATAAGTTATCAAAAGTTATATACACTGACGGATCTAAACAGGAGTCTTCTGGCAGGGCTGCATCTGCTCTTGTTGCCACCTCCCTAGTTAAGAAAGATAATAAATTGTTGAGTTAGGCATAAGAATTAACAACTGGGCATCTATACTGCAAACTGAATTGTTTGCAATCTTAATGGAACTAAAGCTAACCTATGACACTGAGCTTGACTCAATCATTATTACTGATTCTATATCATCATTCAAGGCTCTTGACTCATATAATGACTCTAACAACATGCTCATTGGAGAAGCCAGGTATAGATACTCAAAAGAAAGGGGACAAAGGAATTATGTAAAATTGCTATGGGCCCCCATCACACATTGGATTACCCCTTATGATAAAGTTTGATATGTTACCCCAAGAGGTATCCAGAAGGAGAATGTAGAATATAATTTTGGGTATATCGGGTTTCTAGTTAAAAGAATAATATTGGGAGAGAATAAAAATAAAAATCATTGTTATGGGAAATTTGCAGTTAGAAGCCTGAGTAAATCTATAACCCACAAAATTGATAACATAACGTAGATAAGTATTTTTTATGGAGCAACTTTCAATTGAAGAACTGTTTTGATGTTGTGGGGCCCCGGCTTAGTTTGGGGGTTATAATTTACTTCGGGGCGTTTGGGAGACACACAGATAAATGATCAAATTTAAATTTGTAAATTATGTGTCGGCATATGGCCCACTCTCTTGAACACTATGGCTTAATTATCCACTTATTGAGGAATACAGAGACAGACAGTAAAACCCTATGTGACATTTTCCAATATATCTTATTAATAAAAATAAATACCAAAATATACTAGGAAATTTTCCCAAAATTTTTTTGGCTTTCAAAAAGATAACGGAATTTAAAGATATGTTTAAAAAAAAAACCCATATGTACACCTTTAACCCCTTTTTGAAGGCCTATTTCCCTAGGTTTTAATGCTTTAGGGTGCTCTTGCACTCCCAAATCCACGGGATGGATAGGGGGTTTTCAAAAAAACTACCCCCACACCCGGGGGCCCAAAAATCTAATCTTCATACGGAAGATTTTCAAAATGAAAATGAATTAATTTTGTCTTCGTCCAAATGTTTTCTAACAAATTTACATCCATTTTTTGTAAAATGGAGATAAAGAAATAGTTTGGCATAATCTAGGTAAGCCCTTTTAATAATGATGTAAAAAAAGTGAAGTATAACCACGGGAAACTTCTGTTGTTACATTTCTTGTTTAAAAAATCCCGGGCATCTTTTGCCTTATTCCCACATGCTTGGGGCACTGCTGTCTTGGTTTTTGGGTTCCCCGTTACCACAACCCACAAATCCCTTTTCGCATTATATACGGGTAAGTTCAATATTAATAAGCTGGTAGGGGCTAGGGTTTTGAACATTTTCCCAGCTTTTAAAAACTTAAAATTTATCTTTCACTGAACTGCATCCTTTTCCAAATTTTTTACCACGAAATTTTGGAGAAATTTTTCAAGTGGGGGGTATCAGGCCCCCCTTTAGCCCCTTTAAACCCTGAGGGGCACAGCCCTCTCAGAAGGGGAAAAACTTTTTGTGTAAATTTCAAAAGCAAGTTTAATTTGGTTTTTACAGATCAGTTCGAGTATGTGAAGTTTTTCAAAACGACTGTCCCCTCCTTGCCAGAAAACCAAAGTTTTTTAAGTACTTGTTTTAAAAAGGAAAAACAATTTCTTACCCAAGGAGGACATTAAGGGGAAAAACCTTTCTCCCACTTTATTACCATGGTAAAGATAAAAGTACTTTTTTGTTAAGTTTTAAGACAGCATGGGAAAAAAAACCCTTCTGGGTAGCTTCCAAATAGAAATTTTTGGGAAGGAAGCAAAAAAAAAAAAAAAAAAACTAGGTAAACCCTTTTTCCCTTTTTGATGGGGACAAATGAGGGCAAGGGGAGCTGTGAGGTCCCCGATTACCCTTTTTATCCTACTGGGATTCACACCTTGACTCGGGATAACCCCAACATAGAACATTGATCTGTGCATTTAATTGAAAAAAATGTCTCACAAAACACAAAAAACACAGAAGGTGATCAGCTTCTTTAGTAAATAATTGTGAATAAATGAAAAAACTTGAAAAAACAGTGAAACGGACAAACCAACAGTGTAGTATGACTTTCTTCAAAGAACACTATTTTTCAATAAAGTCATCAGACATCCGGGTGAACTAAGGGTCAAACATATCCCCAGTAAGTGTACTAATACGTAAAGATACAGTAGCCCTAAACCCGTGATGGCATTGATTAACGATAAACCCGACTACGATACATTTTAACGCAAAAGTTTTGCCTCACTAGTGCTTAAAAACCCGACCATCGTTTTTTTGGTTAAGTTCGGACGCGCCACTTTGGCCTAGCGACTATTTCCCAGGGGTGCCAGTGTTTACAAGCCAGCCAGCCACCAGGGTCGTTTTAAAACATACAACGGGAAACTTTTTCATATTATCACACCCTTTGTAGTGATTGACTGCAAAGTAAGTCACCATGGGCCCCCAAAAAAGATTTATCCCAAACCCCACAGAAAAAAGGGTGAAATTACTATGGAGATGAAGAAAGAGATCTTTGCAAGTATGAAAGTGGAGTGGGTGTTTTCTGACGTCGGGTTGTATAGTAAACCCCAATCAACCATCGCTACTAGGGGGGAAAGAAAACGGCAATCAAGGAAGCTTTTTTCTTGCCAAAGGGCAACTATTTTTTTCGAAACAGATCGCAAGTGATAGAAGATATTGAGAGAATCTTTTTGGGTGTGGATAAATGAGAAACAGATAGCAGGAGAAGCATCTCTAAAGTGATCATATGTGAAAAGGCAAAAGTTGCATGACGATTTAAAAAAAAAAATCCCAGCAACTAGTGATTAGTGAATTTAAGGCCAGCAAAGGGGGTTTGAGAGATTTAAGAAGCAAGTGGCATTCTATTGGAAAAAGCATGGTGAGGCTCCATTTCGACCACAAAGCAGCTGAAAAATATGTGCGGGAAATTCAAGGAACCTACATGAAGGACTAAAACCTGAGAAAAGTTTTAAAAACCCTTTCGGGGTCCAAGGCCAAAATCTGAAGTCACGCCCAGTGCCCCAAGAAATTTTGAAAAAAAAAAAATTATTTTTTCTTACAGAATAAAGGCATATTTTTGTGAAGGAATAAAACAAAAAAAATTAGAATTATCAGTCTTACGAGAATCGTGCCAAGGGTTTGTAGAAAAGAGTGGTGGCGGAACTCGACAAATTCCACATACCTATTATATTATTTTGTTGTTTTAGTTGTTTTTTCTTTTCTTTTCCAATTTTTTTCTATTCCTACAAATTTTGGGGGCCTGAGGCCAATACTGTATATAATTGTATATTAATACTCACTTATGAACCCCAAAAAACGCACTAAAGTTTAATCATATTTTTGTTTACCACTGTTTTTTTATTAAATAAACATGCACAAATATTGTTAATACTAATTTTTATCATATATTTACATATTTAAAATCACTGGACTTGTTTTAGACTGCTGGAGCTTGTGGAACCCTTTGAAACAAGGCACCATGCCAGGGGCCCCCCCTTACTTTCCCTCACACAAAAACCAGTGTCTTTTGCGTCTTTTTTGCCGTCGTTTTGTTTGTCACAGACAATGCATCTCTTCTGACAAATTTTTTTTTGAGTTGAAGGAAGTGTAACGAAATGATCACTTTCTTCTCAAAGTTTGGGGTATATTGTGATGAATTCGAGACCATGTTGTATTGCAGGTGTTGTTCCTGGTACTTCTTATATTTTGTCTGACAACAGACAAAAAAATTCACCTACGGTGTCTGTTCCAGTCTTTATTTGGTACATATTATATGAATTCGCATTGAAATGTCCATGAGATGGAAGAAAAGTTTCATGTACCATTTTAACTCTACGAACACAGTCAAAAAAACCAATTCTGCATGTCACATTTGTCAACCAAGCGCATTTTTTTGTGTATAATCAATCACTGTCACGGGTTTTCGAATCTTCATTAGTCACTCGATCAATTTTTGCCACTGTCTTGCATTTCATTACGGGAAGGGTTTGTAAACAATGTAACTCGTTTGTCATCCCACCGTAACCCATAAATGCATTGGCAGAAAACCCCTCCGTCATCACCACGAACACCTGCTTTTGAGCCGGGGCATATGTTTACATTAGAATGCACTGTCCCACACACATCTGTCTTTTTCACTCGCAGAAATCACTGGTAAGGGGCTTGTTTCCCATTACGGTATAAAGAGGGCCCCTTTAAACCAAGATAAGTGCCTCAGTTTCTCACTACTCACCTGATATACCCAAAAACCCTTTTTGGGATCTTTAATTTTTTTACTACCCGTGTATACAACAATATCCAACACCGGGGGCCACTGTCACAATCACAGAAAACAAACAATTTTATACCAAAGCGGTTCCTCTTGTCGGTATATACTGCTTGAATGACAGTTTACCTTTGAACAAAATCAAAGACTGTAAATTTAAAAAGATTCTTGAATGGATAAAATATATCCTGAAACTTTTGTTTGAGATAAGAAAACTTTTCTAATCTTGTATAACCTGTCACTTCTGTCAGGCCTGGTTTTGTCAAGAATGCAACATACGTAACAGTAAGATAAACCTGTTCAGGGAATTTTTTCACTAAGGGAGGGGGTATAAATTAGCCATCTGTGGACCAGTATGCTTTTATATTTTTGCTTATAGAGTGGGGCTTTAGCATTATTTTTGAAAAAAGAAAATCATTTCTGCAACATCGTCTTTTTCCACCGGGGTTAGTCTTGACTGTGGTGATAAGATCTTTTTTTGCCATGGTGTACTGAAAATACTTTTTACTTTCCTGAAAATAATTTCCAAAATGGCTGGTAAAAAGAAAAATTTCAAAAAATTTATTTCATTGGCCGGGGGTTCCAAGGGGACAGGTGGTAAAATTCCCCCTTTGGGGCCATCTCAAAGTGGGAGGGCTGGGAAAAAAATTTGGGGTTTTGCTGCCAATCCCAGATACGGTTTGTGTGATACTGGAAAATGGGCTGGTTGACGGGTGGTTGTGGCGGGCTGGTGGGTATGCTCCGCTTTGTCCTTGAACGACGAGTCAGCGCGTGGGTTCCCGCGTGGCACAGCGACACGCATGGGGGCCACTACCCCACCAGCCCCACTAACACCATCCACTGATGTTGTGCCCATCCATGCCAATTAGCCACTCATCCTCCTATCACACCAAAAGGGGGGTAGGGCCAACGGGATGTACTCCGGGATTACCGGGGTGTACTCCGTCCCCTGGGACAGCATAGGGTACACTACCCCCGAGCGATGCGGCGCAACATACCACCTTCACTGGTGAATATGTTTCCTCACTATCACTACCGAATGAACGTCGAGCGCAATAAAATCACAAACCAGTCAGAATCTCGTCATTACTGAAGCAGAGGCCCCGGCCACGGAAAATATTAGTTTTTTTCCCTTTCTTTAGGAAAAAACCGACGGTGGTCCGATGCCCCCACCAAGGTAGAAGGTCGAGGATCGTCGGGGTTTTTCTGCACATTTCGATATCCTGGTCATTATTTTTTGGTCACTACTTTTTCAAAGCCTAATTGCTTCATTTTCCACTTCCCCATGTCAGAACTATCAGACAGGGAAAGGAGAGTCCCCCAATTTTTTCCGGGGGGGAGACTGCCCTTTGCGAGAGGGATGGGGAACAAGGGTGACTGAGCCGGCGTTCCCCCCAATGCTATGCAGGCGCCTAGATTTTTTGTTTATGGCGCACACCCCCGGGCAGACCCATTCTCTCATATGTGCCTATGAGTCTTTCGCCAAATTTGATGGCGCTGAATTTTTGGGTAGATCACGGTTTGGGGAAATCCACGACCAGCCCTAGATCTCGGGACGGGCCCGAAAGGGTTAATTGGGAATGAAACAGGCCCGTTTTGGGAAGAAAATGCCCAAAAAGGACGTACATTTTTCAGGAGGAAAAGGCACTCCCAGGACATAAAAACCCATGAAAAAACAGGTTTTCCCCCTGTTTAGTTGCCATGCTAGTGGGGATTGCAAAGTGAAGCCTTTATTGGTTGTATCACCTGAAACCCCAAGTGTTCAGGAAAAACAATGTCGTCAAGGCAATTGCTATGCTGTGGAGGGCAAACAGAAAAGGGGATGGGTCATAGGGGCTTTTCTCACTGGTTACACCAGCATTTTCCCCAAATGTGAAAAAATACCCAATTGAAAAGAAATTAGACCTTAAGTGCCCCCTGGGATTAGACATGCTCCTGGTCATCCTTTGACTTGGGAGAGCGACTTCAGGGAATGAGCTTCATTAAGGGGAAGTTTTGCCTCCTAATACTACCCCTCCTGCAGGCCCCGGACCAGCAGGGCATTTCCAAATTCAAGAAACGTACACAAAAGCTTGTTTTAAAGGTGCTTTTTAGCACCTCAGAAACTCAAATGACTCTAAAGAGTTTTGGAAAGATCACTTACCATCCTCAATTGTGTAACAATAGGTAAGGCTTGGGAGGGAAGTGACTAAGAGGACCTTTAACTCTGCTTGGAAAAAATGTGGCCCAAAGTGTAGAAAAAGGGATTTTGAAGGGGGTTTTAGGCAACCCGAAATCCTATGCCAGTTGAGGAATCCATTGTGGGATTGGGAAGTCCTTGGGGTGGAGGTTAGTGGGAGGATTGGAAAAGTTGGTGGGGGGACAATAAGAACTACCATGATGAGCTGCTAGATCATCTTGAACAGAAAGAGGGGGAGACCTGAGGAAAAAGCTTTGGGGAGGGGTAGAGAAATTGAAGAAGTTGCCTACTTCTAAGATTTAAAGGGAAAAGTGTGCAAAGTGGGGTTGAGGGGCAAACCCTTTTTTTATGAAAATCACCTAAAACAGCACTGCAAGCCCTGTTGGCAACCTGTAAACTGACAATGTTTTTTGAACCACTTTAGGGGAAATCATAAAGGAACGAGGTACAGGTATCTTTTTTTTTTTTATTATTATCACACTGGCCCATTTTTCCCCCAAGGCAGGGTGGCCTGAAAAAAAAACTTTTACCATCATTTACTCCATCACTGTCTTGCCCAAAAAGTGCTTTTAACTACGTTTTTTAAAAATGCAACATTTACCCCCTCCTTCAGAGTGCAGGACTGTACTTCCCATCCCAGGGCTAAGTCCAGCCTGCCGGTTTCCCTGAAAAACCCCTTTAAAATGTTACTTTGCCACACCCAACACACATAAAGTATTAAAAAAACCCTTTTTCTCCATTTCACCCATCAAACACACTCATCATACCTCTGGGTCCAAGCCCCCCGCACCAAAACCTCCTTTACCCCCTCCCCCAACCTTTCCTTGGCCGACTCCTACCCCGCCTTCCTTTCCCTACAGACTGATACACCTTGAAGTCATCGTTTCTCCCCTTTCTCTACAAGTCCAAACCACCCAACAACCCTTTTCCTCAGCCCTCTGGACAACAGTTTTGGCAAACTGCACCTCCTCCTAATTTCCCAAAATACGAATTCTCTGCAAATTTATTCAGACCCCACATTGCCTCAACATGACATTCCCCTGCCCCCCCGCCTTCCCTCCTCAACATTCATCACCCATGCTTCACACCCATATAAGAGTGTTGGGAAAAAATATACTCTCATACATTCCCCCCTTTGCCTCCCAAAGGGCCAAGTTCTTTTTCCAAGACTCCTAAGTCACCCCTCACCCTTTTTTTCCCCTCATTTTATGATTCACATCATCTTTTATAGACCCATCCCCTGACCCTCCCTCCCCAAAAACTGAATACATTCACCTCCCCCATACCTCCCCCTCCCTCCAATTGATATCCAATCTTTCATCACCAATCTTTTTGTTATCCCCTAACTTCACTCTTTTCTGTATTCACTTTTTAAATTTTCTTCTTTTGCACACCCTACCAAATTCATCCACCAATCTCGCAACTTCTTTTTCAAAATCTCCCAAGAGCACAGTGTCATCAGAAAAGAGCAACTGTTGTTTTCTTTACTTTTAACTCCACCCCTCTTGCCAAGCCCCTCGAAATTACTTCCTTATAACCCCATCTTAAATATATTAAAAAAAACCAGTGACATCCGATATCCTTGTCAAAGGGGCCTACTTTTATAGGAAAAATTTCCCTTTTTCCTACATACTCTAATTTGAGCCTCACTTCCTCAAAAAAACTCTTTTTCTTTGCTTTCGAAATCTACCTCCTACACCATCACCTGCAAAATCTGCCACATTGCCCCCCTATCCCCCCTGTCAAAACCCCTTTTCCCCAAATCCAAAAATTTCCCCAAAAAGACCCTTTACCCTTTATCAAAATACTGTTTTTTAATTTTCACTGTAAACACCGTCTACACACCCCCTAACCTTTCCTAAAGCCCCTTGTTGATCTGCTTCCTACTCCTCAATCTTTCTCTTAATTCTTTCATATAACTCACCATACACTTTACCAGTATACTCAACAACTTATCCCCTATAATTTTGGCACTCCTCTTTTGTCCCCTTGCCATTATACAAGAACATGCATTGGCTCTCTGCCATCCCCAGGTACCTTACCCTCTCATACATTTATTAAATAATTTGCACCTACCACTCCAAAACTATATCCCCACTGCTTTTAAGATTTCCTATCTTTATCCCATCAATCCCGGCTGCCTTATCCCCCTTCATTTTAACCTACTGCCTCACGAACTCCCCCACACTCACAAATGCTTTTCTCTCACTCCTACAGATGTATCAATCCTTCTTGCCCTATACAGAATCACAGCTTCCCTATCTTCATCAACATTTAACAATTCCTCAAAAATTCCCCTCCATCTCCCAATACCTCTAATCTCCTCCATTATAAAGAACTCTCCTCTCCTATTTTTACTGATAAATACCATTTGTTCTCTGGCTTCCTTACTTGTTAATCTCACCTCTCCAAAACTTTTTCTTATTTTCAACAAAATTGTTGATAACAATCTCACCATCTCTCATTTGTCTAACCTACTTTTACTATTCTCTTTCTACATCACTCTACTTAGAGCCTCACTTTCCATCGTATCAAGGCTCCCACTTATACGGAGTAAGTACCACCTACCCTAAAACGCAAAATCGCCGTACATTGAACACCTTATATTATATCCACTTATAAATCATACAATCACACAGAAACTACTTTACCTTATCTAACATATATTTATAGTTTGTAATAGAACAGGCATCTACAACAACCAAACCTTTAAAAGCTCCGTGATCATATCACTACATTCACTATTACTTACCTTAAAAAATTTACCATACTTTATCAGGGTAGTACAAGAGTATCCCTATATGTAAGAAATCATTGTATGTATTGTAATACAAGGACTTAGCAGCCCAACCCCCACACTTCCCTTTCATATTATTTAATTGCACCAAGCATAAAATGTATATCCACCGTTTGTTTTCATCTTTATTACCTTATATTTGTAGTCAATATCAGGCTGTAGTTTCAATGGTATATAACCGTAAATCACAATAAATGAGTACTTTAGTCCAACAGTGTTATTCTTTATACACGAAATCCAGCTCCCACATCACTTTACATTTATGTTTATTTCATTCTATCTGTGCGTGTATATAATCTCTTTATTATGTTATGTATCGTTTGTTTTTAGTTTAATTTGAAACTAAATATCTGGCTGATTTAATGAAAATGTTATATACCGTAATACACGACTTTAATTGAGACTCGTACTATTTTATTTCACCACTTCTGGAAGCCTCTGCTCTGCTACCACAGCCACACTTAATTTTATTTATTCCTACTGTGGGTACCGCTATTAAAATGTTAAATGACACTTTTTTTACTATAATTGCAACAAAATATCATGGAGATAAAAAGTTACTACTAACAATATTCGACTTAATAGACTCCAGTGCACTAAACATAGTAATACCACTTGTGGCAGTCTTCTCTACCTAAAAAATTTATCTTAATCTTAAACGTTTATTTATTTAAAAATAGTGTGTGCACACATACAGGTACTAAGAACCCAAATACATGATAAAGCATATCCAAGCGACTAACGTATCATCACTCATTACCTTACCTTAAAATAACTTGTAGATCTTAATTAAGCATAAGGTAAATGTGATAAAACGATATAATGTAAGAAGATGGTACTATAAAGCACAAGTGATATTACAAAGACAGGTCCCATATGGGTTCTGTTATGTATGTTTTTTTAAAATAAATTAAGGTTATTTATCATGCTTTTTAGTTAATATTTATGTATATAATTGTTGAAAAACATATCATGATATCAATTTATAAGGTTCGTTATTCGTATTTATGGTTTTGGGGATAAGTGATCTTTGAGTAGAGAACTTGAATTATTAACAGGTATGTTTTCTTTTATATTTACAGGTAATGGATTCCAGATTTAGGGCTTTTATGTGCATTGAGTTTTTGCATAATGTGATGAACGAGGAACATCAAAGAGTGATCTGTGCCTGTGTTATGGTCATGTGTTCTGTTGAGGTTGCAAAGGAGATTTTGAGGGGAGGTGTTAATATCAAGCTTAAGTGTTCTATGTTGTAATAGGTCAGTATAAGTATGGATTTATTTATTCTACTGTGGGGTGTATTTATCTTATTTATATGTTATGCATCGTGTTTATTATATAATTTTGAAAAAAATATCATGATGGATTAATGAAAATGTGTATATTACCGTAATATACGACATTTAATGAGACTCCGTGACTATTGTTATTATGGCGTCACTTGTGGAAGTCGTCTGCTACCACAGCTCACATTTATGTTTATTTATTCTACTGTGGGGTGTATTTATCTTATTTATATGTTATGCATCGTGTTTATTAATAATTTTGAAAAAAATATCATGGATGGATTAATGAAAATGTGTATATTACCGTAATATACGACATTTAATGAGACTCAGTATTGTTATTATCACCACTTGTGCAAGTCGTCTGCTCACATCTCACATTTATGTTTATTTATTCTACTGTGGGGTGTATTTATCTTATTTATATGTTATGCATCGTGTTTATTATATAATTTTGAAAAAAAATATCATGGATGGATTAATGAAAATGTGTATATTACCGTAATATACGACATTTAATGAGACTCAGTATTGTTATTATCACCACTTGTGCAAGTCGTCTGCTCACATCTCACATTTATGTTTATTTATTCTACTGTGGGGTGTATTTATCTTATTTATATGTTATGCATCGTGTTTATTATATAATTTTGAAAAAAATATCATGGATGGATTAATGAAAATGTGTATATTAACGTAATATACGACATTTAAATGACTCGATGTATGTAAGTTTATTTAGGTACAGGTATACATAAGTATAATTATCAGAGTATATATAAAATATGAAATAACTTTTAAAAACATTTGAAATTTTGGAGTTTCCAGACAAAATGGAGAGACTTAGTGCTTACTGAGCTCATGGAGAATGTAAACAAACAGGGTGGGGCACGGTGACCGTATTAGAAAGTCAGGTGGGGGGAGCCGTATAGTGAGTTTTGGTCATAATTTGAAATGTCCGTATTAGCGGAAGCCGTAAAGCGGAACGCCTAAAAGCGGGGCCCTCCTGTACTCTTCCCTCCTTGCATCACTTCTACTTTAAAAAAAATTCTCATATGCTAACTTTTTCTCCCTTACTATTCTTTTTTACATCACATTCCCCCCAAACGCCCCTATTCCCTCCCTCCCCACTTTCCTGTACAGTATCTTTGACAGAAAGTTGTGCGACAAAAGTCCAGTGATTCTGAAGCGGTCCAAGGGCATTAAAAGAAAAGGGAAGTAACCCAGAAAAAGACTTGCACCTCAAGTGCAAAGGGAAAGGGGATTCCCTTTTAACACTAAGAAGATCAACACCTCCCCTCCTCCCATCCCATCAATCACCAGATTTTCAATAAAGGGTCATGTAACGTGCATGTCTTCTTCATTTTGGTGCAAAAAAATTTAATATTTCTGGGGTAATTTTTTTTTTCAATACATTGGGGGTCGCACGGATTAATTGATTTCCATTATTTCTTTGGGAAAATTAACTTGACTAACGATTTTTTTCGATTAACGATGAGCTCTCAAAACAGATTAATATCGCTGGTTGAGGGTCCATGTACTAACGGGACTGTGCAGTTAGTAAAAAATTACAAATTAGAAATTTTACAAAACCCCCCAGTGAGGACAGACCTTTGAGCCCACACAAGTAATTTTTCCCAGTCAGTTTTTGGGAATGAATATGCTGAATAAACCCCCTAGGGTAATTTTTTACTAATATATTTTTTTTTCCGCCCTTTGAAAAAGTGGCTACGACGTTCTCAACTCCTCCCCTCAGGGGTGGTTTGGTTGGCGTAGCTGTCTATAACTAGTTCCCAATTTTTTAATTTTTAACTTTAGCTGGAAAAACCATTTTAAACAGAATGGTTTGTCTAAATCCTCCTGAAGTTAAAAGACACAACGTCAAATCGAAAAACCTACCCATCTTATGTCATACAAATTTGTTATGTCATGGTAATTTCTCATAAAGGGTCACTTATAATATTATAAACAACAATGGGCCTAAAACTGATCCCGGGGGAATCCACTTTTCAGATCCCCACTCAGATTTAACCCCATTTTGCACCTCTCTGCTTCCTATTAGTGGCCAGATTGAGCCATGATTGATCCATGACTGCATTTTTTTTTTTCCCCAATGCCATGAGAGCCCCTTTTCTTCAACGCCTCTGATGGGGTATCTATCAAAAACCTTACTAAAATGTAAATAAAAATATCAATAGGAAATTTTTTTTGACCAAAGAAAAGCTTTTGACCAGTTGACCAGGGCATCCGCTCCAAAAAACTTACCTTTACGTATAAGAGGCCATGCGCTTGCATATTTCAAATCTTACCTAACAAAAAGGTACAGTTGTCACCATTAAAGACACAGCAAAAAAAAACCGGGCCCTTGATACTGGAGTTCCGCAGGGAAGTGCCCTTGGTCCCCTGCTCTTATATATACATAAAGTTTTCCCCAAACGTATCCCAACACCTGAACCCTTTAAACTTTGCTGACACCGATTATGTCATCTCTCACCCTAATCTTGCCCCCTCAACCCCATTGTTAACGAGGAGTGATCAAAATACGATTTGGTGACGCCAATAAACTTACCTTAACACTGACAAACTACTATTTTATGTTGGTACGAGCGGGAAATGCGAAAATTTAAAAATTTAAGTCGACAAAATCAATTTACCAGATATAATGAGGCAAATTTCCCCTGGGGCCTATACTTGACAACAACCTGAATTTCAGCACCCATATCCAACACAAAACCCAAAAAAAGTACCAAAAATGGTTGGGATCCCTCCAAGTATATTTTCGTGCCGCAAAATCCCTTCTCACCTATAAAACTCATTTATCCATACCTCACCTATGTATTTGTGCTTGGGACAACTGCAGCAACACACCTAAACCCAAATAATAACCCAACAAAAAGCCCCAATAAGAAAAATCATAAATCTCATCCCCGGGAACACACCCCCCCCCCCCTTTTCATAGATCTAAAATTACTTCCTTTCAGTACTCCACATTCTATGTAATCTACAAACAGGGCCTTAAATTCCCAAAATTAACCTTTACCTAAAAAGCTTTTTTTGATTGTTGTGACAGAACCCACAGGGATAATACCCAAAACCCCAAAAAATCTGTACAAATTCCCCGGTTGACTAAACCTTTTTTAAAAATTCAAGTATGTCAAAGGCCCTAAAATCTGGGGGAAACCTACCAGAATCTAAAATGCAGACACATTTATCACCTTCAAAATACCCTTAAAAACATCTTATCTCCCTGATACACCCCCAACTAACACACGAAAACACCTGGTTTCACCTTTCATCACTCACCCATTTGACCCTAAACAGAAATATCAATCTCAATTAAAAAATGAATCCTAACGTCAAGTTGGCCTTGAACTCCAATACTGAAAATATTCTTGCCAAAAAAAAAGCATTCCATTTCCAAAAACCCCAAAAATAGTTTTAGCACTTTCCATAATACCAATACCTCATAATTTGTAAATTTTAAAATAAGAAATAAACAAGTCTGCCGAAAGCCAGTCATGCTAGGCGTTCAGTGGTACACTCGTAAATTTTTATTTTAATACATGTAAACCCCCAAAAATAACCAAAATTTTGTAAACCACATTGTAATCCTTATAGAAATAAACTTTGAATACTGAATTCTTTATCCGATCAATGGATTTCTTTATCCCGATCAACAGAATTCTTTTTCAGGCTCCGTTTTTTTCTTTCCTCCTTCTCGTCTGTGGTAAAAATATTGGGTCCTTTCTACTGCTTTCCCCCCGCTTCCCTCAGTTTATGGCCTGTCCAAGTGCCGTGGCCACACAAAGCCTCCCCCCACACACATTCTGAGGGAGGCTAGGAAACTTTTTAAAAATAATTCATTGTTTTTTTTCATTTTTTATTCTGTGTGACTGTAGGTAAGCCACCATAACCTAAAGAAAGCGCTTCTGCCAGCCCCATGAAAAAGAAGGTGAAAAACAATAGAATCAAGAAAAAACTTGTACAAAGTAACAAATGGAGGGGGAAGGAGAGGGGGGAAAAATGCCTTCTTCTTGATTCTCGTATGTATTATAAAGGGAGCAGGAGTTGATAAAGGTATAGTGCCAGCCATCAATAAAATGTAGCTTAACAGTGTAGCAAGTAAGTTAACCCTTTTACTGTCGAGGCCCCTTTCGAAACTGTCTTCCATTTTTATAAAATTTTTTAAAAAAAAAATGATTTTTTTAAAAAAAAAAGAGAAACTTTTCCTGGTGGGAATGCACCAAAAGTACAAAATTTGGTCGAAAGCTCACGGAATTATGCTCCCCCCTAAGTTAGCATCTTGGGGCAATATCATCGGCAATTTCCCACTTTGAGCCCTGTTTTTGGCCAATTTCCCTTTCTCCCGTTGACCAAATCTGCTATTTATTTAGAAATCCTTTCATCTATCATTGAGTACAAGAAACAGCCCATTTATGATTTGAACTACCAATGAAAAGGGGCAGAAAATTTGGGAATTTGGCCAATTTCATGCAAAATTTAAAAAAAATGCCAATTTCAAAATAGGGTCCTAATAAAAAATGAAGACATTCTTGGGACTAAAATAACATATCTTTTTGTTTGTTTAAAAGTCTCTGGGCTCCCTTATATTACATTGCTTTCTATTTTTTTATTTTTTACTCATACATAAAGAACAAAAATTTATTTTATGCAAATACGCACAATTGTAAAAAATGGATAAAAAAATATCAGGCACTTGTAAAGAATATTAGACTCCCCCTTGAAGTGTATCAGACGTGTGATGTATTTGCTTACTCCTAACTTTGGGAAAAATCGAAAATTTTCCCTCTTTGAGCTCAAATTTAAGGTATTTTTTTATCATGAAACTAATCAAAATCATATCATTTCTGTAATATGTTTTTTCCCTTTTATCACCTGAGCCCTGAAAAAAAGAATAAAACAAAAACCATATACGAAAATACACCCCAAATCGGGGGGTTTTAATCCCAAAAAAAGGTCGTTTTTTTCCTCTCATTAGACACTGCAGCTGCAGGGGTTTTTTTTTTGTGGTGACACGACCCCACAGACCCATTCTCTCAATGTGGGCCTACCACTTTTCCCCCCCTTTATTTGAAGCCCTAGAAATTTTTTTCGTATAAATACATCAGAAACAGTGGCGCGTAAGATATATATATAACGACCGAAACACGGG
>NC_069470.1:20962217-21053144 GCF_026875155.1 Cherax quadricarinatus | reverse complement strand
TTTTCAATAAACCTAAGTAAGGCCGTGTCTCTACACAAAAATCACATACGCAAGTCCCTCCCAAGAAGTTCTTTGAGAAATTTCCTTCCTTAAGCCCACTTGTTACAGCAACTGCTCAAGAAGATATTTCTCGCCAAGCTGGTAGTAATAATTTATCACAAGTTGTATACACTGATGGATCTAAATAGGAGTCCTCTGGCAGGGGCTGCATCTGCTCTTGTTGCCACCTCCCTAGTTAAGAACGATAATAAATTTTTTGGGGTTTAGGCATAAGAATTAACAAATGGGTGTCTACACTGCAAACTGAATTGTTTGCAATCTTAATGGCGCTAAAGCTAACCTATGACACTGAGATTGACTCTATCATCAATTACTCATTCTGTGTCATCATTGAAGGCTCTTGACTCATACAACGACTCCAAAAACATGCTCTTTGGGAGAAGCCAGGTATAGAACTCAAAAATCAGGACAAAGGAATCAATGTACAGTTGCTATGGATCCCATCACACATTGGATTACTCATTCATAATAAAGTTGATATGTTAGCCAAGAAGAATACCCAAAAGGGAGAATGTAGAATATAACTTTGGTATATCTGTGCTAGCATTAGGAATAATATTGGAGAGAAGTAAATAACAAAAAATGATTGTTACAGGAATGCAGTTAGATGCCTGAGTAGATATTTAACCGCTATGATAAGATTAACGTAGATAAGTATGTTTATGGAGCAACTGCAATGAAAAACAGACTGATTTTGGGTAGTGGCCAGGCTTAGGCTTGTTTACAAGTACTTCTGGTAGTTTGGGAGAAACACAGATGATGATCAAAGTAAATATAAATTATGTGATCAGGCATATGGTCACTGTCTTGAAATTTATGTGCTTAATTGTCCACTTATTGAGGAATACAGAGACAGACAGTATAATAACCTATGTGACATGTCAAGATATCTTATTAATGAAAATAAGATACCAGATATACTAAGCAAATTTCCTAAATTTGCTTGTAACAGATAAGTGAACTGTAGATTATTTTTTTTTATTATCACACTGGCTGATTCCCACCAAGGCAGGGTGGCCCGAAAAAGTAAAACTTTCACCATCATTCACTCCAACACTGTCTTGCCAGAAGGGTGCTTTACACTGCAACATTAACACCCCTCCTTCAGAGTGCAGGCACTGTACCTCCCATCTCCAGGACTCAAGTCCGGCCTGCCGGTTTCCCTGAACCCCTTCATAAATGTTACTTTGCTCACACTCCAACAGCACGTCAAGTATTAAAAACCATTTGTCTCCATTCACTCCTACAAAACCGCTCACGCATGCTGCTGGAAGCCCAAAAGCCCCTCGCACACAAAACCTCCTTTACCCCTCCCTCCAACCTTTCCTAGCCGCCCCCTACCCCCCCTTTCCTTCCACTACAGACGATACACTCTTTAAGTTTTTCTGTTTTGCTCCATTCCCCTCCACATGTCCGAACCACCTCAACAACCCCCTTTCCCCAGCCCTCTGACAACAGTTTTGGTAATCCCGCACCTCCTCCTAACTTCCAAACTACGAATTCTCTGCATTTAATCACACCCCACATTTCTCTCAGACATGACATCTCCACTGCCTCCACCTTCTCCTCGCTCAAAAATTCATCACCCATGCTTCACACCCATATAAGAGCTGGTAAAACTATACTCTCATACATTCCCCCTCTTTGCCTCCAAGGACAAAGTTCCCTTTTTCTCCACAGACTCCCCAAGTGCAACCACTCACCCTTTTCCCTTCATCAGTTCTATGATTCACCTCATCTTTCATAGACCCATCCGCTGACACGTCCACTCCCAAATATCTGATACATTCACCTCCTCCATACTCCCCTTTTCCCCCAATCTGATATCCAATCTTTCATCACCTATTCTTTTTGTTGTCCTCATAACCTTGCTCTTTCCTGTATTCACTTTCAATTTTTTTTCTTTTGCACACCCTACCAAATTCATCCACCAATCTCTGCAACTTCTCTTCAGAATCTCCCAAGAGCACAGTGTCATCAGCAAAGACAACTGTGACAACTCCCACTTTATGTGGATTCTTTATTTTTAACTACGCCTCTTGCCAAGACCCTCCATTTACTTCTCTTACAACCCCATCTATAAATATATTAAACAACCACGGTGACATCACACATCCTTGTCTAAAGCCTACTTTTACTGGGAAATAATTTTCCCTCTTTCCTACATACTCTAACTTGAGCCTCACTATCCTCTAAAAACTCTTCACTGCTTTCAGTAACCTACCTCCTACACCATACACCTGCAACATCGCCACATTGCCCCCTATCCACCCTGTCATACGCCTTTTCCCAAAACCATAAATGCCACAAAGACCTCTTTAGCCTTATCTAAATACTGTTCACTTTTATGTTTTTACTGTAAACACCTGGTCCACACACCCCCTACCTTTCCTAAAGCCTCCTTTTTCATCTGCTATCCTATTCTCCGTCTTACTCTTAATTCTTTCAATAATAACTCTACCATAAAACTTGCCAGGTATAACTCAGCAACTTATCCCCCTATAATTTTTGCACTCTCTTTTATCCCCTTTGCCTTTATACAAAAAGGAACTATGCATGCTCTCTGCCATCCCTAGGTACCTTACCCTCTTCCATACATTTTTTTAAATAATTGCCCAACCACCCCAAAAATTTTAAACCCCACCGCTTTTAACATTTCTATCTTATCCCATCAATCCCGGGCCCCTTTTACCCCCTTTCATTTCCCTACTGCCTCAGAACTTCCCCACCCCACAACGGGCCCTTTTCCTCACTCCACAAGATTTTTTTCCTCCTTGCCCTATACCCGAAACACAGCTTCCCATCTCCAACATTTAAAAATTTCCTCAAAAATTCTCTCCACTTCCCAAAACCTCAAACTCCCATTTAAAACTCTCCTCCCTATTTTTAACTGACAAATCCATTTGTTCTCTGGGCCTTTCAAAACTTGTTAATCTCACTCCAAAACTTTTTTTTATTTTCAAAAAAATTTTTTGATAAAAACTCACCCACTCTCTCATTTCTCCTTTTTACATTGCTTCCCACTCTCTTAACCCTCTCTTTTCTCCATAAACCTTTTCCCCTCCTTCATCATTTCTACTTTGTAAAAACTTCTCATATGCAATTTTTTTCTCCCTTACTCTCTCTTCACATCATCATTCCACCAATCGCTCCTCTTCCCTCCCGCACCCACTTTCCTATAACCCACAAACTTTGCGAAAAACTCTAACACTACATTTTAAACCCTACCCCATACCTCTTCGACCCCATTGCCTAGCTCCTTACCCCATCTATCCTCCAATACTTTTATATCTTACCCAAACTGCCTCCTCTTTTATTTTTTAAAACCCTTCACCTCCCCTTTCCCTATGCTTCATTCCCCTTTGATCCATCTCCCTTTTTACTCCAGGGTAGCAAAAAACTAGAAAGTGATCGATATACTGTGGTCCCCATAAACATGTACATCCTGAAGTCTATTTAACAGTCTTTTTATCTACCAATACATAATCCAACAAAACGTCTTTTCGCCCTACACAAATTTTGTATACTTTTTTATCCTCTTTTTCTTAAAATATGTATTACCTAAACAAAACCCCCCTTTTCTATACAAAGTTCAATCAAAGGGCCCCCTTATCATTTACACCTGGCACCCCAAATTTACTACCACACCCTCCAAAAATTTCTCCTACTTTAGCATCGGTCCCCTACCACAATTCTCCTAAATTGGGTTCAAAGGCTCCTATCTTTTCACTTAACATCTCCCAAAATCTCCTCTCCTGTAAATGTAGAATAAACCCATATAACACCTTTTTAACCCTTTTTGGCGCCTATTCCTAGGCCTTTTGAGTATCCATACTCTTGCGATCCCTTCCACAGGGGGATAGGGGGGGTGCACAATAAACTAGCCCTTCGTGGAAAAATCTATATCCGTACGGAGGGTTAAGGGGCCGGGAGTTACCCCTTTTCCTATTTGAAAATAGTGGGCTGATGTAAGCAACATAGGCCTGTTTATACTATGTAATACCTAAATTCTAGAGAGAGGGTGTACTTCAAGTATTAAAGTCCCTTAAATGACAACAACTTTTTTCCATAGCTATAAAATCAACTTTAAAAAATTTACTCAACCGACACCTCTCAATTAATCAATGTTTACATAGAACTAAATGTCAGTGAGGAACCCATAGGCAGGGTAACCTTAGACCTCAATAAGCCGTCATACTGTAAACCACAATATATTTTTAAAGAAACTTCAACATCGGTATAGGTTCTGTAGATTTTTAAGTCCACCTTACAACAGGACAAATTGTTAAAATTTAACAAAAGGGTATCAGAACCCTGCCGATAGCATTGAGTTCCCCAAGGAGTATTCGGGCCCCTTTTATTCCTATTCTACTTAACGACATCAATCAGTGTCAAGTGCAACTCCTATTGTATCATTAAAAGTCTCTTTATGTCAAATAAAACCCACAAGCTGCTTATATTACCACGGAACAGATCCGCGGAAAATGGTTAGTAACATAAACATCATTAACCTCAGGAAAACTAAAAGCCATTCTCTTTGGCACAAATCATACCTCAGCAACAGAACCCAATATGTTACGAAAGGGGAAAACTCTTCTGCGCAACCAATTACATTTGGGTTCCCCCCCGGGGAAGTGCCCTTTGGGCCCTTTTCCCTTTCTCCATACATAAATGACCTTCCAAATGCTTCGCAATTACTCAAACCCAACTATTTGCAGATGAAAAAATACGTCTTCCTCACCCGAGCCCACCGCTACCCAAATACTGAATACCAAATTACAGAAAATTCTACCGGGATGAGGACTAACAAACTTACACTAAACATTGACAAAACCTACTTCATTAGTTTGGTAACAAGCTACAGATGTCCCTTTTAAACAAATATAAACGGATCACCTACACAAAGAACAGGGGGAAAAAATTCTTAAAAACCCCTGATAATAGACTCAAATTCATACACATAACAAAAATTTCTAAAAAAATTTTCCAAGCGTAGGCAACTATCGAAGAAGGGTACATGTTCCACATCACCCTCCGGGCCCTATATAAACCCTTTTATTACCCCTTCTCCCCTTTGGGTTTTTGTGATGGGGCTCAACAACAAAAAACCCATCTCGACACAATTCCCCAAACAAAAGGCGCAGTTAGAAGAAACAAATTCTCACTAGGGGCACCAACTCCACCAAAAATAAATACACAAAACCCTACTCACCATACAAAACTCCAATTTATTACGCACCTATTACATACTAAAAACACTTAACTCTGATATTAACCCCCCCTAAAACACCCCTTGCCAACCTCAACAGAACACAGACCAAAACACAAGGCACAGATCATCTTTGATGTTCCTCGTGTCCATCTCATACATGCAAAAACTCAATCCATAAAGGCCCAAAAATTTGGGAATCTTTTCCCTGAAATATAAAAGAAACACTACCTGTTTATAAATTCAAGTCTCTTCCAAAGACCTTACTCCCCCAAAACCAATAAATACTGAAAAACTAAAACCTTATAAATTGTATATTTTAAATTTCTCACAATTTAATCACAAAAATTTTAAACCTAAAACCCAATCAAATTTATTTTTATTTAAAATACACTACCTAACAGAAAATCCATACACGAATTACAACAATGCATGCAACCATAACCCCCCTTTGAAATACCATTGTGCTTTAAGTTTCTTTTTAAATAATTTTTTATCACGTTTTCACTTTGCTTAGTTAATCTTAATTAATTTTAAGCCTGCCCAATGCAATCATGTATAAGTTTTTGGCATCTGCCTTATCTAATTTTTTTGTACCTCGTAGGTGCACAAATTGTTAATAAATAAAAAAATAAATAAATAAATAAATAAATAAAAAAAAACAAAAACCTGAAAAGGGGAAAAAATTTTTAATGTCCATGAAATGGGGGCCCATCCTTTAGTTTCCTCGTAAATATCGGGGAATCCCCTTTGACCCATGCATGTCGGGAAATAAACTTATTTAAACCCTTTCCCATTTGGTGGGGTTTTTTTGTGATGGCGGAAGTCAGGGTTCAAAAACACTACACTGTCGGCCCTATAAACAACAACAACAACAATTGTGTTGTGGTGGGTGAGTGTGATAAAGTAACAATAAACGTGTTTGTGGTGTCTAACAAGGTAGTAACACCTTTTTGGTTCCCCTAACACAGGTGGAACACCTGTGGTGTCTAAAACAGGTGATAACACCCGTGGTGTCTAACACAGTGAGAACACCTGGGTTCCCCAACACAGGGGAGTAACACCTGTGGTTCTAACACAGGTGAGTAACCTTTCCTTATTCAATACAACATTTAGTGCAGATGATACATAAAAGTTTTACCCCTGAAATATAGTTATTAAGGCGCCAGACATGATCATATCTGTGTCTTGTTACTGTGTTATGCTCAGGTTTTTGACTGTGTTACCTGCTCAGGTGTTGACTGGTTTCCTGCCAGGTGTTGACTTTGGGGACCTGCCGTTTGACTGTGTTACCTCTCCCGTTACTGTGTTACCTGCCCTTTTATTTTGACTGTTTACCTGCCAGTGTTGACTGGTTACCTGCTCAGGTTTTTGACTGTGTACCCGTCAGGTGTTGACTGTTTCCCCGCTCAGGGTTTGACTGTTCCTCTCAGGGGTGACTGGGTTTCCCCTCAGGTGTTGACTGGTGTTTTCCCTCAGGGGGTTGACGTGTTACCTGCTCACGTTGACTGCTTACTGCTCCTGTTTACTGGTTTCTGCTCAGGTTTTACTGTTACCTGCCAGGTGGGGACTGTGTTAGCCTGCTGTTGACTGTTTTGCTGCTCCGGTTGACTTGTTTACTGCTCAGGGGGTTTTCTGTTTACCCGCTCAGTGTTTCTGTTACTGCTCAGGTTGTGTGTTACCGATCAGGGTTGTTTCCGTTTACCCGCCGTGTTGACTTTGTACCTGTCAGGGTTGACTGGTTTTCCGCTCAAGGTTTTACTGTGTTTTCCTGCCAGGGGGTTTTACTGTGTACCCGCTCAGGTTTCTGGTTTACCTCTCAGGGGTTGACTTTTTTACCCGCTCAGGTTGACTGGTTACCTGCTCGCTGTTGACTGTGTTACTGCTCAGGGGTTTTACTTTTTACCTGTCAGCTGTTGACTTTTACCCTCCTGTTGACTTTTTACTGCTCAGTGTGACTGTGTTACGCTCAGGTGTTGACTGTGTTTTCTGCTCAGGTGTTTCGTGTTTCCTGCTCAGGTGTTTACTGTTTTCTGCTCAGTGTTGACTTTTACTGCCATTTGACTGTTTTCTGCTCAGGTGTTGACTGTGTTACCTGCTCAGGTGTTTTTACTGTGTTACTGCTCAGGTGTTGACTTTTACCCGTCACTGTTCTGGTTTAGCTGCCAGCTGTTGATGTGTTAGCTGCCAGTTTTTGACTGTGTTACCTCCGGGGGTTTTACTGTGTTACCCGCTCAGCGTTTTACTGTTTTCCCGCCGCTGTTGACTGTGTTAGCTGCCAGGTGTTGACTGTTTACCTGCCGGGGGGGTTACTGGTTTTCCCGCTCAGCTTTGACTGTGTTACCTTCATGTTTCTGGTTACTGCTCAGGGGTTTTTACTTGTACCTGCTCAGGTGTTGACGTGTTTCTGCCAGGTTTTACGGTTACCTGCTCGGGGTTGACTGTGTTTCCTGCTCAGCTGTTACTTGTTACGCTCAGTTTGACTGGTTACTGCTCAGGTGTTGACTGTGTTTTCCTGCTCAGGGTGTTGACTGGTTAGCGCTCAGGGTTGACTGGTTTTCCTGCTCAGCTGTTACTGTTTACTGCTCAGCTGTGACGTGTTACCTGCTCAGGGGTTGACTGGTTACTGTCAGTGTTGACTTGTTAGCTGCCAGGTGTTGACGTGTTACCTCATGTTGACTGTGTTACTGCTCAGGTGTTGATTGTTAGCTGCCAGGGTTGCTGTGTTACCCGCCAGTGTTGACTGTGTTACCTGCTCAGGGGTTGTGTGTTGCTGTTTAGGGTTTTACTGTGGTAACTCTCACTTTGACTGTGTTAGTTTCTCAGGTTGACTGTGTCCCGGGTTTTTTACTGCTCAGGTGTGACTGTGTCTGTGTTTAGATGCCAGTGTTCGTGTAGGTGTTAGGTGTCGTTTTTTACCCCCGTCAGGTGTTAGCTGCTCAGTGTTGACTTGTCATGCTCAGGTGTTGATGTTTGTGTTAGGGCTGGTTTACTTTTCAGGTGTTTTTTCTATTCAGTTTTTACTGCCCAGGGGGGATGTGGTAAGGATTTTGGTGCCAAATGTTGAGTGTGTCAGGGGTTTGATGGCCTGTTTTTGTGTGAGTTTTAGGTGCTCAGGTGTTGAGTGGCAGGTGTTAGTTTCTGCCAGCGCAGTGTTAGTTCTCAGGAAAAAGGGGGTTTTCTAGGGCCAGCGAGTGTTAGGTGGTGAAGCGCGCATGTTAGGGGGGGGCAGAGCAGGTGCTAGGGGGTGGTTCCGCAGTGTTTTTGGTTACCGCCAGGTGTTATGTGAAACGCAGCGTGTTGGGGGGAGGCAACACGAGTGTTAGGGGTTTTTGGCAAAGCGCTGTGTTTGGTGGCATTTGGTTAAAAACCCAGGTTTTAGGGAAAACCATTGAAAAGTTAGGTCCCAATTTTTCTTTTGTTTACCCAACAGCATTTTTAGGTATGAGCCAGGAGTTAAAGGGATAGGGCAACAGAAGCAGGTGTTAGGGTTTAGGCCAAGCAGGGGTTAGTTGTAGGGAGCAGCAGGGTTGGTGTCAGGGGGCACAGGGGTTAGGTATAGGGAACGCAGCAGGTGTTAGGTTAGGCACACAGGGGGTTAGTGGTAGGCCAAACAGGGTGTTAGGGTGAAACAGCAGCAGCAGGGGGGTTAGGGGTGAGGGAGCAGCAGGTTTAGGTGGGGGAGGCAGCACAGCAGGTTTTAGGTGGGAAGCAGGCCCGCAATGTTAGGGGGTGAGGCAACACAGCAGGGGTTAGGTATGAGGAACAGCAGCATTTTTAGGTGGTAGGAAGCAGGGTTGGTTGGTAGAAAAAAAGCACAAGGTTTAAAAGGCTAGGCATAGCAGTTTGGTGATAGGGGAACAGCACAGTGTTAGGTATAGGAAACACACAGGTGTTAGGGGATAGGAAAAAGCAGCAGGTTTAGTGGGGGAGGCAGCAGCAAAACCCGAGGTGTTAGGGTTTAGCAGCAGCAGGGGTTAGTGGGCAGCAAAGGTGTTATGTGAGAGGCAACAGCACAGGTGTTAGGTTAGGGAGCAGAGCAGGTGTTGGGGGTGAGGGACAGCAAGTGTTAGTGGTAGGCAAGCACAGGGGTTTGGTGGTGAGGGAGCAGCAGCAGGTGTTAGGTTGAGGCACAGCACAGGGGTTTGGGGGGTTTAGGAGCAGCAGCAGGGTTTTTGGGGGGAGGCACAGCGGTTTAGGGGGTGAGGGACAGCAGCACAGCAGCAGGGTTAGGTGGAGGGGCAGCAGCCGGTGTTAGTGGGGAGGAAACACAGCAGGGTTTTGGGGGGAGGACACAGCAGGGGTTAGGTGTGAGGCAGCAGCAGCAGGTGTTTGGTGGGGGAGGGGGGGCAGCAGCAGCCAGCAGGTTTTAGGGGGTAGGGAGCAGCAGCAGGTGTTGTGGGGAGCAGCACAGCAGGGGTTAGGTGGGGAGGCAACAGCAGAAGGTTTTTAGGTTGTGAGGCCAGCAGCAGGGGTTTTGGTGGTGAGGCAGCAGCAGGGGTTAGGTGTAGGGAGCAGCAGGTGTTAGGGGTAGGGAGCAGCACAGGGGTTGGTGGCAGCACACAAACAGGGGTTTGGTGTAGGCACACAGGGGTTAGTGTCAGGCAGCAGCGGTTTAAGTTAGAAGAAGGTTTTTTAATTAAAAAAAAAGAAACCAATGTTGAAAAACGAAATTTTTTTTGGTTTTAAAACCCTGGGGGTTAGCCCCCAGGGAAACCCAGGGTGGTGGGTTAGCCACCCAGGAAACCCAGGGTAGGGTGGGAGCCACCCCGGGTAGGGGTTTTTCCCCCCCGAAACCCCGGGTAGGGGGGTAGCCACCCTGGGTAAACCCAGGAGGTGGGTTAGCCCCCAGGAAACCCCAGGGAGGGGGGTTGAAGGAAACCCAGGGGGTGGGGAGCCCCCCAGGAAACCCCGGGTAGGGTGGTTAGCCCCCCAGGGATTACCCAGTAGGGGGGTTACCACCCCCAAACCCCGGGTAGGGGGTTAGCCCCCCAAGGATAACCCAGGGTAGGGTGGGTTAGCCACCCAGATAACCCAGGATAGGGTGGTTAGCCACCCAGATAACCCAGGTAGGTGGGTTAGCCACCCAGGATAACCCAGATAAGTCAGGTATCAACGAGGTGTCTGTTTATTTACACTGGTCCACAATTGATCCCCAGGATGCCACCCACACCAGTCCACTACACCCAGGAATACTGTAATTGAAATACACAGGTTAATTTTTGCCCTGCCAGGAATCGAACCTGGACCTCAAGTTGAAGTGTACCTTCCACCAGGCAAGCAAGATAAATTAGGATAAGTTGACCTGGCCTGTGAGGTGAAACCTAGGAGTGTTACGCTGAACTGGTGTCCGCTCACTAGCAAGCATTGGTGTTAGTGGACTGGTGTGGGTCACATCCTGGGTGTTAGTGACTGGTGTGGGTCGCATCCTGGGTGTTAGTGGACTGGTGTGGGTCGCATCCTGGGACAAAACTGACCTAATTTGCCCGAAATGCTCTGCATAACAAGAGGCTTTTTATATAGTAGTATGTCACTGATGTCAGCTATGATCTGTATACCTTGTACATGTACTTGTAGTAAATAAATATTATTATTATTATTATTATTTTTATTATTATTATTATTATTATTATTTTATTATTATTATTATTATTATTATTATTATTATTGTTTATTTTTTATACCATTTGCATAAAAATACTTATTTTCTAAGAAATTCTAAATGTAATTTAGTGAATATTTTAAACTTTTTAATTCATACAACAATATACATCATGGAACATGTAAACATTTCCTATGCAAATTATTATTTTTGAACTATAAGGAAATTGATCTCATTATTTTCTGGTTAAGTTATGTAACCTAACCAAATGTTACTTAACTTAGTCTAACCTAAGTTTACCTAAAGTAAATGTTGCCTAACTTGACATAACCCTAGCAGACCAAACCTAGCCCAACATTACTGATTATTGAAAATACAGGTCTCCCTTAACATTCACGAGGGTTAGGGGATCAAGAGCCTCCCTTAACATTCACGAGGGTTAGGGGATCAAGAGCCTCCCTTAACATTCACGAGGGTTAGGGGATCAAGAGCCTCCCTTAACATTCACGAGGGTTAGGAGATCAAGAGCCTCCCTTAACATTCATGAGGGTTAGGGGATCAAGAGCCTCCTTTAACTTTCATGAGGGTTAGGGGATCATTAAGCCCTGCAGCAGCAGCAGCGGCAACAGGAACCTTGTTTTCTATTTTTACTTCTACCTGAGGTTCCAGCAGCCCAGTGATGACCTAATCAAGACCCACATAACACTAACATGGTGGATACCAGAATGATATAAATCAACTGCAGAAATCACCCAAAAGTTCACAAATTACCAACTAATAGGACTCGTACTACCACCACCTACCCCGCTGCCACTGAAGTGATACTACACAACATTTATTTATTTATTTATTTATTTATTTACAATTTGAGCACACATACAGAGGTACAATTCACCCATTACCCATCGCCTACTATTAATCCGAAGACACAGCCAATGGACAAGGGTCAGAGCAATAAAAGAAGATTCATTAACCAGCTAAGGACTCCTAACATCAAAGGTGAGAGCAATAATAACACGAGGAAAACTTGTGGTACTGCCAGCCAGGACACAACCCTCATCACCCACCGGCACCACCACAACACATGACAGACAACAACAAACATCGCTGCCACTACAGTCCTAGATAACTCCTTCCCAGTATTTGATGTCAAGAAGATCACTGACCCAGATTTAGCTAAACTCCTTACGATTCAGAACCAAACGATCACCAAACTAACTCAAGAAATGCAGGAACTAAAAGCTAGCAATGCAGATTACCTCAACAAGATCACTGCTCTTGAACATAAACTAGACACTCTAGAACAACAAAGCAACACCCACACCCAGTCCCTAGACACCATCAACACTCTAAAAGACCAAGTCACCCTACTTAATACCAACATTATAGAGGAAAGATCAAGAGTGGACCAACAACTTGCCAATGTCATAACCAACTTCCAAGACCATAATGACCAACAGCAGCTATCTGATGCTGTTGTAGTTAACAGCAAACATCTCCCAGCCACAGTCACCCAAGAGACCTGCATGGAGACCACCCTACAGCTTATCAAGGACCACCTTTGCCTTAACATACGTTGTGATGACCTAAAGGATTGCAAACTGATGGGCTACCAAGCAGGTAAAAAAACAGTGCTGTTAAAATTCCAAACTAGCCTACAAAGAAACACCTACTAAAAGCCTCTATTTCTATGAAATCTGATGGTTTAACGTCAATGAGTGCCTTACCCAACAACAAACAAAACCTTCTTTATGGCTAAGAAAATCGCTATGCCCAAAAAATCTACCGTGCTTTGAGAGGATGGAAAAATCGCAGTTATGAAACAGCCCCTAAGTAGGATATTCATCTCTACAGAACATGACCTTAAAAACATTCCTAAAGTGAGGCTGGACTAACGAATCAAGTAAAGTGCAGATAATACTCCATAGTCCACCGTTAAGAGTTTTATATTGTCATAAATTTTGTGCCCCCTAAAAATTCTAATACCCCCATCTACTTTTGATTGCCATTAGGTTTGTATTTCAACGACCATTCTACCCTATAGTCTTAATTGTGTTTAATATCTACAGAATCTTTCTCCTTTTTTAACAACTTACCACGTCATCAGTTCTTATTTAGTATAAACTAACCAAAACTTCTTCATAATTCACTCACTTTAAAGAATACTCAAATGCCAATCTTTTTTCTAAATCTCCTATTAATGCCCAAACATTTGCTTTAAACTAATATTTGATCAAACTAATTGTAAACTTTCTTTTTATTGACCATTTTTAAGTTCGTGAGGCAGTAGGTAAAATGAAAGGGTGGTAAGGCCAGCTGGGATTGATGGGATAAAGAAGAAATGTTAAAACCAAGGGGAAATAGTTTTGAGTGGTTGGTGCAATTATTAATAAATTTATGGAAGAGGTTAAGGTACCTTAGGGATTGGCAAGAGAGCATGCAATGTTTCCTTTGTAAAAGGCAAAGGGGATAAAAGAGAGTGCAAAAATTATAGGGGATAAGTATGCTGAGTATACCTAGTAAAGTGTTTGGTAGATTTATTATAGAAAGAATTAAGAGTAAGACGGAAAAAGGATAGCAATGAACAAAGAGGCTTTAGGAAAGTAGGAGGATGTGTAGACCAAGTGTTTACAAGTGAAATCATAAAGATGAACAGTATTTAGATAAGGCTAAAGAATCTTGTGGCATTTATGGATTTGGAAAAGGCATCTGACAGGGTGTATAGGGGGCAATTGGCAGCTTTTGCAGTGTGTATGGTGTCGGAGGTAAGGTTACTGAAAAGCAGTGAAGATTTTTACGGAGGATAGATGAGGCTCAAGTTAGAGTATGTAGGAAAGAGGGAAATTATTTCCAGTAAAGAAGTAGGAGCCTACACAAGGATGTGGTTGATTGTCACCCCGTTCCGAGTGGTCTGTTAAAAAACCCTTTTCAGGGTCCAAGGCCAAAATCTGAAGTCACGCACGCAGTGTCCAAGAAATTTTGACAAAAAAAAAATTATTATTGCTTACAGAATTAATAAAGAGCATATTATTTTGTGAAGGTAATACAACAATAATCTGATCAGTACTTTTACCGAATACAGTGGCCAAGAAAGTCTTTAATAGAAAATGATGTGGTGGTGGGCAACATCGACGAATTCCACATACGCGTATTATATTATTTTGTTTGTTTTAGAGTTGTTTTTTCTTTTTTTTCTTTTCCAATTTTTTTCTATTCCTACTAACATTTGGGCTGAGAGACCAATACTGTATATAATTGATATATATAAACACACAGTATTGAACACAATAACCGCACTAAAGTTATTATCAAATTATAGTGTTTACCACTGTTGTTTTATTACAATAAACGGGTCACAAATTATTGGTATAATATGATGGGGGGGGGGGTGGGGGATGGGGGTCACATATTCTCGGCTTTCTCACACTAAGTTTAACAATCTCTCTATGACTAGTTTTAAAAGCGTGGGCTGAGGAGGGGGGCTGGTGTGTTGAGGTAAAGGGGTGAGGGGGTCGGTAGGGATATTAGGGGATTTGTATATAAGGTTGATGTGTACATAACAAGTATACTGAAGTAGGGTTCTGCGTAGTGGGGGGGATAGAAAACAGGAATTATGTATAATTTCTTTTGAGTTGAAGGAGATGTATTGATGAATTGATACACATTCCTATATAAAACGATTGCGTGTATATCGTGATGAATTCGAGGACGCATGTTGTATTGCGGTGTTTTTTACATGGTACTTCATTATGAAGTTGTCTGACAACAGACAAACAAAATTCACCAAACGGTGGTCTGTACCAGCTTTATTTGGTAACATATTATATCATTCAGTATTGAAATGTCCATGAGATTGAAGAAAAGTTTCATGTACCACTTGTAACTCTTACGAACACAGTCACACAAAACCAATCTGCATGTCACCTTGTCCACCAGCGCATGTTTTTGTGTATAATCAATCACTGACACTGGTTTTCGAATACGTCTTAGTCAACTCGATCACCTTGCCAACTGTCTTGCATTTCATTATGGTGAATGGTTGTCAACAATGTGACATCTCGATTGTCATGCAACCGTAATGCATGAAGTCATTGGGCAGTAAACACCTGCCACTCATCACCACGAACACTCTGCATTGATCCTGTGCATATGTTACGATTAGAACGAGCACTGTGCCACACACATCAGTCTGTTTCACTCCATTAAATCACTGAGTAATGGGCATGTGTACCAGTTATCGGTATATAATTTAAGGCCCTTACCAGATACAAGGTGGCCAACAATTGTGAGTTTCCACACTACGTCACCTGAGATACCCAATAACACCTTGGTAATCTTTCAAAGTTTTTACTAGCCCGTGTATAACTAACAATAACCAACACCAGGGGGGCCACTGTCACAATGCACAGAGGACAAAACAATTTTATACCAAAGCAGTTCCTCATTGCTCGGTATATACTGCTTGAATATCCCAGTCCCTATAATCTACCTTTGGAACAAAATCAAAGACTTCCGTCAATTACAAGATTCTGAATGGGATGCGGGGCGCGCGAATATACTGAACTTTTGTTTGAGATACATGAAAACATTGGTAGAGCGCGCGGAGGATATAACCTGTGCACTTCTGTCATGCCTGGTTTTGTCATAGAAGTGCAACATAATCGGTACAGTAAGAATAAATACCTGTTCACTGTAGTATTTCATCTGAAGGATGGGTAGAAATTAAGCCGAACTGTGGAACGCAGTATGCTTTTAATATATATGCTTATAGACGAGAGGCATAAGCCAATATTTGTAGCAGAAAAGCAAATACATTGTCTGCAACATCGGACGTCTTTCCACCTGTGAAAGTCTTGACTGTGGTGATAAGATCGTAATTGCGCATGGTGTACTGAAAAATACTTATTACTTCCCTGGCAATTAATTTCCATCAATGGCTGGTGCAAAGAATAATATTCCAAAGAATTCCATTCATTGGCCCGTGGTTCCAAGGGGACAGGTAGTTAGAATTCCACTTTGAGAGTCATCAAAGTGGTGAGGCTTGGGAACAAAATTGGGATTTTGCTGCCTATCCACACATACGGTTTTGTGGTGGATACTGGACATCATAGGCTGGTTGTATGGGTGGTTGTGTTTTGCGGGCTGGTGGCTGATGCTCCGCTTCCTTGGAACTGACGAGTCAGCAGTCGTGGGTCCCAGCCTGGGCTAGTGAGTCATGCATGGCGGTGCCACTATCCACCACCTGGGGGGGGGGGAGCACCACTAACACATCCACCGATGCCTTGTGGCTCATCCATGCCAAGTGTAGCCACATCATCCTCACTAATCACTACTAAAACGGTGTAGGGCCACGGGAAGGTACTCTCGTGATGTACTTCCGGGATTACCTCTGGGATGTACTCCATCCCTGGGCCAGCATAGGGTACACACCCGAGCGCCATGCGGCGGCAAACATACCGACATTCCTCACTGATCAATACTCGAAAATGATCGTCGAGCGCAATAAAATCACAATCACGTTCAGATCAACGTCATTACTGAAGTCAGAGGCCTGGCCACAGAACAAAAATAATAGTTTCATCTTACATTTAGGACACCCACCGTGGAGTTCACGAGAGGCCCACACCAGATGGTTAGAAGGTCGAGGATCGGTCCGGGTGTTTTCTTTCTGCACTATAATCGATATCCTGGTCATTATTTTCGGTCACTAACTTATCAAAGCCATAGAATTCGTCTTCATTTCCAGCTTCCATCAGTGTCAGAACATCAACAGGAAGAGGAGAGTCCCAATTTTCCGGGAGTGAGAGCTGACTTGCGACGAGGCATGGTGAACAAGGGTGACTGAGCCGCGTTCTCACAATCCGCTGCCTATGCAGGCCCTAGATTTTTTGTTTATGGCGCACACCCACGGCGCATGACGCCATTCTCTCACATGTAGGCCTAATGAGTGCTTTCCGCTCTAAATTTGATGGCGCTAGAAATTTTTGGCATAGATCTAGCGGTTTTGGACATCACCGTAAAGCCGTAGATCTATGTGACGGGGGACGGACCCTGAAACGGTTAATATATTTATAGATGGGGTTGTAAGAGGATAAATGCGAGGTCCTTGGCAAGAGGCTGGAGTTAAAAGATAAAGAAATCCACACACAAAGTAGGAGTTGTCCACACAGCTGCTCTTTGCTGATGTCACTGTGCTCTTTGGAGATCTGCAAGAAAGTTGCAAGATTGGTGGATGAATTTGGTAGGGTGTGCAAAAGAAGACAATTTAAAGGTGAATACAGGAACAGTAAGTAAGGTTATGAGGAAAATAACAAGACGTTAAGTGATGAAAATTGATATCAATTGGAGGGAGAGAGGTATGGGGAGAGGTGAATGTATTCAGATATTTGGGAGTGGACGTGTCAGCGGATGGGTCTATTGAAAAGATGAGATGAATCATAGAATTGATGAGGTAAAAGAAGTGAGAGGTGCACTTAGGAGTCTGTGGAGAACAAAGAACTTTGTCCTTGGAGGTAAAGAGGAATTATGAGAGTATAGTTTTTACCAAATGCTCTTATATGGGTGTGAAGCATGGGTGATGAATGTTGCAGCGAGGAGAAGGCTGGAGCAGTAGGAGATGTCAATGTACTCGAGGGCAATGTGTGGTGGTGATAAATGCCAGAGAATTCGTAGTTTGGAATTATGGAGAGGTGCGGGATACCAATACTGTGTCTCAGAGGCTGAGAAGGGTTGTGATGTTGTTTGGACACAGTAGATAGAATGAGCGAAACAGAATGACTTCAAGAGTGTATCAGTCTGTAGTGAAGGAAGCCGGGGTAGGGGTCGTTCGTTAGGAAAGTGAGAGAGGGAGTAAAGGAGGTTTTGTGTGGCGATGGGGCTTGGACATCCAGAGGTATGCGGAGAGCGTGTTTGATAGGAGTGAAGGGAGACGAAATGGTTTTAATACTTGACGTGCTGTTGGATTGTGAGCAAAGTAACATTTATGAACGGGTTGCGGGGCGTGGGAAACTCAGGCTCGGACCTTGAGTTCCTTGATGAGCATGGAAGTACAAGTGCCTGCACTCTGAAGGAGGGGTGTAAATGTTCAGTTTAAAAACTGAATTGTAAAGCACCCCTTCTGGCAATCAGTGAATGGAGTGAATGATTGAGGAGAAGTTTTTTTGAGGCGTTTTCGGGCCACCCTGGCCGAGTTTTGGGGGAATCGCCAGTGGGATATAATAAAAAAAAATACTAATTTTATTCCTATACTTTTTAAACTAGTAATTTCAACAACAACATTAATATTATCCGTCACCATCTTACACAGCATATTATAACCAAGTCCATTGCCATTTTATTTTTATAATTTTTATTATTCTTTTGCTACCTTAACTTTGTATTTTATCCTGTCAATTTAAATCTAGTTATACTCTAATTCTTGTAAACAACTTATTATAAGACCTTAGTGCAATTACAAATGAAGTCGATGTGCCTTTTTTATATTATTAGATTAAACACTGTTATACTATAGCTCATTCTAGCCCAATACATAGTCAATACCAAATTCACTATATTAGACCATAGTGCCAATTACTAGTGAGAGACTGGTGGCAATATATTTTAATTTGTATTTGTTATAGTTATTGGAGATAAGCTCAGTTGTACCATATCTCATTCTACCATCAAGTACAAATCAATAGGGAGCAAAAGGTAAGGGATCACTATATTAGACAATAGTGCATTACTAGTGGAGAGACTAGTGCTATTATTTAATTTGTATTTAATTCTTTAGATTAAACCAAGTGTACTATAGCTCATTCTAGCTCAAACATACTCACAAAAGTCATTATATTAGACCTTAGCGCATTACAAGTGAAGTCTGTTCTAATTTTAATTTGTATTTTATATTACTAGTTTATACCTATTGTACTTTAGTTCATTCGCAGCACAACACATAGACAACATGCAACTTCATTATTGTAGTAGTGACTATATCTTACATGACGCAAAAACTTCTAGCTATATAGCGGGAGGGGGGGAGTCACAAACTTCCTACCACTACAGAATCAGTACATAGAACTCAACATCACAACTCAGGATATAAATAACCAATAATTTAAAACCTAGAAGATGATTGATGCGACGTTTGAACGGGCCTGATCGGACGAACCCGTCCATAATCTGACACCCAATGCAAGGAGCGCGTATTGGAAGTAACTGTTCTAATTACACATCACACAAAGCCACACTATATCCTAAACTATGCTAAAAGTCTATCAGTACTTAACTACAACATCAGGTCCCTTAAGCAAACAAACTGTGATGACCCTCCCTAGCCTCCTTGGAATCACTAAAGACACCCTTCCTGCATTTATTCTTACAGAGACCCTGGCTTAAGCAGGACAACAATAGTTACCAACCCTCATACCAGGATACACAGAGATTCACAACTGCAGATCCAAAAACCAATTGGGGTGGTATTGCAATCTATTTACTCAACCAATTATCTTGTATTGTACCCACTTGCGTTAGTGAAGGGAATATGGGGAATACATTTTTTGCTATTTTTTACTGTAAAAAACCTTAAGAGCCTAAAACAAACCTGCCATTTACCGGATACCTCACACAAACATCCAAATTTCAGTGAGAAATTTAAGTCACTATAACAAACAGACAAATGAATAAGCACCACCTTCTCTTAGCTGGAGACTTCAACATCAACCTTGGCTTACTAGATGATCAGCCTGTAACTGATTTCATCAACAATATGAACAACACACTTCTCATACCAACAATAACAACCAACCAGGCTCACTGAGACAAGTGCAACCATAATAGACCACATATGGACCAATATACTAGCCCCCCTTAAATCAGGGATAATCACAGATGACACTACAGACCACTACCCTACCTTCCTCCTGACAAACATTAGTAAACCACCACTTGAATACAACAAAGTCTCATTTAGACTCCATGACGAGGCCTCAGTAAGAAAGTTCACAACTGACCTAGAGACTGTTGACTGGCCTACAGAATTCTCCAAGGCCAATGGTATTGATGACTGGACAGACATTTTTCTTAACAAATTACTTAGACTATACAACAAACATTGTCCTATAAAAACAAAACAGATCACAAACAAACGGCTTGGTTGCCATAGCTAACCAGCACCATTCTAAAATCCATTGACAAGAAACACCAATATGAAAAGCAATATAGACAGGCTTAATACACAAGATATTCTTAAACACTATTCATCTGCTCTCACCAAAGTAATAAAGAAAGCCCAAAAAACCTTTTACTACAGTAGATTCAAAAGACACTAGAGGAGATAATAAAAAGACCTAGAAAACACTCACTCAGTTCTAGGGACCACACAAACTGAGAAAAACCAAGAATATTGTCCTAACTAAAAACCCAATGAAACACCCCTACATCCCCCTGACAGCTAACAAGATAAATGACTTCTTCTCAAAACCATAGGATCTAATCTCGCCAATAAAATCCCACATACCCAAAGCCCATGCCCGGGGCTACCTGATGGGAATTTCCCAAAATTCCTTCTATCTTGCACCAACTGAGCCCACGGAAGTCACCGAGATTATAAGTCACTTAAAAATAACTCAGGGAATCTGTCTCTGTCCATTACTGTAACAAGCGAGGGGCCCAAATTGCCTTTCGCATGCTTTTTCATTACTTTTTAACAAGCACTAGAGACTAGCACCTTCCCGAAACTATCAAGATGGCAAGGGTTACCCCAATACATAAAGGTGGGGGGCCCCTACAGACTTAAACAACTATGGGCCCCAATATCTACTTACCATTGCTATCCAAAATTTTTGAGAAATCGTGCACAGGAGAATGTATTCATTTATAACGGCTCAAAAACATACTCATCCCCTCCCAATTTGGATTCAGGAAAAATAAAAGCACTAATGATGCAATTCATAAAAATGCTAGATCTGCTTTACACAGCATTGGAAAATAAGGAATATCTACTAGGAATTTTTATTGACCTAAGAAAAGCTTTTGACACAGTAGACCACGGCATCCTACTCCACAAACTTGATCTTTAAACGGTATAAGAGGCCATGCGCTTGCTTATTTCAAACTTACCTTACTAATAGGTATCAGTATGTCACCATTAAAGAACACAGCATCAGCAACATGACCATTGATACTGGAGTTCCCAGGGAAGTGTCCTTGGTCCCTGCTCTTCCTCATATAATCTATGATCTTCCAAACGTATCCCAACACCTGAAACCATTCTCTTTGCTGATGACATGACTTATGTCATCTCTCACCCTAATCTTGCCACCACTCAACACCATTGTGAACGAGGAGCTGATCAAATATCGACTTGGGTGACAGCCAATAAACTTAGGCTTAACACTGACAAAAAACCCACTATATTATGTTTGGTAGCAGAGCAGGAGATGCACAAATTAACATTAAGACTGACACACTCTATTACCAGACATAATGGGGGCAAAATTCCTAGGCTTATACCTTGACAAACAACCTGAATTTCAGCACCCATATCCAGCATATAACCAAAAAGTATCCAAAATGGTTGGGATCCTCTCCAGATCGATACACGTTTCCGCAAAAATGCCCTTCTCACACTATACACTCACTTATTTATCCATACCTCACCTATGCTTATTTGTGCTTGGGGATCAACTCCAGCAACACCCCCTAAAGCCAAATAATAACCCAACAAAAGCTGCAGAAAGGGAATAATCACTAACTCCCATCCCTGGCAACACCCCCTCCCCCCACTCTTCATAGATCTAAACTTACTCCCTGTTCAGTACACCCCACACTTACTACTGTGCAATCTACATCTACAGGGCCTTAAATTCTAATATCAACCTTGACCTAACGCTTTCTTTATAGTTGTGGACAAAAACCCACATGCATAACACCAGAAAAAAAAAACTTTCCTACGACATTCCCCGTGTCCGACTACCCCTTTTACAAAAATTCAATATATGTCAAAGGCCCTAAAATCTGGAACACCTACCTGGGGAACTCTAGAACTGCAGACACATTCATCACCTTCAAAACTACCATTAGAAAACATCTTATCTCCCTGATACACCCCGTCAACTAACTACACGAATCCCACCCTTTTTGGTTCACACTTACACCCCACCCATTTGACCAAAAACAGAAATATTTAATCTCAATCTTAAAATAATGAATCCTGTGATACTCCAATACTGAAACTATGTACTGTCCCAAAACAAAGCATTCCATTGCTAAACTCACAAACTAGTATTTAGTCACTTAGCCATAATACCAACTTACTCTAATTTGTAATATTTACAATTTAAAAATAAACTAGTCTGCCGAAATGCCTAGCCATGCTAAGCGTTCTAGTGGTTTCACTCTGTAATCATTATTTACTACATGTAAAACCACACAATAACCAAATTTCTGAAAACTCAGCATTGTAATCCTTATAGAGAATAAACTTTGAATTGATTGAAGAGCCCCCCTTAACATTCACGAGGGTTAGGGATCAAGAGCCCTTTTGAATGTAGAAAATTGCAAAAGGTTTGGTGCCCCAATATATTGTAGGGAAAATTATAATACAATACTGCTTCCTTAACTTGTTTTAACCATGAACAATCATAAAATACATGAAAAAGTCATAAAATATTGTAAATAAATATTCATACATGTTATGGTTTAATAACATGTATGTTATTAAATACCACTGCCTCCACCACTGCCTCACCACTGTCTCCACCACTGCCTCCACCCCTGCCCCACCACTGCCTCCACCACTGCTCCACCACTGCCTCCACCACTGCCCCCCACCCGTGCCTCCACCACTGCCCCTTTCCACCACTGTCTCAACCATTGCGGTGTACTGCTTGCATTTTGGTACAAATTTTTTTCTTCTCTTTCTTCTCTCCAGGTAAACTCCAGGTAAATTTTATTTGTATTTCTCAATTTCTTTGCCAAAGGGCTGGCACTAGCAAGTTTCCTTTGGGCCATGGTTAATTATGTGGCAGTCGCACTCAATCTACAAGCACCAAAAAAAAAAATGAATTATTGTGAAATGTTTGGAAGAGTGTGGAGACTAATGCTCACTCCAGCATAAACACAGGCACACAGACTGACGATGCCTCAACCACTTCTTCCACCACTGCTTCAACCCTCGTATTTTTGTACAATTTCCTTCAGTTCTATCGTATTATTATTATTATTATTATTGTTATATCACATCTCCAGCAATCAAGAACTTAAAATTTAGAAGGAGAAAACTTATTCTCAACAAGAACACAGAGATAACTTTATTAACCACTTGGATCAATGGTATAAGAATTACGAGCCCATTGGCACAAAAATTTAATGATAATTTAGTTACCACTATTGAGACTGTCCTCACAGATCAAGTGGGCAGGAAAAGGAAACATAGACCCTCCACTATAAATAACAATAAAACCCAATGTAAATACTACAATGATCCAAAGCTACGCAGTCTGACACTGCAGCTAGGAGGATTGGTAAAGCATACCGTGAATGTAGAACCCCAGACCTGCTCAGAACGTTCCAAGCTGCACTAACAAATGCAAGGAATAGAAAGAAAGAATTTAGGCAACAGGAGTGGGAACAATTTGTTAGTGGATTAAATAGGTCTGCCCCTTTAAGTTTGGCTTGGAAAGGTATAAATAAAATAACCAAGAAAAGGCTGGCAGTGATGCTCATCCCTTTCCTCTCGAAAAAGCAAACGACCTCATAAATGACTGGTCCAAAACATCCAGGCATGAAAACCTTCCATCTCATATTAGAAATAAATTAGAGAGTGCTTCTGAAGAAATGTTGAAACTGAATTAGATAATGCATTAACTAAAGGTCGAACAACTGCTCCTGGAGAGGATGGTATAACCTTGATATTCTCAGAACTCTAAGGCACGTGGCCTGATAACCCTGATAATCCATAAGCCCCAACAGCCTGATACATTTAGACCGATCTGCTTAACTAGTTGTCTTTGTAAAACTTTTGAAAAAAATGATATTTAACAGACTGTACTACAGAATCACGCACCAACTTTTCCCCTACCTCTATTCGTTCATGAAAGGTAAAAGTGTGCAGAACTGTATTTCAACCTTTCTCACTGCACTCACCTCTACTAGTTTTATCACTTTTCTTGATCTAAAATCTGCATTTGATATTGCGAACGAACCATTGTACTACATGAACTAGCCAAACTGAATATTTGTGGTAGCTTACTCTGCTGGATAATAGGATACCTGTCAAATAGAGTATCCTCTGTCCTTTACCAAGGCTTTAGAAGCGAGTCTAAAGAAATGTCTTTAGGTACACCACAGGGAGGAGTTCTTAGTCCCATGCTATTTAATATTCTGATTAATGCTCTCCTAAATGCTCTACCTGCCTCACCTAAAACATATAGCTATAAGCTATGATGATGATATCATGATCAATACAACAGGGCATAAGATGATGAGTACATTCTTAATGAAGTTCAAGCAATTTGTAATCGACTAGGCCTCATAATATCTTCCTCTAAAACAAAGATATTAACCCTTTGACTGTTTACGCCATATAAATACGTCTTATGCGCCACTGTTTCTGATGTATATATACCCAATAATTCTAGCGGCTTCAAATCAAGCCAGAGAAAGCTGGTAGGCCCACATGTGAGAGAATTGGTCTGTGTGGTCAGTGTGCACCACATAAAAAAAAATCCTTTTTTTTTTTTTGAAATGATGGAGAATCTTTTCCCGATGGTAATGACACCATAAGTTCGAAATTTGGTCGAGAACTCTTGGAATTACGCTCCCGCGAAGTTAGCGGTCTGGGCGACATATACGTATCGGCAATTTTGCCAACTTTGACCTGTTTTTAGCCAATTCTGTTGTTCCAGTTGACCAAACTCATAACTATTTCTTTAGAACTCCATTATTATCTATAAGTTGAGTACAAGAAACCATCCATTTACTGATTTGAACTACCCAATAAAGTGGTCAGAAATTGGCAATTTGGCCAATTTCACGCAAATAAAAAAAGATGCCAGGTCCTTCACATTACCATAGGGTCCAGATAAAACAAGGTAGATATTCTTGGCACTAAAGTAACATATCCTCTGTTCATCAGTCACATCTCTAGGCCCCTCTTATATTACTATTGCTTTCTATTTTGATTTTTTATTCATACAAAAAAATACAAAATTTACTGGTATGCAGACTACTGCATTATTTTAAAAATGGCATAAATAATATCAGTGCACTAGTGAAAGAATATTAGACTTCCCAGTTGATGTGTATTGGACGTGTGGTGTGATTTGCTTACTCCAGAACATTGGTAAAAATCGAACATTTGAGCTCAGTTTCAAGGTCGTTTTCATCGTGAAAGTAATGAAAATCATCTCTATTTCTGTAATATGTTTTCCATTTTATCACCTAAGACCACGAAAACGAGAATACAACGATAAATACTATATGAAAATACACCTCAAAGTCGGCATTTTAATCCAAAAAACCGGTCAGAGTTTTTTTTTTCTCATTACACACTGTGTGCTGCAGGATTTTTGTTATGTGGTGCACACTGACCACACAGACCCATTCTCTCCCATGTGGGCCTACCAGGTTTCTCCTGCTTGATTTGAAGCTGCTAGAATTTGTGAGTATATATACATCAGAAACAATGGGGCGTAAGACTGTTTACGCCATATTTATATGGCGTAAACAGTCAAAGGGTTAATTTGCATGAAATTGGCAAATTGCCAATTTCTGACCACTTTATTGGGTAGTTCAAATCGGTAAATGGGCAGTTTCTTGTACTCAACTGATAGATAAAATGGAGTTCTAAAGAAATAGCTATGAGTTTGGTCAACTAGAACAATGGAATTGGCTATTGACAGGGCTCAAAGTTGGCGAAATCGCCGATACGTATATGTCGTTGAGACCGCTAACTTTGCAGGAGCGTAATTCCATGAGTTTTCGACCAAATTTCGAACTTTTGGTGTCATTACCATTGGGAAAAGATTCTATATCATTTCATAAGAAAAAAATAATTTTTTTTAAAATTTTGCGACATAGAATGACAGTTTCAGAAAGGGGCCTGTGACAGTCAAAGGGTTAACAAGCAAACGACATCCCCCACCCATCTATTTGCAGGGTGAAATCATTAGCTATGTTTAAACTTACAGATATCTTGGTGTAGATGTACCCTTTAACAAATCCACTATACCACAACTAAATAAAAAATGCAAAGATAGGCTAAATGCTCTCAAAGCTGTTGCTGGCTACAACCCCAAATTGGTGCTAATGTGAGAATCGTGAGAATGATGTACATAACCTATGTTAGGTCCTTAATTGATTATGCTGCTCCATGTTGATATTAGCTAAAGAAAGTTCTCTCGATCCTTGGAGTTAATGCAAATGAAGCTACTCGAATTTTTCTTGGGTGTCCCAAATCTACAAAAGTTTCTTAACATGAGGAAGGAGCTTGGTATTTCTAGTATCAGTGATAGGATCGTTGAGATTAACACTGTACTCAGTATTAGAATGTTGAGAAATGAACAGACTCTGTCACAATGAATCTTACCAGTGTTTAAAGGTAAATACACGCAGATCAAAATGGATTGCAAAACGTGCAATTGCATAAAGTTTTATAAACTGCAAGAACTGTATCATGTAGCAAACAGGAAGCATTTCACCCCTCCATGGAAGAAGTGTTCATTTAAATGAACTCGCATACCTGAAAGTCTCTCCGAAGAAGATTATTGCTAGTAATCCTTCCTTAAATCACTGGCTAAAGCAACTGCTCAAGAAGAAATTTCCTCACCTAAGCTGGTAGTAATAAGTTTATCACAAGTTACATACATTAAGGTAGTAGGTTGGTAGACAGCCACTGCTCAGGGAGGCACACCGTCCCTGCCCAAGTGAGTGTAAAATGAAAGCCTGTAATTGTTATATATGATGGTAGATTGCTGGTGTCCTTTTTTCTGTACTCATAAACAAGCAAGATTTCAGGTTATTCATGCTACTGCTACTTACACTAAGATCACACTGCGCTATGCTGAACAAGCATATATATATACACCACCCTCTGTGGGTCTTCTTCTATTTCTTTCTATCTTTGTTCTTGTTTATTTCCTCTTATCTCCATGGGGAAGTGGAAACAGATTCTTCCTCCACAAGCCATGCGTGTTGTAAGAGTGTGACAAAATGCCAGGAGCAAGGGCTAGTAACCTCTTCTCCTGTATATGTTATTAAATGTAAAAGGAAATCTTTTGTTTTTCCTTTTGGGGCCACCCTGCCTTGGTGGGATACGGCCGGTGTGTTGAAAAAAGAAAGAAAAGAAGTTATGCACATCTGATGGATCAAAAAAAAAACAAGGAGTCATCTTGCGGGCTGCATCTGCTCTTGTTGCCCACCACCGTATTTAAGAACGATAGTAAAATTTGTTTGAGTTAGGCATAAGAATTAACAACTGGGTGTCTACACTGCAAACTGAATTGTTAGACAATCCTAATGGTGCTAAAGCTAACCCTATGACACTGAAACTTGACTCTATCATCATTACTGATTCTATGTCTCATGAAAGGCTCTTGACTATATAATGACTCCAACAACATGCTCATTGGAGAAGCCAGGTACAGATATTAATAAAGTCATGGCGCACTGCGTGATGTGGGCGATAGGGTACAATTGCTGCGAGTGATCCCATGGGGCGGGGGGGGGGGGGCACATTTGGGGGGACATGCTCCCGGAGTGGGAGTGAGGGGGGTGGAGTGGGGGGGGTTGGGAATGGATGGGGAGGTTGGTGGGGGGGGTGGGGAATGTAATAATGAATTCTTTAGAAGTATATTGGGAGGGGAATGTGTCAGTTACAATCACAGAATTCTATTGGGATTGATATTGTAGGGTTTGGGAATGTAGTTAAAGTTATGGGTTAGAAGTGGGGGGGGGGGGTGTAGAAGGATGTGATATGTTGGGGGGGGGGGGGGGGGGGGCTGAGGGAAGTGGATTAATATCATATATTGGGGGTTGTAGTTTAGTGAATAGATAATATGTTGGAAAGATGGGATGTGGTGTATTGAATGAAGAAGAGGTTATTATGAATAGATTTATTTAGTTATTGGTATTTTTTTGGTATTATGAGGGGGGGGTGGGGTTAGATTTTTATTTGAAATTGAAAAAAAGTTTATGATTGTGAATAAAGGGTTTTTTTGTGTGTTTGATGTGATTTTTAGGGGGGTAAAATGTATAAAAAAAATGATGATAGCTGGTGATGCGGTAAATGTCAGCTGATTCTGGTGCTGTAGTACTGTCTGCTGCTGCTGATAGAACCGTCGCTGCTGCTGTAGCACTGTCAGCTGCTGTCTGCTGCTGTACCACTGTCAGCTGCTGCTAGCTGCTGTGTACGTCTGCTGCTGCAGGAGCACCATCTTGCCTGCTGCTGTAGCCTGTCAGCTGCTGCTGCTGCTGTATATCACTGTCAGCTGCTGCTGCTGTAGCACTGTCACTGCTGCGCACGTCAGCTGCTGCTGCGTAACACTGTCAGCTGCTGCTGCTGCTTGTAGCACCAACAGCTGCTGGCAGCTGCTGCTGCTGCTCTAACCCGACCGTCACTGGCTTCTGCTGCTTTGTAGTTACCATCTGCTGCTGCTGTACTTCCATCTGCTGCTGCTGTAGCACTGTCACTGCTTTGCTTTTGCTGCTGTAGCACTGTCCAGCTGCTGCTGCTCGCTGCTGTAGCACCGTAGTTGTGTGGCTTATTGATAATACCAAAAACAATTAACCCCAGAGGTTAGCCACCCAGGATAACCAAAAAAAGTCAGTGTCATCGAAGACGGGCCTGGACCGTGCTGGAGTTTTGAGACTCTATGACCGCGGGTTTCAATCCCAGCCGGGGTATGGGTTTAAGAACTGTCTAACTTAATTTTCAATTTGGGGTCCTTAATCTTGTCTGCCCAGGATGCAACCCACACCAATCGACTAACACCCAGGTGAACAGGAAAAATGCCTGAACTAGTGCTCATTATAGGTGAATTTAAAGCCGCAAAGGTTAGGATTTGAGAATTTAAAATCGTAGAGGCATACACAGTGTCCAAGCCCCCCTGTTCTTGAAGAAAAGGCCAAACAGGACCTAACATTACTCAGGAGGAAAGACACTCCCAGGACACGTGTCTCATCAGTCCTTGCAGCATTCTTCAATAAAGGTAAGTGTCATTATCTTCATTTAGTAGAGTAGTACAGGCGACAAATATTATTTTGCATGTACTTTTTTTTTAAAACCTACTATTTGCATGTATCCTTCTCATTGTGTGTATAAAAAGTAGTAATTCATGTGGTAAAATTTTTTGTTTCATACTTATGGGTGTCTTGCACGATTAATTTGATTTCCATTATTTCTATTGGGAAAATTCAATTCACATAACGATAATTTCGCATACCAATGAGCTCACAAGATTGATTAATATCGTTATGCTTGGGGTCCACTGTATAACTTTGGTATATAACTGTGTTAGGGCATTAGTTAAATGATGTATAGGAGAGAGGTACATAATAAAAATGTGTGTTGTAATAAAGTTGGTAGAATTATTACGACAATATGTAAATTAAAAGACACAAGTGCAACTAATGTTACATTAATTTTTGCAACGTTTCACTCTAAAGGAGCTTTATCATGCCATTACTACAATACATGGACACAGAGGGTATATAAAGGGCTCGAGTGAGGTGCAATGCTAGTGAGGTAACATATCGATTGTTCACTAGAGTAGTAGTAGTAGTAGTAATAGTAGTAGTAGTAGTAGTAGTTGTAGTGACAAAAGTATATACAATATGGTAGAGCAATTAATTTGTATAACATGAGTAAAAGGATGTAAAGCTATTACTTGGTAGCATAAAAATATGTTGGACAGATAAAGTATAGACTTGAAAGAGACAGCTTGTTTTATTTCGGGTTTCACTCTCTGTAATGTGCTTTGTGTAGTATAACAGTAGAGATATGTGATGGCAGGGTTTAACTGCTATCAGAGGATTCTTGCTAAGACTTCGAGATGGTGAAGAGCTGCGTTGTTTGTTTAATTGTATTTCAAAACAGCGTTCAGTGCTGATTCGAGGCAGTTTGGGGGGGGGGGGGGACGTTGCGACTGCGGAAAGTATTTCTTTGATCACTAATTGTCTCTCTGAATTTCATGAGATATTGGTGGGAATATTGTGGTGTTGTACACAGGTGTTGTTCAAGTATCGTTCCTACATGCGTAAATGTGTTCATGAGGTAGGCGGTGTGTCAGGTTCTTTGCTTGTTCACCTACTTAAATCTTGTCACAGCCTACTACACAGGGTCTATTTAACTCCTGGCATTGACTGTTCCATGGTTGCTTGATTTTGTCACTGGTTAGACCTTTTATTGAAGTGTTCTAGAAGTGAATTACAACTCTGGTGTAGCTTGTAAAGTACTTTTGAGAACATTCAGTGCAACCTGGCTGTTGGGAAGAATTATAACTTTTGGGTTGGAGTAGTGTTGATGTCATGGAGAATTAATGATCTGAAGAGCTCTTTTCTTGCAGTCTTGATGAAAAAAGAAGGAAAATGTAACTCAGTGAATGCTTGGTGAGTGTATTACATCTTGTCAAGAACTCGGACTACAAAATTCGGTATGCTCTTAGGAAAAACCTGCTGATGATGCCTCTTTGGTCTTGGTATCTTGACTGAATGAAGAAGTGTGAGTGAGATCATTTTTATTGGTGGGTTTCCGATAAACTTGAAACTTAGGTTGTTGTCTACTTTGTGACAATGAGACAATCGAGAAAGGTAGCTTGTCATTGGACTCTTCTACTATGTGTAAACTATATTGCCGGTTTCAACCTGCGTTGAGCTTGCCTGAAGATCCCATACATCAAAACGTTTGGAGTTATAGAGGACATCATCCACATAACGTAAACCAAGTGACGCTGAAGGTATGATGTTGGCGAAGTGTTTCGGACGTCTAATCTAGGTGTTTCCATGGTATAAGTTAGCTAGGAAGCACTTATGGGGGAACGCCCATTCCATGCCGTCAAGGATTTGTTTGTAGAGCTTGCTATTGAAAGAAAAACAGTCGAAATTACACAGAGTTTTCAATCAAGTTAACCAAATCTCTCGGTAGGAGAGGAAGATTAAGGTCCTGATTGACTTAACTGTCGTAGAACCTCGATGGCTTTTTAGTAGGTACTTTAGTGGAAGAGGGAAGTCACATCCAAACTGCTTAGTTTCTTGTTACGGATGGTGAGGTTACGGATGCGGTTGAGAAAGGCCGCCTGAGTGTTTAAGATGAGCGGGCTGTTGTCCCCAGAAGCATTGAAGCTGTTTGTCAATAACTCCTAGCCCTTCTGGGGACTCATCAGCCTGCTCATCTTAAACACCCAGGCGACCTTCTCTACCGCATCCGTAACCTCACCATCCGTACAATAAACTAAGCAAGTTTTGATGTGACTTCCCCTTCACAAAAGTACCTACTAAAAAACCATCGAAGGTTCTACGACGATAACAGTCAATCAGGACCTTAAGCTTCCTCTACTCCCGGAGATTTTGTTCACTTGATTGAACTCGTGTTATTACGACTGTTTTTCTTTCAATACACAAGCTCTACACAAACCTATGGCATGGAATGGGGTCCCCCATAAGTGCCGGTCCTGCCACTTATACATGGACACCAGAGTCCGAACACTTCGCCAACATCACCTTCAAGCGTCACTTTGGTTATACGTTATTTGGACGATGTCCTCGTAATGAGTGTAAATAACTCCAAAAACGTTTTTGATGTATGGGGATCTTCAGGCAAGCTCAACGCAGTTGAACCGCAATATATTTACATTAGTAGAAGGTCAATGACAAGCTACCTTTCCCAACGTCCTCATTCACTAAGTAGACAACAACCTAAGATTTCAAGTTTATCGGAAACCCACCAATAAAAATGATCTCACACACTTCTATTCCAGTCAAGATACCAAGACCAAAAGAGGCATCATCATCGGGTTTTTCCTAAGAGCATACTGAATTTGTAGTCCTGAGTTTCTTGACGAGGAATATACATACATTCACCAAACACTCACTGAGTTACATTTTTCCTTCTCTTTTCATCAAAGACTGCAAGAAAAGAGCTCTTCAGATCATTAATTCTCCACGTATAAACACCACTCCCAACAAAGTTATAATTCTTCCCAACTGCCAGGTTGCACTGAACGTCTCAAAAGTACTTTCACAAGCTAACACCAGAGTCGCCATCGCTTCTAGCACTTCAATAAAGGATCTAACCAGGACAAAATCCAAGCACCATGAACCAGTCAATGCAGGAGTTTACACTATACCCTGTGGAGGCTGTGACAAGATTTACGTAGGTGAAACAGCAAGAAACCTCGACACCCGCCTCAATGAACACATTTACGCATGTAGGAACGATAACTTGAACAACACCTGTGTACAACACGAAAATTCCACCAATCATCTCATGAAATTCAGAGACGCCCAATTAGTGATCAAAGAAACTAATTTCCGCAGATGCAAGTGCCTCGAATCAGCACTGATTGCTGTTTCGAATACAATTAAACAAAACAACGGCAGCTTCACCATCTCCGAAGTCTTAGCAAGAATCCTCCTGAAAACAGTAAACCCTGCCATCACATAGTCTCTCCTGTTATACTACACAAAGCACATTACAGAGAGTGAACACTGAAACAAGCTGCCTCTTTCCAGTCTATATTTGTCCAACCTATTTTTATGTTACCCAAGTAATAACTTTTATATCCTTTTACTCATGTACGAATTAATTGCTCTACCAAAATTGTAATTACTTTTGTCACTACCACTACTAACTACTACTACACTACTACTACTACTACCACTAGTGAACATCGAAATGTTACCTCACTAGCATGTGCACCTCACTTGAGCCTTTTATATACCTCTGTGTCCAGGTGTATTTTTTGTAAATAGCTTGATAAAGTCCTGGAGTAGCGAAAAGTTTGCAAGTAAATGTAATTAGATTGCACTTTTGTCTTTTACTTTACAAAATGTTGTTTAGGAATGCAGTTAGAGCCTGAGTAGATCTATAACACAGTATATAACATGAACAAGATAAGTATGGTTTATGGAGGCAACACACAATGTGAACAGGGCTGACTGTGTTGGAGTGGCCAAGGCTTAGGCTTGGTTCAGTACTCTAGGATTTGGGAAGCATAAGATATGACGAAACTAATGTAATTAGTGTATCAGGCATATGGTCATGTCTTGCCTGTTATGCCATTACGAGGTTTTCCAAAAATTTTTTAATTTTCAATTCATGGACTTTTGGTACTACAAATATGCAATATAGCAACTGAGGTACTAGGGATTGCAGACATGTGAAAACTCGCACGCCCGAACATAAAAGTGATTCAAGTTCTATGCAACGAGCCCACAGTCACACCTTCTTAGGAGACAACTGTGCTTAGGAAAAGGGCACCATTACTCAACAAGCGCTTGCCAGGCCACTGACGTGAAGAATATTACCTAAACTACATCAAGCCAAACTATTAAACGAGCAAGTTAAACTTTGTACAAAGTGCCCCTGAGAATCCCAGTTTCATGAACAGTAACACCAAAGTCAGTATGTTGCAAGGTTAGACCACAACTGTAGGTGCCACCAAAAAAAACTTATAGAACAGTAAGTACATTTTCCCAGGAGCGAGCTCAAGAAAAAGAAACAGATTTTTATATGTTAAATTTTACTTAGAAATCAGCATCAGATTATCACTTCCCATCTTCACAGCAAGTTTCTTTAAACAAAACTGCGTTCCACGTGCACACCTCTGTGAGAACAGGAGAGCACAGGAGAGGAAAAATATCAGTTCCCCCAAGAAAAAAGGTGGATGTCACATAAATCTTGTTTGGTGGGACTGTGGCCGTAAAAACCTGGAGTATGTTGAAGACCCCCAAAAAGGTGGACCTCCAGGCCGACACCTACATGTTCATTCCAAGGACCCTGGAGTCACCCCAGTGGTCATCCAAAAGGAAGAAAAAAAATTAAAAGTCCTGGAGTAGCCAAAACACCTTGGATCAGAGAATGACCCATAACAGGTGTGAGGCTTCACTGCCACCCCACATTCTACCTTAAAACTTGCTTGTCCAACAGTCCCTACACCAACCATTAAAACATGGAGGCGAGGCATCCCAGCCAACACCTAAAAAAACGTAGCATACCTTACCTAGGCAGGCACTTGATGTGACTACCCCCCAAAACACACAACACACTTGGGAATTCCTGATATCTCCAGCTCCAGCTCAACCTGCCCTTCTCCTTCTGGGTGGAGTTCAGGGTTTCCATCTACTTGTACTACGGAAATCACTGCAAAATAAGAATAGAATAGTGATCTATACTCCACATCGTGCACTTTAAACACAAGACAAGGGATCAGCAACCCACATCTTGCTCCTCTTCAATAATGATCACAAGATTAAGGTTGGAGAAAACAAGGCCCACCTCATAAGTCTCTTGTTTGTGGTTCCTCATTAAGTGAAGGAAACATAAAGGATTATGGTCACTTACACAGTTTATAGGGTGAACTGATGATGTTATTAGCACAAGAAATATTTGTTACAGTAGGGCCCAGCTTGACGGTGTTTGCGTTTATGCAATTCTTCTAATACGGACATATTTCCAATTAGACCTAAATTGCTATACAGTCCCTCCCACCTGACTTTCTAATGTGGTCACTGCACTCATGGTTTGTATACTTCTATGTGAGCTCATCTCTCTGTTATGTCTGGAAACTTTTCCAAAAATTTCAAGTATTTTAAGGTTATTGCATATATTATAATGTATTCTGATAATTATACTTATGTGTACCTGTACCTAAATATACTTACACTCTGTGCTGGCATGCAGGTAAACATTAACAATCACTAAGAGTCTTCTTTGAAGTCCCGTAATAATAATAATAATAATAATAATAATAAATAATTCGGGTGCATTAAATGTCGTTTATAAGAAATTGTTGCCATTAATCCATCTATGATATCTTTTTCAAAATTATGTAAGGAGACTTGTTAAATAACACATAAGCATGATACATACTCAAACGTATAACATTGGCATAAATATGAGATGTGTTTACCAAGCAGCTTGTAGGGAGTGTCTGAAAAGATTAGCTTTTTCTCGAGGACAATACGGTTACAGGGGGATAAGTGTAAGAAACAATATTCCTTTGTTGTATGCCATCACTCTAACTATTTTAAGCCCTTGTGGATTTATGCACTTCTCCTTTTTAATGATAATAATAATTAATAATAATAATAATAATTAATTAAAAATAATCTAATAATAATATATAATAATAATATTATTCATCATATACAAATGGTGTGTGTTGACATTGTAGAGTGTGAAATGCGGAGTGTTGCTGTTTGGTATATTCTTCTGTACTAACTTGTACAACTATGTACACAGTGTAAGAGTTATGTGTATTGTGATGGTAAAATCTATATTATAATAAAAAACAATAATATTGTGAGGTAAAGGTTTCACGACTTTTACCAAACATACATGAAATGAGAACTAAATGTGGGCACGTAATTAATATGGCTTTTATTTTACCACGACGAGTGATCGACCATACCCGTTCAGTTTGTGATTTTTACATTGTTTGAAACTCGTGTATCTCGTTCTCTCTCTTTTACCATTTTGTTAACTAGTTGGACTCTTGTTGACTCAATGGTTGTCTAAGCTTAGTTGTGATAAAAAGAAGTAGTGTAAAGCCTTCTTTATCTATGTGCCATGTTAGTAGTGATGACTTTTTTGGGTTTTAGTCACAGGTTCTCTGCACATATTGCCTGCTATGTATGATAATCTATGTTACTGTATTTGTCGTATACGCCTGCCAATGTATTTTCTTACTACACTAGGTATGTGTATGGCTGAGATAGACCTCCGGCTTGGTGTAGCTCATCAAACCAATGAGGAAGTGTTGCAGGATTAAAACGTGTTTACTGACGTGACCACTAATAAGTAAGATTTTATTCAGGTATGCACAATACAGTTACATTTTAGCAGCACATGTGTAGAGAACCTGGGGGATACCAAAATAAAATAAGACAATGTGACTTATGCTTGACATGTGAAAACTTTTATTACATTGGCCTTACTCATCTCTACATATTCATATTAATTTTTTCAAGGTAAATAACAGGGTTGTACTGTCTGTAGATTTTACTCTTTTATGTGTTTTTTGATGCCTAGTTCTATTGCTAACTTAATTTGTTAGTGGTTAAACCTGTTATCTAGCGGTATAATTTATTTACAAGTGAGGAAAAAAGGTGATTCCACTTTACGGCAATTTCCGCTTTATAGCAGTAGCCAGAAAACCTAACCTGCTGTGTAGTGGGGCATTCATGGTTGTATGTACTGAAAAATGTAAAAAGGATATTTGTGTGCAGCCTCTCCTCACTGAGAAAATGTGCTTGTTTACTGAGTACCCGGATCCTTACAACGGGACCTCTCTGACCAGTGTGCATTATTAAATGTATATTTGATCTTATTTCTCTATTCTTTTTAATAACAATTTACAGTATACTAACTGATCTAATAAAAAACATTACATGTTACAAGTAGTGATCGCTTTATGGCATTCCGCTAATACGCTATTTCAAAATTATGACCAAAATTCGCTAGTATGATCTCCTCCGGTCATTTCTAATATGGCGTGCCCACACCCAAAGTCATTTTACCCTTCTCTGTGAGCACATCTGGTCTATTATTTCTGGAACTCCACAAAATTTCAAGTGTTTTACAGTTTTGCTATTTTTATATGTACTTAGATAGTTATACTTATGTGTATCAGTACCTAAAAATATTGCTTAACACACTGTGCTGGTGTGCAGGTACACATTAAAATCACTGACAAGTGTCCCTCTAGTCTTAACAGTCCATAGTAATAATAACAACAGTACCTAATGATAATCACTCTTTCGGCACATTTAACCCTTAAACTGTCCAATAATTGATCTATGTTCTTGCTGCTAGCGCTCCAAATGTAGATCTACTTTTATTTTTTTCCTACTCCAAATTTTGGCAAGATGGCTTGCTTTGAATACCTGTTCAACATAGAATGGGTGACCTTAACACTTGGTGTGCCCAGTATAAAAAACATCTGGGACACTTAGTTCCTTTGTGGGAGCACCAGTTCAAGTGAGCGGTAGCTAGTGCAACAACGTGGCAAACACCAGGGATTCACTGATGTCATGTAGTATTCACACTCCCCATTTTAACTCCCCTCTTTTTAGACCAAGTAATGTTGACTCTGTGTTGTAATCCGGCTTTGAGGTGGATGTGGCAACAAGTGTTTGGAGGAAATATCAACAACCTCGATAATAACCCACCATGTGCAACATTTGTGCAAACCCTTTTTCAATTTTGTTACCCAACCTATTGGGGAGTGTCATCCTGGCCAAGAATGTCATTATAATCTATGCCCAAAGTTTTATTTATTTATTTATTTATTTAGAAATTTAAGCATACATACAGAGGTACAAAAAATACAGGGTAGTAGCCGCATGCAAAGCCACTTTAGCATAGCATTACGGGCTGGCTTAAAATTAACTTAAGATTAACTAAGCATTGTTGAAATCAGTGATAAACATTATTGTTAAAAGATATACAATAAAGACAAATGGAAGTATTCAAAGACAGGTCTATATGGTTTGCTTGCATTGCTGTACATTCAGTCGAATGGAGTATTCGTTAGGTAGTGATTTAAAAAATTAATTAAAGATAGATGGGTCTAGGTTTAACATTTGTGTGATATAATGTGGCAACATTTAGGATATACAATTTATAAGGTTCAGTTATTCAGTATTATTTGGTTTTTGATGTGAGTAAGCGATCTCTTGAGTAAGAGACTTGAATTTATAAACAGGTAGTGTTTCTTTTATATTTACATGGTAATGGAATTTCCAGATTTTAGGTGCATTTATGTGGCCATTGAGTTTTTGCATAGCATGAGATGGACACGAGGAACATCAAGGAGTGATCTGTGGCCTCTTGTTAGTAGGTATGTGTCTGTTGAGGTTGGCGAAGGAGATGTCTTGAGGGGGGGGGTTAATTCAGAGATAAAGTGTTCTAAGTATGTAATAGGTGCAATAATAAGTATGGATGTTTTGTTGATGAATAGGTTGAGTGTTTTGAAGTATTGGTGGAGTGTGTTGCCTAGTAGGTGAGGAATTTGTTATCATTCTTAACTGCCATGCACATTTTGTTGGGTTAATTAGTGGTCTGAGAGGTTAAAATTGTTGTTTGAGCCCCATGCACAATTCACATAGGTGAGATAGGGGTAATATAAGAGAGTGAAAGGTGCCGCGAGGGATCTGATGCTGGAAGCATTAATACCGTATCTTTGATTGTATGGCCTACAGTCTTGGAAATTTCTTAAAATTTGTTGTATATGTGTATGAAAATTTTGAGTCTATTATCGAGGTGGCTTCTAGGGAATTTTCCCTTCTGTTATCGTTGTGATTGGTGATCCGTTTATTGTTATTTTAGAGAAGGGTAATCTGTTGCTCTGTTTACCAAACTGAGTTGAAGTAGGTTTTGTCAATGTTTAGGTGTAAAGTTGTAGTCCTTCCTCATCCAGGTAGAATTTTCTGTAATTCGGTGTTCTACAGTATTGGCTAGCGTGAATGAGGCTGGTGTGAGAGAGATGATTGTATTAGTAGTGGATCTGGCTAAGAAAAGTGTGGGCTTTGAGTAATTGCGAAGCATTTGGTAGGGTCATTTAATGTACTAGGAGAAAGGAAGAGGGCCAAGGACACTTCCTCTGCTTGGACACCACTGTAATTGGTTGTGCGGAAGAGTTAGCCCATTTGCGTACACATATGGCTTCTTTGACTGAGGTAAGACTTGAGTAGTGAGGGAGTGCCTCTAATACCTTTGTGTGATCAATTTTTACGTGGAGCAAGTCATGGTCCAACTGTATGAAAAGCTTTACATAAGTCAATGAAGAGATCCCAGTGGGACTCTTTTTCTTCTCTGTTTGCAGTGTATATATGTTCTAGCATTTGTGTATCATAGCTCATTAGTATTTTTATTAGGCCTGAAATCCAAATTAGCAGGGGTTGAGAATGTTTTGGAGATGAGGTCAGGAGTAGATTTGTTTATGATATTAAATTTTTCGAAGATTTTTTGAAGGAGGGTGTAAATTGGATATTGGGCCTATGTTATTCAACTCTGTTTGGTATCCTCCTTTATGGATCGGGGTGACCCTTGCTATTTTGACTCAAGACTGTAGGGAAGGTGGAGGATTCCAATGGAGTTTGTTAACCCTTTGACTGTCGCCGGCGTATATATACGTTATGTGACGGTACCGTGGTGTGAGTATATATACTCATAAAATCTCTCAGCGCGGCTTCAAATAGGCAGGTGAGAAAGCTAGTAGGCCAATGTGAGAGGAATGGGGTACTGTGAGTGTCAGTGTGCACCACATAAGAAAAAGAATCCTGGTGCACCGCAGCTGCATAATGAGAAAAACAAAACTCCGACGTTTTTTTTAATTAATGCCGACTTTTGAGTATATTTTTGTATAGTATTTGTGGTTGTTATTCTCTTTTTCTTGGTCTCATTTGATAGCATGGAAAACATATTATAGAAATGGAGGTGATTTTGGATTAATTTGACTAAATAAGGAACCTGGAAAATTGTGAGCACAAAGTACAGGAAATGTTTGATTTTTGCCGAGTTCAAAAGTAACAAATGGTGTCATTGTTCCAATAAATGTCCAAATAGCCCATTTCTAATACGCCAGTTCATGAATGGGTTGATGTAATTTTTACAGAATTATTACAGTATTGCAGTAGTTCTGCATAAACAGTAAATCTTCTATTTATTGCCTTTGATTAAGAAATTTTCCTCAAAATAAAAAGCAAGGGAGTAAATATCACAAGGGAACATGAAGACATGACTGATGAACAAAGAAAATGTTATTATAGAGCGCCAGGATGTCTCATTGTTATTCTGGACATATTTTGAAATTGTAGTTTTATTTTCTTAATTTTCGTGAAATTGGCCAAATTGCAAAATTTCTGGGCCATGTTATTGGGTAGTAAAGTGGAAATCGGTAAAATGGGCAGTTTTTCTTGTACTCAATCGATAGAAAAAATAGAAGTTATGAAGAAATGAGTTATGAGTTTGGTTGACTGGATAACGGAATTAGCCGAAAATAAGGCTCAAATGTGGGCGAAAATTGCCGATTTTAAATATCGCGGAAGTCGTGACTTCGACTTGAGAGCGTAATTCCGTCAGTTTGCCATCAAAATTTCGTTTTTTTGGTGTCTTTTACAATCGGGAAAAGATTCTCTATATTTTCATAGAAACAATAATTTTTTTTTTTTTTAAATTTTGCGACACAGGAGACACCTCAGGATTTGGGGGTTGCGACAGTCAAGGGTTAAAGAGTGTTGCAATGAATGGTGGATAGTACTTGTGAGCTTTTTTGTATATAAAAGGTAGGTGGTAAGGTATTTAAATCTCCGCCTTGTTTTTCAGTGCGTGATATAAGGGAGGACTGTCGTTATGGTTAGTCGGAGCTAGGAACAGTGTGTTCGGGTTTGTAGTTGCCAGTGACGGTAGGTATTTGGTGGGGTTGTATCTGGTGCTTGGTGATTTTATTGGCAAGGTTTTGACCTATAGTGGAGAAGAAATCATTGATTTCTGTTTGCTGTTTCTGTTGGTGGAGTTGGGGTTCATACTGATTTTGCTAATTTTATTTCGCTATGTCGTGATATTCTTTTTTGTTCCGAATTTGTGATTGGGTTTCCAGGTTCTTTTTTTTATTCACCTCGTAAGTTGGATAATCTGTTCTCATAATACAAATTTTTTTTGCCCTTTTATCAGGCTGTTAGGATTGACGATTAAGGTTTGTTTGGTTCCTGGTTAGTGACCCATTCTGTACTGTTTTTCATATCAGTGTTTTGTATTTCATGGATTTGAGATGCTGGTTGGTTAGCCAGGGACTGTTCAGTTCTTAAGCTGTCATCTGTTTAGTTTTTTTATTAGGGCATTGGGTCTTTTTAGAAAATTTTAAACACATTCGGTCAATATTCTGTATAGATTTCTAGCTCAGTGATGCCAGTCAATGTTTGTTACTGCTGTTGTTGAAGTTATTAATGGCTGCCTCATTGATGAATGTCTGAAGGTGACTTTAGTAGTGTCTTGGGGTATTTTACCAATGAGTTGTTATGAGGAAAGTAGGGGATTAAGTGGTCTGTGGTATTATCTGTAATTATGCCTGATTTTTAAAGGGGATATGGTGTTAGAGTCCAGATGTGGTTCAAGTAGGGGAAACACTATAGTCCTCTGTACTCTTGTAGGTTTTGTTACTGTTTAGGTAGCAACATGCGTTACTCATTGTGTTTCGTGAAAGCCGTAACGTGTGGGTCTGTCTTGCAGGAGATTTATTTGAAGTCACATGAGAGTAGTAAGTGATCTTTGTTCATGCGTATGCATCAGTTATCATGACTTCCTAGGTTAATGACTAAATTGGCTAATGTTTGATTGTGGAACTACGTAGATGGTTATCATTGGTGAGAGGTTTTTGTAGGTATTTGGTTGTATTTAGTCTATTATATATTCCCCATGTTCATCCCTTGTGCAGTATTAGTGATTACATTCTAGGTGGTCTGAGTAGTATATAGCAAGTGCCACCCCTTGTTGTTCTGGCCTACAGTTGTGTATGGCTGTGTAACCAGAATTCATAGACATCTGTTAGTATCAGGCTTTAGCCAGGTTTCAGTTAGTGTAATGATGGACATATTGGCATGCAAGGAATTTAGTAATGCTAGGTCATCATAATGCTTGCTTAAAGATCTGATATTGTAGTTAAAGATAGTTATGTTGTTGTTAGCTCTGAGAAACAATTTCTGTTCGGCTATAACATGTTTGACATGGTAGGCTGGCTCTGTCTGTCTGGTCTAGTTCTGTTTATCTGTTGTCTAGCTCTGTTAGCTGATCTCTGCTTATGTCATATTCTCTCTGTCTGCTTGTCTCTCTGCTTGTCCCTCTGTCTCAGAGAGAGCCATTTGTGAACCAACAGGTATTACACACGACTGTGTCATCAAATCTGATTCCTGAACAAGTGTAAATAAGTATTACATGCCAGATTTCTCTTCTTTTAAGATTTTGCCACCAAAGTTGCTAGTTTATTGTTGCGCCCCCAATCCATCCTGTGGAATGGTCGTTGCAAGAGCTTGTGGATACACAAAGGCCTAGGAACTAGGCCTCAAAAAGGTTTAACAGGCTGTACATATGGATTTATATCTACATATTCTACAGTCACTTATCTGTTACAGGCAAATTTGAGGAAATGTGTTAGCATATTCTGGTATCTTATTTTCATTAACCATTTGAACTGTCCAAACACAGATCTATGTTTTTTCAACATTTGAAAATATGTAAAAAAGTAGATCTTTTTTCTTTTTTACATTTGAAAATGTGTAAAAAAACTTTGATCTACATTTTTTTTTGTTATATTTGAAAATATGTAAAAAAAAAGTAGATGTACTTTTGGAGCACTACGCATGTGAACATAGATCTGCATGGACAGTTTAACCCTTTGACTGTTTTCGACGTATAAATACGTCTTACGAGCCAATGTTTCTGACGTATATATACTCAATAATTCTAGCGGCTTCAAATCAAGTGGGAGAAAGCTGGTAGGCCCACATGTGAGAGAATGGGTCTGTGTGGTCAGTGTGCACCACATAAAAAAAATCCTGCAGCACACATTGCGTAATGAGAAAAAAAAACTCTGATCGTTTTTTTGGAATAAAACGCCGACTTTGAGGTGTATTTTCGTATAGTATTAATCGTTGTATTCGCGTTTTCATGTCTTAGGTGATAAATGGAAAAATATTACAGAAATAGAGATGATTTTCATTACTTTACGATGAAAAAATCGCCCTTGAAAACTGAGCTCAAAGTATCGGAAATGTTCGATTTTTACCAATGTTCAAGAGTAAAAAAATCACACCACAGTCCAATACACGGTCAACTGGGAGTCTAATATTCTTTTACTAGTGCAATTATTATTTAATACCCATTTTTTACAATTATGCAGTCGTCTCGCCATAACAGTAAATTGTTTGTATTTTTTTGTATGAATAAAAAATCAAAATAGAAAGCAATATATATAAGAGGGGCGCTAGAGATGAGACATAATGAACAGAGCATATGTTATTTTAGTGCAACGAATGTTCTACCTTGTTTATTCTGGACCCTAATTTGACATGGCATCTTTTTTATTTGCGTGAAATTGGCCAAATGCCAATTTCTGACCACCATATTGGGTAGTCCAAATTATTTAAATGGGAGGTTTCTTGTGTCTCAGCTGATAGATAAAATGGGAAGTTCTAAAGAAATAGCTATGAGTTTGGTCAACTGGAACAATGGAATTGGCTGAAAATTGGGCTCAAAGTCGGCGAAATCGCCGATACGCATATGTCGCCAAGACCGCTAACTTCGCGGGAGCATAATTCCACGAGTTTTCGACCAAATTTCGAACTTTTGGTGTCATTACCATCGGGAAAAGATTCTCTATCATTTCATAAGAAAAAATAATTTTTTTTTTTTTCAAAAATTGAGCGACATAGAATGACAGTTTCAGAGAAGGGCCTGAAACAGTCAAAGGGTTAAGGGTTAATGAGATATCTTGACATGTCACATAGGTTGTTATACTGTTTATCTCTGTACAGTGGACCCCCGCATAACGCTATTAATCCGTTCCTGAGAGCTCAATGTTATGCGAAATTATCGTTATGCGAATTAATTTTCCCCATAAGAAATAATGGAAATCAAATTAATCCGTGCAAGACACCCAATAGTATGAAATTTTTTTTTTTTAACACATGAAATATTAATTTTAATACACACAAACTTAAGAAAACATGCACAGTTACATGACTCTTTCCTTTATTGAAGATGTGGTGATGATGATGGGATGGGAGTAGGGCAGGACTGGATGGTTTTACGTGTTTAGAAGGGGAATCCCTTCCATTAGGACTTGAGGTGTCAAGTCCTTTTCCTGGGGTTTCTTCCCTTCTTTTAATGCACTAGGACAGCTTCAGAGTCACTGGATTCTGTCGCACAACATATCTGTCCATAGGGCCTGTACCTCACATTCCTTTATGACTTTCCTAAAGTTTTTTCACAACATTGTCAGTGTAATAGTCTCCAGCATGGCTTGCATGCAATAGCTGTCTGAGGATGATTTTCATCAATGAAGGTTTGCACTTCAAGCACTTTGCACGATTTCCTTAATCTTTGTGAGTAGGCAACTTCTTCAATTACTTCCTACCCTCCTCCGATAAGCAATTCTCCTCAGCGTGTGGCTCTTGCTGTTGAAAGTGCTGATCTTCTAGCAAGCTCATCAGTGGTTAGTTTCTTCCTTTGTCTCCTCACCAACTCTTTCCATCATCCTCCCCACTAAACTCCAACCCAAAGATTCCCCATATGCCACATTGATTCCTCAATTGGCATAGGATTCTCAGGCTGTAGCCTCAAATCCTTCAGAATCCTTTGGTCTACATATTCGGGCTCACAGTTTCTTCCAAGCAGAGTTCAAGGTCCTCTTAATCACTCCTCCCAAGCCCTTATCCTATAAGGTTTACAGAGTTGAGGATATTAAAGTGCTCCTCTAAAAACTCTTTCTAAACTTAGGGGGGGTGGGAGTCAATAGAATTTCTGAGGTCACTTACAAAGCACCTTTCAAATCAGAGCTTGTTAGAGTACAGTTTTTTGAAGTTTGCAATAGCCTGTTGGTCCATGGGCTGCAGGAGAGGAGTGGTATTAGGAGGCAAAAACTTCACCTTAATGAGGCTCATTGTCCCCACAAGGTCGCTCTGCCACGTCCTGTAGGGGTGACCAGGGGCATTGTCTAACACCAGGAGGGCACTTAGGTCTATTTCTTTTCAGTTAGGTAATTTTTCACAGTGGGGCAATGCTTGGTGTAAACCAGTCATAGAAAAATGTCCCTAGTGACCACATGCCTTATTTTGTTTGCCCTCCACAGCGCACACAATTAGCCATTGAGGATATTCTTTGCCCTGAACGACTCTGGGGAGTTACAGAGTTGATACACTATAAAGGCTTCACTTTGCAATCTCCACCAACTCAGCATTGGCTCATATGAGAAAAGTAAGCCTGTCTTTCATAGCTGATGTCCCTGGGAGTGCCTTTTCCTCCTGAAATAGAACACCCTTGAATTCATGCACTTATTTTTCAGCTTGCTTTTTAGTCCGAACTGGCAGCCCTCACCATGTCTCCTTATCTCGCACTAATGCCCACTTACGCCTCTGTACAATCTCGTCGAGAAATACCATAACCGCGCTTTGCTGGCCTTATAAATTCACTCGGACAATCACCTCGACTAGTTGCAGGCATTTTTCTAATTAAATCCTCATGCAATTCTAGGCCTTTTCACTTATGATCGCTTGAGTAGATGCCTGTCGCCTGCTATCTGTTTTTTCGTTTATCCACACCCAATAAGACAGTCTCCTCAACATTCTGTTCTATCACCTTGCGATCTCTGTTTTTTTTGGGAAGCACAGTTAAACCTTTGCAAAGAACAGCTTCCTTGATTGCCGTTCTCTTGAAAACATTGAAGCGATGGCCTAATTGGGGATGTTACTATACAAACCTGGCCAGCTCGGAGACATGCACTCCACTTTCATACTTGCAATGTCTCTTTCTCCATTCCATAGTACATTTTTCTGTCTCACCCTTAATTCCTGTAGCTTGGGGTTGGCAATAGAAGCTTTCTTGAGGGCCCATGGGCACCTTTATTTTTTTCAATGAAAGTCACTATAAAAAGGCTGTTAATAATACTCGAAAATGACGTTCCGGATTGTGTTATGCGTTGAATGTTACCGCTGCGGAGGCTGGCTTGTAAAATCAATGCCTCACTGGGAGGAACAGTAAGTGAGGCTTGTGCTCAGCGCCCACGGTGGTCTCGGGAGAATCGCATTGAGGGAAGATTTTTTAGCAGCTATGCGAGGCAAAATTTTATCGAGGAATGTACGTCTCATGCGGATTTAACACTATGCGGATGCCGTCGTTATGCCGAAGGGGTCCACTGTATTCTCAGTACGTGGAACTCAGATTACGCACAATAGTGTTTAAGACGTGATCATATTCTCACACATTAATTTGCGTTTAGGTCTAGATCGATCATTGTTGTGTATCCCAAGAACTGCCAGAAGTTACTTTTGTAACCCAAGCCTAAGCCTGGCCACTACAAACATCAGTCAGTCTGGTCTCACATTGCAAAGTTGCTCGCTATAAAAATTACCTTATCTACGGTTCTTGTTTATCAGGTGGGTTATAGATCTACTCAGGCTTCTAACTGCATTCCTATAACGAATCATTTTCATTATTTACTTCTTTCCTAATATTATTCCTAAATGCTAGACAACAGTTATGACCAAAGTTATATTCTACATTCTCCTTCTGGGTACTCTTTCTTGGCTAACATATCAACTTTATCATGAAGGAAGTAGTAATTTAGAATGTGTGAATGGGATCCATAAGCAATTGTACATAATTCCTTTGTCCCTGATTTTTTGAGAATCTATACCTGGCTTCTCCAATGAGCATGTTGTTGGAGTATTATATGAGTCAGAGCCTTGGAATGATGACATAGAATCAGTAAATGATGATAGAGTCAAGCTCATGTTAATAAGTTAGCTTTAACACCATAGGAAATTAAAAAATTCTTCTGGGCATCGTACTCACTAAAAACAATTGTTTGCAATCTATTACTTGGACCAGTCATGCTTAATTATTTTCTTCAAGCACATTATAGCACTTTGTCTGGAGTTCTTGGTGTTATCCTATGTTAATTTACACTAATGTATAATTGTATTTTGCTGTTACTTGCCAGCCAGCTGGCTGGCCATTGGGCTGGCTTGTCTGGACTGATTGTTTTGAGCTGTTGTCTCTATCTCCGTACTGTCTTGTTCATATCTCTGTCTCACAGGTACACATAAATACAAATCTAACGTATTGTTCTAGGTAGTAGGTTGGTAACAGTCATAGTGGTCCTAGGAGGTATGATTACTTTCGTCCTTCCAAGTTTGTAGTGTAAATCACATGTGACAGAAGCCTGTACTTGATTTTACATGATGGTCGGATTGCTGGTGATGATCGGTAATATCGTTGCTTACTTCTACTCTACACTAGGTCCACTCACACATATGTACAAGCATATATATAAACACCCCTCTGGTTTTCCCTATTTTCTTTCTAGTTCTTGTTCTTGTTTATTTTCCTCTTATCTACTATGGATAAGTGCGAACAGAATCTTCCTCTCTGTAAAGCCCTGGCGTGTAGTAAGAGGCCAACGCTAAAATGCTGGAGCAAGGGGCTAGTAACCCCTTCTCTGTATAGTATTACTATAATGTAAAAAGAGAGAAGCTTTCATTGTTTCTCCTTTTGGGCCACCCCGCTTCAGAGTGGATACGGCAGGCGTGTTGAAGAAAGAAGTAGAACTATACATTTAGGGTTAAAATTACTCTAGGTAACCCTCAAAAATCCATGACAAAGGGCTGCACTGTGCTTTGTAGGATATAACTGCATAGTAAGCATTGACTGGTAAAGAATATGTAAATTTTCACTGCTAGGAATCACGAATGTGATGATGCATCGTAGTCGTATGCTAATACCCTCGGTTTGGTGTTACCAACACAGTGGGTAGTGTTTTCTGTACCGAAGGTCTGTTTCTCATCCCCTTGCCTTCTCACCTCGCATGTCCTCATAGAAGGATATGAATTTGAACTATAGTGGATAATATATTGAATATATTCAGGGGTCGACCATCACCTGCGTTAAAAATAAATTGACAGAGGTGAGAGTTGATAGTGCACACCATGATTATTACAAGTTTTATAAACAAGGAAAAAAAAGGATTTATAATTAGGCAGTGCATATGTAAACATAAAACTTATTGATTAGAGTTAATCCTTTTAATCCTGCGTGTCGTGTCAAACTCTTTTTTATAGAATTATATGGGAAGACAAGTGGTAAGTGCTCAACCCGCACCCTCACCTCGGCTGTCCTGCTAGTGCTCCATTCCCATTACCCCATTCCCAGGATCCTACAACGCCACACTTTCCAACAATTTTTGTTTTTCCCACCCCCCAGCCCCCCTCCTCGTACCCTCACCTTCTTTCCACAGACAACCTACCTCCAGCTTACCACCACCACACAACCCCCCCCCAAAAAGCCCCTCTTCCTCCTATTGCCCCTACCCTCTACCAAGGATACCCACACCCTCCAGCCCACCTCACCACCATTCTCCATACAGAATAAATAGACACACATTCCGCCTACATACACCTGTTTAAAAGTAATTCATGGCCAGAAATAAAGGCTGTTGTAGATGTGAAAAAAAATCTTTGGGAGACAACATGGAGGGTCATTGATTTTTAGAAAATAGCAGGAAAACATCAACATTTTCATGTACATAAGCCTAATGCCAACCATGACAAATGACTAAAACAAGAAAGTCGTTTTCTGGATTTGCCCCATGTGAAAAGGGACAGCTGGTTAAGCTAATAAGAGAGGCACTGAAAAGGTGAAAACCTAGACAAGCCTAAAGGAAGTTTCTCAGGAGCTTGCGTGTTATCAAAGCGTGGAAAAACTCGGGAAAAGGAAACAAGGAGGAACATGCAAATAGAGGTTGTTACAAGAAATGTGGGATAGCTGGGGGCTTGCTTGAGCTTTGTTGAAAGGCAAAGGTGTTAAAAGTTACACACATCTCAAGTATAAACAGGCCACCAGGGCTGTCCCAGTCAAACAGAAAAAGTGCCTAAACCAGAGTATGTCTTACTTCAATGGGGTTGGTTAACAGAGGGTTAGGCAAAAATCCCAGTTAGGAAAATATATCTATTTATTCAACATAAATTATATACACACTCTAGTAACCACCTTTAATCCTAAATGCCCAAGTGAGGGCGTTACACAAGAAACAGCTGGCCAGAGGTCCAGCCACCATAACCACTAGGCCTAGTCGCGCCAGGACCATCATTACTCCCTACAAACCACATTTCTTATTTCCTCACTCATTCCACAGCACTCTGACCATGTCAGTAGCATTGGTGGTGCATACAGGTAGCCATAGAAGAGCCTGTGGCTTGAGTTGCGTTAAACAAAAAGGAGTACACAACTATCAAATTAGCTTGAACACACAGCATCTTCGACGCCAGCCTCGACACCATGCTGATCCCCCGTGACTCTCCCAAGCCACGCTTACCCCGTGTACCCAAAGACACGGTTGGAAAATATACTAACTAGCAGGATGTCTTTATAATTACATTTAGGAGTACTTTACAGTTGCCCTCCAAATGCACTCATTATGAATTTTAAAATTATATTTGCCAATTCTATAACATTCATTCTATTATGGCACGCTCTCCACTATATGTACATTACTATGTCATACAGAACCCTGCATAACACCCCCCACACCCAGACATTGGTCTCTGCCTTGCCTAGCGGAGGTCCCTATGGACACCGCTAGGCAAAAAGGAAAAAAAATAAAAAAAAAAAATAAAGAAATAAACCCCATTTAAGGTCTGAGGCAACGGGCAAAATGATAACTGGGGATGTCCCACCATACAATTCATGGACTTTTGGTACTACAAATATGCAATATAGCAACTGAGGTACTAGGGATTGCAGACATGTGAAAACTCGCACGCCCGAACATAAAAGTGATTCAAGTTCTATGCAACGAGCCCACAGTCACACCTTCTTAGGAGACAACTGTGCTTAGGAAAAGGGCACCATTACTCAACAAGCGCTTGCCAGGCCACTGACGTGAAGAATATTACCTAAACTACATCAAGCCAAACTATTAAACGAGCAAGTTAAACTTTGTACAAAGTGCCCCTGAGAATCCCAGTTTCATGAACAGTAACACCAAAGTCAGTATGTTGCAAGGTTAGACCACAACTGTAGGTGCCACCAAAAAAAACTTATAGAACAGTAAGTACATTTTCCCAGGAGCGAGCTCAAGAAAAAGAAACAGATTTTTATATGTTAAATTTTACTTAGAAATCAGCATCAGATTATCACTTCCCATCTTCACAGCAAGTTTCTTTAAACAAAACTGCGTTCCACGTGCACACCTCTGTGAGAACAGGAGAGCACAGGAGAGGAAAAATATCAGTTCCCCCAAGAAAAAAGGTGGATGTCACATAAATCTTGTTTGGTGGGACTGTGGCCGTAAAAACCTGGAGTATGTTGAAGACCCCCAAAAAGGTGGACCTCCAGGCCGACACCTACATGTTCATTCCAAGGACCCTGGAGTCACCCCAGTGGTCATCCAAAAGGAAGAAAAAAAATTAAAAGTCCTGGAGTAGCCAAAACACCTTGGATCAGAGAATGACCCATAACAGGTGTGAGGCTTCACTGCCACCCCACATTCTACCTTAAAACTTGCTTGTCCAACAGTCCCTACACCAACCATTAAAACATGGAGGCGAGGCATCCCAGCCAACACCTAAAAAAACGTAGCATACCTTACCTAGGCAGGCACTTGATGTGACTACCCCCCAAAACACACAACACACTTGGGAATTCCTGATATCTCCAGCTCCAGCTCAACCTGCCCTTCTCCTTCTGGGTGGAGTTCAGGGTTTCCATCTACTTGTACTACGGAAATCACTGCAAAATAAGAATAGATAAGTGATCTATACACCACTTCGTGCACTTTAAACACAAGACATGGCATCAGCAACCACATTCTCTGCTCTCTTCACATAATGAATCACAAGATTAAGAGGTTGGAGAGACAAGGCCCACCTCATAAGTCTCTGTTTGTGGTTCCTCATTAAGTGAAGGAAACATAAAGGATTATGGTCACTATACACAGTTATAGGGTGAACTGATGATGATATATACACCTCAAAATGTTGCACTGCCAACACTAAAGCAAGAGCCTCCTTTTGTATGGTGGTATAACTTCTTTGGTGCCTGTTACTTTTTGCCGAGAAGCAGCCGAGTGGCATTACTTGCCCTGCTCTACCCTGCAACAAGACTTCCCCAATCCCTGTATCATTTTGCAAAACCCAGGGTGGGTAACTCAGGATTATACATAAAAGATCTTGAGGGTTAATGGCATACAAAAGGTTCATGTACAGAGATATTAAAGTTACAAATATGGGTGTGTCCTTGGCACACATGGTCATGGGAATCAGATGATCCCCGCACGGTTCATTCACACACTTTGCATGTAGTTCATAAAGAGGAGACAAAACCTTATTTCTTAAATGTACCTGGAGGCAGTCAGTGCACGTTTTCAAGGTATCACCTAGTGTGAGACCAGTAAAAGACAATGTACACCGACTCGCTGGATACAAACACAGTCTCTAGAAATAAACACTTCACTTCCTTCAAGGAACCTATTTCACCCCAGCTTACATCATGCCAGGCCTGCTGACATTTCACAAATTTCAAAACCTCTACCTCATTGGGGTTAACATGGCCCCATTTTTCAGCATCCCAAAACTCTTTCACTAAGGTGCACCATGGCTGAGCCAACACTACAACCAGTCTTTCAGAAGATCCAAGTCTTCCACAATCTCTTACAATTTTCCTGCATACATTATCTTTCTCAGGGACCTTATCCACCATCATTTTGAAGCCACCACCCAGTTCCATCATAGCCTTCCCAGGACCCGGCTCCAATGCCAATCCCAACTCTCCAGCTTCCAGAATATGTAGCACCACCTCATGGTCCCATGTCATCCTGGGCAGACTGGCAGGCTGGTGCACTAGTGCCATCGACCTCATCTTAGCCAAGCAGTTTCTGAAACTGAGAAAAAACATTGCGGGGGAAACATCACCATCCTCACGTAGCCCATGACTTAATGATTCCAGTGTGTTTCCCCACACGGTAATGAAAAGGAGGGGAATTCCCTCCTCCCAGTCCTTCTGGTACTGGGTAAAACAAACATGCATTGCCATGAGAGACTGGGAAAACCACTGTGCTTTTCTTTGACTCCTAGGATGATATACAGTGGTAAATTTAACCTCAAGTAGGCCTCTCAAAACTACATGACATTTCATAAAATATGACTTCTGGGTGATTTGTGCAAAGCCTAAGAGACAAAAATGTTTCACCAGAAATCTCAAAACCACACACACAAAATTATTTAGAAAGGGTATGTCCACTGGTAACCTGTTAGAAGTTATTAATAAACACTGGTTAGTCAGCCCTCCCTTCTTAACACTTAAATGCTGTTCCTTCAGAATCTGTAAAAAATGCTGACAAAGACACTTTAATAGTTCTGCTGCGGCCACGTAAGCACAGGTCCTCTTAAAAACAGTCTTGCTCATTTGATCAACTCTGCAAAATAAACATTTGGTAAATTTAGGAACCACATCCTCTGCAACAGTTGATAAGTGAATAGCGTTCCGGAGGTCACAACCTTCCTGGGCCTCACTCAGCTGCTGCAGAGTCAGGGGACTTTTTTCCACATCAGCACCAAGACCACTTCTCCAACTGAGTTCCTGTTGAGCCGGTTCATCACTGCTCAGAGTCTCCTGCAGGTCAGACTCAATGACAGGCTCCCCAGGCCCAAACCATCACCACAGTGTGCAGAAGGGTCACAGGGAGGCACAGCTCCTGCCTTGTTCCCCTGTTTAGTCCTAGAGCACACTGAAAAATTTTCAGGCACCGTTGCTCCAATTAGGTCATTACCACCTTGTAAAGCAGGGTCATGCAAAACCAAACATTCCTCACTTTTGATGAGTCCCACAACGTTGTTGCCTAGTAGAAGGTCAACTCCTGCAAAAGGTACATCTTGTGCAATACCTACAGGTAGGTACCCAGACTGGTATGCAGACTCTACCCATAACCTGTGCACTGGAGTCCTGACAGGAACTCCAGTTATCCCTTTAAGAAAAATGTCCAATCCGGTGTAGGTGTCATCCGACACTGGCAATACACCCCTGCGAAGCAAGGTGTGTGTGCTACAAGTGTCCCTCAAAGACATAACACCCGTGACCCTACCTTCATTTTGGTGTAAGGCCACAGTAGACTTACTTGAATATACCTTCATCCGAGGGTCTAAGACAGCTGGTCTTCTTTGGATACCTTGGGGCAAGACTGCAATGCAAGCAACATCATGTGTAACTGGTGTATTAACTGGAGAAGCATCTGCTGCAGCCTGGTCCCTAAGCATCTTTTGACAATATGGCTGCAGGTGGCCCTGTTTATTGCAATATGTACAGTGTTGACATTGTTTATACAATTATTACAGTAATGCAGTAGTCTGCATAACAGTAAATTTTCTATTTTTTGTGTGAATAAAAATTTCAAATTATTTATTTTTGTAAAAAATTAATAATGCCCCACAGAAGACCCCCCATTTAACACTGTATTTAAATTTCCCTAAAAAAGGGTTTGTGTTGGGAAAAACCCCGGGGTTAGGTGAACGGGAAAGAATTTATGGGAAAAAATAGGGTTATGGTCCTGGGAGCCCCCCCCCCCCCCCCCAAAAAAATTTTTTTTTTTGGCCCTTTCCCCACATACTTCAAAAAGGGGAAAGTGAATATGAAATTTTGTATTTCATTATGTTGTTTTTACGGGTTTAAAGGGGATAAAAATAAAAACAAAATTTAATAGTATTTCTCCCTTTAAAATTTGGGGGGGTGCTTGTGTTTGTGGAGGGATTTTTGGAAATGGAAAAATTTTGCGTTGCCCTATGGGTAGGTGGATGGTGGAGGTTTGGTACTAAAGTCAATGGTTGAAAGGGAATTTTTTAATTTTTAAAGGGCCCATTCAATCAATCAGTCGGGGCCCTGAAAATTTCAGTCGGGGTCATTAGTTTCTCAGTTTTAGAAACCAGTTTTTGAACCCAATTTTCCAGTAACCAGTTTCCCGTAGTTTGACTATTTCCCAACCCAATCTTGTGAATCACTAAATGTTATGTTGGGGCTGACCATAGCATGATTTCAAACACCGCCCCAACCCGTAGGCACTGGGGGGGCAGTCGAAGATGGGGAAAAGCAGGAAAAGGCGGGGTGGGCTATTGGCGTTTCCCCTTTACTTTTTGTTTTTATTATAAAATTAAAAGCCTACGTGAGTATTCTTACCCATCCACATTACTTTAAAAAACCCCTTGAAGTAGTAAAGTCTTTTAAGTCGTAAAAAGTCAGTCAGACAGTAAGTTTTCAGTAAAGTCATTCAGCCCATCAAGTCATTCAATCAGTCGGGTCAAGTCTGTAAGTCAGAAAATTTATTCAGTAAAAAGTCATTTAAAACCCAGAAAGGGTTATTCAGTCAACCCCCTTTTCAGAAAAGTCAATCAAGTAAGTAAGTCAGTCAAGTCGGGTAAGTTATTGGGTAAAGTAGTAAGTCAGTCAGTCAAGTCGGGTAAGTCAGTCAGCAAAGTCATTCGTCATCAGTCAAGTCAGTAAGTTATTCGTAAAACCCATTCATTTAAGTCAAGTCATTAGTCAGTCAAGCCTTCAGTCAGTAAAGGGCCCCCATTCAGTAGTTAAGTCAGTAAAAAAATTAAAGAAAGGGTCAGTACCCCAAAATTATTTTTCCCCTTTTTTTTATTGTAAAAGTAAAACTTCTTTAAGGCCACAGGTTTTCTCATCTAATACTTTTTGGAACCCCCGGTTTTGAACTTTCTTTTTTCCCAGAAGGCTGTTCAAGTGCCATTCCCGAACGAGTTTTTCCCCTGGGGAATGAAAAATTGATTGGGCCCTTTTCAGCCCCCAAAAATTTTTACACTTACAAAAGCATTTTGCAATAATACCCCTTCCCATAATTGGTTGATTTGGGGAAAGGCAGTTCAAAAATTGGGGTTTCCCACTGCATCTTTTTTTATTTAATTCAAGACTTAAAGTTATAGTTTTCTTAGCACTTTCAGCAACACTGGTTGGGCCCACTGGGGGATGTGATTGGGTTGGGGATACAACATATAGTAATTAAAAAAACAAAAACCAAATTTACAAAAAAAAGTTTGCTTGTAGAGAGAGGAAGGATGGAGTTTTTCCCTTTGGGGGAATCGGGGGTCAACGCCCCCCCGGGCCCCCAAACTGTGACCACGGGCCCCTTTGTGGATAAAGGGGCTGATAAATCAGGTGTTACTGCTGGCTGCACTTTAATCCCAAAGTTGAGTACAGCAAGGATGTTAGGAACCCAAAATTTAGGTGCTTGTCCCGTTTCCCGCTTGAAGACAGGGGAGGGGTCTAATGGTAATCCCCCTTTCGTATGCCCGGGAGGCAGTTGGGAAAAGGGTTTAGGCCCGAAATTTTTTGTGTTTCTTTAAAAGTGTAGTGACCCCCTGCTTTTCGGGGGGGGGATGTTGCTTGTCTGGGCCCAAATCCCTTTTTCTTTTTTAGTGAAATGATTTTTTTTATGCAAAATTTGGTACTAGTCGTCTTGGATTTTCCCCGGTTTTATTAATCTTTTAAACTTCCCGCCCGTTTCCAGGGAATACAGGTTTTAGGAAAATTCAAGGCTCACAGTAATTGGGGAAGTTTTTTCTTCGTTATGCGTGCCCTGAAGGGTTTTCTGTCATTTTTTTGGGGCAGCAATTTCAACCCGCCTTATTTAAAAGGGGTGTTAGAGTGGCCCTTTTTCCCGCCCCAAAATAGAACAAGTGGGCCTGAAGAGTGTCATCATGGGTTGGGCCCCCCTAGTTTTGAAAAGGGTTCCTTTATTACCCTCTTTCATTTTTCTTGCGGAATTTTCCAATTTTTATACAATGTTAGGTCCCCTTTTAAGGTGAGATTTCCCCAGACCTTTATCGTCCCAGGTCTTTAGCATTAGTTTTTCCCTCTATTATGTGGCTCGAATTTGTTTTATACTATGATAAAGTTTTAATTTCCTCATGTTTACCATATTGGAGTAATTGAAATTTCTCATCATTGAACTTCATATTGTTTTCTGCAGCCGATTGAAAGAATTGGTTGATGTCCACCTGGAGCCTTGCAGTGTCTGCAATGGAATACACTGTCATGCAGATTAGGGTGTCATTTGCAAAGGAAGACACTGTGCTGTGGCTTACATCCTTGTCTATGTCAGATATGAGGATGAAGAACAAGATGGGAGTGAGTACTTTGCATTGTGGAACAGAGCTTTTCACCGTAGCTGCCTCGACTTTACTCTGTTGACTACCACTCTTTGTGTTCTATTTGTTAGGAAATTGTAGATTCATCTACCAACTTTTCCTGCTATTCCTTTAGTATGCATTTTGTGCACTATTACGCCATGGTCACACTTGTCGAAGGCTTTTGCAAAGTCTGTGAATATTACATCTGCATTCTTTTTGTCTTCTAGTGCATCTAGGACTTTGTCGTAGTGATCCAGTTGTTGGGACAGACAGGAGCGATGTGCTCTGAACCCATGTTGCCCTGGGTTGTGTAATTGATGGGTGTCTAGATGGGTGGCAATCTTGCTTCTTAGGACTCTTTCAAAGATTTTCATGATATGGGTTGTTAGCGCTGTCAATCTGTAGTAATTTGCTATTGCTTTACTGCCACCTTTGTGTGGTGGGGCTATGTCTGTTGTTTTTAGTAACTGTGGGATGACCCCTGTGTCCATGCTCCCTCTCCATAGGATGTTAAGTAAGTAAGTTTATTCAGGTATACACAAATACAGTTACATAGAATTATCATACATAGCAGCATAAGTGTAGAGAACCTAGGATAACCCAAAAAAGTCAGACTGAGTGATGGCATGTGATAGGGGCTTCTTGCGGTTCTTGATGAAGACGGAGTTCCTTGAGTCTGGCCCTGGGGCAGAGTGCATGGGCATGCAATTTATCGCCCATTCGAAGTCATTTGGCATCAGGATAACATCAGATAGGCTTGTGTTTACCAAATTCTGTGGCTCTCAAAAAAAATAATTTAGTTCTTAGACTCTCAGTCTGGTTAGCCGCTTGCTAAAAGCAGTCATATTGGGACTTAAGTAGCTCACTCATTACCTTGCTGTCATCTGTGTTGGACCCATCTTGTATAAGTAGGAGCCCAATACTGGATGTTGTTCTCAGCTTTGATTGGTCATAAGAAAAGAAACACTTTGGGTTTCTTTCAAGTTCATTTATGGCTTTTCATTCTTCCTGCAATTCCCAACTCCTATGAGATTCCTTTAGCTTTAGTTCAATGTTTGCTATTTCTCTGATAAGTGTCTCCCTACGCATTACCGATACATTGGCCTTTTTAGCCGCTCTGTTATTCTTTTCCGATGCCTGTAAAGGGAGCGCCTGTCTCTTTCTATTTTAATCTACTCCTCCTTATTCTTAAAGGAATATGCCTTGAGCATTCATCGAGTGCCACAGAGTTAATCTATTCCAGGCATAAGTTAGGGTCTGTGTTGCTTAGTCTATCTTCCTAACTTATATCATTTAGGACTTGGTTTACTTGGTCCCACTTTATGTTCTTGTTATTGAAGTTGAATTTGGTGAAGGTTCCCTCGTGACTGATTCCATTTTGTCGGTCTGGGGCTCCGCACATACATTTCTGAACCTCGATTATACAGTGGACCCCCGCATAATGATATTAATCCATTCATGAGAGCTTATTGTTATGCAAAATTATCGTTATGCGAATGAATTTTCCCCATAAGAAATAATGGAAATCAAATTAATCCGTGCAAGACACCCAAAAGTATGAAAAAAATTTTTACCACATGAAATATACATTTTCCTACACACAAAGAGAAGGATACATGCACAATAGTAGAGTAGTACATGCACAGTATATATTGTGCATGTACTACTCTACTAAATGAAGAATAAATGACACTTACCTTTATTGAAGATGCAGCAATGAGTGATGAGACACTGTGTCCTGGGAGTGCCTTTTCCTCCTGAGTACTGTAGGTCCTGTTTGGCATTTTCTTCCAGAACAGGTCTTATCACACTGTGTATGCCACTACGATTCTTAAATCTCTCAAACCAACCTTTGCTGGCTTTAAATTCACCAATATGAGCACTAGTTCCAGGCATTTTTCCCTGTTCACCTGGGTGTTAGTCAACTGTTGTGGGTCGCATCCTGGGAGACAAGATTAAGGACCCCAATGGAAATAAGTTAGACAGTCTTCGATGACACTGACTTTTTTGGGTTATCCTGGGTGGCTAACCATCTGGGGTTAATTGTTTCTTGGTATTCTCAATAAGCCACACCAACAACGGTGCTACAGCAGCAGCAGCAGCAGCAGTAGCTGACAGTGCTAAAGCAGCAGCAGCAGACAATGCTACAGCAGCAGCAGACGGTACTACAGCAGCAGCAGCAGCAGACGGTACTACAGCAGCAGCAGCAGCTGACAGTGCAGCAGCAGCAGCAGCTGACAGTGCTACAGCAGCAGCAGATGATGCTACAGCAGCAGCAGATGATGCTACAGAAGCAGCAGACGATACTACAGCAGCAGCAGCTGACGGTGGTACAGCAGCAGCAGCAGCAGCTGACGGTGCTACAGCAGCAGCAGCAGCTGATGGTGGTACAGCAGCAGCAGCAGCAGCTGATGGTGCTACAGCAGCAGCAGCAGCTGACAGTGCTACAACAGCAGCAGCATCAGCAGTTGACCATGGTACCACAGTATTTCGATAATATTTCTCACCCTTTTTACCACAGGGTTGGCACTAGAAGCTTTCTTGGGGCCCATGGTCACTTATTTTGCAGATTAAATCACCAAAAACACTGTAATAATACGAAATGTTATGATTGTATGCTTGGATGTTACCGCGGAGGCTGGCTTGTAAACAATGCCACCGGCGGAACATGTGAGGCTGGCTCAGGCCGCACATTAGACGCGTCTCGGACGAGTAGTGTTGAGCGGGTTTTTTAGCGGTATGCGAGGCAAAATCTTAGCGATAAAATGTATTGGTATGCGGATTTAATGTTATGCGATGCCAACGGTATGCGGGGGTCCACTGTATTGTGATCCAAGTATATTTTTTTTGATATGGTGACATTTCATATCAGATCATCATTGTTAATGATGATGAGGTCCAGTGTGTTCTCCAATCTAGTAGGCTCTATTATTTGCTGGTTTAAGTTGAATTTTGTGTGGAGATTTAAAAGCTTGTTTGTGTGTGAGTTCTCGTCTGAGCTGCCTCCTGGTGTTATCACTGCAACATTATTTTCTATATTCCTCCATTTTAGGTGCCTTAAGTTGAAATCCCCCAGGAGCAAGATGTTGGGGGCAGGAGCTCAAAGGTTTTCCAGACAGTGGTCAATTTTCAATAGCTGTTCCTGGAATTGTTGGGATGTTGCATCTGGAGGCTTGTAGACTACCATAATGACTAGGTTTTGGTTCTTGATCTTTTCTGCTAAAAGTTCAACTACATCATTTGAGGCATTAAGCAGTTCTGTGCAAATAAGTGACTCTGCGATATACAGACCAATCCCCCCCTTTTGCCTGTTCACTCTGTCGCATCTGTATAGGTTGTACCCTTGTATCTATATTTCATTTTCCAAGTGATCCTGTATGTGGGTCTCTGTGAAAGCCGCGAACATTGCATTTGCCTTTGCAAGCAGTCCACGGATTAAAGGTATTTTGTTGTTTGTTGCTGGCTTTAGACCCTGTATATTTGCAAAGAAGAATAACAATGGATTGGTGGTACTGGGGGGGGAGGCTTTTTTTCCGGCACTAATATCTGTATCTGTTGGTTTGGAGTGGAGGCCATTGAGTGATTCCACTCAAGAAAGGGACTGGATTTGGTGTACGACTAGACACGTATGAAGTACAAATGTTGGGATGGTGGTGTGGTGTCGGGGGCTGGCAAGGGATAGTGGGAGGTCTCCCCGTTGATCCACAACAAGGCCGCCGCTTGAGGAAAAGCAAATTTCTTTTCTTCCCGCAAACTGAACAATGTTAAATTGATTTTATGAAGTGTTACATAGAACTGTGCCACAGTTCTTCAATTGTGCTATACCCGAATCATGCCAAATAAACTTGTGCTAAATGATGGTCTACTGTATAACAATATTATAATAATATAATATAATAATAATAATATAATATGTATAATAATAATACATGTATAATAATAATGTACTGTATAATAATACAGTAGACCCTCGAGTTTTGGCAGCCTCGACTTTCATGAAATTCGACCTTTGGCGAGTTTTTTTCGGAAAAATTTGGCCTCGAGTTTCATGAAAAAACTCGTGTTTCGGCATCCGTCCGGTACCCGTCCGCCCGTCACTGCGTATATAAAGCCAGCCTCCCATGCCATTCATGCTCAGTGTGCCATTGTTTACCAACACGTGACCATCACCCCATGGGTTCATACGTAATAATCCATTGTTTTTTGTGATTACAACTGCTAAATAAGTCACCATGGGCCCAAGGAAAGCTATTGGAAGCCCTTTAGTAAAGAAAGTTAGGAACACGATCGAATTCAAGAAGGAAATCATTGAAAAATATGAGAGTGGAGTGCGTGTTACAGAGCATATTGTGTACAAGAGAGGGATTTTGAAGGGTTTGTGGCTGACCCTAAGGAATCTATGTCAGTTGTGGAAACTATTGTGGCATTGGGGTATGTCCCTGGGGATGTCCCTCGGGTTGGAGATGAGTGGTGAGGATGTCGAAGAGTTGGTGGAGGACCACAGGGAAGAGCTAACCACTGAAGAGCTGCAAGAGCTTCATCTGCAACAGCAAGAGATAACAGCTCAGGAAACTGCTGCAGAGGAGGAGGAAGAGAGATGGAGGAAGGTGCCTTCTTCAAAGATTAACGACATTTGTGCAAAGTGGACAGAAGTGCAAACATTTATGGATGAACTTCACCCTAACAAAGCTGTTGCAGGCCGTATTGGCAACATGTACAATGACAGCGTTGTGTCCCACTTAAGACAAATCTTAAAGAAACGCCAGAAACAGACCTCTCTGGACAGATATTTTGTGTGACAGGGGTCCAGTGACTCTCAAGCTGGTCCCAGTGGCATTAAAAGAAGGGGAGTAACCCCAGATATGGACTTCATACCTGAAGTCCTAATGGAAGGAGATTCTTATTTCAAAAAATAGTGTACACCTTCCTCCTATCCCCTCCTCCCATCTTCCATCCATGCAGAAGTCTTCAGTAAAGGTAAGTGTAATGTTATTATTATTTTAACTACATGTACTTGATGTCTGATTTATTTAATCTTTATTTAATTTGAAAAAAAAAAAATTATTTTAATATTTTTGGGTGTCTGGAACGGATTAATTTTATTTCCATTATTTCTTATAGGGAAAATGGTTTCGAGTTTCGTGATTTTCGACTTTCGGCAGGCTCTCTGGAACAGATTAATCACGAAACTCTAGGGTCCACTGTAATTATAATAATAGACAGCTTCTAAATTCCATCATTAGATGGCAGTGATTACCACAACAATGCGGGAGCAGTTGTGGCCGCCTCCACTTGCCACATAATGACATATTCTATTCATTCCAGAGTATATACGTATCAGTTTTCTGTGTTATTTATATTGTTTGTTGTCATATTATATGAATTGTGATAGATAAATAAGCTGTATAGATGATATTAGTGAAATATTAACGTATCTTATTGTGCCTCCTGAGAGCCGGATGGGATAAATTGCGTTTCAGTTTATTTAAATGAGGAAAATTGGCTGCAAATAAGTAAATCCAAATGTGAGCAAGGTCAAGAAACAGATTAAATTCATAAGTAGAGGTTCCACTGTATTTACACTTACTGGACCTTGGAGATGCTGGCATTGGTTCAGGGTGGTATAAGATAGGCTGGGGAGCTATGTTTTTCAGTGGCCCTATGTACCCCCAATAACATTGGAGGAGTAAGTTTTTGTTTTTTTATATCGCTTAACTCTTTGACTGTTTCGGTCGTATATATATATCTTACGCGCCACTGTTTCTGATGTATTTATACGCATAAATTTTAGCAGCTTCAAATGAAGCGGGAAAAAGCTGGTAGGCCCACAAGTGAGAGAATGGGTCTGTGTGGTCAGTGTGCACCACATAAAAAGAATCCTGCAGCATGCAGTGTCTAATGAGAGAAAAAAACTGACCATTTTTTGGGATTAAAACGCCGACTTTGAGGTGTGTTTTCGTGTAGTGTTTTATTGTTATCTTCTCTTTTTCATGGTCTCAGGTGATAAAATGGAAAACATATTACAGAAATAGATATGATTTTGATTAGTTTCATGATGAAAACTACCTTGAAATTGAGCTCAAAGTAGCGGAAATGTTCGATTTTTACCAATGTTCAGGAGTAAGCAAATCACACCACACGTCTGATACACTTCAACTGGGGAGTCTAATATTCTTTCACAAGTGCTCTGATATTATTTATACCATTTTTACAATAGTGCAGTAGTCTGCATAACAGTAAATTTTGTATCTTTATATATGAATAAAAAATCAAAATAGAAAGCAATAGTAATATAAGAGGAGCCCAGAGACATGACTAACGAACAGAAGATATGTTATTTTAGTGCCAAGAATGTCTTCATTGTTTATTATGGACCCTATTTTGAAATTGGCATTTTTTTTAATTTGCATGAAATTGGCCAAATTGCCAATTTCTGACCACTTCATTAGGTAGTTCAAACCAGTAAATGGGCTGTTTCTTGTACTCAACTGATAGATAAAATGGAGTTCTAAATAAATAGCTATGAGTTTGGTCAACTGGGGCAACGGAATTGGCCAAAAACAGGGCTCAAAGTTGGCAAAATCGCCGATACATGTACATCGCCAAGACTGCTAACTTCGCGGGAGCATAATTCCGTGAGTTTTCGACCAAATTTTGTACTTTTGGTGTCATTACCACTGGGAAAAGATTCTCTATCATTTCATAAGAAAAATCATTTTTTTTTTTCCCAAAATTTATCAACATGGAATGACAGTTTCAGAAAGGGGCCTGTGACAGTCAAAGGGTTAACTTACTTGCTACACTGTTATTGCTACACTTTATTGATGGCTGGCACTATAGCCTTTATCAACTCCTGCTGCTTTAGTATCATACATATCGTAGAATCACTGAAGAAGGCATATTGTCCCCTCTCTCTTCCTCCTCCACTTTGTTACTTTGCTACAAGTTTTTTCTTGAATTCTATTGTGTTTCTCACCTTCTTTATCAGTGGGCTGGCAGAAGCAGCTTTCTTTAGACTTATGGTGGCTTACCTAGCAGTCACACAGAATAAACAAGTACAAAAAACAATGAATTATTATGAAATGTTTCCTATGACACTGCCTCAGAATGTGTGTGTGGGAGGCTTTGTGTGTGCCGCGGCACTTGGACAGGTACCATACCACTGACGAGAGCGGAGGAAAGCAGTAGAAATGGAGCCAATATTTTTACTGTACCACAGACGAGAATGGAGGAAAGCAAAAACGGAGCCATGATAAAGAATTCTGTTGATCAGGATAAAGAATTGCATTGATCAGGATAAAGAATTCAGTATTCAAAGTTTATTCTCTATAAGGATTACAATGCTGAGTTTACAAAATTTGGTTATTTTGTGGTTTACATGTATTAAAATAATAATTACAGAGTGTACCACTAGAACACCTAGCATGGCTAGGCATTTCGGGCAGACTTATTTTATTTCTTAATTTTAAAATATTACAAATTATGAGGTAAGTTGGTATTATGGCTAAGTGACTAAATACTAGTTTGTGGGTTTGGCAATGTGAATGCTTTTATTTTGGCACAGTACATAGTTTCAGTATTGGAGTATCACAGGCCAACTTATGACTAGTTAGGATTCATTATTTTAAGATTGAGATTAATATTTCTGTTTATGGTCAAATGGGTGAGTGAGTGTAAGTGTGAACCACCAGGTGGTATTCGTGTAGTTAGTTGACGGGGTGTATCAGGGAGATAAGATGTTTTCTAATGGTAGTTTTGAAGGTGATGAATGTGTCTGCAGTTCTAGAGTTTTCAGGTAGGATGCTCCAGATTTTAGGGCCTTTGACATACATTGAATTTTTGTAAAGGTTTAGTCAGACACGGGGAATTTCGTACAGATGTTTGTGTCTGGTGTTATGCCTCTGGGTTCTGTCACAACTATCAAGAAAGCATTTTAGGTCAAGGTTAATATTGGAATTTAAGGTCCTGTAGATGTAGATTGCACAGTAGTAAGTGTGGATGTACTGAACAGGGAGTAAGTTTAGATCTGTGAAGAGTGGAGGGGTGTGTTGCCAGGGATGAGATTTAGTGATTATTCTTATTGTGGCTTTTTGTTGGGCTATTATTGGCTTTAGGTGTGTTGCTGCAGTTGATCCCCAAGCACAAATAGCATAGGTGAGGTATGGATAAATGAGTGGTATAGTGTGAGAAGGGCATTTTGCGGCACGTAATATCGTATCTTGGAGAGGATCCCAACCATTTTGGATACGTTTTTGGTTATGTGTTGGATATGGGTGCTGAAATTCAGGTTGTTGTCAAGGTATAGGCCTAGGAATTTGCCCTCATTATATCTGGTAATTAGAGTGTTGTCGATCTTAATGTTAATTTGTGCATCTCCTGCTCTGCTACCAAACATAATATAGTAGGTTTTGTCAGTGTTAAGCGTAAGTTTATTGGCTGTCATCCAAGTCGATATTTTGATCAGCTCCTCATTCACAATGGTGTTGAGGGTGGCAAGATTAGGGTGAGAGATGACATAAGTCGTGTCGTCAGCAAAGAGAATGGGTTTCAGGTGTTGTGATACGTTTGGAAGATCATTGATGTATATGAGGAAGAGCAGGGGACCAAGGACACTTCCCTGCGGAACTCCAGTATCAAGTGGCCGTGTTGTTGATGCTGTGTCTTTAACCCTTTGACTGTTTCCGACGTATAAATACGTCTTACGAGCCAATGTTTCTGACGTATTTATATGCATAAATTCTAGCAGCTTCAAATCAAGCAGGAGAAAGCTGGTAGGCCCACATGTGAGAGAATGGGTCTCCATGGTCAGTGTGCACCATATAAAAAAAATCGGGGAGCCAGTGGTGCATTGTGGGAATGCCATTTCAGTTGTCCTTTTTCAGCATGTCTAGCGGTAAGAAATATGTGATTCCCCAGCAAATCTGGGACTCTTCTCTTCCCAAGTGATGCTCTAACACAGATGGAAGTGTCAGTGAAGATCAATTTCATGATTTGGAGGAGTTTGAGACCAAAAGCAATGGAGGAGGAGGAGGGGGAGGAGGGGAGGAAGAGGAGGAGGAGGAGGAGGAGGAGGAGGAGGGAAGGAAGAGGAAGAGGAGGAGGAGGAGGAGGAGGAGGAGGAGGAGGAGAAGAGGAGGAGGAGGAGGAGGAAGAAGAAGATGTAATAATATTGTTCCCTTGAAGCAAGAAAAAAAAAAGTCCACCCCATGACAGTGACAAGATAAGGGGAGATAACATCTGATAAGAGCTGACTTTGATGAGTGTAACGGAGGGTAATATTACATGACCATCTCCCTCCCTTTGTTTTTGCTGGTACACAAACATTTCTGTCTGTCTATTTGTCTGTCTGTCAAGCTCCCTGTCTGTCCATCTAGCTCTCTGTCTCAGAGAGAGCCACAAGACTGTGTCATCACGTTTACTCACATCTTCAAGCAGAGTATAGCACTTTGTCTGGATTTCTTGGGTTATCCTAGGTAATTTACACTATGTATACTTGTATTTATGTGTACCTGTGAGACAGAGATAGGCAGACAGATAGAAAGAGAGACAGATTGAAAGATATAGAATGAGGGAGAAAGATAATTAGATAGAATGGAGGAGGGGAAGCAGCATCCGACCCCATTGTTTTGACAGGCAGGAGGGGGAGTGAGTAATGAGCAATATGTCACTTTGACAGCTGCTGACTTCTGACTCAAAACAATTATTAAGCCACACACTCGCACACAAGACAAGGAGGAGGAGGAGGAGAAGGAGGAGGAGGAGAAGGAGGAGGAGGAGAAGGAGGAGGAGGAGAAGGAGGAGGAGGAGAAGGAAGGAGGAGGAGAAGGAGGAGGAGAAGGAGGAGGAGAAGGAGGAGGAGGAGAAGGAGGAGGAGGAGAAGGAGGAGGAGAAGAAGGAGGAGGAGAAGGAGGAGGAGGAGAAGGAGGAGGAGGAGAAGGAGGAGGGGAGAAGAGGAGAAGGAGGAGGAGGAGAAGGAGGAGCAGGAGAAGGAGGAGGAGGAGAAGGAGGAGGAGGAAGGAGGAGGAGGAGAAGGAGAAGGAGGAGGAGGAGAAGGAGGAGGAGAGAAGGAGGAGGAGAAGGAGGAGAAGGAGGAGGAGGAGAAGGAGGAGGAGGAGAAGGAGGAGGAGGAGAGGAGGAGGAGGAGAAGGGGGAGGAGAAGGAGGAGGAGGAGAAGGAGGAGCAGGAGAAGGAGGAGGAGAAGAAGGAGGAGGAGAAGAAGGAGGGAGAAGAGGAGGAGGAGGAGGAGGAGGAGAAGAAGGAGGAGGAGAAGAAGGAGGAGGAGAAGAAGGAGGAGGAGAAGAAGGAGGAGGAGAGAAGGAGGAGGAGAAGGAGGAGGAGGAGGAGAAGAAGGAGGAGGGAAGAAGGAGGAGAGAAGAAAGGGGGAGGAGAAGGAGGAGGAGAAGAAGGAGGAGGAGAAGAAGGAGGAGGAGAAGAAGGAGGAGGAGAAGAAGGAGGAGGAGAAGAAGGAGGAGGAGAAGGAGGAAGGAGGAGAGAAGGAGGAGGAGAGAAGGAGGAGGAGAAGTAGGAGGAGGAGAAGAGGAGGAGGAGAAGAGGAGGAGGAGAAGGAGGAGGAGAAGAGGAGGAGGAGGAGAAGGAGGAGGAGGAGAGAGGAGAGGAGGAGGAGGAGGGAAAGGGGGAGGAGGAGGAGAAGGAGGAGGAGGAGGAGAAGAGGAGGAGGAGGAGGAGGAGAAGGAGGAGGAGGAGGAGGAGAAGGAGGAGGGAAGGAGGAGGAGAAGGAGGAGGAGAAGGAGGAGGAGGAGGAGAAGGAGGAGGAGGGGAGAAGGAGGAGGAGGAGGAGAGGAGGAGGAGGAGGAGAAGGAGGAGGAGGGAGGAGGAGAAAGGAGGAGGAGGAGGAGAAGGAGGAGGAGGAGGAGAAGGAGGAGGAGGAGGAGAAGGAGGAGGAGGAGGAGAAGGAGGAGGAGGAGGGAAGGAGGAGGAGGAGGAGAGGAGGAGGAGAAGGAGAAGGGGGGGAGGAGGAGGAGAAGGAGGAGGAGGAGGAGGAGAAGGAGGGAGGAGGAGAAGGAGGAGGAGGAGGAGAAAGGAGGAGGAGGAGGAGGAGGAGGAGGAGGAGAAGGAGGAGGAGGAGGAGGAGGAGGAGGAGGAGGAGGAGGAGGAGGAGGAGGAGGAGAAGAAGAAGAAGAAGGAGGAGGAGAAGGAGGAGGAGGAGGATGATTGTTTGTTTGTTTTTGTAAACAAGTTTTGTAAAAATATATTGATAATTATGTTTGTGTGCTTATTGTGTTGTATACAACGAGTGTATATATACATTGCACCTTACTTTGGTTTCATAGGCAAATAAGTTATGTGAAAAATAAATAGTGAAAAAAAACAAAAAACTTCATTACAAGTAACTAAAGTTTACGGGGTGAGCGGCAGTCACGCATGTTGCATACGCGGCTCATTTTCTGCAATCATTCACGGCTTATTCTCGGTAAGTACGATGGCAAAAAATTTTTTTTTTGGACTAAAACATCAGAAAAATAATCTTAACATTTTCATAAGAAAAAATTTTTTTTTTTTTTTAATATTTGGCGACATAGAATGCAGTTTCAGAGAGGCCTAAAACAGTCAAGGGTTAATGGTGACATACTGATCCTATTAGTTAGGTAAGATTTGAAATTGAAGCACAAGGCTCTATACTGTAATGGTCAAGTTTTTTGGAGTAGGATGCCGTGTCAACTGTGTCAAAAGCTTTTCTTAGGTCAAAAAATTCCTAGTGGTATTGTTTATTTACTTTTAGTAAGGTTTTTGAAAAGAGTACCACATCAGAGGTGTGAAGAAAGTGGCTGTCATGGCATTGGGAAAAAATGAGTCATGGATCGAGTCATGGCTCAAGCATGGCCTCACTAATTTGGAAGCAGAGAGTGTGATAAATGGGTTAAATCTTAGGGGTCTGTAACAATGGCATTCCCCAGGGATCAGTTTTAGGCCCATTGTTGTTTATAATATATATAAATGACCTTGATGAGAGAATTACCACTGACATAAGCAAATTTGCGATGACATGAAGATGGGTAGGATATTCGATTCAGGGCGTTGATGTCTCGTAACTTCAGGAGGATTTAGACAAACTCAGTTCATGTTGAGAAATGGTTTACCAGCTAAGGTTAAAATTAAATATACGGGGAACATAGCTTGATTTGACAGCTATCGCCAATACAGCCACCCCTGCAGGCGAGGAGTTGAGAAGCTGTCGTAGCCACTTCTCAATGGGCTGGAAAAGAAATATATTAGTAATAAATTACCCCTAGGGGGTATTATGTCAGCATATTTCATTCACCGAATGCTCACTGGAAAACTTACTTGTGTGGACTCAAAGGTCTGCTCCTCACTGGGGCTTATGATAAGTTACTAATTCGTAACTTTATACTCAACTGCACAGTCAGTAGTAGTACAGTGGACCCTCAACCAGCGATATTAATCTGTTCCTGAGAGCTCATCGTTAATCGAAATAATCATTAGTCAAGTTAATTTTCCCCATAAGAAATAATGGAAATCAAATTAATCCGTGCAAGACACCCCAATGTATTGAAAAAAAAATTACCACATGAAATATTAATTTTAATGCACACAAACTGAAGAAGACATGCACAGTTACATGACACCTTTACTGAAGATCTGGTGATGATTGATGGGATGGGAGGAGGGGAGAGTGTTGATCTTCTTAGTGTTTAGAAGGGGAATCCCCTTCCATTAGCACTTGAGGTAGCAAGTCTTTTTCTGGGGTTACTTCCATTGTTCTTTTAATGCCACTAGGACCAGCTTCAGAGTCACTGGACTCCTGTCGCACAACATATCTGTCAATAGATAACTGTACAGGAAAGTGGGTGCGGGAGGGAAGAGGAGCGATTGGTGGAATGATGATGTAAAGAGAGTAGTAAGGGAGAAAAAGTTAGCATATGAGAAGTTTTTATAAAGAAGAAGTGATGCAAGGAGAGAAGAGTATATGGAGAAAAAAAGAGAGGTTAAGAGAGTGGTGAAGCAATGTAAAAAGAGAGCAAATGAGAGAGTGGGTGAGATGTTATCAACAAATTTTGTTGAAAATAAGAAAAAGTTTTGGAGTGAGATTAACAAGTTAAGGAAGCCTAGAGAACAAATGAATTTGTCAATTAAAAATAGGAGAGGAGAGTTATTAAATGGAGAGATGAGAAGATGGAGGGAATATTTTGTGGAATTGTTAAATGTTGATGAAGATAGGGAAGCTGTGATTTTGTGTATAGGGCAAAGAGGAATAACATCTTGTAGGAGTGAGGAAGAGCCAGTTGTGAGTGTGGGGGAAGTTCATGAGGCAGTAGGTAAAATGAAAGGGGGTAAGGCAGCCATGATTGATGGGATAAAGATAGAAATGTTAAAAGCAGGTGGGGATATAGTTTTGGAGTGGTTGGTGCAATTATTTAATAAATGTATGGAAGAGGGTAAGGTACCTAGGGATTGGCAGAGAGCATGCATAGTTCCTTTGTATAAAGGCAAAGGGGATAAAAGAGAGTGCAAAAATTATAGGGGGATAAGTCTGTTGAGTATACCTGGTAAAGTGTATGGTAGAGTTATTATTGAAAGAATTAGGATTATTGAAAGAGTAGGATAGCAGATGAACAAGGAGGCTTTAGGAAAGGTAGGGGGTGTGTAGACCAGGTGTTTACAGTGAAACATATGAGTGAACAGTATTTAGATAAGGCTAAAGAGGTCTTTGTGGCATTTGTGGATTTGGAAAAGGCATATGACAGGGTGGATAGGGGGGCAATGTGGCAGATGTTGCAGGTGTATGGTGTAGGAGGTAGGTTACTGAAAGCAGTGAAGAGTTTTTACGAGGATAGTGAGGCTCAAGTTAGAGTATGTAGGAAAGAGGGAAATTATTTCCTAGTAAAAGTAGGCCTTAGACAAGGATATGTGATGTCACCGTGGTTGTTTAATATATTTATAGATGGGGTTATAAGAGAAGTAAATGCGAGGGTTTTGGCAAGAGGCGTGGAGTTAAAAGATAAAGAATCACACATAAAGTGGGAGTTCTCACAGTTGCTCTTTGTTGATGACACTGTGCTCTTGGGAGATTCTGAAGAGAAGTTGCAGAGATTTGTGGATGAATTTGGTAGGGTGTGCAAAAGAAGAAAATTAAAAGTGAATACAGAAAAGAGTAAAGTTATGAGGATAACAAAAAGATTATGTGATGAAAGATTGGATATCAGATTGGAGGGAGAGAGTATGGAGGAGGTGAATGTATTCATATAGTTGGGAGTGGACGTGTCAGCGGATGGGTCTATGAAAGATGAGGTGAATCATAGAATTGATGATGGGAAAAGGGTGAGTGGTGCACTTAGGAGTCTGTGGAGACAAAGAACTTTGTCCTTGGAGGCAAAGAGGGGAATGTATGAGAGTATAGTTTTACCAACGCTCTTATATGGGTGTGAAGCATGGGTGATGAATGTTGCAGCGAGGAGAAGGCTGGAGGCAGTGGAAATGTCTTGTCTGAGGGCAATGTGTGGTGTGAATATAATGCAGAGAATTTGTAGTTTGGAAGTTAGGAGGAGGTGCGGGATTGCCAAAACTGTTGTCCAGAGGGCTGAGGAAGGGTTGTTGAGGTGGTTCGGACATGTAGAGAGAATGGAGAGAAACAGAGTGACTTCAAGAGTGTATCAGTCTGTAGTGGAAGGAAGGCGGGGTAGGGGTCGGCCAAGGAAAGGTTGGAGGGAGGGGGTAAAGGAGGTTTTGTGTGCGAGGGGCTTGGACTTCCAGCAGGCATGTGTGAGCGTGTTTGATAGGAGTGAATGGAGACAAATGGTTTTTAATACTTGATGTGCTGTTGGAGTGTGAGCAAAGTAACATTTATGAAGGGGTTCAGGGAAACCGGCAGGCCTGACTTGAGTCCTGGAGATGGGAAGTACAGTGCCAGCACTCTGAAGGAGGGGTGTAAATGTTGCAGTTTAAAAACTGTAGTGTAAAGCACCCTTCTGGCAAGACAGTGATGGAGTGACTGATGGTGAAAGTTTTTTTTTTTTCGGGCCACCCTGCCTTGGTGGGAATCGGCCAGTGTGATAATAAAAAAAAAAGATACCTGTACCTCTCGTTCCTTTATGACTTCCCTAAAGTGGTTCACAGCATTGTCAGTTTACAGGTTGCCAACACGGCTTGTAGTAGCTGTGTTAGGGTGATTTTCATCAAAAAAGGTTTGCACCTCAAGCCACTTTGCACACATTTCCTTAATCTTAGAAGTAGGCAACTTCTTCAATTTCTCTGTCCCCTCCTCCGATGCAGTTTCCTCAGGTGTGCCCTCTTGCTGTTCAAGATGATCTAGCAGCTCATCAGTGGCTAGTTCTTCATTGTCTTCCACCACCAACTCTTCCACATCCTCCCCACTAACCTCCAACCCCAAGGACTTCCCCAATGCCACAATGGATTTCTCAACTGGCATAGGATTCTCAGGGTTAGCCTCAAACCCTTCAAAATCCCTTTTGTCTACACATTCTGGCCACAGTTTTTTCCAGGCAGAGTTCAAGGTCCTCTTAGTCACTTCCTCCCAAGCCTTACCTATAATGTTTACACAATTGAGGATGGTGAAGTGATCTTTCCAAAACTCTCTTAGAGTCAGTTGAGTTTCTGAGGTCGCTACAAAGCACCTTTCAAACATAGCTTTTGTGTACAGTTTCTTGAAGTTGGAAATGACCTGCTGGTCCATGGACTGCAGGAGAGGAGTAGTATTAGGAGGCAAAAACTTCACCTTAATGAAGCTCATGTCCCTAGAAAGTCGCTCTGCCAAGTCTGAAGGATGACCAGGAGCATTGTCTAATACCAGGAGGCACTTAAGGTCTAATTTCTTTTCAGTTAGGTAATTTTTCACATTGGGGGCAAATGCATGGTGTAACCAGTCATAGAAAAAGTCCCTAGTGACCCATGCCTTACTGTTTGCCCTCCACAGCACATGCAAATTAGCCTTGACGACATTGTTTTTCCTGAACACTCTGGGAGTTTCATAGTGATACACCAATAAAGGCTTCACATTGCAATCACCACTAGCATTGGCACACATCAACAGAGTAAACCTGTCTTTCATAGGTTTATGTCCTGGGAGTGCCTTTTCCTCCTGAGTAATGTACATCCTGCTTGGAATTTTCTTCCAAAACAGGCCTGTTTCATTACAATTAAACACTTGTTCAGGTTTTAGTCCTTCTCTGTCTATGTGCTCCTTGAATTCCTGCACATATTTTTCAGCCGCTTTGTGATCCGAACTAGCAGCCTCACCATGCCTTATCACACTATGAATGCCACTACGCTTCTTAAATCTCTCAAACCAACCTTTGCTGACCTTAAATTCACTCACATCACTAGTTTACCTGGAGAGAGTTCCGGGGGTCAACGCCCCCGCGGCCCGGTCTGTGACCAGGCCTCCTGGTGGATCAGAGCCTGATCAACCAGGCTGTTGCTGCTGGCTGCACGCAAACCAACGTACGAGCCACAGCCCGGCTGATCAGGAACTGACTTTAGGTGCTTGTCCAGTGCCAGCTTGAAGACTGCCAGGGGTCTGTTGGTAATCCCCCTTATGTGTGCTGGGAGGCAGTTGAACAGTCTCGGGCCCCTGACACTTATTGTATGGTCTCTTAACGTGCTAGTGACACCCCTGCTTTTCATTGGGGGAGGGTTTGCATCGTTCGGGCCAAGTCTTTTGCTTTCGTAGGGGAGTGATTTTCGTGTGCAAGTTCGGTACTAGTCCTCTAGGATTTTCCAGGTGTATATAATATGTATCTCTCCCTCCTGCGTTCCAGGGAATACAGGTTTAGGAACCTCAAGCGCCCCCAGTAATTGAGGTGTTTTATCTCGTTATGCGCCCCGTGAAAGTTCTCTGTACATTTTCTAGGTCGGCAATTTCACCTGCCTTGAAAGGTGCTGTTAGTGTGCAGCAATATTCCAGCCTAGATAGAACAAGTGACCTGAAGAGTGTCATCATATGCTTGGCCTCCCTAGTTTTGAAGGTTCTCATTATCCATCCTGTCATTTTTCTAGCAGATGTGATTGATACAATGTTATGGTCCTTGAAGGTGAGATCCTCTGACATGATCACTCCCAGGTCTTTGACGTTGGTGTTTCGCTCTATTTTGTGGCCAGAATTTGTTTTGTACTCTGATGAAGATTTAATTTCCTCATGTTTACAATATCTGAGTAATTGAAATTTCTCATCGTTGAACTTCATATTGTTTTCTGCAGCCCACTGAAAGATTTGGTTGATGTCCGCCTGGAGCCTTGCAGTGTCTGCAATGGAAGACACTGTCATGCAGATTCGGGTGTCATCTGCAAAGGAAGACACGGTGCTGTGGCATTTTTTAATTAAATCGTCATGCAACTTCCTAGCCTTTTCACATATGATCGCTTTAGAGATGATGTCTCCTGCTATCTGTTTCTCGTTTATCCACACCAATAAGAGTCTCTCAATATCTTTTATCACTTGCGATCTCAGTTTCGAAAACATAGTTGCACCTTTGGCAAGAACAGCTTCGTTGATTGCCGTTTTCTTGCCCACAATAGTAGCGATGGTTGATTGGGGTTTACTATACAACCTGACCAGCTCAGAAACACGCACTCCACTTTCATACTTAGCAATGATCTCTTTCTTCATCTCCATAGTAATTCTCACCCTTTTTGCTGTAGGGTTGGCACTAGAAGCTTTTTTGGGGCCCATGGTGACTTACTTTGCAGGTGCAATCACTACTAAGGCTGTGATAATATGAAATGTTCCAGTTGTATGTTTGGAAGCGACCGTGGTGGCTGGCTGGCTTGTAAACACTGGCACCCATGGGACAAGTGAGATGCGCTCAGGCCAAAGTGGACGCGTCTCGAACTTAACGAACAGCGATGGTCGGGTTTTTAAGCGCTAGTCAAAGCAAAACTTTTGCATTAAAATGTATCGCTAGTCGGATTTATCGTTAATCGATGCCATCGCTGGTTGAGGGTCTACTGTACTCATTACGTATTAGTACACTTACCTGGGTATATGTATCTGACCCTTAGTTGCACCCGGATATCTGATGACTTGATTGAAGACTGGTGTTCTTTGAAGAATGTCATACTACACTGTTGGTTTGCAACACTTGATACACTGTTCTTCAAGATTTGTTCATTTATTCACAATCTATTTACTAAAGAAGCTGATCACACTTCCCTGTGTTTATTGTGTTTTGTGAGACATTTTTTTCACACTAATGCACAGATCAATGTTCTATGTTGGTTATCCTGGAGTCAGTGTGAATCCCAGTAGGATCAAAAGTAATCTGACCTCACAGCGTCTCCTTGCCCTCACTTGTCCCCATCATAAAGGAAAAGGTGACCTAGTATTTTTTGCTTCCTTGCCAAACTTCCACTAGGAAGCAAAGCAGAATGTTTGATTCATGCTGTCTTAAACATAGACAACAATGTACATTATCTTTACCATGGTAATAAAGTGGGAGCAGGATTTTCCTTAATTGTCCTCCTAAGGTAAGAGATTGATTTCTCTTATTAAACTAAGCTACTTGCAACATTGGTTTCTGGCAAGGAGCGACAGTCGCTTGACCACTTCACATACTCGAACTGTATCTGTGATCAATTACTTGCTGTAGTAGTACACAAGATGTTTTCCCCTTCTGAGAGGGCTGTGCCCCTCAGGGCTGAAAGGGGCTGAAGAGGACTGATACCCCCCTACTTGAGAAAATTACTCCACAATTCGTGGTCAGAAAAGTGGCAGATGCAGTTCAGTGTAGATAAATGTTAAGTTCTAAAGCTCGGAAATGTTCATAACCCTAGCACCTACCAGCTTATTAATATTGAACTTAGCCGTATATAATGCGAAAAGGATTTGGGGGTTGTGGTAAGCAGCAACCCTAAACCAAGACAGCAGTGCCTAAGCATGTGTAATAAGGCAAATAGACTGCTGGGATTTATATCAAGAAGTGTAAGCAACAGAAGTCCAGTGGTTATTCTTCAGCTTTATACATCATTAGTAAAGTCTCACCTAGATTATGCAGCTCATTTCTCGTCTCCATTTTACAGAATAGATGTAAATTTGTTAGAAAACATTCAGCGACAAATGACAAAAATTAATTCATTGCATTAGAAATCTTCCGTATGAAGATTAGATTTTGCCACCGATGTGGCTAGTTTATTGTGAACCCCATATCCATCCTGTGGATGGTAGTGCAAGAGCATATGGATGCATTAAAGGCCTAGGAACTAGGCCGCAAAGGGTTAACAGGTGTATATATGGGCTTTTATTTATCTACATATCTAAAGTTCAGTTATCTGTTGCATGCAAATTTAGGAAATTTGCCTAGTATATCTGGTATCTTATTTTCATTAATAAGATATCTTGACATGTCACATAGGTTATTATACTGTCTGTCTCTGTATTCCTCAATAAGTGAATAATTAAGCACATAGTGTTCAAGACAGTGACCATATGCCTGATCACATAATTTGCATTTAGTTTGATCATCATCTGTGTCTCTCCCAAACTGCCAAAAGTACTTGTAACCAAGCCTAAGCCTGGCCACTACAACATCACTCAGTCTGTTCACATTGCACGTTGCTCCATAAACATACTTATCTACGTTCATGTTATCATAGTGGGTTATAGATCTACTCGGGCTTCTAACTGCATTCCTATAACAATGATTTTTATTATTTACTTCTCTCCTAATATTATTCTTAATGCTAGACACAGATATACCAAAGTTATATTCTACATTCTCCTTCTGGATACTCTTCTTGGCTAACATATCAGCTTTATCATGAAGGAGTAATCCAATGTGTGATGGGATCCATAGCAATTGTACATAATTCCTTTGTCCCTGACTTTTGAGTATCTATACCTGGCTTCTCCAATAAGCATGTTGTTAGAGTCATTATATGAGTCAAGAGCCTTGAATGATGACATAGAATCAGTAATAATGATTGAGTCAAGCACAGTGTCATAGGTTAGCTTTAGTGCCATTAAGATTGCAAACAATTCAGTTTGCAGTATAGATGCCCAGTTGTTAATTCTAATGCCTAACTCAACAATTTATTATCTTTCTTAACTAGGGAGGTGGCAACAAGAGCAGATGCAGCCCTGCCAGAAGACTCCTGTTTAGATCCGTAAGTGTATATAACTTTTGATAACTTATTACTTCCAGCTAGGTGAGAAATTTCTTCTTGAGCAGTTGCTTTAACAAGTGATTTAAGGAAGGGATTACTCGCAATGAGCTTCTTGGGAGGGACTTGCAGGTATGTGATATTAAATGAACACATCTTCCATGGAGGGGTGAAATGCTCTTGTTGCCTAGAGTGATACAGTTCATGCAGGTTATAAAGCTTAATGCAATTGCACATTTTCACGATCCATTTAGATCTGTGTGTATTTACCTCTAGACACTTGGTAAGATTCATTGTGACAGTGTCTGTTTCATTTCTTAACATTAATACTCAACAATCTTATCACTGATACTAGAAACACCAAGCTCCTTCCTCATATTAAGAACCTTTATAGATTTGGGACACCCAAGAATAATTCTGAGAGCTTCATTTTGCATTAACTCCAAGGGTTGGAGAGAACTTTCTCTAGCTAATATGAACATGGGAGCAGCATAATCAATTAACCCTTTCAGGGTTTCCGACGCACTAGTACGGCTTACTTGCCAGGGTTATTGACGTGCTAATATGCATAAATTCTAGCGCCTTCAAATCTCACGGGAAAAGGCTGGTAGGCCTAGATGTGAGAGAATGGGTGTGTGGGGTCGGTGTGTGTGGTAGAAAAAAAATCTGGGGCCCAGTGGTGCATTGTGGGAACGTCATTTTAGTAGACCTTGTTCACCATGCCTCGCCGTAAGAAGCTCCTCACTCCTCTGCGAATTGGGACACTTTTGTTCCCCAATGACAGTTCAAATACAAATGGAAGTGCCAGTGAAGATGAGTTTCAAGGTTTTGATGAGGTTGTGACTGAAATTAATGACCATAATACCAGTAATAGTGAGGAAAACCCAGACGACCCTCAGCCTTCCACCTCTGGTGCTTGGCTGTCTTGTTCACATTCAGTTGTACCAGAACCAAAGAGGAAACTCCTATTTTCCCAAATTCAGGACTCAGATGCGAGCATTGGTGTGAATAGTGATAGTGAATATGAACTACAAGCTCTTGAAAACACTTACAGTAGTGATAGCGAAGTGGAATATTCTCCAGTGAAGCGTCAGTATATACGACGATATATGCGCTCTTGTAGTGTGCCATATGATGTTTCAAGAGGAAGGAGTACATCTTGGAGTACATCCCATGGCTGTACAACAAGAACAGATAGTGAAAATGAAGATGATAGTGTTGCAATTGGGATGGAAAATGTGCATGGTGGTGATAGTGGTGGTGTCGGCCATGAGGCACCAGCAGTGGGCCATGCTGCCACCCACGCTGCCACCCACACCACTGCCTCAGCTGATCTACAACAAAGGCCACCACACCAGCCTCCACAACCACAACTTCCACAACCACAAACTCCACAACCACCAGCACCTGGGATTGGCAGGAAGCTGCCAATTTTGTTCCAAATCCCCACCAGTTTGATGAAAGCCAAAGTGGAATACAGCCATCTCGTACACTGGGGAACAATGCCATATAACTGAAATGTTTCGAGTTATTCTTTGACGAACCCCTGATGGAAATTATTGTCAGGGAATGCAACACATACTTTGATTACACTATGGCAAACACAACACTTTCACCAAAATCACGTCTACACCAGTGGAAGGGGACAACTGTGGCTGAGATGTATCTTTTCTTTGCCACAATAATGTTTATGCCACATGTGTATAAGCAAACTGCGAAATCATACTGGTCAACAGATCGCATGATTGCAACCCCAGGTTTCAGTGATATAATGCCAGTGAAGCGATTTGTCCTACTATTACGTATGCTTCACTTCTCAGAAACTACCAGGCCTGACAGAAATGACAGGTTATATAAGATTAGGAATGTGTTTGTGTATCTGAAAGAGAAATTCAATATGTATTTTTATCCCTTCAGGAAGCTTGTTATTGACGAGTCTTTGATTCTGTTCAAAGGAAGACTCTTTCAAGCAATACATACCAAGCAAGAGGAAATGCTTTGGTATAAAGTTGTTTGTGCTTTGTGATTGCTACAGTGGTCTTGTATTGGATATTATTGTGTACACCAGAAGTTATACATTGCAAAATACCAGGAAGTTATTGGGCATCTCTGGTGATGTGGTTAGAACAATGATGGAACCATACCTTGGTAAGGGGCATATATTATATACTGATAACTCGTACACAAACCCCTCAGTGATTTTTTGTGAGTGAAGATGAGAGATGTGTGTGGCACAGTCATGCAAATCGTAAACATATGCCCAGGTTTGACACTGGCGCTCGTAGAGGTGAGGTGCAGGCGTTTGCTGTTGTCATCAGTTCACCCTAACGAAATGACAAACTCTAGCAGGCAGCATAGAGACAGCAATGAACCCATTCTAAAACCTGCAGTTGTGATTGATTACACCCTCAATATGCACTCAGTGGACAAATGTGACATGCAAATTGGGTTTGCTGATTGTGTTCGCAAGAGTTATAATTGGTACATAAAACTCTTTTTCCGTCTTCTGGACATTTCCATGCTCAATGCTTATAATACATATAAGATGAGGACCAGAAACAAACCACCATATTGCGAATTTTGCTTGTCTGTCATCAGATAAATAGTATTCAAGTACCAAGGAGCAACACCTGCTATAGAAGACCGCCCACTAAATTATCAACAACTACCTTCTTGTCTGAAGCATGATGATCACTTCCTAATAAAACTGCTCTCAAGAAAAAGGCTCAGAAGAGGTGTTATGCCCACAACAATGCAGAGACACTCATTTTATGTGTGAGGAGTGTAAAACACTACTGTGCATGACGCCATGTTTCAAAGAGTTCAACAGGCTGAAGAACTTCTAGAAACATTCCCTCTGACTGTATATGTGTACAGGAGGGCCCCACTTATACGGCAGGTTAGGTTCCAGGCTACCGCCGTAAAGTGGAACACCCTTTTTTTCCACTTACAAATGCATACAAACACTAGATAACAAGTTTACACTAACATATATTATGTTAGCAATAGAACCAGGCATCAAAAAACAATAAAAAAGTACAATACACACATAGTGCACTCATTACTTACCTTAAAATATTTATAGTCTTAATCTAGGGTGAGACAAGTAGTATTTATTGTAAGAAATCAAGTGTGGTATGTATGGTAGCCAGCCAGGCTACCATACCAGGCCACCCCACCCACACATACTATTCTATGATATTTAAGCATCCCAGAGCGATAAAATGTATATACAGTTCACTCATTACTTACCTTAAAATATAGGGTGAGATGAGTAGTATTTATTGTAAAAAATCAAGTGTGGGTCATGTATGGTAGTCAGCCAGGCTACCATACCAGGCCAACCCACCCACACATACTATTCTATGATATTTAAGCATCCCAGAGCAATAAAATATATATACAGTTCACTCATTACTTACCTTAAAATATAGGGTGAGATGAGTAGTATTTATTGTAAAAAATCAAGTGTGGTATGTATGGTAGTCAGCCGGGCTACCATACCAGAGAGAAAGAATGAGTGCATGAGAGAGGACAGGCGCAGAGTTTTGTAAACAAACCAGGCGAAGGTAAGTTTTGTAAACAAACAGTGTACACGTCTGGTTTGTGTACAAGTTACATTGTGTACAGGTTGTCTCTACATTGATACGGTAGAATAAATAAAGAAGAACACTCCCATTCTCATGTAACATCATTTTGAGAAGAAATGATGCTCTGAGTGAAGGCAATGGAAGTAAGTCACTGACTTTTTTGGGTTATCCTAGGTTCTCTACACATATGTTATGTATTTATGTTATGTATCGTGTTTATTATATAATTTTGAAAAAAATATCATGGATGGATTAATGAAAATGTGTATATTAACGTAATATACAACATTTAATGATACACCGAGCTCAGACAGCGTAAACAAACAAACTGAACAGGTTGTGGACGATCACTCGGTCAGGCGAAATAGACGGTATTAACACATGTCCAGTTTTAGTTCATTCATGTACATTTGTAAGAGTTTGTGAAACTTTTACCTTATAATATTTTTATTATTATTATAATAATTAAATCACGAAACAAATACTCTTACACTGTGTACAAGTTAGTACAGAATTATAGCTATAAAGTGAAGGCATACGAAAGGAATATTTTTCTACAGTTATCCCTAGTAACAGGTGACGGGCTAGAGAAAACGTAATTCTTCCGACACTTCTACAAACCGTTTGGTAAACATCTCATATATATTTGTATAAATTTTTATACTGTGGGTGCATGTATCATGTTTGTGTGTTACATAATGTGTTTCTTATATAATTTTGAAAAAAATATCATAGATAGATTAAGGGAAATGTCTATATTAACGTAATATGCGACATTAATGCGCCCAAGAGATTATTATTATTACTATTATTATTATTATTATTATTGCATCAAGAGTAGAGAGACTCTTAGTGATTTTAATGTGTACCTACATGCCAGCACAGTGTGTAAGTTTATTTAGGTACAGGTGTACACAAGTTTAATTATCAAGTACAATACATATAAAATATACAATAACTTTAAAACACTTGAAATTTTGGAAAGTTTCCAGACATAATAAGATGTGCTCAGGGAGAATGTAAACAAACTCGATGGGCCGCTGTGACCGTATTAGAAAGACAGGTGGGGGGAGCCGTATAGCGAGTTTTGGTCATAATTTGAAATGTCCGTATTAGCGGAACGCCGTAAAGCGAAACGCCATAAAGTGGGGCCCTGCTGTATATGAAATATAGAAAAATAGTAATAAACAACATTTTATATTGATTGTGTTTGTAAACAATTATAAACAATACAGTGACAGTGTTTGTACAGTTATTGTGTAGTAAATAAAGAGAAATAACTTACAAAATAGTGCTCATATTGGTCTCACAGACCATAAAAGTTACTTGAAAAAAATAAAAAAATAATAGAAAATAATACCAAAAAAAAAAAAAACTAAAACTGGGTGACCGGCAGTCGGCGTTGTTACCGTGTGCCGGTCATTTTCTGTCAACCTCACGCCTCCATATCTCGGTAAGTATTGATGGTAAAAATGTTTTGTTTAGCCTAGAAGATTTAAAAAAAAAAATCTTTTCATAAGAGAAAATAATTGTTTTTTTTTTTTGAAAAATTTTCGACCCTGAGAACAAGTCTTGGAGAGGGCCTGTCGACCCTGAAAGGCTTAAGGACCTAACATAGGCTATGTACATCATTCTCATGATTCTCACTTTGGCACCATAGTTGGGGTTGTAGTCAGCAACAGCCTTGAGAGTATTTAGCCTATCTGCATTTTTTATTTAGTTGTGGTATAATGGATTTGTTAAAGGGTACATCTACGCCAAGATATCTAAGTTTTAACGTAGCTAGTATTTTCACCCTGCAAATAGATGGGTGGGGAATGTTGTTTGCTTGTTAATATCTTTGTTTCAGAGAAAGATATTATGAGGCCTAGTTGATTACAAATTGCTTGAACTTCATTAGGAATGGTGCTCATCATCTTATTCCCTGTTGTATGTATCATGATGTCATCAGCATAGCTTATAGCTGTATGTTTAGGTGAGGCAGGTAGAGTATTTAGGAGAGCATTAATCAGGATATTAAATAGCATGGGACAAAGAACTCCTCCCTGCGGTGTACACAAAGACATTTCTTTCGACTCGCTTCTAAAGCCTTGGTAGAGGGCATAGGATACTCTATTTTATAGGTATCTTATTATCCAGCAGAGAAAAACTACCACCAATTTTCCCATTTTGGAGAGATTAAAGTCCCTTAAATTAAAACTCACTTGTAGATGAGAAGAAGGGAGACCTGATGGGAAGTGAAACTAGTGGAAGATGGGTATTAATAAAGAGGATATTAATAAGGTCTTGACGATCTCTCTCCAAGAGAGAACCCACAGTAATGGATTCAAATTAGACAAGTTTAGATTTAGAATGGGTATAGAAAGTATTGGTTTGGAAATAGGGTAGTTGATGAGTGGAACAGTTTGCCTAGTAGGGTTATTGAGGCTAAGACCTTGGGTAGTTTCCAATTTAGGTTGGATAAATACATGAGCGAGAGGGGTTGGATTTGAGTGGGATTGCACATGAGTTAATAGAATTATCAAAGATTGTTCCTTGGGTACAATTGAAAATTGAGTTGGGCAAATATTCTGTTAGTGGGATGAGTTGTGAAGGACCTGCCTAGTATGGGCTAACAGGCCTGCTGCAGTGCTCCTCCTTTCTTATGTTCTTAATAAAGTACTGAGAGTGTTGAACCAGGTAAGAACCAGAAATAATGGATTTAACCCTTAAACGGTCCAAACCTATATATTTGTTCACTAGTGCATCGAATATTTTGAAAAAAAAAAATCTTTTTTTTTTATCATTGAAAAAAAAAAAAACATTTTTTTGAGGTGTTTTAGAAAAAAAAAATTATGGCCAGTACTTACAGAGATATGAGGCTGAGAAGCTGGCACTGGATGCTCACGTGACGGCAACATCTAGTCCTGCCACTTGCAGAAGTGTTGCCGATATACCTTTTTTTTTCTATTTTTCATATTATATATAATTTTTATGTTCTGATAATTATAATTTATAGTAGTTCTTGTCATTTTATAACTAATCTTTGTTCTGACACTAGTATTAGGTACTGAAATTGTCACAAACACATTGACAGATGGACATTTACATCTGCCCTGGCCATTTTCAGTTGTCTTGGAATATATACAAAGTATTTATATATCCCAGCAATGTTTTGGATATGTGGAAGTATATAATAACAGAAGATTAATAGAAGGAGGAGTAGGAGAAGGAGGAGGAGAAGGAGAAGGAGTAAGAGGAGGAGGAGGAGGAGTAAGAGAAGGGGAAGAAGGAGGAAGAGGAGGAGGAGGAGAGGGAGGAGGAGGAGGAGGAGGAGAGAAGGAGGAAGAGGAGGAGGGTAAGAGGAGGGGAAGAAGGGGAGAGGAGGAGGAGAGGGGGGGGGAGGAGGAGAAAGGAGGAAGGAAAGAGGAGATGGTTGTGGGGGGGGAGGAGAGGAGGAGGAAGGAGAGGGGGAGAAGGAGGAGGAGAGAGGAGGAAGGGAGAGGAGACGAGAAGGAGGAGGAGGAGGGGAGGAGAAGAATAGGTATAATAATAATAGGTAATAATAAGTTGCCCTTGAAGCTAAAAACAAGTCACCCCTGACAGTGGACGTGATGAGATAACATCTGATAAGAGCTGACGTTTGATGGCATGCTCGGGGGGCAGAGATAAGAAAAGATTAGAGGGGACATTGATGAGCCCTCGCCGTCACTTTGTTTTCGCTGGTACCCAAACATGTCGTCTGTCTATTTGTCTGTAAAAATCCCCGATTTTCATTCTGCCCATTATATGGACTTAGGGAACGCCTGTCAAATCTTGATGGGGTTATCTAGTAATGATTTTGTTGATGATCATACTTATGATTATGAAGGTATCTGCATTTTGATGTTTTTCTTAATTAATAATGTACACTGTGCTCAGAGTATATACATTCCCCAGAGAGAAATTAGGTCTGATAATAAGGATCACAAATGGGTTAACAGGAGTCTAAAGCATCTATTAGGAGAGAAAAGGGGAATTTATAGGCACATCAGAAGAGGAGAGGTTAACCTTACTGACCAATATGTTCAGCTTAAAAGAGAAGTGAAAAAGGGGATTAGAAAGCCTAAACGTGACTATGAAACTAGAGTTGTTAATGAATCAAAGACCAATCTGAAAGGGTATAGGATGAAGGTGAAGGAAAAAGTAGGACCTCTGAAAATTGGAAATGGACAGCTGAGGGATAACGAACTGGAAATGTGTTCCTTATTTAATGATTATTTTTTGTCAGTTTTTACACAGGAAGACATAAATGAGATTCCAGAAATTAAGAGTTATTCAGTTCCTGATGAATTTAAATTAACTAATATTGCTGTCACAAGGGACATGGTTATCAAACAGATAGACAAACTGAAGCAAAATAAGTCCCCGGGACCTGATGAGTTGTTTTCCAGTGTATTTGAGGAATGCAAGATGTAGCTTAGTAAGCCAAATTTAAAAAGTTTTTTAATGATTTATCCTTACCGGTGTTGTGCCAGAGTTGTGGGGAAGATGGCTAATGGGGTTTCCTATATTCAAATCAGGGGATAAGTCCACTCCTTCAAATTACTGTCCAATAAGCCTGACATCTATAGTGGGCAAGTTATTAGAATCAATTATAGCTGACATTATTAGAAGTGGTTACAGGTTACAGGAAAGTGGGTGCGGGAGGGAAGAGGAGCGATTGGTGGAATGATGATGTAAAGAGAGTTAGTTAAGGGAGAAAAAGTTAGCATATGAGAAGTTTTTGCAAAGTAGAAGTGATGCAAGGAGGGAAGAGTATATTGAGAAAAAGAGAGAGGTTAAGTGAGTTGTGAAGCAATGTAAAAAGAGAGCAAATGAGAGAGTGGGTGAGATGTTATCAACAAATTTTGTTGAAAAAAGAAAAAGTTTTGGAGTGAGATTAACAAATTAAGGAAGCCTAGAGAAAAATGGATTTATCAGTTAAAATAGGAGAGGAGAGTTATTAAATGGAGAGTTAGAGGTATTGGGAAGATGAAGGGAATATTTGGAGGAATTGTTAAATGTTGATGAAGATAGCGAAGCTGTGATTTCGCGTATAGGGCAAGGAGGAATAACATCTTGTAGGAGTGAGGAAGAGCCAGTTGTGAGTGTGTGGGAAGTTCGTGAGGCAGTAAGTAAAATGAAAGGGGGTAAGGCAGCCGGGATTGATGGGATAAAGATAGAAATGTTAAAAGCAGGTGGGGATATAGTTTTGGAGTGGTTGGTGCAATTATTTAATAAATGTATGGAAGAGGGTAAGGTACCTAGGGATTGGCAGAGAGCATGCATAGTTCCTTTGTATAAAGGCAAAGGGGATAAAAGAGAGTGCAAAAATTATAGGGGGATAAGTCTGTTGAGTATACCTGGTGCCCAGTCGTCTCTGCCACGACTCGCTCCACAACTCGCTCCACGCTCGCCGGCAGTGACAGCCCAGTGACAGTACCAGTCAAGAAGTGTCCTCCTGAGTCGCTTGCCAGAAGTCCTGCCCAGTTGCCGAGTTTTGTCGACGCCTCACTCGAGGGCACCAGCATGTCGTGCCCCAGGTTGAGTGAAAACCTGCAGCGACCCCTACGATGACTGCTTCACCGTTCCAGAGGAGACCGTACGCTGTTACGTCACAGCTCAGCCGCAGTGATGTCTCCTGTGTTGCAGTATCTGTCCAGACGCAGGAAGGCATGCAGTGATGCCCTTCGATGCTCACTGCCTACAACCACGATGTTTAGCACACCCCACAAGTTTTTTTCTTCCCTCCCTGTAGGAAGTTTTTTTTTCTATGTCCATATGTATATATATGTTTTTATTTTGTGTTCTGTGCCCTGTTCCTACGAGAGAGAGACCGAGTTTCTTTTACTACCAGTATTGTTGCATCGGGACGATGCGCGGTAGGTGGCCGAGCGTATGTAGACAGCCTGTACTGTCTGCACAGACAGCCTATGCTGTCTGCCAGCTTAGATCATATTTTACACCACTCAAGTGTTGCCCTCTGTAGCCAGGCCTCTCGGTAGGCACGCCAGCCTGTCTGCCCATGCCTCGCTCTCACTCACACAGCGGCCTAGCAGCAGGACACAAGGCCTCCCAGCTCTCTCTCGTGGGCATGGTCCTCCCGGGCCATGGGCACAACACACAAGCCTGTGTACCCACCACGACATTATCAATAAACAAAGAAGCCTCCGAAGACGTATATCATTAACCACCCGCTTGCAGCAGCTACCAAATAATTCTTTTTATACTATGCATGCTCTCTGCCAGTTCCTAGGTACCTTACCCTCTTCCATACATTTATTAAATAATAGCATCAACCATTCCAAAACTATATCCTCACCTGCTTTTAACATTTCTGTCTTTATCCCACCAATCCCAGCTGCCTTACCCCCTTTCATTTTACCTACTGCCTCACTAACTTCCCCCACACTTACAACTGACTCTTCCTCACTCCTTCAAGATGTTATTCCTCCTTGCCCTTTACATGAAATCGCAGCTTCCTCTCCTATTTTTAACTGACAAATTAATTTGTTCTCTAGGCTTCCTCAACTTGTTAATCTCACTCTAAAACTTTTTCTTATTTTCAACAAAATTTGTTGATAACATCTTGCCCACTCTCTCATTTGCTCTCTTTTTTACATTGCTTCTTTTTGATTTAATAATAATAATAATAAGTAGGTAAGTTTGGGGTTCCAGGTGTAAATGATAATGGGAGCCCTTTGATTGAACTTTGTATAGAAAGGGGTTTAGTTATAGGTCATACATATTTTAAGAAAAAGAGGATAAATAAGTATATAAGATATGATGTAGGGCAAAATGACAGTAGTTTGTTGCATTATGTATTGGTAGATAAAAGACTGTGGAGTAGACTTCAGGATGTACATGTTTATAGAGGGGCCACAGATATATCAGATCACTTAGATTTAGAAAGGACATAGGTAAGTACTGGTTTTCTAACAGAGTTGTAGATGCGTGGAACAGTCTTCCCAGTGGGGTGATAGAGGCTAGGACATTGGGTAGCTTTAAGAAGAGACTGGACAAATATATGAGTGGGAGGGGCTGGGTTTGATTGGTGTCATGGGGTACAGGAGTTATTTCTTGGGTAGCTTTAGGTAGATGTCGTTTTGATAAGGACGTGCCTCGTATGGGCCAGTAGGCCTTCTGCAGTGTTCCTACATTCTTATGTTCTTTCTAGTTGTAGCTACACTGAGAGTAAAAGGTAGATGGGATACAAGGAGAATAGAAGCATCAGGGAAGAGAGAGGTGAAGGTTTATAAACTAAAAGAGGAGGCAGTTAGGGTAAGATATAAACAGCTATTGGAGGATAGATGGGCTAATGAGAGCATAGGCAATGGGGTCGAAGAGGTCTGGGATAGGTTTAAAAATGTAGTGTTAGAGTGTTCAGCAGAAGTCTGTGGTTACAGGAAAGTGGGTGCAGGAGGGAAGAGGAGCGATTGGGAATGATGATGTAAAGAGAGTAGTAAGGGAGAAAAAGTTAGCATATGAGAAGTTTTTACAAAGTAGAATTTGATGCAAGGAGGGAAGGGGTATATGGAGAAAAAGAGAGAGGTTAAGAGAGTGGTGAAGCAGTGTAAAAAGAGAGCAAATGAGAGAGTGGGTGAGATGTTATCAACAAATTTTGTTGAAAATAAGAAAAAGTTTTGGAGTGAGATTAACAAGTTAAGAAAGCCTAGAGAAACAAATGGATTTGTCAGTTAAAAATAGGAGAGGAGAGTTATTAAATGGAGAGTTAGAGGTATTGGGAAGATGGAGGGCATATTTAGAGGAATTGTTAAATGTTGATGAAGAAGGGAAGCTGTGATTTTTGTGTATAGGGCAAGGAGGAATAACATCTTGTAGGAGTGAGGAAGAGCCAGTTGTGAGTGTGGGGGAAGTTCGTGAGGCAGTAGGTAAAATGAAAGGGGTAAGGCAGCCGGGATTGATGGGATAAAGATAGAAATGTTAAAAGCAGGTGGGGATATAGTTTTGGAGTGGTTGGTGCAATTATTTAATAAATGTATGGAAGAGGGTAAGGTACCTAGGGATTGGCAGAGAGCATGCATAGTTCCTTTGTATAAAGGCCAAAGGGGATAAAAGAGAGTGCAAAAATTATAGGGGGATAAGTCTGTTGAGTATACCTGGTAGTGTTTGGTAGAGTTATTATTGAAAGAATTAAGAGTAAGACGGAGAATAGGATAGCAGATGAACAAGGGGTTTTAGGAAAGGTAGGGGGTGTGTGACCAGGTGTTTACAGTGAAACATATAAGTGAACAGTATTTAGATAAGGCTAAAGAGGTCTTTGTGGCATTTATGGATTTGGAAAAAGGCGTATGACAGGGTGGATAGGGGGGCAATGTGGCAGATGTTGCAGGTTTATGGTGTAGGAGGTAGGTTACTGAAAGCAGTGAAGAGTTTTTACGAGGATAGTGAGGCTCAAGTTAGAGTATGTAGGAAAGAGGGAAATTATTTCCCAGTAAAAGTATGCCTTAGACAAGGATGTGTGATGTCACCGTGGTTGTTTAATATATTTATAGATGGGGTTGTAAGAGAAGTAAATGCGAGGGTTTTGGCAAGAGGCGTGGAGTTAAAAGATAAAGAATCACACATAAAGTGGGAGTTGTCACAGTTGCTCTTTGCTGATGACACTGTACTCTTGGGAGATTCTGAAGAGAAGTTGCAGAGATTGGTGGATGAATTTGGTAGGGTGTGCAAAAGAAGAAAATTAAAAGTGAATACGGGAAAGAGTAAGGTTATGAGGATAAAAAGATTAGGTGATGAAAGATTGGATATCAGATTGGAGGGAGAGAGTATGGAGGAGGTGAACGTATTCAGATATTTGGGAGTGGACGTGTCAGCGGATGGGTCTATGAAAGATGAGGTGAATCATAGAATTGATGAGGGGAAAAGGGTGAGTGGTGCACTTAGGAGTCTGTGGAGACAATGAGCTTTGTCCTTGGAGGCAAAGAGGGGAATGTATGAGAGTATAGTTTTACCAACCCTCTTATATGGGTGTGAAGCATGGGTGATGAATGTTGCAGCGAGGAGAAGGCTGGAGGCAGTGGAGATGTCATGTCTGAGGGCAATGTGTGGTGTGAATATAATGCAGAGAATTCGTAGTTTGGAAGTTAGGAGGAGGTGCGGGGTTACCAAAACTGTTGTCCAGAGGGCTGAGGAAGGGTTGTTGAGGTGGTTCGGACATGTAGAGAGAATGGAGCGAAACAGAATGACTTCAAGAGTGTATCAGTCTGTAGTGGAAGGAAGGCGGGGTAGGGGTCGGCCTAGGAAAGGTTAGGGGGAGGGGGTAAAGGAGGTTTTGTGTGCGAGGGGCTTGGACTTCCAGCAGGCATGCGTTAGCGTGTTTGATAGGAGTGAATGGAGACAAATGGTTTTTAATGACGTTCTGTTGGAGTGTGAGCAAAGTAACATTTATGAAGGGGTTCAGGGAAACCGGCAGACCGGACTTGAGTCCTGGAGATGGGAAGTACAGTGCCTGCACTCTGAAGGAGGGGTGTTGATGTTGCAGTTTAAAAACTGTAGTGTAAAGCACCCTTCTGGCAAGACAGTGATGGAGTGAATGATGGTGAAAGTTTTTCTTTTTCGGGCCACCCTGCCTTGGTGGGAATCGGCCAGTGTGATAATAAAAAAAAAAATAATTTACATTGCTTCACCACTCTCTTAACCTCTTTCTTTTTCTCCATATACTCTTTCGTCCTTGCATCACTTCTACTTTGTAAAAAGTTCTCATATGCTAACTTTTTATCCCATACTACTCTCTTTACATCGTCATTCCACCAATCGCTCCTCTTCCCTCCTGCACCCACTTTCCTGTAACCACAAACTTCTGCTGAACACTCTAACACTACATTTTTAAACCTACCCCATGCCTCTTCGACTCCATTGCCTATGCTCTCATTAGCCCATCTATCCTCCAATAGCTGTTTATATCTTACCCTAACTGCCTCCTCTTTTAGTTTATAAACCTTCACCTCTCTTTTCCCTGATGCTTCTATTCTCCTTGTATGCCATCTCACTTTTACTCTCAGTGTAGCTACAACTAAAAAGTGATCTAATATATCTGTGGCTCCTCTATAAACATGTACTTCCTGAAGTCTACTCAACAGTCTTTTATCTACCAATACATAATCCAACAAACTACTGTCATTTTGGCCTACATCATATCTTGTATACTTATTTATACTCTTTTTCTTAAAATATGTATAACCTATAACTAAACCCCTTTCTATACAAAGTTCAATCAAAGGGCTTCCATTATCATTTCCACCTGGCACCCCAAACTTACCTACCACACCCTCTCTAAAAGTTTCTCCTACTTTAGCTTTCAGGTCCCCTACCACAATTACTCTCTCACTTGGTTCAAAGGTTCCTATACATTCACTTAACATCTCCCAAAATCTCTCTCTCTCCTCTACATTCCTCTCTTTTCCAGGTGCATACATGCTTATTATGACCCACTTTTCGCATCTAACCTTTACTTTAATCCACATAATCCTTGAATTTACAGATTCATATTCTCTTTTCTCCTTCCATAACTGATCCTTCAACATTATTGCTAACCCTTCCTTAGCTCTAACTCTTTCAGATTCTCCAGATTTAATCCCATTTATTTTTCCCCACCGAAACTCCCCTACCCCCTTCAGCTTTGTTTCGCTTAGGGCCATGACATCCAACTTCTTTTCATTCATAACATCAGAAATCATCGGTTTCTTGTCATCCACACTACATCCACTCACATTCAAGCATCCCAGTTTTATAAAGTTTTTCTTCTCTTTTTTAGTAAATGTTTACAGGAGAAGGGGTTACTAGCCCATTGCTCCCGGCATTTTAGTCACCTCATACAACACGCATGGCTTACGGATGAAAGATTCTTTTCCTCTTCCCCATGGACAATAGAAGAAATAAAGAACAAGAGCTATTTAGAAAAAGGAGAAAACCTAAATGTATGTATATATATATATATATATATATATATATATATATATATATATATATATATATATATATATATATATATATATATATATACATGCATGTGCATGTCTGTGAAGTGTGACCAAAGTTTAAGTAGGAGTAGCAAGATATCACTGTTATCTAGCATGTTTATGAGACTGAAAGAGACACCAGCAATCCTACCATCATTTAAAACAGTTACAGGTTTCTGTTTCACAGTCATCTGGCAGGACAGTAGTACTTCTCTGGGTGGTTGCTGTCTACCATCCTAATACAACCATAAATACAACCTAATACAACCATAAATTCCATACAAAAAT
>NC_069470.1:20941308-20961717 GCF_026875155.1 Cherax quadricarinatus | reverse complement strand
ACCTGATGCCGGTCCCTTTCTGTCATATTTAGTCCATTTCATTGTCGTCACCGTCAGTTTTTATGTAACTATAGTTAACTTGCATGTTGTTGCAGCAGTACTTGCAAATTTGGCCATCACTGGAGTTCGGATAGGCCCAGGGGACGGCAAGATATAGGAGCAGCCTTGTTGCTGCTTGCTGCGGCTTGCAGCGGCTAGTTTATTGTGCGCCCCATATCCATCCTGTGGATGGTCGTGCAAGAGCTTGTGGATACACAAAAGGCCTAGGAACTAGGCCTCAAAGTTTTTAACAGGTGTACATATGGATTTATATCTACATATCTACAGTTCACTTATCTGTTACAAGCAAATTTAGGAAATTTGCTTAGCATATCTGGTATCTTATTTTCATTAACCATTAAACTGTCCAAACACAGATCTATGTTTTTTCAACATTTGAAAATATGTAAAAAAGTAGATCTTTTTTCTTTTTTACATTTGAAAATGTGTAAAAAAACTTTGATCTACATTTTTTTTTTTTTTGTTATATTTGAAAATATGTAAAAAAAAGTAGATGTACTTTTGGAGCACTACGCATGTGAACATAGATCTGCGTGGACAGTTTAAGGGTTAATGAGATATCTTGACATGTCACATAGGTTGTTATGCTGTTTATCTCTGTACAGTGGACCCCCGCATAACGCTATTAATCCGTTCCTGAGAGCTCAATGTTATGCGAAATTATCGTTATGCGAATTAATTTTCCCCATAAGAAATAATGGAAATCAAATTAATCCGTGCAAGACACCCAATAGTATGAAAAAAATAAATTTTTTACCACATGAAATATTAATTTTAATACACACAAACTTAAGAAAACATGCACAGTTACATGACACTTACCTTTATTGAAGATGTGGTGATGATTGATGGGATGGGAGTAGGGGAGACTGGATGGTTTTAGTGTTTAGAAGGGGAATCCCCTTCCATTAGGACTTGAGGTGTCAAGTCCTTTTCCGGGGTTTCTTCCCTTCTTTTAATGCCACTAGGACCAGCTTCAGAGTCACTGGACTTCTGTCGCACAACATATCTGTCCATAGTGGCCTGTACCTCTCATTCCTTTATGACTTTCCTAAAGTTTTTCACAACATTGTCAGTGTAATAGTCACAGTACGGCTTGCAATAGCTGTCTGAGGATGATTTTCATCAATGAAGGTTTGCACTTCAAGCCACTTTGCACAGATTTCCTTAATCTTTGAAGTAGGCAACTTCTTCAATTTCTCTCTCCCCTCCTCCGAAGCAATTTCCTCAGGTGTGCCCTCTTGCTGTTGAAGTTGATCTAGCAGCTCATCAGTGGTTAGTTCTTCATTGTCCTCCTCCACCAACTCTTCCACATCCTCCCCACTAACCTCCAACCCCAAAGACTTCCCCAATGCCACAATTGATTCCTCAATTGGCATAGGATTCTCAGGGTTAGCCTCAAATCCTTCAGAATCCCTTTGGTCTACATATTCTGGCCACAGTTTCTTCCAAGCAGAGTTCAAGGTCCTCTTAGTCACTCCCTCCCAAGCCTTACCTATAAGGTTTACAGAGTTGAGGATATTAAAGTGCTCTCTCAAAAACTCTCTTAGAGTCAATTGAGTTTCTGAGGTCACTACAAAGCACCTTTCAAACAGAGCTTTTGTGTACAGTTTTTTGAAGTTTGCAATAGCCTGTTGGTCCATGGGCTGCAGGAGAGGAGTGGTATTAGTAGGCAAAAACTTCACCTTAATGAAGCTCATGTCCCCACAAGGTCCTCTGCCAAAGTCTTAGGATTACCAGGGGCATTGTCTAACACCAGGAGGCTTTATGTATAATTTCTTTTCAGTTAGGTATTTTTCACAGTGGAGGGCCAAATGTTGGTGTAACCCAGTCATAGAAAAAGTCCTAGTGACCCATGCTTATTGTTTGCCCTCCACAGCGCACACAAATCAAAAAAAAAAAACAAATAGCTGAGGATATTCTTTTGCCTGAACACTTGGGAGTTTCTGAGTGTTACATAATAAAGGCTTCACTTTGCATTCACCTCTAGCATGGCTCATATGAGAAAAAGTAAGCCTGTCTTTCATAGGTCTTATGTTCCTGGGAGTGCTTTTCCTCCTGAATACCCTTGAATTCATGCACATATTTTTCAAGCTGCTTTTTAGTTCCGAACTGGCAGCCTACCATGCCTTATCCACACTATGCACTACGCTCTTAAATCTCTCAACCAACCTTTGCTGCCTTAAATTCACTCGCTCCACCACTAGTTGCAGGCATTTTTCTAATTAAATCTCATGCAACTTCTAGCCTTTTCACTTATGAATCGCTTGAGAGAAAATGCATCGCCTGCTATTCTGTTTTTTCGTTTATCCACACCAATAACAGTCTCTCAACATTTCTATCACTTGCGATCTCTGTTTTGAAAGCACAGTTAAACTTTGGCAAGAACAGCTTCCTTGATTGCCTTCTCTTGAACACAATAGAAGCGATGCTAATTGTGGGTTTTTACTATACAAACTGGCAGCTCGGAGACACGCACTCCAACTTTCATACATAGCAATGATCTTTTCTTCATCTCCATAGTATTTCTCACCTTATTCCTGTCAGGGGTTGGCACTAGAAGTCTTTCTTGGGGCCCAATGGTACTTATTTTTCAGTGAGAATCCCTATTAAAAAGGCTGTAATAATGCGAAATGTTCCGATGTATGCTGAAGTTACCGCGGAGGCTGGTGTCAACAATGCCACGGCCAGAACACGTGAGGCTGGCTCAGGCCACGTGTTCTCGGACGAATCGCGTTGAGCGAATTTTTTAAGCACTATGGCAAAGGAAAAATATTATCAAGGAAATGGTTATCGCTATGAGGATTTAACACTATGCGATGCCAACGTTATGCGGGGGTCCATGTTTCCTAGTAAGTGGCCAATTAAGCTCACTATAGTGTTAAGGAACAGTGATCATATTCTCACCAATAATTTGCTTTTAGTTGTTCATCATCTGTGTTCCTCCCAAACTGCCAGAAGTACTTGAACCAAGCCTAAGCCTGGCCACTACAACATCAGTAAGTCTGTTCACATTGCAAGTTGCATCCATAAACATACTTATCTACGCCCCCCATTTTGTTATCAGAGTGGGTTATAGATCTACTAGGCTTCTATCTGCATTCCTATAACATCATTTTCATTATTTACTTCTCTCCTATATTTTTCCTAATGCTAGACCCACAGTTATGCAAAAGTTATATTCTCATTCTCCTTTCTGGGTACTCTTCTTGGACTAAACATATCAACTTTATCATGAGGAGTAATTGAATGTGTGATGGGATCTCATAGCAATTGTTACATTAATTCCTTTGTCCCTGATTTTTGAGTATCTATACCTGGCTTCTCAATGAGCATGTTGTTGGAGTCATTATATGAGTCAAAGAGCCTGAATGATGACATGAAATCAGTAATGATGATAGAGTCAAGCTCAGTGTAATAATTTAGCTTTAACACCATTAGGAATTAAAACGGGCCATCTACACTGAAAACTGAATTGTTTGCATTCCTATTACTTGCCGGTCTTGCTTATTATTATATCTTTCAAGCATTTATAGCACTTTGTATGGATTTCTTGGGTTATCCAAGTAATTTACACTATGTATAATTGTATTTATGTGTACCTTGCCAGCCAGCTGGCTGGCCAGTGGCTGGCTTGACTGACTGATTGTCTTTGGCTGTCTCTATCTCTGTCTGTCTGTATCTATATCTCTGTCTCACAGGTACACATAAATACAATTATATACGTATAGTTCTAGGTAGTAGGTTGGTAAACAGCAAGTGCCTAGGGAGGTACTACCGTCCTGCCAAGTGAGTGTAAAATGAAAGCCTGTACTTATTTTACATGATGGTAGGATTGCTGGTGATTTCAGGTATGTCTTGCTACTTCTACTTACACTTAGGTCACACTACACATACATGTACAAGCATATATATACACACCCCTCTGGGTTTTCCTCTATTTTCTTTCTAGTTCTTGTTCTTGTTTATTTCCTCTTATCTCCATGGGAAGAAAGTGGAACAGAATTCTTCTCTGTAAGCCAATGCGTGTGTATGCGGCAACTAAAATGCTGGGAGCAAGGGGTAGTAACCCCTTTTCCTGTATATATTACTAAAATGTAAAAGGAGAAGCTTTCATTTTTCCTTTTGGGCCACCCGCTTTCAGTGGGATACGGCAGGTGTGTTGCAAGAAAGATAAGATATACGTTATAGTTGTTAATTTCCTAGGTGTAACCCAAGAAATCCCAGACAAAGGGCTGCTGCACTGTGCTTGTAGATAAATGCTATAGTAAGCATGACTGGTAAGTTATATGTATTTTACTCGTCTGGAATCAGATTGTGATGATGTGTCGTATGTAATACCTGGTTAGGTGTTTTACCACACAGTGGGTAGTGTTTTGTACCTAAGGTCTGTTTCTCATCTCATAAGGAATGAAGTGAATATAGTGGATAATATATTGAATATATTCAGGGGTCGACCATCACCTGCGAAAAAAAAATTGTCAGAGGTGAGAGTGAAGTGCAAATGATTATACAAGTGTTATAACAAGGAAAAAAGGATATAAATAGGCAGTGATATAGTAAACTGAACTTATTGATAAGAGTTAATCCTTTTAATCCTGAGTGTTGTGTCAAACTATTTTATAATTACAGTGGACCCCCGGTTAACGAACTTTTTTCATTCCAGTTGTATGTTCAGGTGCCAGTACTGACCGAATTTTTTCCCATAAGGAATATTGTGAAGTAGATTAGTCCATTTCAGACCCCCAAACATACATGTACAAACGCACTTACATAAATACACTTACATAATTGGTCGCATTTGGAGGTGATCGTTAAGCGGGGGTCCACTGTATATGGGAACAAGTGCGTAAGTGCCACCCGCACCCCACCTCGCTGTCCCTGCCTCGTGCCCTTACCCCATTCCCCGGATCTTACACCACCCTTCCAACAATCCCACCCCCCGGCCCCCCTCCTCGTACCCTCACCTTTTTTCCACAGACCCCTACCTCCCAGCTTACCCCCACCACACAGCCCCCTCCTCCTATTGCCCTACCCTCTACCCAAGGATACCCACCACCCAGCCCACCCCACCACCAGCATACATAATAAAATACACCATCCCCCACGTACACCTGTTAAATGTAAATCATGGCCAGAAATAAAGGCTGTTGTATATGTGAAAAAAATCTTTGGGAGAAACATTGAGGGGAGAGGCATTGATTTTAGAAATATGCAGGAAAACTCACATATATCATGTACAAGCCTAATACAACATGACAAATGACTAAAAACAAGAAAGTCGTTCTGGATTTGCCCAGTGAAAGGGACAGCTGCCGTTAAGCATAAGAGAGGGCACTGGAAAAGTGAAAACCTAGAATGCATAAGGAAGTTTTCAGGAGCTTGCCAGAGTTATACAAAGAGTGGAAAACAGGGAAAAGGAACAAGGAGGAGAAAATGCAAATAGAGGTTGTTCACAGACAGAAATGTGGGATAGTGGGGGCTTGAGCTTTGTCTAAGGCAAAGGTAAAAAGTTACATACAATATCAAGTATAAACAGGCCACCCAGGGCTATCCCAGTCAAACTGAAAGTGCTCAAACCAGCTATGTGTTACTTCAATGTACCCCCCCCCGCCCCCCCCCCCCCCCCCCCCCCCCCCCCCCCCCCCCCCCCCCCCTTCGTGGTTAACAGAGGGTTAGGCAAAAACACAGTTTGGAAAACTATATTCTATTTATTCAAAATAACATTATATAACACTCTAGAAACACCTTATTCCTAAATGCCCAAGTGAGGGTACACATGAAAACTAGTGGCCGGAGGTCCAGCCACCATAAACCACTAGGCCTAGTCAGGCCAGGCCATCATTCTCACTACAAACCACATTTCTTATTTCTCACTCATCCACAGCACTCTGAGCCATGTCAGAGCCTTGGGGGCATACAGTGTAAGGCCATAGAAGAGCCTATGGCTTGAGTTGGTTAAACAAAAAGGAGTACACAACTCAAAACTTAAGCTTAAACACACAGGCATCTTCGACGCCAGCCTCGACACCATGCTGATCCCCAGAGACTCTCCCAAGCCACGCTTACCCCGTGTACCCAAACACAGTATGGGAATATAAAACTACCTAGCAGATGTCTTGATAATTACATTTAGAGTACTTTTCTGTGCCCCAAACAATGCACATTATGAATTTTAAAAATTATTATTTGCAATTATAACATTCTTTATTATGGCACACTTCTCCACTATATGTACATTCTAGTCATTACGGAACCCTGCATAACACCCCCACCCCCAGACCATTGTCTCGCTCAGTACGGGGTCCCTATGGACACCACTAGCAAAAGGAAAAAAAGAAAATAAACCCCATATTTAAGCGTTCTGAGGGGCGGCACCGGGCAAAAATGATAACGTGAGGAATGACCACCATACAATCATGACTTTGGTAGACAAATATGCAATATTAGCAAACTGAGGGTACTAGATTGCAGACATGTGAAACTCGCCCGTACATAAAGTGATCAAAGTTATGTGCCAACGGAGCCCAGTCACACTCTTAGACAACTGTGTTAGGAAAAGCAACCATTACAACACAGCGCTTGCCAGGCCACTGAGGCGTTGATGCATTTTGCCTAAATACCATCAAGCAAACTTATAACGTGGCAAGTTTAAACTTTGTACAAAAGTGCCCCTGAGGAATGCCGTTTCATGAAGTAACACCAAAGTTCAGTATGTTGCAAGGCAGACCAAACTGTAGGTGCCACCAAAAAAACTTATAAGCAGTAAGTACATTTTCCAGGAGGAGCTCAAAGAAAGAAAACAGATTTTATATGTTAAATTCTACTTAGAAATCAGCATCAGATTATCACTCCCATCTCACAGCAATTTTTTTTAAACAAAACTGCGAGAATCAGGAGAGCACAGGAGAGGGAAAAATATCAGTCCCCCAAAAAAACGGGTGGATAGTCACATAAATCTTGTTGGTGGGACTGTGGCCGTAAAAACCCTGGAGTCATCATTGAAGACCCCCAAAAGGTGGACCTCCCAGGCTGACACCTACATGTCATTCAAAGGACCCCTGGAGTCACCCCAGCGGTGATCCAAAAAGGAGAAAAAAAAATTAAAAGGTCCTGGAGAACCAAAACACCTTGGATCAAGAGACATGACCCAAACAGTTGTGGGGCTGCACTGCCAACCCACATTCACTAATACTTGCAGGTCAACAGTCCCTACACCAACATTAAATGGAGGCGAGGCATCCCAGCCACACCTAAAAATCGTAGCATACTTACCTTAGGCATGGCATTTGATGTGACTACCCAAAAAACACACACACACTAGGGAATCCTGATATCTCCAGCTCCAGCTCAACCTGCCCTTCTCCTTTGGGTGGTCATGGGTTCATCTACTCGTCTTACCGGAAATCACTGCAAAAATAAGAATAGATAAGTGATCTATACTCCAATCGGCCACTTTAAAGACACAAGACATGGCAATCAGCAACCACATTATCTGCCTTCTTCACATAAATGAATCACAAGATATTAAGAGGTTGGATAGGACAACGCCCACCTCATAAGTCTCTGTTGTGGGGTTCCTCATTAAGTGAAGGAAAACATAATGGATTATGGTCACTATACCACAGTTATAGGGTGAACTGATGAGGATATATACACCTCAAAATGGTTCCTTGCATGCCAACACTAAAGCAAAAGCCTCCTTTTCTATGGTAGTATAACTTCTTTCTTTCTGGTGCCTGTTTACTTTTTGCCGAGTAGCAGACCGTAGTGCATTACTTGCCCCTGCTCTACCCTGCCAACAAGACTTCCCCAATCCTGTATCATTTAGCAAACCCAGGGTGGGGAACTCAGGATTATACATAAAGATCTTGAGGGTTAATGGCATACAAAAAGGTTCATGTACGAGATATTAAAGTTACAAATGGGTGTGTCCTTAGGCACACATGGTCATGTGGAATCAGATGATCCCCCGCACGGTTCTTTCACAACCTTTGCATGTAGTAAATTTCCATAAAGAGGAGAAAAAACCTTATTCATTAAATGTACCTGGAGGCTGTCATGCCGTTTTCAAGTTATCACCTAGTGTGAAGACCAGTAAAAGACAATGTACACGTCTCGCTGGGATACAAACACAGTCTCTAGAATAAACACTTCACTTCCTTCAAGGAACCTATTCACCCCAGCTTACATCATGCCAGGCCTGCTGACATTTCACAAATTTCAAAACCTCTACCTCATTGGGGTTAACATGGCCCCATTTTTCAGCATCCCAAAATTCTTTCACTAAGGTGCACCATGGCTGAGCCAACACTACAACCAGTCTTTCAGAAGATCCAAGTCTTCCACAAAAAAATTTTCTCTTACAATTTTCCTGCTTCAATATCTTTCTCAGGGACCTTATCCACCCATCATTTTGAAGCCACCACCCAGTTCTATCATAGCCTTCCCAGGACCCAGCTCCAGTCGTCACGTGAGGTCACAGACCCTGAGCTGCTTTGGGGATTAGCGTGGACGGTTACAAAGCATGGCTTGCTTCTGCAGTGTTTTAAAAACTGAGGTTGGAGAGTTGAAGAGGAGGGTCTTGCTTCTCCAGGAGGAGATTAGGAGGGCGCGAAGGTCCACCTCAATGGCATGGGAGAGAGTGTGAGGTCGGTTGGAGATGTGGGCGAATGAGGCTTCTACTGTGAGGTGCTGTATGTCTTCTCACTGTGAGGAGGCTGTAGGTGGGGAGGTAGCATCGGCTACCAAGCAGTGAGGTGCAGCCCAGCACTTGCTACAAGTGGCGAGTTGCTCACAGTAAAGGGAGGCGATATCTGAGTAAGGAAAGTTAAGAGTGAAGATCTGATGGTGGATATCGCTTCTCTGATTCTTCCTGGATGAATGTACTTCAGTGGCCAGTGAAGGGTAAGGGTATCTACTGCCCTGCCTAATGAAGGTAAGCGCATCATCTTGTGTGTTTGGTGAACTCTCAGGTAAGATATGTTGGACCGTGTTTTTGGTAATAGGAATAAGAGATGGAGAGATAGAGTGTGCTTCCCTGGAGCCTGGTGTTGGGGCATTGTCAACAGGCTGGAAATTTAATAGCATGTCAGGTAAGGGAACAAGCCATTATCTGTCTCAGTGCTGGTGGAAATGATATTGGCAAGGGTAGGAGAGAAGAGCTGTAGAATAAGTACAGGTCAGCTATAGATTTCATTAAGTTAAAGGGTGGATCCCTTCATATGTAGCTTCTTGCCTAGAGGGGAGTAGAAAATGAATGGTTGTCTAGGGCAATTGGTGTAAAATTGCTGGCTAAGCAGATACTGCAAGGAACTTGCAATCCCATTTCATTGACAACTGGAAACAACTTTTATGGCAAACATGATGTGTAAGGAAGGGATGGGGTACATCTCTCTGGGGCAGGGGTGGTAAGACTTGCAGACCGATTGAGAAGGCATTGAGTTGAAAATGCCCTATGATTTTAAAACTGATGGAAGATAGAGGTATGGGTATGTGTGGGGAAACAAGCAGGTTGCAACACTAGGGTTGGAAACAGTAAATGTATAAAGGCATTCAGCATGAAGGTTATAAATAAAAGTCAATAGAAACAGGTATCAAACAAAGGGGGACAGCAGAGGGCAGCAGGGACTAGCTCCCTTAAGGTTTACTATACTAATAGCAGGAGTGTTAGAAATAAGATAGATGAGCTAAGATTGAATTGCAAGTGCAGGAAAACATAGATATTATTGCTATAACAGAGGCCTGGCTCAATCTGAAAGATAGAGAGATGCCCTCTGAATGGTCACATACAAGGCTATAAATTATCCACACTGACAGGGACTCAACAGGAAAGGTGTTGGAGTAGCGATGTAATGTTCAGAGACAATTTAAATTGTTGTGGTTAGACAAGATATTAAAGTAGAAGCGTCAGCACTGAACTGTTTGGTTACAGCTTCTCGAGGGCCGAGAAATGCTATTTTGGGTGTGATTTCAGGGGCCCCAAATCTTGATAGGGGAGTGCAGTAAACTTCTATGGGGACGAAATTCGTTAAGGCATCTACATACGAAAATGTTGTGCTAATGGGAGATTTCAACTATTGACCAGATTGACTGGGAGCAATTTGACAGGAAAATTTAAGGAGTCGGGTGACTTCTGATACGATCCAGGATTGTTTTTTATAAACAGTTTGTGACAGAGCCAACTAGGGGAAATAACCTCCTCTGTATCTTGGTTCTTGCCAGTAGGGAAACTCTAATTAATATTCTTGAGGTTATGATGAGGCTTGAGAGTGATCACAAATCACTCAGTTTTAACATATCATGGAATTCCCCTAATAATGGCAATCAAGTCTCCTCCCTGGACTTTCGCATTGGCTGATTTCAAGGACTGGAAAAATTATTAGGTGGGCTGTACTGGAATGACTGACTGAAGGGTTCAGGTAGGTGGTGATGGTTGCCGATATGATGCTTTCCATGGCATAGTTCTAGCTGCTCAGTCAAATTATGTTCCAAATAGGGAAATCAGATCAAACCAAAAATGATCTAAATGGATGAAACAATGATTAAAATATCTGATTCGGTCAAAAGGAGAGGCATATATAGGCAAATCAAAAGAGGAGAGTGGGCAATTAAAGAAATCGATATATTCAGTTAAGAGAGAAATAAAAAAGGGGAATAGGAAAAAAGCCAAAAAGAGATTATGAGGTGGTGTAAAGTTGCTGTAATCTTCGGAATAGACTACCAAAAAGGATTCTTTAGGTATAAGAAGTAAGATCAGAGGACAAGATAGGCCCACTCAAAAGTTCCTCGGGTCAGATCACTGACAGTGATAAGGAAATGTGTAGAATTTTTAACAACATACTTCCTCTCAGTTTTTACACCAGGAGGATACCAGCGATATTCAGTAATGATTTAAAATTATGTAGAACAGGACGATAACTAAACTGTGCACTTTTAGGGTCACAAGTGACAAGGTCCTTAGGCAAATAGTTAAATTAAAACTAACAAATCCCCAGGCCCTGATGAACTGTATGCAAGGGGTTCTAATGGACTGTAAAGAGGAGCTTAGGCACACCTTTGGCTAATCTTTTCAACATATCATACAAACGGGCTTGGGGCTGCCATATAAGTGGAAAATGGCAAATGTGATACCTATTTTCAAAAACAGGTGACAGGGTCCTTTGCTTCGAATATAGACCATAAGCCTAACCTCCAATAGTGGGAAAATTTATTGGAATCAATAATTGCCGAGGAGTGCGTAGCCACCTTGAAAAGCATAAATTAATCAACGAATCTCAGCATGGTTTTTACAAAGGGGCGTCCCTGCCTTACGAATTTATTAACTTTTTCACTAAGGTTATTTGAGGAGGTAGATCATGGTAGATGAATATGGATATTGTGTATATGGACTTCAGTAAGGCTCTTTGACAGGGTCAAACATCAGAGCTATGGGGAGGAAAATTAAAAAAGCACATGGAATAGGAGGAGAAATTTTTTCTGGATAGAGGCATGTGTTGAAACTAGGCCAGCAGAGAGTTTGATTAAATGGGAGAAATCAGAGTGGGGAAGCGTCACGTCGGTGTTACACAGGGTCAGTGTTGGGCCCCCTGCTGTTCACAATCTTACATAAACGACATAGATGAGGGCATAAAAGAGCGACTTCGGCAAGTTTTGCCGATGACAACCCCCCCAAACATAGGCCGTCGAATTCATTTGACGAGGGCATTCGAGCACTCCAGGAAGATTGAAAGACTGATGCAGTAGGTCGGAGAAAGTAGTGGCAGATGGCAGTTTAATATAAGACAATGCAAAGTTCTAAATGTTGGACAGGACAATAACCATGCCACATATAAACTAAATAATGTAGATCTTAATATTACGGATTGCGAAAAAGTTTTAGGAGTTCTGGTTAGCAGTAATCTGAAACCAAGACAACAGTGCATAAGTGTTCGCAATAAAGCTAATAGAATCCTTGGCTTCATATCAAGAAGCATAAATAATAGGAGTCCTCAGGTTGTTCTTAAACTCTATACATCCTTGGTTAGGCCTCATTTAGATTATGCTGCACATTTTTTGGTCACCGTATTACAGAATGGATATAAATTCTCTGGAAAATTTACAAAGGAGGATGACAAAGATGATCCCATGTATCAGAAACCTTCCCTATGAGGATAGACTAAGGGCCCTGAAACTGCACTCTCTAGAAAGACGTAGAATTAGGGGGATATGATTGAGGTGTATAAGTGGAAGACAGGAATAAATAAAGGGGATGTAAATAGTGTGCTGAAAATATCTAGCCTAGACAGGACTCGCAGCAATGGTTTAAGTTGGAAAAATTCAGATCAGGAAGGATATAGGAAAGTACTGGTTTGGTAATAGAGTTGTGGATGAGTGGAACAAACTCCCAAGTACCGTTATAGAGGCCAGAACGTTGTGTAGCTTTAAAAATAGGTTGGATAAATACATGAGTAGATGTGGGTGGGTGTGAGTTAGACCAGATAGCTTGTGCTAACAGGTTGGTTGCCGTGTTCCTCCCTTAAGTCAATGTGACCTGACCTGACTAGGTTGGGTGCATTGGCTTAAGCCGGTAGGAGACTTGGACCTGCCTCGCATGGGCCAGTAGGCCTTCTGCAGTGTTCCTTCGTTCTTATGTTCTTATGTTCTTATGCCAATCCCATCTCTCCAGCTTCCAGAATATGTAGCACCACCTCATGGTCCCATGTCATCCTGGGCAGACTGGCAGGCTGGTGCACTAGTGCCATCGACCTCATCTTAGCCAAGCAGTTTCTGAAACTGAGAAAAAACATTGCGGGGAAACATCACCATCCTCACGTAGCCCATGACTTAATGATTCCAGTGTGTTTCCCCACACGGTAATGAAAAGGAGGGGAATTCCCTCCTCCCAGTCCTTCTGGTACTGGGTAAAACAAACATGCATTGCCATGAGAGACTGGGAAAACCACTGTGCTTTTCTTTGACTCCTAGGATGATATACAGTGGTAAATTTAACCTCAAGTAAAGGGCCTCTCAAAACTACATGACATTTCATAAAATTGACTTTTGGGGATTGGAAAGCCCAAGAGACAAAAATGTTTCCCCGAAATCTCAAAAAAACCCCACACAAAAAATTTTTTGAAAGGGATTCCCCTGGTAAACCTTTGTTATCGTCTCCCAAATTTCTTTTGCTTTCTAATAGTGTTTTTCGTGTGCAAGTTGGGTACTAGTCCCTCTAAATTTTCCAGGTGTATATAATCATGTAACTCTCCCCCCTGTTTTCCGGGGGAAAAACAGGTTTGGGAAACCCCAAAAGGGCGCTCCCAAAAAATTGAGGTTTTTTATCCCGTTATGCAGGGGCCGGGAAAAATTCTCTGTAATTTTCTAGGTGGGGCAATTTAAACCTCCCTTTAAAAAGGGGTGCAGTTATGTCAGCAATTTTCCCCCAAGCCTAGATAGAACAATTGCCCTGAAGAGTGTCACTTTGGGCGGCCTCCCTAGTTTTGAAGGTTCTCATTATCCACCCCTGTCATTTTTTCTAGCAAAATGCATTGAAAACAATTTTAAGGCCCCTTGAAGGGAGATCCTCCGCCCATATCACCCCCCAGGTCTTTGACGTTGGTTTTTTTTCGCCTATTTTGGGCCCCAAGTTTTTGGGTTTTGTACCCTGATGAAGATTTTAAATTTCCTCATTTTTCCCATTTCGAGAAATTGAAATTTCTCATCGTTGAACTTCAATTTTTTTTTCCTCCCCCCCCCACTGAAAAAATTTGGTTAAATGTCGGGCCTGAGCTTTGCAGGGGCCCTGCAAGGGAAGACACGTCATGCAGATTGGGGGTGTCATCTGCAAAGGAAGACCTTTGCTTTTGCTGACATCCTTGTCAATTTGGGAAATAAGGATGGGGAACAAGAGGGGAGCGATACTGTCCCCTTGGGGAAACAAGCTTTTCACCGTAGCTCCTCGGACTTTAAACTCGTTACGACTACTCTCTGGTTCTTTATGAGGAAATTAAAAGATCCATCGACCAAACTTTTCCTGTTATTCCTTTAGCACCCCATTTTGTGCGCTTTCCCCGCCATGGTCACCTTTCAAAGGGTTTTTGAAAAAGTCGAAATATATTAAAACTGCATTCTTTTTGCCCTTCTATTGCTTTTGGACCTTATCGAGGGGGTCCAATAGTTGAACAGACAGGACCCGACCTGTTCAAAAACCCATTTTTGCCCGGGTTTTTTTGTAACTAGGGTTTCTAGATGCTTGGTAAACCCCCCCCCTTTTCTTAACCCATTAAAAAGTTTTTTAAATGATAGGGGTTTTTAGTGCAAATTGGTCTTTTGGTTCTTTGCTGTTGCTTTACGGGCCCCCTTTTGGGGAGTGGGGCTATGTCTGTTGTTTTTTTTATCGTGGGACGACCCCCGTTCCATGCCCCCCTTTTCCATAGGAGGGGGAAAAGGCCTCGTAAAAGGGTTTTCTTCAGTTTTTGATGAACACAGAGTTTCCATGAGTCTGGCCCTGGTGCAGAGTGCAGGGGCCATGCATTTATCGCCTGTTCAAGTCTTTTGGCTTCGGGATAACATGGGATGGGCTTGTTTTAAAACAAATTTTGTGGCTCCTCAAAAAAAAATTCATTTTGATCTTCGACTCTCAGCCCTGGTTAGGGGTTTGCAAAAAAACTGAGTCAATTGGGACTTGATACCACTCTTTCCCCTTGCTGTCATCTGTGAATGACCCTTCTTGTTTAAGAAGGGGCCCAATATGGGACTTGTTTTTTCGATTTTGTTTTGGCTTAGGGGGAAGAAATACTTTGGGTTTTTTTCCCGATTTCATTTAGGTTTTTTAAAGTTCCCCCCCCCCGCGATTCCTGACTCCTAAAGGATTTTTTTTAGTTTAAGTTCGATGCTTGCTTTTTCCCTCTGCCCCAGTGTCTCCCTACGCATTTCAGATATATTGACCTTTTTTAAAAGCCGCTCGGGGTTTTTTTTTTTTCCCGTCGCCGTAAAGGGACCCCCTGTCCTTTCTTTTTACATCTATTTCCCCCTTTTTTCTTAGGGGAAATTAACCCTTTGGGTGCATAAAATCGAGGCCACCAGTTAACCCTTTTTCCTGGGGCTTTAAATTGGGGTTCTGTTTTGTTTAGTAATTTCCCACTTATATCGGTTTAGGCCCTTGGGTTTAAACTTGGTCCCCATTTTAAATGTTTTTTAAAAATTAAAATTTTAAATTTTGGGGTTGAATGCTCCCTCGTGCCCCCAACCCTCTTTAAATGCCCGGCCCGGGGGCTCCGCGCAAACATTCTGAACCTAAATTTAATGTTGTGAACGAGTATTTTGGTTTTTTGATATGGTGAAATTTCTTATCAGATCATCATTGATATTTGGGAAGATGAGGCCCTAGTTTTTCTCCAGTCTATGGGCTCTATTTTTTGCGGGTTTTAAAAATTAAATTTTTGTCCCAAAAGTTTTTAAAAGCTCGCGTGAGTTTTTTTTCATCAGAGCTCCCTCCGGTGTTTTTACTGCAACATATTATTTGCTAAAATTCCCCATTTTAGGTGCCTTAATTTTAAATCCCCCAGGAGCAAAAAATTTTGGGTCGGGACGGGAAGGTTTTCCAAAATTTGGTAAATTTTTTAAACAGCTGTTCCGGGAAATTTGGGCCTGGGTTTTTTTTCCATCCGAGGCTTGTAGACTACCCAAAAATAAACTGGGTTTTGGGTTTTCTCGACCTTTATGCTAAAACTTCCACTACTCTTTTGAGGCTTTTTACCCGTTTGTGCAAAAAAGTGACTCTGAAATGACGGGCCCAAACCCCCCCCCTTTTGCCTGTTCCCCTCTGTCACTTTCTGTATGGGTTTGTAACCTAAAAACCATATTTCTTTGGGGGGCCCAAAAGGTGACCCCTTATGTGGGTCCCAGTGAAAGCCGCGAACATTCCCTTTGCCTCGCAAGCATCCAGGGAAGAAGGAAAATTTTTGTTGTTTTTTTGCTGGCTTTAGACCCGGGAAAATATTTGCAAAGAAGAAGGGTTTTCGGACTGGTGGTAAAGGGTTTGGAAATGGGGGGGGTTTTTTTTTCCGGCATTAGTATCGTATCTTTTTGGTTTTTGGGGTGGAGGCCATCGACGTGGTTTCCCCTCCAGGGAAAGACTGGTTTTGGGGTTAAAAGATTTCGCCCCTTTTCCCCATTTTTTTTTTCCCTTTCCGGCACTAAAAAACCTCTCCCTCTTGAGTGGGTGTGGCTACCCAGGTTTTTTCCCCTGGCCCCGGATGTTTTATATCTTTTTGTCCCCTTTTGATTTGGATGCCTGGCAATTTAAGTTATAGGGAAAAAGTCCCTTTTTCCCGTACTGAAGAGGTACCCAATTTAGGGGGAAAAAGGCCCTTCCCGGGGGAAAGGGGTTTGGCCCTTTTCCTGTTGTCATATGGGGATGGGATTTCCTAGGTTTTTCATATTTGCACGTATTCATAAACCCCCTCCCCGTTTTCGGGAAAAACCCCCTTGGGCATTTGGCAAATCATTAAGTCATCAAAAATCAGGGCGACAGTAAGTTAAATTTAGGGCAATTTATTCGTAAGTCATCAAGTCATTCAGGGCCCTCAAGTCAAATTTAATCCCAAACAGTCAAGTCAGTAAGTTCCCGTAAGGGGTTTTTCATCAAGTCATCAAATCATTTAAATTATACATTTAAATATTCAGTTAAAATCCAAACAAGTCAGTAATCAGTCAAGTCAGTAAGTTTTCAGTCAAGTCCCGTAAGTCATTTAGTCAAAATCCCTTCAGTCAGTCAAACAAGTAGTAAAATTTTTTTTAGTCAAGTCATTCCGGAAAATCAAGTCAATTTATCAAACCCAATTTATTCAGTCTCAAGTCAGTAAGTCAAATTTAAATAAGTCCAAGGGCACACAAAATTAAATTTTAAACCCCTTTTTTTTGTGTACATGTGAAACTTCATTAATTCCACAGGTTATCTCCCTCTAATCAGGGAAACCCCCAGTTTTGAAATTTCCCTTTTTTCCAGAAGGCTGTTCAAGTCCATTAAACCCAACAGGGTTTTTTCCCATGAGGGAAAGTAAATTAATTAGCCCCTTTCAGACCCCCCAAAAAACACTTACAAAAGCAAATTTTCTATAATACCTTACATAATTGGTCGAGTTAGGACAGTTCGAAATTCGGGGGTTTCCCCCATCTTATCTTAGTTAATTCAAGACTTAAATGCTTTTACGTTTTTTCCCTTGCATTTTTTAGCAACACTGGTATGGGCCCACTGGTGTTGTGAATTTCTTGGGAAAACAACATATAGTAATTAAAAGATCAAAACAATTCACAAAAACAGCTAGCTTATAGCAGGGGGGGAGGAAGGACTGGATTTCCTGGGGGAGAGTTTTCCCGGGGGGCAACGCCCCCCAAAGGGCCCCAAACTGTGACCACGCCTCATGGTGGATCAGGGTTTTGATAAATTTAGGCTGCTACTGTGGCGCACTCAAAACCAAAAGTAAAGCTTTCAGCAATCGCTTACCTTGGTTTACCTGGGGGAGAGGTTTTGGGGGTCAACGCCCCCGCGGCCCGGGCCTGTGACCACCTCCGGTGGATCAGCGCCTGATCAACCAGGGTGTTGCTGCTGCTGCAACACAAACCAAACCCTCGAGCCACCCCGGGTATCAGGAACTGAAATTTTTGGTGCTTTTCCCCTGCCAGCTTTAAGACTGCCCGGGGGCCCGTTGGGAATCCCCCCCTTAAAGTTCTTTGGGGGGCATTGAAAAATCTTGGGGCCCCCGAACTTATTTTATGGGCCTTAAAAAGTGCTAGTGACACCCCCGCTTTTCATTTGGGGGGGTGGCATCGCTGCCAAATTTTTTTCCTTTTGTAGTTTAGTGATTTTTCCCTGTGCAAGTTCGGAAATAGTCCCCCCTAGGATTTTCCAGGGGTATATAATCCCCCTTTTCTCCCCCCCTCCTCTGCGTTCCAGGGAAAAACAGGTTTTTGAAACCTCAAACGCTCCCTTTAAATTTAGGGGTTTTTTCTCCGTTATGCTGCCCTTAAAGTTCTCGTACATTTTCAGGGCGGCAATTTCACCTTTCCCTTGAAAAGGGGCTGTTAGATGGGAGCAATATTCCAGCCTAGATAAACGTTAAACCCGAAGAGTGTCCATCATGGGGTTTCCCCCCTATTTTTTAAGGGGTTTTCAAATTTTCCATCCGGGCATTTTTCTAGCAGATCATTGAAAACAATTTATGGGCCTTGAAAAGGGGGAGATCCTCCCCACATAATCACTCCCAGGCTTTTTACGTTGGGGTTTCCCCCTCTAAAATTTTTGGGCCCAAAATTTTTTTTGTACTTTTGATGAAGCTTTTAAATTTCCCCATGTTTACCCAAAACTGAGTAATTGAAATTTCTCATCTTGAACTTTATATTGTTTTCCCGCAGCCCACGGGAAAAATTTGGTTTATGTCCGCCTGGAGCCTTGCAGTGTCCCGCAAAAGGGAAACACTGTCATGCAGATTCGGGGGTCAACTGCAAAGGGAAAACACGGTGCTGTGGCTGACATCCTTGTCATGGGCGGATATGAGGGTGAGGGAAAAAAGATGGAGCTAGTACTGTGCCTTGTGGGGAAAAGAGCTTTTCCCCCGTAGCTGCCCCGGACTTTAAATCTGTTGACGACACTCTCGGGGTTCGTTAGGAAAAATTTAGATCCAAACCCACCAACTTTTTCCCGTTTTTTCCTTTACGCGCCCTTTTTTTTCCTATTTTACCCATGGCACACTTGTCGAAGGGGTTTTGCAAATCTGTTTTATATTACATCTGCATTTTTTTTTTGTCTTTTAGGGATTTAAGGGCCTTGGCCGTTGGGGGGGTTCCCCAAAATTTAACAGACGGGGGACCTGTTTCTAAAAAACCCCTGTTTTCCCTGGGGTTTTGTAACGATGGGGTTTTTTAGGGTGGGTGGTGATTTTTGCTTCTTAGGACCCTTTTAAAGATTTTTTTTTTATATGGGATGTTAGTGCTATTGGTCCTGAAATTCTTTTTCTGTTGCTTTACCCGGGCCCCCCTTTTTGGGGTGGGGCTATGTCTGTTGTTTTTTAAAATAACTGAGGGGGCACCCCCGTGTCCATGCTCCCCCTCCATAGGATGGAAAAGGCTCGTGATAGGGGCTTCTTGCAGTTCTTGATGAACACAGAGTTCCATGAGTCTGGCCCTGGGGCAGAGTGCATGGGCATGTCATTTATCGCCTGTTCGAAGTCATTTGGCGTCAGGATAACATCAGATAGGCTTGTGTTAATCAAATTTTGTGGCTCTCTCATAAAAAATTCATTTTGATCTTCGACTCTCAGTCTGGTTAGCGGCTTGCTAAAAACTGAGTCATATTGGGACTTGAGTAGCTCACTCATTTCCTTGTTGTCATCTGTGTAGGACCCATCTTGTTTAAGTAGGGGCCCAATACTGGACCGTTGTTCTCGATTTTGATTTGGCATAGGAGAAGAAATACTTTGGGTTTCTTTCGATTTCATTTATGGCTTTTAGTTCTTCCCGCGATTCCTGACTCCTAAAGGATTCTTTTAGCTTAAGTTCGATGCTTGCTATTTCTCTGACCAGTGTCTCCCTGCGCATTTCAGATATATTGACCTCTTTTAGCCGCTCTGTTATTCTTTTCCGTCGCCTGTAAAGGGAGCGCCTGTCTCTTTCTATTTTACATCTACTCCTCCTTTTTCTTAGAGGAATAAGCCTTGTGCATACATCGAGTGCCACCGAGTTAATCTGTTCTAGGCATAAGTTTGGGTCTGTGTTGCTTAGGAACCAACTTTAGGTGCTTGTCCAGTGCCTGCTTGAAGACAGCGAGGGGTCTACTGGTAATCCTCCTTATGTATGCTGGGAGGCAGTTGAACAGTCTCGGGCCCCTGACACTTATTGTGTTTTCTCTTAACGTGCTAGTGATTCCCCTGCTTTTCGTTGGGGGGATGTTGCATCGTCTGCCAAGTCTTTTGCTTTTGTAGAGAGTGATTTTCATATGCAAGTTTGGTACTAGTCGCTCTAGGATTTTCCAGGTGTATATAATCATGTATCTCTCCCGCCTGTGTTCCAGGGAATACAGGTTCAGGAACCTCAAGCGCTCACAGTAATTGAGATGTTTTATCTTCGTTATGCATGCCATGAAGGTTCTCTGTACATTTTTAAGGTCAGCAATTTCACCTGCCTTCATTGAAAGGTGCTGTTAGTGTGCAGCAATATTCCAGCCAAGATAGAACAAGTGACCTGAAGAGTGTCATCATGGGCTTGGCATCCCTAGTTTTGAAGGTTCTCATTATCCATCCTGTCATTTTTCTAGCAGATGCAATTGATACAATGTTATGGTCCTTGAAGGTGAGATCCTCCGACATGATCGCT
>NC_069470.1:20905436-20940808 GCF_026875155.1 Cherax quadricarinatus | reverse complement strand
ACGTTGGTTTGCGTGCAGCCCAGCAACACCTGGTTATCGGGCCTGATCCCCCCAGGAGGCCTGGTCACAAACCGGCCGCGGGGTTTTGACCCCCGAAACCTCCCGGGTAAACTCCGGGTAATACCTCTAACTCCCCATTTAATAACTCTCCCTCCTATTTTTAACTAAAAAACCCATTTTTTCCTAGGTTTCCTTAACTTTTTTTAATCTCACTCCAAAACTTTTTTTTATTTTCAACAAAATTTTTTAAAAAACATCTCACCCACCCCCCTTTTCTCTCTTTTTACTTTGCTTCACCACCCCTTTTAACCTCTCTCTGTTTCCCAATCCCTTTTTCCCCCTGCATCACTTCTTTTTGAAAAAAAACTCCATATGCAACTTTTTCCCCTTATTTCTTTTACATCATCTTTCCACCAATCGCCCCTTTTCCCTCCCGCACCATTTCCGTAACCGAACCCACTTCTAAAATGCCCTAAATTTGTTTCTAATAACTTCCCCACTATAGATGTCGGGCTTATTGGACAGAAATTTTGAAGGATGGATTTTACCCCCCTGTTTTTGAATAAGGAAACACATTAGCCATTTTCCACAACTCTGGCACAACACCGAAAGGATAAACCCCTTAAACACTTTTTAAATGGCTGACTAAGCTATATCTTGCATTCCTTAAGTACACTGGAAAACAACTCATCGGGTCCCGGGGACTTTTTTGCTTCAGTTTGTCTATCTGTTTGATAACCATGTTCCTTGTGACAGCAATATTAGTTAATTTAAATTCATCAGGAACTGAATAACTCTTAATTTCTGGAATCTCATTTATGTCTTCCTGTGTAAAAACTGACAAAAAATAATCATTAAATAAGGAACACATTTCCAGTTCGTTATCTCTCAGCTGTCCATTTCCAATTTTCAGAGGTCCTACTTTTTCCTTCACCTTCATCCTATACACCTGAAAGAACCCTTTCAGATTGGTCTTTGATTCATTAGCAACTCTAGTTTCATAGTCATGTTTAGGCTTTCTAATCTCCTTTTTTTACTTCTCTTTTAAGCTGAACATATTGGTCAGTAAGGTTAACCTCTCCTCTTCTGATGTTCCTATAAATTCCCCTTTTCTCCCCTAATAGATGCTTTAACCTACTGTTAACCCATTTGCGATCCTTATTATCAGACCTAATTTCTCTCGGGGGAAATGTATATACCCCTGAGCACAGTGTACATTATTAATTAAGAAAAACATCATAAATGCAGATACGTTCATAATCATAAGTATGATCATCATCAACAAAATCATTAGCTAGATAACCCCAATCAAGATTTGACAGGCGTTCCCTAAGTCCATTATAATCGGCAGAATGAAAATCAAGGATTTTTACAGACAAATAGATAGACAGACATGTTTGGGTACCAGCGAAAACAAAGTGAGGGCGATGCTCATCAAATGTCACCTCTAATCTTTTCTTATCTCTGCCCCCTCGAGTATGTCCATCAAACGTCAGCTCTTATCAGATGTTATCTCATCACGTCACTGTCAGGGGCGGACTTTGTTTTTTATGCTTCAAGGCAACTTATTATTACCTACTATTATAATTACCTATTCTTCTCCTCCTCCTCTTCCTCCTCTTCCTCCTCCTTCTCCTCCTCCTCCTTCTCCTCCTCCTCCTTCTTCCCCCCCCCTCCTTCTCTTCCTCCTTCTCCTCCTCCTCCTCCTCCTCCATCTCCTCCTTTCTCCCTTTCCTCCTTCTCCTCCTCCTACTTCTCGTTCTCCTCCTCCTCCTCCCTCTCTTCCTCCTTCTCCTCCTCCTCCTCCTCCTCCATCTCCTCCTCCTCCTCCTCCTCCTTCTCCTCCTCCTCCCCTCCCCTTTCCCCCCTCCTCCTCCTCTTCCTCCTTCTTCCCCTCCTCTTACTCCTCCTCCTCCTCCTTCTCCTTCATCTCCTCCTCCTCCTCCTCCTCCATCTCCTCCTTCTCTTCCTCCTTCTCCTCCTCCTCCTTCTCCTTCTCCTTCTCCTCCTCCTTCTCCTTCTCCTTCTCCTACTCCTCTTTCTATTAATCTTCTGTTATTATATACTTCCACATATCCAAAACATTGCTGGGATATATAAAATACTTTGTATATTATTCCAAGACAATTGAAAATGGCCAGGGCAGTTGTAAATGTCCATCTGTCAATGTGTTTGTGACAATTTCAGTGCAATTTCAGTACCTAATACTAGTGTCAGAACAAAGATTGGTTATAAAATGAAAAGAACTACTATAAATTATAAATTATCAGAACATAAAAATTATAATATAACATGAAAAAATAGAAGAAAAAAGGTATATCGGCAAAGACTTCTGCCAAGTGGCAGGACTAGATGTTGCCGTCACGTGAGCATCCAGTGCCCAACTTCTAGCCTCATATCTCTGTAAGTACTGGCCCTATATTTTTTATACTAAAACACCTCAAAAAAAAATGTTTTTTTTTATTTTTTTTTTTTTCAAAATATTCGATTGCGAGTGTCTATATAGGTTTGGACCGTTTAAGGGTTAAATCCATTATTTCTGGTTTCTACTAACCTGGTTCAACACTCCTCGAGTACTGTATTAAGAACATAAGAAAGGAGAGCACTGCAGCAGGCCTGTTAGCCCCATACTAGGCAGGTCCTTCACAACTCATCCACTAACAGAATATTTGCCCAACTCAATTTTCAATTGTAACCAAGGAACAATCTTTGATAATTCTATTAACCTCACGTGCAATCCCACTCAATAGCCAACCCCTCTCGCTCAAGTATTTATCCAAAACCTAAATTGGGAATCTCCCAAGGTCTTAGCCTCAATAACCCTACTAGGCAAAACTGTTCCACTCATCAACTAACCCAATTTGACCAAAACCAATACTTTCAATACCCATTCTAAATCTAAACTTGTCTGAATTTGAATCCATTACTGCGGTTCTCCCATGGAGAGAGATCGTCAAGACTTATTAAATATCCTCCTTAATTATACCCATCTTTCCACTAGTACACCTTCGATCAGTCTCTCCCTTCATGTCTTCATCTTAACAATTGAGTGTAATTTAAGGGACTTTTACAAACTCTCCAAAAATTAATATTGTGGTAGCTTACTCTGCTGTATAAAGATACCTATATAAAGAGTATCCACTGCCCTCACCAAGGCTTTGAAGCGAGACGAAAGAATGTCTTTGGGTACAAACACCGCAGGGAGGATTCTTTGTCCCATGCTATTTATATATTCTGATTAATGCTCTCCTAAATACCTAAACCTGCCTCACCTAAAACATACAGCTATAAGCTAGGCTGAGACATTCAAGATACATACAACAGGGCTTAATTAAGATGATTAGGCACCATTCCTAATGAATTCAAGCAATATGTAATCAACTAGGCCAAATATCTTTCTCTGAAACAAAGATATTAACATGCAAACGACTTTCCCCACCCATCTATTAGCTGGGTGAAAATACTAGCTAGCCTACGTAAAACTTACAGATATCTTGGCGTAGATGTACACCTTTAAAACAAACCACTATACCACAACTAAATAGAAAAATGAGCAGATAAGGCTAAATACTCTCAAGGCTGTTTGCTGACACAACCCAACTATGGTGCCAAATGAGAATCACGAGAATGATGTACATAGCCTAGTAGGTCCTTAAGCCTTTCAGGGTCGACAGGCCCCTCTCCAAGACTTGTTCTCTCAGGGTCAAAAATTTTTCAAAAAAAAAAAAAAAAAAATTTTTTTTCTTATGAAAAGATTTTTTTTTTTAAATCTTTCTAGGCAAACAAAAATTTTAACCATGCAATACTACCGAGATATGGAGGCGTAATGAAGTTGACAGAAAATGACCGACATACGGTAACATCGCCAACTGCCAGTCACCCAGTTTTAGTTTTTTTTTTTTTTTTGGTATTATTCTATAATATTTTTTTATTTTTTTTCAAGTAACTTTTATGTCTGTGAGACCAATATGAGCACTATTTTGTTAAGTTTATTTCTCTTTATTTACTAACACAATAACTGTACAACCACGTCACTGTATTGTTCATAATTGTTTACAAACACAAACAATTTAAAATGATGATTAATTATTACTTTTTTCTTTATTTCATAATACACATAATTATAGTCAGAGGGAATGTTTCTAAAGTTCTGCAGCCTGGTCGAACCTCTCTGAAACATGGGTGTCATGCACAGTAGTGTTTTACATCTCCTCACACATAAACGAGTGTCTCTGCATTGTTGTGGGCATAAACACCTCTTCTGAAGCCTTTCTTCATGAGAGCAGTTTTATTAGGAAGTGATCATCATGGCTTCTGACGAGAAGGTAGTTGTTGATAATTTGTGGGCAGTCCTGCCTATACAGATGTTGCTTTTGGTACTTGAATACTATTTATCTGATGACAGACAAGCAAAATTTCGCAATATGTTGTTTTTTTCTGTCCTCATCTTATATGTATTATACGCATTGAAGCATGAAAATGTCCAGAAGACGGAAAAAGAGTTTATGTACCCATTATAATCTCTTTGCGAACCAATCAGCATGGCCCAATTTGCATGTCCACATTTGTCCACTGAGTGCATATTGAGGGTGTAATCAATCATAGCTGGCAGGTTTTAGAATGGGTTTCATTGCTGTCTCCTATGCTGCTTTGCTAGAGTTTGTCATTTCCGTTAGGTGTGAACTGATGACAACAGTGTGACATTTTTTTTTTTCGTTTGTCAAGCCACCAAAATGCCATGATGTTCAATGGCAGCAAACGCCTCACCTCACCTCTACGAGTGCCTGTGTCAAACCTGGGCATATGTATTTACGAATTTGAATGACTGTGCCACACACATCTCTCATCTTCCACTCCAAAAATCACTGGAAGGGGTTTGTGTACGAGTTATCATACATATATATGCCCCTTACCGAAGTATGGTTACATCATTGTTCTAAACCACATCAGCCAGAATGCCCAATAACTTCCTGTATTATTGCAATGTTATAACTTCTTGGTGTACACAATAATATCCAATACAAGACCACTGTAGCAATCACAAGCACAAACAATTTATACCAAAAAGCATTTCCTCTTGCTTGGTATGTATTGCTGAAAGAGTCCTTCCTTTGAACAGAATCAAAGCTCGTCAATTAACAAAGCTCACGAAGGGATAAAACATACATTTGAATACCTCTTTCCAGATACACAAAACACATTCCTAATATCTTATATAACCTGTCATTTCGTCAGGGGCCTCTGGTTTGTTTCTGAAAGTGAAGCATACGTAATAGTAGGACAATCGATTCACTCTCATTATATCACTGAAACCTGGGTTGCAATCAGGCCGGTATGTTGACCATATGATTTCACAGTTTGCTTTTTACACATGTGGCATAAGCATTATTGTGGCAAAGAAAAGATACAACTCAGTGCCACAGTTGTCTCCTCCACTGGTGTAGACTGGATTTTGGTGAAAGTATTGTGTTTGGCCATGGTGTAATCGAAGTATGTGTTGCTTTCTCCCCCTGACAATAATTTCCATCAGGGTTCGTCAAAGAATAACTCGAACATTTTCAGTTCAAATGGCATTGTCCCCAGTGTACGAGATGGCTGCATTCCATCTTTGGGCTTTCATCAAACATGGTGGGGATTTGGAACAAAAATTTGGCAGCTTTCCTGCCAATCCCAGGTGCTGTCTGCTGGTGGGTACTGGACAATTGACAGGTGGTTGTGGTTGTGGAGTTTGTGTTGTGGAAGTTGTGGTTGTGGAGGCTGGTGTGTGGGGTGGGTGGGGGGGGTGTGGCCTTTGTTGTAGGATCAGCTGAGGCAGTGGTGTGGGTGGCAGCATGGGTGGCAGCTGGCCCACTGCGGGTGCCCTCACAGCCGACACCACCATCACCACCAATGCACATTTTCCATACCCAATTTGCAACACTATCATCTCAATTTTTCACTATCTGTTTCTTGTTGTAACAGCAAGGGATGTACTCCAAGATGCACCCTTCCTCTTGAAACAACATATGCGACACTACCAGAGGCGCCATATATCGTCGTATATACTGACGCTTCACAGGAAGAATATTCCACTTTGCTATCGCTACTGGAAGTGTTTTCAAAGCTTGTAGTTCATATTCACTATTCACTATCATCACCAATGCTCGCATCTAGAGTCCTGATTTTGGGAAAATAGGAGTTTCCCTCCTCTCTTGTTCTGGACAAACTGAACGTGAAACAAAGACAGCCAAGCACACAGAGGTGGAGGGCTTGAGGGTCGTCTGGGTTTTTCCCACACTATTACTGTATTATGGTCCATTAATTTCAGTCCACAACCTCAACAAAACCTTGAAACTCATCTCACTGCACTTCCATCTGTATTGTGAACTGTAATTGGGAACAAAAAGTGTCCAAGGATTCGCGAGGAGGAGGAGCTTTCTTACGGCGAGGCCATGGTAAGCGAACAAGGTCCTACTTAATGATGTTCCCACATTGCACCACTGGCCCCCAGATATTTTTTTCTACCACACACACCGACCCCACACACACCATCTCTCACATCTAGGCCTACCAGCCTTTTCCCCATGAGATTTGAAGGCGCTAGAATTTTATCATATAGTACGTCAATAACCCTGCGCGTAAGCCGTACTAGTGCGGCGTCGAAACCCTGAAAGGGTTAATTGATTATGCTGTCTCCCATTTGATATTAGCTAGAGAAAAGTTCTCTCCAACCCTTGGAGTAATGCAAAAATGAAGCTCTCAGAATTAATACCATGTGTCCCAAATCTATAAAGGTTCTTAATATGAGGAAGGACTTAGAGTTCTAGTATCAGTGGATAAGATTGTTGAGATTAACACTGTACTTGGTATTAATGTTAAGAAATGAAAACAGACACGACACAATGAATCTTACCAAGTGTCTAAGGTAAATACACACAGATCAAAAATGGATCGTGAAATTGCCAATCTTGCATAAGCTTATAACCTGCATGAACTGCATCACTCTAGGCAACAAGAGCATTTCAACCCTTCATGGAAGATGTGTTCAATTATATCACATACCTGCATTTCCCTCCCAAAGAAGCTCATTGCTAGTAAACCCTTCCTTAAATCACATGTTAAAGCAACTGCTCAAGAAGAAATTTCTAGCTTAGCTGGAAGTAATAAGTTATCAAAATTATATACACTGACGGATCTAAACAGGAGTCTTCTGGCGGGGCTGCATCTGCTCTTGTTGCCACCTCCCTAGTTAAGAGAGATAATAAATTTTGAGTTAGGCATAAAATTAACAACTGGGCATCTACACTGCAAACTGAATTGTTTTGCAATCTTAAGGCACTAAAGCTAACCTATGACACTGAGCTTGACTAAAATCATTTTACTGATTCTATGTCATCATTCAAGGCTCTTGACTCAAAATAATGACTCTAACAACATGCTCATTGGAGAACCAGGTATAGATACTCAAAAGTCGGGGACAAAGGAATTATGTACAATTGCTATGGATCCCATCACAACATTGGATTACTCCTTCATGATAAAGCTGATATGTTACAAAGAAGAGTATCCAGAAGGAGAATGTAGAAAATAACTTTGGTATATCTGTGTCTAGCACTAAGAATAATATTAGGAGAGAAGTAAATAATAAAAATCATTGTTATAGAATGCAGTTAGAAGCCTGAGTAGATCTATAACCCACTATGATAACATGAATGTAGATAATTATGTTTATGGAGCAACGTGCAATGTGAACAGACTGATTGATGTTGTAGTGGCCAGGCTTAGGCTTGGTTACAAGTACTTTTTTGGCAGTTTTGGGAGAGACACAGATGATGATCAAACTAAATGCAAATTATGTGATCAGGCATATGGTCACTGTCTTGAACACTATGTGCTTAATTATCTGTATTCCTCAATAAGAGGAATACAGAGACAGACAGTATAATAACCTATGTGACATGTCAAGATATCTTATTAATGAAAATAAGATACCTCAGATATACTAGGCAAAATTCCTAAATTTGCATGCAACAGATAACTAGTTCTTCAGATATTAGAATACAAAAAGCCCATCTGTAAAAACCTGTTAAAACTCTTTGCGGCCTAGTTCCTAGGCCTTTAAATGGCATCCATATGCTCTTGCACTACCATCCAAGGATGAATATGGGGTTCCACAATAAACAGCCACATCCGGTGGCAAAATCAAATCTCATACGGAAGATTTCTAATGCCATGAATTAATTTTTGTCATCGTTCGCCTGAATGTTTTCCTAACAAATTTTACATCCTCTGTAAAATGGAGACGAGAAATGAGCTGCAATAATCTAGGTGAGACTTACTAATGATGTAATAAATCTGAAGTATAACCACTGGAACTTCTGTTCTTACACTTCTTGATATAAATCCCAGCAGTTCTATTTTTGCCATATTACACATGCTTAGCACTGCTGTATTGGTTTTAGGGCTGCTGCTTACCCACAACCCACAAATCATTTTTTCGCATTATAAATGTCTAAGTTCAATATAATAAGCAGGTAGGTGCTAGGGTTATGAACATTTCCGAGCTTAGAACTTACATTTATCTACACTGAACTTAAACTCCCACTTTTTTCTGACACGAATTGTGGAGAAATTTTCTCAAGTAGGGGGGAATCATGCCCCCTTCACCCCTTTCAGCCCTGAGGGCCACAGCCCTCTCCGAAGGGAAAACATCTTGTGTACTACAACAGCATTAATAGTCACAGATTACAGTTCGAGTATGTGAAGTGGTCAAAGCGACTGTCGCTCCTTGCCCGAAACCAATGTTGCGAGTAGCTTAGTTTAATAAGAGAAATCAATCTCTTACCTTAGGAGGACAATTAAGGAAATCCTGCTCCCACTTATACCATGGTAAAGATAGTGTACATTGTTGTCTATGTTTAAGACAGCATGAATCAACATTCTCTTTGCTTCCTATGAAGTTTGGGCAAGGAAGCAAAAAATACTAGGTTCACCTTTTCCCTTTATGATGGGGACAAGGTGGAGGGCAAGGAGACGCTGTGAGGTCAGATTTAACTTTTGATCCTACTGGGATCACCACTGACTCCCAGGATAACCAACATAGAACACTGATATGTGCATTAGTGTGAAAAGAAAGTCTCACAAACACAATAAACACAGAGAAGTGTGATCAGCTCTTTAATAAATCAGATTGTGAATAAATGAACAAATCTTGAAGAACAGTTTATCGAGGGTTGCAAACCAACAGTGTAGTCTGACATTCTTTCAAAGAACACTATTCTTCAAATCAAGTCATCAGATATCCGGGTGGCAACTAAGTGTCAGATACATATAACCAGGTAAGTGTACTAATACGTAATGAGTACAGTAGACCCTCAACCAGCGATGGCATCGATTAATGATAAATCCGACTAGCGATACATTTTAACGCAAAAATTTTGCCTCAACTAGTGCTTAAAAACCCGACCATCGCTGTCCGTTAAGTTTGAGACACGTCCACTTTGGCCTGAGCACATCTCACTTGTCCCATGGGTGCCAGTGTTTACAAGCCAGCCAGCCACCACGGTCGCTTCCAAACATACAACTGGAACAGTTTCATATATCACAGCCTTAGTAGTGATTGCACCTGCAAAGTAAGTCACCATGGGCCCCAAAAAAGCTTCTAGTGCCAACCCTACAGCAAAAAGGGTGAGAATTACTATGGAGATGAAGAAAGAGATCATTGCTAAGTATGAAAGTGGATGCGTGTTTCTGAGCTGGGTCAGGTTTCATAGTAAACCTCAATCAACCATCGCTACTATTGTGGGCAAGAAAACGGCAATCAACGAAGCTGTTCTTGCCAAAGGTGCAACTATATTTTTGAAACTGAGATCGCAATGATGAGACTATGTTGAGAGACTCTTATTTGGGTGTGGATAAATGAGAAAACAGATAGCATGAGATAGCATCTCTAAAGCATCATATGAAAAAAGGCTAGGAAGTTGCATGACATTTTAAGGGGTAATAAAAAAAATGCAGCAACTAGGGATGTAGTGAATTTAAGGCCAGCAAAGTTTGGTTGAGAGATTTTAAGAAGCGTAGTTGGCATTCAAGTGTGATAAGGAATGTGATGGCTGTTGCCAGTTTCTGGATCACAAAGCGGCTGAAAAATATGTGCAGGAAATTCAAAGAGCACATAGACATGAAGGACTAAACCTGAACATGTTTAATGTAATGAAACAGGCCTGGGGGGGGGGGGGGGGGGGGGGGGGGGGGGGGGGGGGGGGGGGGGGGGGGGGGGGGGGGGGGGGGGGGGGGGGGTTTTGAAGAAAATGCCAACAGACGTACATTACTCATGAAAAAGGCACTCCCCAGGACATAAACCTATGAACAGACAGGTTTACTCTGTTTATGTGTGCCAATGCTAGTGTGATAGCAAAGTGAAGCCTTATTATGTATCACTATGAAACTCCCAGAGTGTTCAGGAAAAACTATGTTGTCAAGGTTAATTAGCGTGTGCTGTGAGGCAAACAGTAAGGCATGGTCACTAGGGACTTTTCTATGAATCTGGTTCACCATGATTTGCCCCCAATTTGTGAAAAATTACCTAACTGAAGAAAGAAAAATTTTTTAGACCTTAAGTGCCTCCTGTATTAACAATGCTCCTGGTCATTCCTTCAGACTTGGCAGAGCGACTTCTAGGGACATGAGCATCAATTAAGGTGAAGTTTTTGCTCCAAAATACTACTCCTCTCCTGGCCAGCCCATGGACCACAGTCATTCCAACTTCAAGAAACTGTACACAAAAGCCAATGTTGAAAGGTGCTTTGTAGCGAACCCATTCAGAAACTCACTGACTCTAAGAGAGTTTTTGGAAAGATCACTTCACCATCCTCAATTGTGTAAACATTATAGGTAAGGCTTGGGGAGGAAGTGACTAAGAGGACCTGAACTCTGCCTTGGAAAAAACTGTGGCAGAATGGGTGTAGACAAAAGGGATTTTGAAGGGTTTGAGGCTAACCCTGAGAATCCTATGCCAGTTGAGGAATCCATTGGTGGCATGGGGAAGTCCTTGGGTTGGAGGTTAGTGGGAGGATGTGGAAGGGTGGTTGGAGGAAGACAATGAAGAACCCAGCCATCTGATGAACTGCTATCTCATCATAGAACAGCAGAGGCAGACCTGAGAAACTGCATCGAGGAGGGGACAAGAGAAATGAAGGAGTTGCCTAATTCTAAAATTAAGGGAAATGTGTGCCAAAGTGGCTTGAGGTGCAAAACCTTTTTGATGAAAATCACCCTAACACAGCTACTGCAAAAGCCGTTTGGCAACCTGTAAACTGACATAATGTTGTGAATCACTTTAGGGAATCATAAAGGAATGAGAGGGTACCAGGTAATCTTTTTTTTTTTTATATCACACTGGCCGATTCCCACCAAGGCAGGTGGCCCGAAAAAAAACTTTCACAACATTCACTCCATCACAGACCTTGCAAAAGGGTGCTTCACATACAGTTTTTAAAACTGCAACATTTACACCCTCTTCAGAGCGCAGGCACTGTACTTCCCATCTCCATGATCAATCCGCCTGCCGTTTTCCCTGAACCCCTTCATAAATGTTACTTTTTGCATCACACTCCAACAGCACATCAAGTATTAGAAAAAAACCATTTGTCTCCATTCACGTCCTATCAAACACCTCACGACATGCCTGCTGGAAGTCCAAGCCCCTCGCACACGAAAACCTCCTTTACCCCCTCCCTCCAACCTTTCTTGCCGACCCCTAAACCCGCCTTCCTTCCACTACAGACTTATACACTCTTGAAGTCACTCTGTATCTCTCCATTCTCTCTACATGTCCGAACCACCTCAACACCCTTCCTCAGCCCTCCTGACAACAGTTTTGGGAATACCCGCACCTCCTCCTAACTTCCAAACTACAAATTCTCTGCATTATATTCACACCACAACATGCCCTCAGACATGACATTTCCACTGCTCCAGCCTTCTCCTTCGCTGCAACATCATCCCATCTTCACACCCATATAAGAGCGTTGTAAAAAACTATACTCTCATACATTCCCCTCATTGCCTCCAAGGACAAAGTTCTTTGTCTCCACAGACTCCTAAGTGCACCATTCACCCTTTTTCCCCTCATCATTCTATGATTTCCACCCCATCTTTCATAGACCCATCCGCTGACACGTTCCACTCCCAAATACTGAATACATTTCACCTCCTCCATACTCTCTCCCTCCAATCTGATACCAATCTTTCATCACCTAATTCTTTTTGTTATCCTCAAACTTACTCTTTTCTGTATTCACTTTTAATTTTCTACTTTTGCACACCCTAACCAAATTCATCCACCAATCTCTGCAACTTCTCTTCAGAATCTCCCCAAGAGCAGAGTGTCATCAACATAGAGCAAACTGTGACAACTCCCACTTTATGTGTATTCTTTTCATTTAACTCCACGCCTCTTGCCAATACACTCGCATTTATTCTCTTATAACCCCATCTATAAATATATTAAACAACCACGGTGACATCACATATCCTTGTCTAAGGCCTACTTTTAATAGGAAATAATTTCCTCTCCTTCCTACATACTCTAACTTGAGCCTCACTATCCTCGTAAAAACTCTTCACTGCTTTCAGTAACCTACCTCCAACACACCATATCACTGCAACATCTGCCCACATTGCCCCCCTATCCAACCCTGTAATACGCCTTTTCCAAATCCATAAATGCCACAAAGACCATTTAGCTTATCTAAATACTGTTCACACTCATATGTTTCGCTGTAAACAAATGTCTACACACCCCCTACCTTTCCTAAAGCCTCCTTGTTCATCTGCTATCCTACTCCCGTCTTAACTCTTAATTCTTTCAATACTAACTCTACCATACACATTTACCAGTATGCTCAACAGACTTATCCCCCCTATAATTTTTGCACGCTCTTTTGTCCCCTTGCCTTTCTACTAAGGAACTTGCATGCTCTCTGGCCTGCCAATCCTAGTACCTTACTTACCCCTCTTCCATCCATTTATTAAATAATTGCACCAACCAGCTCCAAAACTACATCCCCACCTGCTTTTGAACATTTCTATCCTTTATCCCATATTCCCGCTGCCTACCCCCTTTCATTTTACCTACTGCTCATGGAACTTCCCTCCACACTCACAACTGGCTCTTCCTCACTCCTACAAGATGTTATTCCTCTTTGCCCTATACATATGAATACCGCATAGGGGACAGGAGCCATAGTAGGGAAACAAGTTAGTCAAGAGATAAATAAAACCAATATTGCAACCTAGAAAATACCGCAGGAAATAGCAAACAAGAGGACTCCACTAGCAAAATAGTAGGATATATTACCGAAAAAAAAAAAAAAAAACAAATGGTGGGAGCTCCATTGTTTGGTGCTAGGGAGGATAGAAGCGTAAGACAGGAAACATGCACCAACCTGGAATACAGTCCACAGAAACCCAAGGCAAACGAAACCAAGCCCTGTGCACATACTAGCAACATCGTATCTGCTGGCATGGAAAATCTGGAAAAACAGATGGGAACGTGCAACTATGACCACCCTGATGAAATGCCATCCCATATGACAACAGGAAGAATGCAAACTCCCTTCCTGTAAGCTTTTTCACCCTGAACTGTGTACACTCTTCAGTACAGGAAAGAACTGTGCTATAACTTAAATTGCCAGGCAATAACCCATCTAAAGGGGAACAAAAAGATACAAAACATCCAGGGCCATGGGAAAACCCTGTACCACAGCCACTCAAGAGGGAGAGTTTTTTTAGTGCCAGGAAGGAAAAAAAACTGGCAGGAAATGGCAGAAATCTAACACCATAATCCAGTCATTCCTGGAGTGGAACCACAGTCGATGGCCTCCACTCCAAAACCAACAGATAACAGATTACTAATGCCGGATAAAAAAAATCCCCCCTCAGTACAACAATACCACCATCCGATAACATTCTTCTTTGCAAATATACAGGGTCTAAAGCCAGCACAACAACAAAATACCTTTCATATCCGTGGACTGCTTGCAGAGCAAGGCAATGTTCGCGGGCTATCACTGAGACCGCCACATAAAGGATCACTTAGACAACGAAATATGGATCCCAGGTACAACCCTATACAGATGGTGACAGAGTGGGAACAGAAAAAGGGGGGGTTGGCCTGTACATGTGGCAGAGTCACTTTTTTGACAGAACTGCTAAATGCCTCAAATGATGTATGAAGTTTTTAACAGTAAAGGTCGAGAACCAAAACCTAGTCATTGTGATAGTCTACAAGCCCTCCGGATGCAACATCCCAGCAATTCCAGGAACAGCTGTTAGAAAAATTGACACACTGTCTGGAAAACCTTCCAGCTCCTGCAACCCAACATCTTGTCTGGGGGATTTCAACTAAAGCAACCTAAAATGGAGGAATATAGCAAATAAAATATTTTTGCAGTAATAACACCAGGAGGGCAGCTCTGATGAAACTCACACTCACTCGGCGAGCTTTTAAATCTTCTGCACAAAATTCAATTTAAACCAGCAAATAATGAGCCTACTAGACTGGAGAAATACACTAGACCTCAATCTTACTAACAATGATAATCTGATAAAATAACACCATATCAAAAAACAATATACTCAGATGGGCACACAACAACATAATTGAGGTTCAGTCATGTAATGCGCGGGAGTCCCCAGACCGACATAATGAATTATCCACTAGGGATCATTCACCAAATCAACTTCAATAACAAAAACATAAAGTGGGGACCAAGTAAACCAAGTCCTAACCGATATAAGCTGGAAGATATACTAAGCAACACAGAGCCCCAACTTTTGCCTAGAACAGATTAACTCGGTAGCACTCGATGTATGCAACAAGCTTATTCCTCTAAGAATAAGGAGGAGTAGATTAAAAACAGAAAGAGACAGGCGCTCCCTTTACAGGCGACGAAAAGAATAACAGAGTCGGCTAAAAGAGGTCAAATATATCTGAAATGCGTAGGGAGACACTGGTCAAGAGACATAGCCAAGCATCGAACTTAAGCTAAAAGAATCCTTTTAGGATCAGGAATCGCGGGAAGAACTAAAAGCCATAAATGAAATCGAAAGAAACCCAAAGTATTTTCTCTCCTATGCCCAAATCAAAATCGAGAACAACGTCCAGTATTGGGGGTCCCCCTACTAAACTAGATGGGTCCTACACAGATGACAACAAGGAAATGAGTGAGCTACTCAAGTCCCAATATGAACTCAGTTTTTAGCAAGCCCGCTAACCAGACAGAGAGTCGAAGATCAAAATGAATTTTTTATGAGAGAGCCACAAAATTTTGATTAACACAAGCCTATCCGATGTTATCCTGAACGCCAAATGACTTCGAACAGGTCGATAAATGACATGCCCATGCACTCTGCCCCAGGCCAGACCTCATGGAACGTCTGTGTTCATCAATGAACTGCAAGAACCCCTATCACCGAGCCTTTTTCCATCCTATGGAGAGGGAGCATGGACAACGGGGTCGTCCCACAGTTACTAAAAACAACAGACATAGCCCCACTCCACAAAGGGGGCATAAAGCAACAGCAAAGAACAACAGACCAATAGCACTAACATCCCATATCATAAAAAATCTTTGAAAGGGTACCTAAGAAGCAAGATTCACCACGCATCTAGAAACCCATCATACACAACCCCAGGGGCAACATGGGTTTAGAACAGGTCGCTCCGCTGTCTGTTCCTCAACTATGGACGCAACTACGACAGGTCCTAAATGCACCTTAGAAGACAAAAAAGAATGCATGTAATATATACAAGACTTTGCAAAAGCCTTCGACAAGTGTGACCATGGTGTAATAGCGCACAAAATGCGTGCTAAAGGAATAACAGGAAAAGTCGGGTGTCCGATGGATCTATAATTTCCATCACACAGAACACAGAGAGTAGTCGTCCACAAGAGTAAAGTCCGAGGCAGCTACGGTGAAAAGCTCTGTTCCACAAGGCCACAGTACTCCTCCCATCTTGTTCCTCATCCTTATTCCGAGCATAGACAAGGATGTCAGCCAAGCACCGTGTCTTGCCTTTGCAGATGACACGCCGAATCTGCAGACATGTCTTCCATTGCAGACACTGCAAAAGTCCAGGCAGACATCAACCAAAATCTTTCAGTGGCTGCAGAAAACAATATGAATTCAACGATGAGAAATTCAATTAACTCATATATGGAAACATGAGGAAATTAAATCTTCAATCAGAGTACAAAACAATTCAGCCACAAAATATAGCGAACAACCAACTTCAAAGACCTGGGAGTGATCATGTCCGGAGGGATTCTCACCTTCAAGGACCAGAACATTGTATCAATCCTATCTGCTAGAAAAATGAACAGATGATAATAGAACCTTCAAACTAGGAGGCCAAGCCCATGATGACACCTTCAGGTCACCTTGTTTCTATCTAGGCTGGAATATTTGCTGCACACTAACAGCATCGCTTTCAAAGGCCAGGTGAAATTGCCGACCTAGAAAATGTACAGAGAACTTTCTAACGTCGCGCATACGAGATAAACACTCAAGTTATTGGGCGCTGAAGGTTCCTAAACCTGTATTCCCTGGAATGCAGGAGGGAGAGATACATGATTATATACACCTGGAAAATCAGAGGGACAAGTACCGAACTTGCACACAAAATCACCACTATCGAAAGCAAAAGACTTGGCAAGACATGCACATCCCCCAATGAAAAGCAGGGGTGTCACTGAGCACGTTAAGAGACCATACAATAAAGGTGGTCAGGGGCCCCGAGACTGTTCAACTTCCTCCCAGCACACATAAGGGGGATTACCAACAGACCCCCTGCCGTCTTCAACCTGGCACTGGACAAGCACCCTAAAGTCAGTTTCCGGATCCAGCCGGGCGTGTGGCTCTATGTTTGGTGTTTTGGCGTGCAGCCAGCAGCAACAGCCTGGTTGATCAGGCGCGATCCCACCAGAGGCCTGGTCTCAGACCGGGCCGCGGTGGCGGTCGACCCCCGGATCTCTCTCCAGGTAAACTCAGGTAAACACAAAACACAGCTTCCCTACTTCATCAACATTTAACAATTCCTCAAATATACAAATCCATCTTCCCATCACTCCATTTAATAACTTCTCCTCCTCCTATTTTAATTGACAAATTCATTGTTCTCTAGCCTTCCTTAACTTTGTTATCTCACTCCCAAAACTTTTTCTTATTTTCAAAACAAAATTGTTGGATAACATCTCACCACTCTCTCATTTGCTCTCTTTTTTCATTGCTTCACCACTCCTCCTTAACCTCTCTCTTTTCTCTCATCATACTCTTCCCTCCTTGCACACTTCACTTTATAAACTTCTCATATGCTAACTTTTTCTCCCTTACTACTCTCATTACATCATCATTCCACAAATCGCTCCTCTTCCCTCCCGCACCACTTTCCTGTACAGGTATCATTGACAGATATTTGTGCGACAGATTCCAGTGACTCTGAAGCTGGTCCTAGTGGCATTACAAGAACAATGGAGGTACCCCAGTAAAAGACTTGCTTACCTTCAAGTGCTAATGGAAGGGAAACCCTCTAAACACAAAGAAGATCAACACTCTCCCCTCCCTCCCCCCCCCCATCCCAATCAATCATCACCAGATCTTCAATAAGGTGTCATGGTAACTGTGCATATCTTCCTTCAGTTTGTGTGCATTAAAATTAATTTTCATGTGGTAATTTTTTTTTAATACATTGGGTGTCTAGCACGGATTAATTTGATTTCCATTATTCTTAATAAGTAAATTAACTTGACTTACGATTATTTTCGATTATGATGAGCTCTCAGGAACAGTTTAATATCGCTGGTTTTGAGGGTCCACTGTACTACTACTGACTGTGCAGTTGAGTATAAAGTTACGAATTAGTAACTATCATCAGCCCCAGTGAGGAGCAGACCTTTGAGTCCACAAAGTAAGGTTTTCCAGTGACATTCGTGAATGAAATATGCTGACATAATACCCCCTAGGGTAATTTTTACTAATATATTCTTTTCAGCCCAATGAGAATGGCTACGACAGCTTCTCAACTCCCGCCTGCAGGGGTGGCTGTGTTGGTATAGCTGTCTATCAAGCTATGTTCCCATATATTTAATTTTATCTAGCTGTAAACCATTTCTCAACATAACTGGTGTCTAAGCCCTCCTGAAGTTACAAGACATCTAACGCTGAATCGAATATCCACCCATCTTCATGTCAATCACAAATTTTGCTTTATGTCAGTTGGTACATTCCTCTCATCAAGGTCCTTTTATATATATTATAAACAACAATGGGCCTAAAACGAATCCCTGGGGAATGCCACTTGTTACAGATTCCCCCTCAGAATTTAACCCCCATTTTATGCACACTCTCTGCATCCTATTAGTGAGCCATGACTTGAGCCATGACTTGTGAGGCTATGACTTTGATTCCATGACTTGCGCTTTTTCCCCAATGCCATGACAGCCACTTTCTTCAACCATCCTCTGATGTGGTACTCTTATCAAAAAACCTTACTAAAATGTAAAATAAACAATATCCACTAGGAAGTTTTGTATTGACCAAAGAAAAAGCTTTTTGCTCACAGTTGACCACTGGCATTCCTACTCCACAAACTTGACCATTACAGGTATAAGAGACATAAAGTAACGCTTGCATAATTTCAAATCTTACCTAGACTAATAGGTATCAGTATCACCATTAAAGACACAGCATCAACAACAATGGCCATTGATACTGGAGTTCCGCAGGGAAGTTGTCCTTGTCCCCTGCTCTTCCTCATATACATCAATGATCTTCCAAACGTATCACAACACCTGAAACCCCATTCTCATTGCTGACGACACGACGTATGTCATCTCTCACCCTAATCTGCCAACCTCAACACCATTGTTAATGAGGAGCTGATCAAAATATCGTCTTGATTGACAGCCAATAAAACTTACGCTTAACACTGAATAAAACCTACTATATTATGTTGGTAGCAGAGCAGGAGATGCGCAAATTAACATTAAGAATTGACAACACTCTAATAACCAGATATAATGAGGGAAAATTCCTAGGCCTATACCTTGACAACAACCTGAATATCAGCACCCATATCCACAACATAACCAAAAAAAGTATCCAAAATTGGTTGGGATCCTCTCCAAGATACGATATTACTGCCGCAAAATTGCCCTTCTCGACATATACCACTCTTTTATCCATACCTCACCTATGCTATTGTGCTTGGGGGTCAACTGCAGCAACACACCTAAAAGCCAATAATAACCAACAAACGCCACAATAAAGAAATAACCTAATCTCATCGCGGCAACACCCCCCCCCCCCCTCTCTCATAGATCTAAACTTACTCACTCCCGTTCAGTACATCCTCACTTACTACTGTGCAATCTCATCTAAACAGGGGGACCTTAAATTCTCAATATTAAACCTTGACCTAAATGCTTTCCTTGATAGTTGTCCACAGAATCCACAGGCATAACACCAGACAAACATCTGTACGTAATTCCCGTGTTTGACTAAACACTTTACAAAAATTCATGTATGTCAAAGGCCCTTAAATCTGGAGCAATCCAACCTGAAAACTCTAGAACTGCAGACACATTCATCACCTTCAAAAACTACCATTAGAAAACATCTTATCTCCTGATAACACACCGTCAACTAACTACACGAATACCACCTGGTGGTTCACACTTACACTCACTCCACTCCATTTTGACCATAAAACAGAAATATTAATCTCAATCTTAAAATAATGAATCCTAACTACTCATAATTGGCCTGTGATACTCCAATACTGAAGACTATGTATCTCTGTGCCAAAATAAAAGCTTGCACATTTGCCAAACCCACAAACTAGTATTTAGTCACTTAGCCCTAATACCAACTTACCGTCCATAATTTGTAATACTGTAAAATTAAGAAATAAAATAAGTCTAGTGCCCAGAAATGCCTTGGCATGCTAGGTGTTCTTGTGGATTACCTTTCCTTTTTCATTACTCTGTAATTATTTTTTGGGTTTTTTTGCTTTTAATTTTATTTTTTGTTTAGTTTATTGTTTTTGTATGTTTGTTTTATGTATAGTCGGGTTTTTTCTTGTTTTTACTGTAGAATAACGCAAAGATAAGAAAGAAGAAAATACAAGTAAACAAAAATATAGCCCAGTGACAAACAATAAGAAAAAGACAGATTAACAATAACACAAGGAATAACAATAAGCAAAATGCAAAAGAACAAGCACAAGCTCCCACCCCCCCCCCATACCCCCTCCCCCATCAATAAACACAGACTCCAGAACAATGTCCCGGTACTGTCCTGTTCGTCTGGTCCTCCCCCCTTCCCCTCCCAGCATTCCAAATAAATGGTAACCCACCCCAATACAAACCACCAAAAAAAAAAAAAAAAACATCACACCCAGGCCTCAACCCCCCCCTGCCGGCGAAGGCCCTACCCCGTCCACCAAACCCCCACATTCACTCCCAACCCTGTCTTGCAAGAAGGAGCTTACACAACATTTAATTAAACTGCAACATAACACCTTTCCTTCATTTAAACCACAAAATAACCAATTCTGTAAAACTCTGCATTGTAAACCTTAAAGAGAATAAACTTTGAATACTGGAATTCATTATCCTGATCAATGCAATTCTTTATCCTGATCAAAGAATTCTCATCCTGATCACAGAATTCTTTATCATGGCTCCGTTCTTTTGCTTTCCTCCTTCTCGTCTGTGGTACAGTAAAAATAACGGCTCCATTTCTTACTGCTTTCCTCCACTCTCGTCAGTGGTATGTAACCTGTCCAAGTGCCCGCGCACACACAAAGCCTCCAAACCCACACATTCTGAGGCAGTGTCATAGGAAACATTCATAATAATTCATATTTTTTTTTTGCACTTGTTTATTCTGTGTGACTGCTAGGTAAGCCCCCATAAGCCTAAAGAAAAGCTGCTTCTGCCAGCCCATTGATAAAGAAAGGTGAGAAACATAATAGAATTCAAGAAAAAACTTGCAGCAAGTAACAAAGTGAGGAGGTAAGAGAGAGGGGACAATATGCCTTCTTCAGTGATATCTACAATATGTATGATACTAAAGCAGCAGAGTTGATAAAGGCTATAGTTCCAGCCATCAATAAAGTGTAGCAAACAGTGTAGCAAGTAAGTTAACCCTTTGACTGTCACAAGGCCCCGTTTCTGAACTGTCAATTCCATGTTGATAATTTTTGGAAAAAATAAATGATTTTTTCTTAGAAATATAGAGAATCATTTCCCGGTGGAAATGACACCAAAGTACAAAATTGGTAGAAAACTCACGGATTACGCTCCGCGAAGTTATGCAGTCTTGGCGACATATACGTATCGCGATTTTGCATCTTGAGCCCTGGTTTTGGCCAATCCGTTGCTCCAGTTGAACCAAACTCATAGATATTTATTTAAGAACTCCATTCTAATCTATCAGTTGAGTACAAGAAACACCCCATTTACTGATTTGAACTACCTAATGAAGTGGCAGAAATTGGCAATTGGCCAATTTCATGAAAATTAAAAAAAATCCCAAAATTTCCCAAAAAAGGTCCATAAATAAAAAATGAAACATTCTTGGCATAAAAAAACAAATCTTGTTCGTTAGTCACGTCTCTGGGCTCCTCTTATATTACTTTTGCTTTCTTTTTTGATTTTTTACTCATACATAAGATCAAAATTTCTGTTAGGGCAACACTCACATGTAAAAAGGTATAAATAATATAGAGCATTTTTTTTTATTATTATCACACTGGCCGATTCCCCCAAGGCAGGGGGGCCCCAAAAAGAAAACTTTCCCCATCATTCACTCCATCATGTCTTCCCAGAAGGGGTTTTACACTACAGTTTTAAACTGCAAATTAACACCCCCTCCTTCGAGTGCAGGACTGTATTCCCACTCCGGGGACCAGCCCGGGCCCTCCCCGGTTTCACTGAACCCCTTAAAAAAGTTACTTTGCCACACCAGGCACTTGTGAAAGAATATTAGACTCCCCAGTTGAGTGAAAACAGACGTGGGTTTTGATTTGCTTACTCCTGAACTTGGTAAAAATCGACTTTTCCGCACTTTGAGCTAAATTTTCAAGGTAGTTTTCATCATGAAACTAATCAAAATCATATCTATTTCTGTAATTTTTTTCCTTTTTTCCCCTGAGACCTAAAAAAGGAATAAAAACAAAACCCACTATACAAAATACACCTCAAAGTGGGCTTTTTAAATCCAAAAAAATGGTCTTTTTTTTTTTTTTCTCCTTTTAACACTGCATGCTGCGGATTTTTTTTATTGGGGTGCACAGACCACACAGCCCCATTCTCTCAAGTGGGCCTCCAGTTTTTTCCCCCCCTTCTTTAAAGCCGCGGGGAATTTATCTTATAAATACCAGAACAGTGGCGCTAAGATATTATAACGACCGAAACAGTCAAAGAGTTAACAATATAAAAAAAACACAAAACTTCTCCTCCAATTTATTGGGGGTACATAGGGCCATAAAAAAACATATCCCTGCCCAGCCTTTTACACCACCCTAAACCAATGCCAGCATCTCCAAGGACAGAAAGTGTAAATACATGGCCCCCTTACTTATGAATTTAATCTTTTTCTTGACCTTGCTCACATTTGGATTTGCACATTTGCGCTTTTTCCCCTCATTTAAAAAAACTAAAAACGAAATTTATCCCACCCGGCTCTCAGGAGGCAAATAAATACTTTAAATATTTCATAATTCATCTATACAGTTTTTTATCTATCACAATTCTATAAATGACAAAAAAAACAATAAAAAACACAGAAAACTGAAATTACTCTGGAATGAATAAAATATGTCATTATGGGGCATGGGAGGGGGGGCCACAACGCTCCCGCATTTTTTGGGGTAATCACTGCCACAAATGAGAAATTTAAAAGCGTTATTTTAAATTACAGTTGACCCCGAGTTTCGTGATTAATCTGTTCCAAGAGCCTGCCGAAAGTCAAAAAATTCACAAAACTCGAAACCTTTTCCCCCCATAAAAAATAAGGAAAAAAAATTTAATACTTCCAGACCCCCAAAATTTTAAAAAAATTTTTTTTTTTTCAAATTAAATAAAATTAAAATAGATCAAAAATAAAAGTACAGTATTTAAAAATAATAATAATTTTACAATACCTTTACGAAGATTCTGCATGGATGGAAGAGGGGGAGGAGGGGATAGGGGAAAGGGTGACACTATTTTTTGAAAAAAGAATCCCTTCCATTAGGACTTCGGGTATGAAGCCCATTCGGGGTACTCCCCTTTTTTTAAATCCCATGGGACCACTTGAGAGTCACTGGACCCCTGTCACCAAAAAATCTGTCCAGAGAGGTCTTTTTCTGGCGTTTCTTTAAAAGATTTTTTGAAGTGGGACACAACACGTCATGTACATGTTCCAAATAGGCGCAACGCTTTTTTTAGGGTGAAGTCACCATAAATGTTTCACTTCTGCCCACTTTGAAAAATGTCGTTAATTTTTAAAGAAGGCCCCTTTCCCCAAATCTCTCTTCCTCCTCCTCTGCACGTTTCCTGAGCTGTGTTCTTGCTATTGCAAAAAGATCTTGCAGCTCTTCATGGTTGCTCTTCCGTGGCCCTTCACCAACTCTTCGAATCCCACCACTCACCCCCCAAACCCGGGGAATCCCCAGGGACATCCCCCAATGCCACAATAGTTTCCACAACTGACAAATTCCTTGGGGTCAGCCACAAACCCTTCAAAATCCCCTCTTGTACACAAATGCTCTGAAACACGCACTCCACCCCCCCTCTTTATTTTTCAATGATTTCTTCTTGTTTTCAATCGTGTTCCTAACTTTTTTACTAAAGGGCTTCCAAAAGCTTTCCTTGGCCCATGGGACTTATTTAGCAGTTGAAACACAAAAAACAATGGATTTTTACGAAAAAACCCACGGGGTGATGGTCACCATGTTGGAAAACAATGGCCACTGAGCAGAATGGCGTGGAGGTGGCTTTGTATATGCATACGAGGGTGGGGTACCGGCATTTCCCCGAAACATGGTTTTTCATGAAACTCGAGGCCAAATTTTTCCAAAAAACTCCCAAAGGTCAAAATTTTATGAAAGTCGAGGTCCAAAACTCGAGGGCTACTGTATTATTTTAAGACATTTTATTTTCATGTATTTTATTAAACAATTATATTTTTATTATTATAATTTTTTAATAGTTATACAGTAACCCCTCATTTAGCACAAGTTTATTTTTGGGATGTTGGGAACACTTGAAAAAAAAACTGTGGCAAGTTTTAGAACAATTGTAAAATCAATTTAAAGGTTCTTTGCGGGAAGAAAAAAATTTGCTTTTTCCCAAAGCGGCGGCCTTGTTTTGGATCAACGGGGAGACCCCCCACTACCCTTGCCCGCCCCCGACACCACCCCATCCCAACATTTGTACTTCAACGGGCTAGTCGCACACCAAAAACCCTCATTTCTTAGTGGAATCATCAATGGCCCCTCCAAAAAAACAATACGATATTTGCCGGAAAAAAAACCTCCCCCCCCCAGTAACCCCCAATCCATTTTTATTCTTTTTTGCAAATATACTGGGTTCTAAAGCCAGCAAAAAAACAAAAAAATACCTTTTAAAACCTTTTACTCTTGCAAAGGGAAAAGCAAGTTCGCGGCTTTCAAGAACCCACATACAGGATCACTTGGAAAATGAAAAATAGATAAAAGGGTACAACCTATACAATGGCGAGTAACAGGCAAAAGGGGGGGATTTGGTCTGTATATCGCAGTCACTTATTTGCACAGAACTTTAACCCTTAAAGGCCCAAATTGGGGTAGTTGAATATTTCAAAAAAAAAAATTTTTTAAATTTTTTTAAATTTAGAAATCTTTTTAGGAAATAAAAAAAAATTGAAATTTTTGGAAAATTAGTCCCCCCCCAATTTTGTTGGGATTTCAAAAACTTTTGGCACCCCCAAAATTATTATTATGAAAAAAAATTTGTTTTTTCCCCTTTTTTCTTTTGATTACACAAGGAAACGCCCGAAAAATTTTTTAAAACAAAAAAACAAAGTTTTTAAATTTCCAAAAAAATATTCCCAATTTAAAAAGGGCCAAAAAAAAATTTTCATTTTGGAAAACAAACCTCTTTCATTACTTAGTTTGAGGCTTTAAAAAAAAAATTATTTTGAATTTTTTTACAAATAATTTTACCCCAAAAAATGAAATTCGTTATTTTTCCAAAACGTTTTAATTTTTGTAAAATTTTCTCCCCTAGTAAAAAAACCCACCCCTACTTTTGAGGGGGTCTTTGTCCGGTACCAAAATAAAAATTTCCTTCCTGGCTGTTTTCAAGCCATTTTCCCGGTAAAACCAACAAAATCATCTTTTTTTAATTTTTTTTATTTATCAAATGAGGGCAAGAAAACCAAAAAACAACTTAAAAAACTAAAAAAAAATGAAATTCTGTTTTAAATGAAAAAAACTGATTTTTTTTTTTTCTTCTTAACACTTTCCAGGCGTTTTTTTGGTCCAACACCCCTGTACTCTTTCTGGCCCTGTAATACGTTTTTAGTGGGTGCTCGCTGAACGTTTGGGCCCCACCATAAAAACCCCCTGTCTCGGGGCGGCCCCGGGGTAACCCCAATGTTGTTCTTTACCCTGCGCCAAAAATGCTTAAGAGCACCTCGTGCCGTCCCCCTTCAGGCGCTTTGGTTTCCAATGTCGGCCCTTCCGCTCTGCCCCCAAAAAAACTTTCTCCCGGGGGTTTAATTAACACTGGGGTTAAAAATTTGTTGTTTGGTGAAAAAACGGGGGCCGCAGAATCCCCAACTTAAAACCCCCCCTTCAACTTAAAAAGCTTTGGCTCTGTTGGGGGGAAAAAAATTGGTTTTTTGGATTATTGAAAATATAAAAAAAAAATTTCCCCAAACGTACCCCCAATACCAAAAAAGTTAAATGCATCGTAAACCAAAATTTTTCCATGTGTTCTTCTAATTCCCTCCCCCCCTTTCCCCAGGATGGCCCCCCAAAAAACCCACAAAACAGGTTTTTTTTTTACCCTTAACCCCCCAAAAAAGGTTTTTAACCCAAAAAGGGGAAAAAAAAAAATGGAAAATGGAAAACTTGTTTAAACCCCCCCGGAAAGTTTTCCTGGAAAGGGGGGGAGGGGGTGCCCGGGGGTCAAAACGCCCCCTGGCCCCGGTCTGTGACCCCGGGCCTCCTGGGTGGAATCCCCGTGCCGGATTTTTTTTAACCCCCAAAGGGTGTTAAAACCCCCCGGTTGGCTGCACCGGGGGGGAAAAACCAAAAAATTTGGGTTTAACCCGGAAAAAAAACCACAAAGGGCCCCGGGAAATTTTTGGGTCCCCCCGGAAAAACCCAAAAAAAAATTTAAAAGGTTTTTGGGCTTTCCCGGGGGGCCCCCCCGGCCCTTGAAGGAATGGCCCCAAAAAGGGGTCCCCCGTTGTAAAACCCTTTTTGTTTTATGCCGGGGAGGGGGGCCCCCGTTGGGGGGGGGAAAAAGTCTTGGGGCCCCCGACATTATTGTAGGCTCTTACGTGCAAATGACACCCTGCTTTCATTGGGGGGAGTTTATATCGCCAAGTCTTTTGCTTTTGTATTTTAGTGATTTTGTGGTGCAATTCGGAAATATCCCTGGATTTTCCATTATATTATCATGTATCTCTCCCCCCCCTGCGTTCCAGGGAATACAGGGGTTTAGGAACCCCAAGCCTCCCCGTAATTGAGGTGTTTTTTCTCCCTTATGCGCGCCGGAAGGTTCTCGTACATTTCTAGGTCAGAATTTCACCTGCCTTGAAAGGTGCTGTTTTTTGCTCATATTGGTGAAATTTTAAAGCCAGCAAAAGGGTGGTTTGAGAGATTTTAAGATCGTAGTGGCTTACACAGTGTAATAAAGGCATGTTCTGGAGAAAATGCCAAACAGGGACCTACAGTACTCAGGAGGAAAATGCACTCAGGACATCAGTGTCTCATTCGGTCATTGCTGCATCTTCAATAAAGGTTAAGTGCCATTTATTCTTCATTTAGTAGCAGTAGTACATGCACAATATATACTGTGCATGTAAATACTCTACTTTGTGCATGTATTCCTTCTCTCTTGTGTGTAGGAAATGTTATATTTCATGTGGTAAAAAAATTTTTTCATACTTTTGGGTGTCTTGCAGGATTAATTTGATTTTCCATTATTTCTTATGGGGAAAATTCATTCGCATAACGATAATTTCGATAAACAATAAGCTCTCATGAATGGATTAATATCGTTATGCATGGGTCCTGTATAATCGAGGTCAGAAAGTATGTGCGGAACCCAGACCGACAAATGGGATCAGTCACGAGGAACCTTCACCAAAAATTCAACTTCAGTAACAAGAACATAAAGTGGGCCAAGTAATCAAAGTCCTAAAATGATATAAGTTAGGAAGATAGACTAAGCAAAACACAGACCCTAACTTATGCATGGAATAGATTAACTCTGTGGCACTCGATGACATGCTCAAGATATTCTTTATATATAAGGAGGAGTAGATTAAAATAGAAAGAGACAGGCACTTCTTTACAGCATCGGAAAAAAGTATAACAGAGCGGCTAAATAGATCATGTATCGGTTAATGCGTTAGGGAGACACTTATTGTCAGAGAAATTAGGGAACATTGAACTAAAGCTAAAGGAATCTCCATAGGAGTTGGGAATTGCAGGAAGAATGAAAAGCCAGAAATGAATTGAAAGAAACCAAAGTGTTTCTTTTCTTATGACCAATCAAAAGTTGAGACAACATTCCAGGATTGGGCTCCTACTTAAACAAGATGGGGTCCAAAACACAGATGACAGCAAGAGTAATGATGAGTGAGCTACTGAAGTCCCAATATGACTGCTTTTAGACAAGCTCGGCTAAACCAGACTGAGAGTCTAAGATCTAACATGATTTTTTTTTGAGAGCCACAGAATGTGGTGTAAAAAACACAAGCCTATTGGATGTATCCTGATGCCAAAATGACTTCGACATGGGCGAATAAATTGCATGCCATGACACATCTGCCCCAGGGGCAGACTCAAGGAACTCGGTCTTCATCAAGAACCGACAAGAAGCCCCTAATCACAATGCTCTCACTCTCAGTCTGACCTTTTTTTGGGTTATCCTAGGTTCTCTACACTTATGCTGCTATGTTTGAATAATTCTATGTAACTGTATATGTGTATACTGGAATAAAATACTTACTTAAATCCTATGGAGAGGGAGCTATGGACACGGGGTTGTTCACAGTTACTTTAAAAAACAAAAGGCCATAGCCCCCTCCCACACAAAAGGTAGGCAGTAAAAGCAATAGCAATTTACTACAGATTGACAGCGCTAACAACCCATATAATGAAAATCTCTTTGAAAGGTCCTAAGAAGCAAGATTGCCAACCCTATCTAGATACCCATTCATATTTCACAAACCCAGGGCAACATGGGTTAGAGCACATTGCTCCTGTCTGTCCCACCAACTGATCTCTATGACAAAGTCCTAGGTGCACTAGAAGACAAAAAGAATGCAGATGTAATAATTCCAAGACTTTGCAAAAGCACTTCGACAAGTGTGACCATGGCGTAATAGTGCAGAAAAAATGAATACTAAGGAATTGCAGGAAAAGTTGGTAGATGAATCTACTATTTCTAACAAATAGAAACAAAGTGTGGGTAGTCAACAGAGTAAAGTCTGAGGCGCTAATGTGAAAAGACTCTGTTCCAACAATGCAAAGTATCACTTCCATCTTGTTCATCATCCTCATATCTGACATAGACAAGGATGTAAGCCACAGACCGTGTCTTCCTATTGCAAATGATCCCTAATCTGCATGACAGATGTATTCCATTGCAGACACTGCAGAGCTCCAGGTGGACCATCAACCAATTCTTTCAATCGGCTGCAGGAAAACAATATGAAGTTCAATGATGAGAAATTTCAATTACTCAATATGTTAACATGAGGAGGGAAATAAATAACTTTATCATAGTAATTAAAACGAATTCGGAGCCACATAATAGAGGGAAAAACTAATGTTAAAGAACTGGGGGGATCATGTCGGAGGATCTCACCTTCAAGGACCATAACATTGTATCAATCGAACATCTGCTAGGAAAAAATGAGAGGATGGATAATGAGACCTTCAAAAACTAGGGGATGCCAAGCCCATGATGACACTTTCAGGTTCACTGTTTCTATCTTGCGGAATATGTGCTGCACACTAACAGCACTTTTCAATGTAGGCAGGGGTTTTTTTGGAAAAAATTGCTGACCTTAAAAATGTACAGAGATTCCTTCATGGCCGCATAACGGAAGGATATAACATCTCAATTATGTGGAGCATTGAGGTTCCTGAACCTGTATTCCTGGAACGCAGGCGGGTGAGATACATGAATTATATACACCTGGAAGATCCTTAGAGACGACGCCAGTACCAAATTGCATATGAAAAATCTCTCTCTACAAAGCAAAAGACTTGGCTGACGATGCAACATCCACCAACGATAAGCAGGGGTGTCACTACACGTTAAGAGTAAACAAAATAAGGTGTCAGGGGGCCCGAGATGTTGCCAACTGCCTCCCTGCCCATACATAAGGAGGATTACCAGTAGACCCCTCGGTGTCTTCAAGCAGGCACTGGACAAGCACCTAAAAGTTGGTTCCTAAGCAGCCTTGCTGTAGCTCATAGTTGGATTGAGTGCAGCCAGCAGTAACAGCCGGATTATCAGACCCTGATCCACCATGAGCGTGGTCACAGATTGGGTGTGGGGGCGTTGACCCCCGGAATCTCTCCAGGTAAAATCCAAGTCCTTCCTCTCTGCTACACGATAGCTGTTTTTGTGAATTGTTTTGATCTTTTAATTACTATATGTTGTATGTGCCAAGCAATCACAACACCCAGTAGGCATACCATGTTGCTGAAAGTGCTAAGGAAAAACGTATAAGCATTTAAGTTTAGATTTAACTAGAAAGAGCATGGATCCCGTATTTTTGAACTGGCTCACAACTCAACCAATTATGTAAGTGGTATTATTGCAAGTGCTTTTGTAAGTGTATCTTTGGGGGTCTGAAATGGGCTAATCTTGAATTTAATTCCTCATGGGAATAAATTTCGGTCGGCAATGGCACTTGAACAGCCTTCTGGAACGAAGAAAGTTGGAAAACTCGGGTCTTACCACTGTATTAGATGAGATAACCTGTGGCTTAATGAAGTTTCACCTTGTACACATAAAAAGAGGTAAAAAATAAGTTTGTGTGACTGACTTACTGAATGACTTACTGGACTTGACTGATGGAATGACTTGGACTGAATGAATGGCTTGACTGTACTGAATGGACTTGAGTTGAATAATTACTGACTTGACTGACGGACTGACAATTGACTTGAACTGACTGACTTACTGACTTGACTGAATAACTTACTGACTTGACTAACTTACTGACTTGATTGAGTTACTGAATGTACTTGAATGAATAACTTACTGATTGACTGACTTGACTGAATAACTTACTGATTGACTGATTGACATGAATGACTTGACTGACTTACTGAATGACTTGATGAACTTACTGATTGACTTGACTGACTTACTGAATGACTTGACTGAATACTTACTGTCTGACTGACTTTGACTGACTTAATGACTTGTCCGACTGTCAAGTGGGTTTTTACGTACGTGGATGGGTAAGAATACTCACGTAGGCTGGTAGTTCGTTATAATATTTCAAAAAGTATGGGAAATGCCAACAGCCGACCTGCCTCTCTCTGCTCCCTATCTTCAACGACCCAAACAGTGCCTTCGGTGTGAGCGGTGTTTGAAAATAATGCTATGGTCAGCAGCAACATAACAGTCAGTGATTCCACCACAGACGGATGGTATGTGAGTCATCTACTGGTACACTGGTTACGGGATAATGGCTACTAGAACTGGTACTCTACTGAGACGACTTAATGGACTCGACTGACTTACTGCCCTGACTGATTGATTGAATGCCCTTAAAATTACAAAACTCCAGTACAACAATCGACTTCAGTACCAGAACCTACCACCATACACTCAGCCCGTAGGGCCACAGCATAAATTCTCCAGTCACAATATCCACAAACCAGCCACCCACAATTTAAGGTGAGAGAAATACTATTATATCTGTTTCAATTTGTAGTCTTAACCAGTAAAAAAACAACAGATTGAAATACAATTGCATATTCGCTTTCATTCTTGTAGTATGTGGAGGCTCTAAAAAAAAGTTTTTATGGCTTTTTTTGAGGCCCCCGGGGACCATAACCCTATTTATCCCTGTAAGTTCTTCAGTTCACCTAACCCGGTTTTTACTTACACACCATTTTCAGGAAACATTAACTATGGTTGTTAAATGGCGCGTCTACTGTATGTATGTATCTATTATTACTATAAATCATTTGAAAATTTTTATTCACACAAAAAATAGAAAATTTACTGTTATGCGAACTACTTGCATTTTTTTTTTTTTTATTTTTTTTTTTCCTGTAAATAATTGTATAAACACATGTCCCAAAACTGTACATATTGCAATAAAACAGGGCCACCAGCCAGCCATATTGTCAAAAGATGCTGGGGACAGGCTGCAGCAGATGCTCTCAGTTAATACACCAGTTACAACATGATGTTGCTTGCATTTGCAGTCTTGCCCCAAGGTATCCAAAAGTAAGACCAGCTGTCTTAGACCCTGGATGAAGTATATTCAAGTAAGTTCTACTGTGGCCTTACACCAAAAATGAAGGTAGGGTTCACCGGGTGTTATGTCTTTGAGGGACACTGTAGCACATACACTTGCTTCGCAGGGGTTGAAATTGCCAGTGTGGATGACACCTACACCGGATTGGACATTTTTCTTAAAAGGGATAACTGGAGTTCCCTTGTCCGGACTCAGTGCACAGGTTATGGGTAGAGTCTGCATACCAGTCTGGGTACTACCTGTAGTATTGCACAAGATGTACCTTTTGCAGGAGTGACTTCTACTAGGCAACAAACATTGTGGGACTCATCAAAAAGTGGAAGGAATGTTTGGTTTTGCATGTCCTGCTTTACATGGTGGTAATGCCTAATTGGAGCAACGGTTTGCCTGAAAAGTTTTCAGTGTGCTCTAGGACTAAAGGGGAGGGAACAAGGCAGGAGCTGTGCCTACCTGTGGCCCTTTGCACACTGTGGTGGATGGTTTGGCCTGGGGAGCCTGGTTCATTGAGTCTGAACTGCCAGGAGACTCTGAGCAGTGATGAACCGGCTTCAACAGGAATCAGTTGGAGAAGTGGTTTGGGTGCTGATTGTGGAAAAAATCCCCTGATCTGCAGCAGCTGAGTGAGGCCCAGGAAGGTTGTGACCTCGGAACGCTATTCACTTATCAACTGTTGCAGAGGATTGGTTCCTTAATTTACCTAAATGTGTTTTTTTGCCAGAGTTGATCAAATGAGCAAGACTGTTTTTCAAGAGGACCTTGTGCTTTACGTGGCCGAGCAGAACTATTAAAGTGTCTTTTTCAGCATTTTTACAGATTCTGAAGGAAAAGCATTTAAGTGTTAAGAAGGGAGGGCTGACTAACCAGTGTATCTATTAATAACTTCTAAACAGGTTACCAGTGGACATACCCTTTCTAAATAATTTGTGTGTGTAGTTTTGAGATTTTGGGTGGAAACAGTTTTGTCTCTTAGGCTTTGCACAAATCACCCAGAAGTTATTTTATGTAATGTTCATGAGTTTTGAGAGGCCTACTTGAGGTTAAAAATTTACCACTGTATAAATCCTAGGAGTCAAAAGAAAAGCACAGTGGGTTTTTTTTCCCAGTCTCTCATGGCAATGCATGTTTGTTTTACCCAGTACCCGATAGGATTGGGAGGAGGGGAATTCCCCTCCACTTTTCATTATTACCAGTGTTGGGGAGGAAACACACTGGAATCATTAAGTCATGGGCTACTGAGGATGGTGATGTTTCCCCCGCAATGTTTTTTCTCAGTTTCAGAAACGGCTTGGCTAGATGAGGTCGATGGCACGGCAATAGTGCCACCAGCCTGCCAGTTCTTCCCTGGATGACATGAGGACCATGGGTGGTGCTACATATTCTGGAAAACTGGAGAGTTGGGATGCATGGAGACGGGTCCTGGGAAGGCTATGATGGAACTGGTTGGTGCTTCAAAAGATGGTGGATAAGGTTCCTTGAGTAAGATATGTATGCAGGAAGATTTGTAAGAGAGTGTGGAGACTTGGACCTTCTGAAGACTGGTTGTTAGTGTTTGGCGCAGCCATGGTGCACCTTAGTGAAAGAGTTTTGGGATGCTGAAAAATGGGGCCATGTAACCCCAATGAGGTTAGAGGTTTGAAATTTGTGAAATGTCAGCAGCCTGGCATGATGTAAGCTGGGGTGAATAGGTTCCTTGAAGGAAGTGAAGTGTTTATTTTAGAGACTGTGTTTGTTCCAACGAGTCGGTGTGTACATTGTCTTTTTACTGGTCTCACCACTAGGTGATACCTTGAAAAACGGTGCACTGACTTGCCTCAAGGTACATTAAGAAATTAGGTTTTGTCTCCCTTTATGATTACATGCAAAGTTGTTGATGAATGAACCGTGCGGGCAGGGATCATCTGATTCCATGACATGTGTGCCAAGGAAACAACCCCCCAAGGACACCCTCATACATATTTGTAACTTTATATCTCTGTACATGGAACCTTTTGTATGCCATTAACCCTCAAGATCTTTTATGTATAATCCTGAGTTACCCACCTGGGTTTGCAAATGATTACAGGGAATTGGGGAAGTCTTGTTGCAGGGTAGGAGCAGGGCAAGTAATGCCTCGGTGCTTCTCGGCTAAAAAGTAACGGCACCAAAGAAGTTATACCACCATACAAAAGGAGGCTCTTGCTTTAGTGTTGGCAGTGCAACATTTTGAGGTGTATATATCATCATCAGTTCCCCCTATAACGGGTGTATAGGCCCAAAAAACCTTTATTTTCCTTCACTTTTTGAGGAACCCACAAACAGAGACTTATATGGGCCTTGTTTTCCAACCTTTAATCTTGTGATTCTTTTATGTGAAGGAGCAGAGAATGGGTTCTGAGCCATGTCTTGTGTTTAAAGTGCACGATGTGGAGTATAGATCATTATCTATTCTTTTTTGCAGTGATTTCCGGTAGCGAGTAAGATGGAACCCAAAAACCCACCCAAAGGAAAGGGCGGTTGAGCTGGAGCTGGGGGGATCGGGAAAATTCCCTAGTGTGGGGGTTTTTTGGGGGGTAGTACCTAAAGGCCATGCCTAGGTAAGGTATGCTACGTTTTTTTGGTGTGGCTGGGATGCCTCGCCTCTTTTATGTTGGGTTTTTAGGGACGTTGGACCTGAAGTTTGTATGGGGGGTTGGCAGTGAACCCCCACCTTTTGGGTCATGTCTCTTATCCAAGGGTTGTTTTGGGTTCCCGGACCTTTTAATTTTTTTTCTCCTTTTTGGATCACCAGGGGTAAACCCAGGGGCCTTTGGGAAGATTTTGTGGGTGTCGCCTGGGAGGTCCACCTTTTGGGGGTCCCTTTAATGTACTCCCCGGGGTTTTTAGGCCACAGTCCACCAAAAGATTTATGTGACTATCCCCCGTTTTTTTGGGGGGGGCTGATATTTTTCCCCTCCGTGTCTCCTGTTCTCACAAGGTGTTTTCTGGGGGAACCCGTTTTGTTTAAAAAAAAGCTGTGAGATGGGGGTATTTTAATCTGATGCTGATTTTTTAAATGAATTTAAATTTTAAAATTTTTTCTTTTTTTTTGAGCTCCCCCTGGGAAAGTACTTATGTTTATAAGTTTTTTTTGGTGGCACCCAAGTTTTTGGGCTACCCCTTTCAAAAAAAAACTGAACTTTGGTGTTTTCTTTTGAAACGGCATTCCTCAGGGGACTTTTGTACAAAGTAACTTGCCATTTTTAAGTTTGCTTGATGTAGTTTGGTAAAAATGCATCAACGTCCCGTGCCTGGCAAGCGCTGTGTTGTAATGGTGCCTTTTCCTAACACAGTTGTCTAAGGTGTGACTGTGGGGTCGTTTGGCAAGAACTTTTATCACTTTTATGTTTTGGGAGTTTCAATGTCTGCCCCAAATTTTTACCCCAGTTTGTTTTTATTGATATTTGAGTACCAAAAAATCCATGATTGTATGGGGGCATCCCCAGTTATCTTTGCCCGTTGCCCCCAGACCCTTTTATGGGGTTTATTTTTTTTTTTTTCCTTTTGGCCCCGCGGTGCCATAGGGGGCCCGCTGCAGAGCGAGACCATGGTTGGGGGGGGGGGTGTTATGCAGGGTTTTTCATGAAAGACAT
>NC_069470.1:20805376-20904936 GCF_026875155.1 Cherax quadricarinatus | reverse complement strand
GGGGCCCCACATAAGTTATGTGAAAAAAAAAAAATAGTGAAAAAAAAAAAAAAAAATTTAAAATACAAGTAAACTAAAATTTTTACCGGGTGAACGCAGTCGCCGTTTTTGCCATATAGGCTCTTTTTTCGCAAACTTCACAGCTCATATCTCGGTAAGTCGTGCAAAATTTTTTTTGTTTTTTTGGCTAAAACACTCAGAAAAATAATCTTAACATTTTCAAAAGAAAAAATATTTTTTTTCGAATATTTTGAGACATAGAATGACAGTTTCAGAAAGGGGCCTGCGACAGTCAAAGGGTAAAAAAAATGCCTGCAACTAGTGGGATGCTTGTTGATTTTAAGGCCAGAAAAAGGTTGGTTTGAGAGATTTAAGAAGTGTAGTGGCATTCACAGTGTCAAAAGGGCATGGTGAGGCTGCCAGTTCTGACAAAAAAGCAGCTGAGAAGTTTGTACAGGAGTTTAAGGATTTGCATAGACACTGGAGAATTAAAACCCCCAATAAGTTTTAATTGTGACAAAACAGGCCTTTTTTGGGAAAAGAAAATGCCAAAGAGGACCTACATCACACAGGAGGAAACGGCACTCCCCAGACACAGGCCTATTAAGGATAGGCTTACTCTCATTTTTGTAGTAATGCTAGTGGAGATTTTAAAGTGAAGCCTTTACGGGTGTTTTCACTCTGAAAACCCCCGAGTGTTCAAGAAAAACAGTGTCACCAAGAGTAATTTGTGTGTGAAAAGGGAAGGCTAACAATAAGGCATGGGTCACAAGGGAAATTTTCCTAGACTGGTTTAATGAAGTGTTTGGCCCCAGTGTAAAAAACCTCCTGGAAAATAAATTGCCACTCAAGTGCCTCCTGTCTATATCTCTGTCTAATCACTGTCTATTTGTATCTCTGTCCTCTATGTGTACTTTATAAATACAGTTATTCTACATAATGTAAATTATCTAGGATAACCCAAAAACTCTAGGCCAAGTGCTATAAAAGTTTTGTAGATATAAAACATAAATAAATGACACAAATAATAGCAGTGCCCACTTGCTCAGCAATCAGGGAGCAGCACATACACCACAAACCAACAGGTTCACTAGCCCTCCCTGAGACAGAGACAAGCAGATGGAAAGACAGACACACACAGGCAGACAGAAAGATAAGCAGAACTAACAGTCAGATAAGCAGAGCTAGGCAGACAGATAGATGTACAGATACACAGACAGATGTACTGAAAAGACAGACTGACAGACGGACATACAGAGACATGTTTGTGTGCAAGAGTAAAAAAAATATAAAAGGGAAGGTTCCTCCCTCCAGCAGCACTCATTCATCAAATGTCACTTGTTATCTGACACTTGTCATAACACCAGAATTCAAGAAGTTCATATTACACCCAGGTGCACACAGAAGGCAGAAAGACAGATAAGCTGAACTGGACAGAGAGATAAACAAACTAGGCAGACAGATAGATGTACAGATAGACAGACAGACAGATAACAGGCAGATAGACTTACAGACATACAAAGACATGTTTGTGTGCAAGAGTAAAAACATACAAAGGCAAGGGGTTTCCCCTTTAGCAGACCACATTCATCCAAAAGTCACTTATCTGACCCTTGCATAAAAACCATGCTTCAAGGAGTTTCATACTCCAGCCATTCTAAAACATTGGGTGGGACCTATAAATACTTCGTATAAAATTTCAGACAATAGTAAATACCAGGCAGGTGAAAATGTTCACCTGTCAGTGTCCCAAACAAAGATTTGGGTATGAAAAACACAAGAACATTGCAAATTGTAATATCAGAACATAAAATTATATAAAGAAAATAAAAACGAAAAAAAGGGTAAATCGCAACGCTTTTGCAAGTGGCAGACTGGATTTGCTTCAGGTGAGCACCAAAGCCAACTTCACGATCTTATACCCGGGTAAGTACTGGCCTAAATTTTTTTTTTTTGTTTTATACCACCAGAAAATACCCATCTTTTTTTTAAAACAAAACAAAAAAAAATTTTTATTTTTCAAAATTTTCGGACTCCGGGCGGGTGAGGGGTAATCTATTTTGGGGCATTTTAAAGGGGTTAATGAGCGTGTTTGATGCACCCATTTTAAGTGGTGTTGGCCAAATTGGAAGATAGCTAATGTTTCCAAGTAGGCAAAATTATTAAAATCAATTATAGCTGAATTATTAGAAGTCACTTGAAGAGCAAAATTGTTTAAATGAACCAGTATGGGTTCAGGGGAGGTTGTTCCTGCCTGAAAAATTTACTGTCTTTCTCAATAAAACATTTGAGGCAGCAGACAGTAATAAAGAATATATATTTTTATTCAGATTTAAATAAAGCCTTTGATGAGAACCTCACAAGAGATTTTAAAAAAGATGGATCATGTATGGGGGAAAAAGGGTTTAGCAGGGATAGAGGCATGGGTTACCAACGAAAAACAAGAGTTTTTCCCTTAATGGGGGCAAAACGAAGGGGGTTTGCACAGTGGGTTCCACAAGGGCAGTTTTTTAGGGCCCTCTGGTTTAAATACAGGTCACCACCATTTTATAGCTCAAAACATCACTAGTGAGGGTCGTTTTATTATGCCCCCCCAGTTTTTGGTCTCCTTTCAAAAGGATGGATATGACTCATTGGCTCGAAATCTCACGAAATTTAAAACCGATTTCAAACAAACCCAAAAACCCGGGCCGGGGTTGAACCCGCGGAAGAGAGCCAAAACTCCAGACCGCGCGTTACCCCCCCCTAGACCACACCACAAAAAGATTCGTCCAAATAGGGATATTTCTACACCCTAGGAAAAGGACCAGGGACCACGTGACCACAAATGAAAGTTTTTACAGACAACTCCACTAGCGTGGGCCCTGACGAACTCTACTCAAGTCCCCTCACTGCCGTCAACATGACTCAAAAAATCGAATGACACGATTGCAAACAAAAACCATACCCCGGCCAGATTGAACCTAGTCAAAAGCTCAAAACTCCCGACCGTCTCGTTAGCCACTAAACCCTAGCCACAATAAGATTCGTCCAACAGTATATTTTTACACCAAGGAAGGTTACACAGGCAAACCCCTGTGGGAAAAAATGCAAATTGTCATTTCGTTTTTGTGATCAGTTGACGGGAGAGAGGATTTACTAGAGTTCGTCATGGGCCCCGTAAGCTGGAATTCGCTGTAAAAAAAATTGCATTTTGTGGGCACAGTGTCCTGTGCAACCTTCCAGGTTAGAAAAATACCCCATTGGACAAACTTTTTGTGGCTAGGTCTAGTGGCAAAAGCGACGGTCCCGGGTTTTGAGACTTCTGACTGCGGGTTTTAATCCCGGCCAGGGGATGGTTTTTGCAATCGGTCTACATTTCGTAGTCATGTTATGGCATGAGGGGGGCTTGAGCTAGAGTTCCACGGCCCCCGCGCTGGGGATTCGACTGTAAAAACTTGCTTTTTTGGCACGTGGGCCCGGCTAAAACCCTTCCCATGTGTAAAATATACCAGTTGGGGCGAAACTTTTGTGGGGACTGTTAGTGGCTAACGTGCGGTCTGGAGTTTTGAGACTCTCTGACGCGGGTTCAAAACCCGGGCCGGGTAAAGGGTTTACTCATTGGAGAACATACAGAAAAACGACAAAAAAGATTTACTGATGGAATCTCCCGAATGAAATACCTCAGAGCCTTTTAATCTCCACTTTCTGGAGAGACGTAAGTGAGGGGGATATAATCCAAGGATAAGGGAAGATGGGCAAAACAAAGGGAATTAATAAAAAACTGAGGGGGGTTGAACCATGAAAAAAAAGAATAATGGGATTTAATTTGGGGAAAATTTAGATTTAGTACAGATTTTTGACCAGGGGGGAAGCTTTGGAAGGGTTTTTCCCTGAATGGGGTGATTGAAGCTAAATTTTTGATTTAGTTTTAAAACCCTTTCAGGGTCCGCCCTAGATCTTACGGCTGTTCGGTGAGGGTCCAAACCGTGGGATCTATCCCAAAAATTTTCAAAGCCCCAAACAAATTTGGGCGAAAAAAGCGCTAAATACCCTAAAAGTGAGAAAAGGGGCCCCTGCGCCGGGGGGTGCCCGTAAACAAAAAAATCAAAGGCGCCTCCATAAAATTGGGGGAAAGCCCCCCAGCCCACCCTTGTTCACCATGCCTTCGTCGCAAGCAGCTCCACTCCCCGGGAAAATTGGGACTCTCCTTTTCCCTGTCTGATATTTTCTGACACGGGAATGGAAAGGGGAAAAAAGACAAAACCCTACGCTTTAAATAAGTTATGACCCAAAAAAATTGACCGGGATATCGATAAAGTGAAAAAAAACCCCGACGATCCCACCTTCTACCTCGGTTGTGGGCACTCGTGCCCAAGGGTCGGGTGTTCCTAAACTTAAGAGAAATCAAAATTTTTTTCCCCCAGGGCCTGGCCTCGACTTCAGTAATGACGTTTAATTCCGGGACGTGGATTGTGATTTTATTGCCTCAAAAACGATCATTCGAGTAGTGATAGGGGGGAAACAATTCCCATAAAAAAAGCCCGTGGGAAAATTTTCGCCGCCCTTGCGCTGGGGTAGTGTACCCAATCTGTGCCCGGGGAAGGAGTCATCCCGGAAACACCCCGGAAAGTAAAACCCGTGGCCCTAAAAACCCTTTTTTGGGTAGTGATAGTGAGGATGTTTGGCAACCCCTTGGCAGGGAAATGGGCCCAAGGCATCAGGGGAAAGGTGTTAGGGGTGGGGGTGGTAGGGAAAAACCCCCCCATGCTGACTCCTGTGCCACGGGGGGGACCCACGCTGCTGCCCTCGTCAGTTCAAGGACAAAGGGGAGCACCCCACCCACCAGCCCGCCACAACCACCCCGAAAACCAGCCTATGATTCCATATCCACCACAAACCGAAACGGGTTTGGCACAAAACCCCCCAAATTTTGTTCCCCCAAACCCTCACCACTTTGTTTGACTCCCAAAAGGGGAAATTTTCTACCTACCCCCCCCTTGGGAAACCCAGGGCCCAAATGAACGGGAATTTTTTGAATTAAAATTCTTTGCCCCACCATTAAAGGGAAATTATTTGGTCAGAGAAATAATAATATTTTCAGTACACCAGGGAAAAATACAATCTTACACCACATTCAAGACTACACAGGTAAAAAGAAACGCTGTTGCAGAAAGTATTTGTTTTTTTGCAACAATAAGCTTAGGGTTTAAAGGGTTTTAAACCAAATATAAAAGCAACGGGTCCACAGATCGGCTAATTTGTACCCCATCCCTTCCAGTGAAAAAATACCAGGAACAGGTTTTTTTCTTACTGTTAATTTATGTTGCACTTCTCTGAAAAAACCAGGCCTGAAAGAAGTGACGGGTTATACAAGTTTAGAAATGTTTTCATGTTTTCCAAACAAAATTTCAGGATTTTATTTTTAAATCCATTCAAGATCTTGAAATTGACGAGTCTTTGATTTTTTCAAAGGTAGACTGTCATTCAAGCAGTTTTATACCAGCAAGAGGAAAACCCCTTTGGTAAAAATTGTTTGTACTCTGTAAATTGGGGACAGTGGGGCCCGGGTTGGATATTGTTGTATACACGGTTTGTAAAAAATTGAAAAAATACCAAGAAGTTATTGGGGGGTTTTCAGGTTTCGAAATTGGGGAAACATGATGGCAAACCTTAAACTTTTGGGAAGGGCCATACATTAAATACCATAACCCGGGGACCCCAAACCCATTTTCTCAGTGATTTCTGCGAGTGAAAAAAACAGATGTGGTGGTAACAAATGGGGGTTCCCAAACGAAAACATATGCCCAGGCTCAACGCAGGTGTTCATGGGAATTTACGTGCAGGTGTTTATTTCCAATGACAAACATGGCATTTCGGGGGCAGACAAACCCAGATGTCACTTGGTTTTAAAACCATTCACCGTAATGAAAAGCAAGAAAAGTGGCAAAAATTTATCCCAGTGACAATTTAACTATTCGAAAACCATGACAGTATTGATTATACACAAAACCCGCCTTGGTTTTACAAGTGGGGACATGCAGATTGGTTTTGTTGGGGAAGTGTCGTAAAGTTACAAGTGTCAAAAAACTTTTCTTCCCTCTCATGGACATTTCAATGCTGAATGCCCTAAAATATACCAAATAAAGACGGGGAACAGGGCCACCGAAAGGTGAATTTGTTTTTCTGTTTGTCAAACAACTCAAATGAAGTAAACCAGGTAACAAAACCTGCAATAAACAAGGTCCCGAAAAACATCACAATATACCCAAGGGGTTTGAGGGGAGAAGGTGATCATTTCATAATACAGCTTCCTTCAACCCCAAAAAAAAATTTTCTCAGAAAAGATGCATTGTCTGTGCACAAACAAAACGACGGCAACAAAGACCAAAGAAACTCGGGTTTTTGTGTGAGGAATGTAAGGTGCCCTCTGTGCAAGGTTTCCTTTTTTTCAAAGGAGTTCCACAAGCCCAGTAGTTCTAAAACCCTGTCCCCGATTGTAAATATGTTTAAAAATATGATTTGAACTTTTGTATTATAAAATATTTTTTGCATGTTTTTAGTAATAAACAACAGTGGGGAAACAAAAATGATAATTTAAATTTATGCGGGTTTTGTGTTCAATACAGTGGTATAAATATAATCAATTATATACAGTTTGGTCTCTCAGGCCCCCAAATTTAGTAGGAATAAGAAAAAAATTGGAAAAAAAAAGAAAAAACCCAAATAAAAAAAACAAAAATTTAAAATAATACGCGTAAGTGGGGAATTTTGTCGATGTTGCCCGCCACCCCATCATTTTCTATAAACTTCTTGGAAATGTACTCGGTAATACTGATCAATTCTAATTTTTTTTGGGTTTTTAAAATTCCCTTTACAAAAAAAGCTCTTTAAAATTTTTGTAAGAAAAAAAAATTTTTTTTTTTTTTTAAAAATTTTTTGGACACTGGGCATGACTTCAGATTTTGGCCTTTTGGGCCCGGGAAAATGTTTTTAAAAAAAGATTGGGGAAAAATAGAGTAGGGGGGGGCTGGGTTTGATTTTGCCATGATATGGGATTTTAATTTATGGGTGTTTTTGGGGAGGGGGGTGTTTTCGATAAGGACCTCCTTTTTATGGGGCCCATAGGCCTTCTGCAGTGTTCCCCCCATTTTTATGCCGAAAGGAGGAACACTGCGGGGAAAGGGCCCCTTGCCCAACTCACAAGTCCTTTAAAAAACTTTTCCCACAAAAAAAATATTTTTCCAACCCAATTTTTTAATGCTACCCAATTTGATAAATTTTATTTACTAAAGTGTAATCCCCCCTAAAAATTTAACACCTCTCACCCCATGTATTTATCTGACCTAAAATTTTTAAAATAACCCCGGTTAAGCTTCGATAAACCCAAAATAAATAGGGTTGGGCAGCTGGGAATTTTAAAGGGTGTGAAAAATTTAAAGAAAGTTTGGGAAACCCGTGAAGGGGAAAATGTGAATGGGAGGGGGGCCTGTACTTCATGATATGAAGCCAAGGATTCTGTTTGCTTTTTAAAGTGAAAACTTTCAAATGCTGTCTTGGTTTCAGTTTTCAGTGGGCCCATCCCTTTTGTGGGTTTTTTTTTCCCCTCATTTCATTGGTTTTGTATTATATACCAATTTTTGTACTACACCACCCCTCCCCCCCTGCCTATATATAGCCGTCCTGCTCCACTTTTGGTTAGTGGGACTTTGTCCCTGTCCAAGTTGGAAACCCAAATTCGTCCCTTAAACTTCTCTCCCTTTTTTGTGGGGGGTTTTTTTGTGTAAACTTCCAGTCACGGTATTGGGGCCTTTTTTGTTTTAATTTTCCCCTCATCGCTGGATTTAAAACTTTTGAAAGGAGGAAAAAAAGCAGAAAGGGCCCACTGGCCCCCTAAAAGGGAGGTCCTTATCAAAATGACTTCTCCCAAGAATTTTAACCCCATACCAATGACATAATCAAACCCAACCCCCCCCACCATATTTTTGTTCAATCTTTTTTTAACCCCTTTGACTGTTTACGCCTATAAATTCGTCTTTGCACCACTTTTTCTGGTAGCAAATACGATCAATTCTACGGCTTCAAATCAGTGGGAAAAGCCTGGTAGGCCTACATAGAGGAAGGGGTTCAGGGGTGGGTGGCACCTGTGAAAAGAATCGGGAAAATCAGTGGTGCTTTGTGGGAACGCCATTTGGTAGTCCCATTTTCACCATTTTGCCGGGGCCCTGGGGGGTGCCTGGTGGCTAAAGCCCCCCCTTCAAATGGGGGCCCGGGGGGTTTCGTTTCCCGGCGGGTGGAAACTTTTTCGAAACGTTTTTTTACACCTGTTGTCCTGTTCACCTAGAGCAATAGGTCCCTGGGTGTTAGTCGACTGGGTAGGTAAAATTCCGGGGGGAAAAGTTTAAAGGCCCCCAATGGAAATAAAGTTAGACAGTCCCGATGACGCACTGACTTTCTGGGTTATCCTGGGTGGAAACCCCTCCGGGGTTAAAAATCCGAATGAAATTTTATCTTATCTTATTTATCTTATCTTACCATCCCTCGAGAGGAAGTACCTCATCCTCGGCGGTTTTGAAGGGTCTTTTTTTCCCCAAAGTGATGCCAACAGTGATGGAAGTGTCAGTGACAATGAATTCTATGGTTTTCAAGTGAGTGTGCCCGAAAAAATGCCAGGATGGTAATTGTGAAAAAAAAACCCAGATGCCCACAACCTTCCCCCTCTGGTGTGGGCTGGCTTTCTGTTCAATTCACCTGTAAGGGTGAAAGAGGAAAATTCTTGGCCCCTGTACAAAGACCCCGATGTTTGCAGGAAATGATAGTGATTTGATAGTGATTTTCAGGTTTTGAAAACAGTTCGTTGTGACAGTTAGGGTGAATATTCCCCCGTGAAACAACCTTTGGGCAAACTAGCGTGCGGTCTTGTAGTGTGTCATATGTGCTCCAAGGGGAAGGAAAAACTCTGGGAGCAATCCCAGGCCCTACACCATGACCGATAGTTTAAGTGACGATATTGTTACGATGGGATGAAAGATGTGGTGAGGCGCGGCGTGGTGGAGATAGTGATGGGGGTACGCCCCCTGTGGCACCCAGGGGCCAAGTTACTACCCATCTGTGATTGCAAACAAACAAAAAGCCTACCCAAACCCCACACCCCAAAACCTACCAACCCAAAACCAAAACCACGTTTCATACCAGAACCACCCGCAGACCACATCTGGGATTGGCAGGTACGTGTTTTAATTTTGTTCCAAATCCCCCCTGTTTGAGAAACCAAAGTGGAAAAAAGCCATCTGTCCACTTGGGAACAATGCAAGTGAATGGAAAGCTTTGAGTTATTTTTTGATGAACCCCCGATGGACTCTTGTCAGGGAAACCCAAAAAACTTTAGTAAACCCTGGCAAAATACAGTTTCTACCAAGATAACGGCTACACAAATGGAAGGACATAAATGTGGCAGAGATTTTACCTGTTTTGCCCAATAATGCTTTTGCCCCATGGTATAAGCCCTGTCATATATGGGTAACAGAAGCCTGATTTTAAGCTCCAAAAGTTTAAGTGACATTTATAGGTGTCAATCGTTTTTTGTTCTGTTATGTATGTTACACATTTTGCAAAACCAGGCCTGACAGAAATGACAGGTTGTATTGATCGAAATGTGTTTATGTAATGAAACAAAGTGTGCATGTTTTTTTATCCCCTTTAGGAAGCTTTTTATTGATGAGTTTTGTTTTTTTCAAAGGAAGATCTTCAAACAATATTACCCAAACAGAGGAAAGCTTTTGGTATAAAGTTATTTGTACCGTATGATTGCAGAAGTGGTCGTTTTGGAATCACTGTGTACATGGCAGTAATACTTGAGAGATACCAGGAAGTTATTGGGTATCTCTGTGATGTGGTTTAGAACAATGATGGAACCATATCTTGGTTTGGGGCATATGTTATTTACTGTTAAACTGTTTTCATGCCCCTTACTCAGTGATTTCTTGCGAGTGAAATTGACAGAACGTGTGTGGCACAGTGCATGTTTATTCATAAATCATTGGCAATGTTATCGCTGGCACTCGCAGAAGTGAGGTACAAGCCTTTGCTGCCAATGACATCATGGCATTTCTGTGGCATGACAAACATGATGTCACATTGTTGACATTAGTTCACTGAAACGAAATGGCACACACTGGCAGGCACAACAGAGAGACCAATGAACCCATTCTAAAGCCTGCAGATGTTTTACCTGGAGTTTACCTGGAGTGAGTTCCGGGGGGTCAACGCCCCTGTGGCCCAGTCTGTGACCAGGCCTCCTGGTGGATCAGAGCCTGATCAACCAGGCTGTTGCTGCTGGCTGCACGCAAACCAACGTACGAGCCACAGCCCGGCTGATCAGGAACTGACTTTAGGTGCTTGTCCAGTGCCAGCCTGAAGACTGCCAGGGGTCTGTTGGTAATCCCCCTTATGTGTGCTGGGAGGGGGGGCAGTTTGAACAGTCTCGGGCCCCTGACACTTACTGTATGGTCTCTTAACGTTAGTGACACCATGCTTTTCATTGGGGGGAATGTTGCATCGTCTGCCAGTCTTTTGTCTTTCGTAGTGAGTGATTTTCGTGTGCAAGTTCGGTTACTAGTCCCTCTTTAGGTTTTTCAAGGTGTATATATTCATGTATCTCTCCCTCCTGCGTTCCAGGGAATACAGGTTTAGGAACTCAAGCGCTCCAAGTAATTGAGGTGTTTTATCTCCGTTATGCACGCCGTTGAAAGTTCTCGTACATTTTCGTAGGTCGGCAATTTCACCTGCCTTGAAAGGTGCTGTTAGTGTGCAGCATATTCCAGCTAGATAGAAACAAGGGACTGAAGAGTGTCATCATGGGCTTGGCCTCCTAGTTTGAAAGGTCTCAATATCCATTCCTGTCATTTTTCTAGCAGATGCGATGATACATGTTATGGTCCTTGAAGTGAGATTCCTCCGACATAATCACTCCCAGGTCTTTGTCGTTGGTGTTTTGCTCTATTTTGTGGCCAGAATTTGTTTTTGTACTCTGATGAAGATTTATTTCCTCATGTTTCCATATCAGAGTAATTGACTTTCTCACGTTGAACTTCATATTGTTTTCTGAGCCCACGAAAGATTTGGTTGATGTCTGCCTGGCGCCTTGCTAGTGTCTGCAATGGAAGACAATGTCATGCAGATTCGGGTGTCTCAGCATGGACGACACGGTGCTGTGGCTGAATCTTGTCTATGTCGGATATGAGGATGACGGACAAGATGGGAGCTGAAGTAACTGTGCATTGTGGGAACAGAGCTTTTCACCGTGCTGGCCTCGGACTTTACTCTGTTGACGATACTCTCTGTGTTCAGATAGTAGGAAAATTATAGATTCCATCGACCGGGATTTTCCTGTTATTCCTTTAGCACGCATTTTGTGCGCTATTACGCCATGGTCACACTTGTCGAAGGCTTTTGCAAAGTCTGTATATATTATATCTGCATTCTTTTTGTCTTCTAGTGCATTTAGGACCTTGTCGTAGTGATCCAATAGTTGAGACAGATTGTCATGGACTACAACTTCAATATGCGCATAGTGGACAAATGTGACATGCAGATTGGGTTTGCTGATTGTGTACGCAAGAATTATAAGTGGTATATGAAACTTTTTTTCCATCTTGTTGATATCTCCATGCTAAATGCTTGTAACATATACAAGTTGAGGGCCAACAAAACACCAAAATATGGTGAATTTTGTTTGTTCAGTCAATCGACAAATTATCGTTTAAGGCACCAGGGAGGCATCACTGCACTAGACCAGCGCCCATTGAAGATTACCCGCACGCCATATCGTTTCAGGCCTGGTGATCACTTTTACCTATACTACTGCCTCCTACTGCTTTCAAGGACAAATGCTCAGAAGAGGTGCTTTTTGTTGTGCACATACCTCAAAATGCCTACCAAACACGCAGGAGACACTCGTTTTATGTGTGAGGAGTGTCAAGTGCCACTCTGCATACCCATGTTTCAAGAGTTCCGCAAGCTGCTTTTCTTACAGCAGTTCTAGGTACGTGGTTCAGAGAGTGTACATATGTATATATTTATGGAACAATTGTAATAAACAATGTTTTGTATTATTTGTTTGTGTAAACAAATTTTATACACAAACTAATAGTGATAAAGTTTGTTCAGTTATTGTGTTGTAAACAATGAGTGTATATTTGAACAATGCACCTTACTTTGGTCTCACAGGCCATATAAGTTACTTGGAAAAGAAAAATATTGGAAAACACAAGAAACCTTCGAATTCTAGCAAATAAAAGATTACAGGGTGGGCGGTATTCGCCGCTGTTGCCGTACGGAGCTCACTTTCTGCTAACTTTGCGCCTCTATATCTCGGTAAGTACTGATGGCAAAAAAATTTTTTTAGGCTTAAAACACTCAGTAAAATAATCCTAACATTTTCATGAAAAAAAAATAATTTTTTTTTTTAATATTTGGCGACATAGAATGACAGTTTCAGAAAGGGGCCTGTGACAGTCAAAGGGTTAAAGCTGCCCAAATTCCTAAACTCGATCACCCTACTGGGAAGATTGTTGCATGCATCCACAACTCTGTTAGAAAACCAGTACTTACCTATGTCCTTTCTAAATCTAAATTTATCCAACTTAACCCTCAAATGGTCCAAACGTATATATACGTTCTTACGCATAGTGCCCCGCCCCAAACATATTTATACATTTTATTTTTCCTGCCTCCATATTTTGGCATGATTGCCCTGAGATGCCTGGTCAGCACAGAATGGGTCTTAACACTCGGTGTGCACCATATTAACCCTTTCAGGGTCCGTCCCGTAGATCTACAGCTTTACGGTGAGTGTCCAAACCGTAGATCTACGACATGAGCTCAGCTCACTCTGATAAACTGTGAGTGGTACATTTGGGCCTAGATATGAGAGAATACATCTATGTGGTATGTGTGCACCACATAAAACAGATCCTGCAGCACACTGTGTATAATGAGGGAAAAAAACTGAAATCATGATTTTTCGATTAAAACAGCAACTTTGCAGTGTTTTTTCGTATGTTTTTTATAGTTGTATTTGCGATTTCTTGGTCTCATTTGATAGAATGGAAGACATATTACAGAAATAGAGATGATTTTGATTGGTTTTAGCACTGGAAATGGCTTGAAACTGAGCTCAAAGTAGCGGAAATGTTAAATTTTTGCCGATATTCAAGAGTAAACAAACGACCTCACACGTCTAATACACGTCAGCTGGTGGGTCTAATATACATTCACAAATATGGTGATGATATTTATACAATTATTACAGTATTGCATAACAGTAAATCTTCTATTTTTTGGTGTGAATAAAAATTCATTATGTGAATAAAAAATCAAAATGGAATTTATTTGTAAAGCCTCAAAACATAACTAATGAACAGAGGAAATGTTAGTTTAGTGCCAGGAATACCTACATTGTTTATTCTGGACCCTATTTTGAAATTGGAATATTTTGAACTTTGTGTTAAATTGGCCAAATTAACAATTTCCGATCACTTTGTTTTGTAGTTGAAACAGTTGACTTGGCGATTTCTTGTGCTCAATCGATAGAATAGAAGTAATACTAGTGAGATTTCTTGTGCTCAATCGATAGAATAGAAGTAATACTAGTGAAATAGCTAAGAATTTGGTTGATTGGAATAATGTAATTGGCCTAAAATGGGAGTCAAAGTCGGCAAAATCGCCGATTCGTAAATATTGCTGAAACATCAAAATTCGCGAGAGCATAATTTCGTCAATTTTCCACCACATTTCGTACTTTTTGTTTTATTACCTTCACAAAAAGATTCTCTACGATTTCATAAGAAAAAATAACAAATTTTTTTTTTTTAAATTCTTGGACACTGGTGCGTGACTCCAGATTTGGGCCTTGGACCCTGAAAGGGTTAAAAAAATCTGGGAACACTTAGTACCTTGTGGGAGCGCCAGTTAAATTGAGCGTCAGCTAGAGCAAACAGTGTAGCAAACACCAAGGAATCACTGATGTAATGTCATATTAACACTCCTCTTTTAAGAGAAAAGTGATGTTAACCCCAAGTTTAGGGTCTGTTGATCTCTGTCTATCTCTATCTCTGTATCTCTGTCTATCTCTATCTTTGTCTCTGTCTACCTCTGTCTGTCTCTGTCTCTATCTGTCTTTGTCTATCTGTCTCTGTATCTCTTTTAATCTGTCTCTCTCTTTCTATCTGTCTATCTCTGTCTCACAGGTACACATAAATACAAGTATGCAAAGTGTAAATTACCTAGGATAACCCAAAAAATCAAGACAAAGTGCTATACTCTGCTTGAAGATATTAGTAAAGGTGATGATGCAGTCTTATGGCTCTCTCTGAGACAGAGAGCTAGATGGACAGACAGAACATAAAAACATAAGAATGGAGGAACACTGCAGAAGGCCTATTGGCCCATGTAAGTCAGGTCCTAATCAAAACAACCTCTACCCAAAGCTACCCAAGAATTTACTCCCGTACCCAATGACACCAATCAAACCCAGCCCCTCCCACTCATATATTTGTCCAATCTCTTTTTAACCCTTTGACTGTTTCAGTCATATATATACATCTTACAAGCCACCGTGTTTGACGTATATATACTCATAAAATCTAGCGGCTTCAAATCAAGCAGGAGAAAGCTGGTAGGCCCACATGTGAGAGAATGAGTCTCTGTGGTCAGTGTGCACCATATAAAAAATCCTGGAGCATGCAGTGCATAATGAGAGAAAAAAAAACTCCGATCGTTTTTTAACCCTTTGAGGGTCGACAGGCCCTCTCCAAAACTCGTTCTCAGGGTCGGCCAAATTTAAAAAAAAAAAAAAATTATTTTCTCTTATGAAAAGATAGAGAATCTTTTCCCGATCATAAAGACACCAAAAGTTTGAAATTTGATAGAAAACTTACGGAATTATGCTCTCGCAAAGTTAGCGGTCTCGGCGATGTTTACGCATCGGCGATTTTGCCCACTTTGAGCCCCATTTTCGGCCAATTTCACTGTACTAGTCGACAAAAAACATGAATATTTCGATAGAACTCCATTTTTTCTATCGAATGGGTGCAAAAAAACCACTTATTTATAAAAATTCTACTATCCAGTACAGTGGTCAGAATTTACAATTTTGCCAATTTTCACACAAATTTCAAAAGATGCCAATTTCCGAATAGGGTCCAGAATAAACAAGAAAGACTTTCCTGGCACTAAAATGACATTCCTCTAGTCATAAGTCATGTCTAAAGGGCCCCTCTTATATTCTTTTGCTTCCACTTTGAATTTTTATTTTCACAAAAAATATAAGATTTACTGTATGCAGACTACTGCATTAGTGTAAAAAATGGTATAAATATTATTGGTGCACTTGAAAGAATATTAGACTCACCATTGACGTGTATTGCACGCTTGGCACGATTTGTTTACTTTTGAACTTTGGCAAAAATCGAACATTTCCTGCTACTTTGAGCTCATTTCCAAGGCACCTTTCTTTGTAAAACCAGTCAAAATCATCTCAATTTCTGTAATATGTATTCCATTCTATAAAATGAAACAAAAAAAACTAGAATACACAATAAATACCATACGAAAAATACACTGCAAAGTCGCTGATTTATTCAAAAAAAATGGTAAAAGTTTTTTTTTTCTCATTATGCACTGTGTGCTGCAGGATTTTTTTTAGACTGTGCACACTGACCACATAGACCCATTCTTTCATATGAAGGCCTACCAGCTTTCTCCCACTAGAATTTGAGGCCGCTAGAATTTATGAGTACTAGTACGTCAAAAACCCCTACGCGTAAGACGTACTAGTACGACGAAAACCCTCAAAGGGTTAATTAAAATGCCAATTTTGTGGTCAATTTTCGTATAGTATTTATGGTTGTATTCTCATTTTCGTGGTCTCAATTGATAGAATGGAAAACATGTTATAGCAATAGAGGTGATATTGATTGGTTTTACTATGAAAAGAACCTGGAAATGGAGCTCAAAGTAGGGGAAATGTTTGATTTTTGCTGATGTTCAAAAGTAAATAATTGATGTCATTGCCCAATAAATGTCCAACTAGCCATTCTAATATGCAGTCATGAATGGGCTGACATTATTTGTACAATTATTACATTATTGCAGTAGTCTGCATAACAGTATATCTTCTTACTTTGAAATTTTCATATTTTTTAATTTTCATGAAACTGGCCAAATTACAAATTTCTGACCACATTATTGAGCAGTTGAAATCGGTAAATGGGCAGTTTCTTGTACTCAATCGATAGAAAAAATGGAGTTCTAAAGAAATAGCTATGATTTTGGTTGACTAGAACAATGGAATTAGTGAAAAATAGAGCTCAAAGTGGGCAAAATCGCCAATTTGTAAATATTGCCAAGGTCGCTAACTTCGTGAGCGCGTAATTCTGTCAGTTTTCCATCAAATTTTGTTCTTTTGGTGTCATTACAATCGGGAAAAGATTCTCTATCATTTCATAAGAAAAAATAATTTTTTTTATCAAATTTTGTGACACCAGAAGACTCCTCAGGATTGAGGGTTGCGACAGTCAAGGGGTTAAAGCTACCCAAGGTCCTAGCCTCGGTCACCCTACTGGGAAGATTGTTCCATGCATCCACAACTTTGTTAGAAAACAAGTACTTACCTATGTCCTTTGTAAATCTAAATTTTTCCAACTTAAATCCATTATTTCTGGTTTTACCTGGTTCAACACCCTCAGTACTTTATTAATATCTCCTTTGTTTATGCCCGTCATCCACTTATACACTTCAATGATATCTCCCCTCATTCTATGTCTCTCCAGAGATTGGAGATTCCTTACACAGTAAATCATTTTAGTCATTCTTCTCTGTATGTTGTCCAACGAGTCTATATCCATCCTATAGTAAGGAGATCAAAACTGAGCGGCATAATCCAAATAGGGCCTCACTCGTCAGGTATAGAGATGTAAAATAACTTTTGGACTTCTGTTACTTATACTTCTAGAGATAAATCCTAGTAATCTGTTAGCCTTTTTGTGCACACTAAGGCACTGCTGCCTTGGCTTTAGATTTCTGCTTACCATGACTCCTATGTCTTTTTCACATTCTGTATGATCAAGCTCTACTTCACGTAGTTTATAGCTTCGAGGGATATTTTCATTACCAAGGACCTTACACTTATCCACATTGAAATTCATCTGCCATTTTTCAGACCAAGACATTAATTTGTCCAAAGCCTCCTGGAGTTCATTGCTATCCTCCTCAGAATGAATTATACAGCCTATCTTTGTATCATCAGCAAATTTACTCATGTCACTCGTAATCCCTTCATCAAGGTCATTAATGTGAATTATGAACAAGAGAGGGCCTAAAACTGATCCTTGTGGAATGCCACTAGTGACTAATCCCCATTCAGATTTGACCCCGTTAATAGAAACTCTCTGCTTTCTATTGGTAAGCCATGCCTCTATCCATGCTAGAATTTTACCTCCTATACCATGAGCTGCCACTTTTCTTAAGTCTCTTGTGAAGTACTCTATCGAAGGCTTTACTAAAATGCAAATTAACAATATCATATTCTTTATCACTGTCCACTGCCTCAAATGTTCTACTGAAGAACGTCAGTAAATTTGTCTATCACTGTCCACTGCCTCAAATGTTCTATTGAAGAACGTCAGTAAATTTGTCAGGCAGGAACAACCTCTCGTGAACCCATGCTGAGATTCATTAATCAAATTATGATCTTTAAGGTGACTTCTAATAATGCCAGCTATAGTTGATTCTAATAACTTGCCCACTATAGATGTCAGGCTTATTGGACAGTAATTTGAAGGAGTGGACTTATCCTCTGATTTGAATATAGGAACCACATTAGCCATCTTCCACAACTCTGGCACAACACCAGTAAGGATAAATGCATTAAACACTTGTTAATGGCTGACTAAGCTACATCTTGCATTCCTTAAGTACACTGGAAAGCAACTCATCGGGTCCTGGGGACTTATTTTGCTTCAGTTTGTCTATCTGTTTGATAACCATGTCCCTTGTGACAGCAATATTAGTTAATTTAAATTCATCAGGAACTGAATAACTCTTAATTTCTGGAATCTCATTTATGTCTTCCTGTGTAAAAATTTACAAAAAATAATCATTAAATAAGGAACACATTTCCAGTTCGTTATCTCTCAGCTGTCCATTCCCAATTTTCAGAGGTCCTACTTTTTCCTTCACCTTCATCCTATACACCTGAAAGAACCCCTTCAGATTGGTCTTTGATTCATTAGCACTCTAGTTTCATAGTCACATTTAGGCTTTCTAATCCCCATTTTTACTTCTCTTTTAAGCTGAACATATTGGTCAGTAAGGTTAACCTCTCCTCTTCTGATGTGCCTATAAATTCCCCTTTTCTCCCCTAATAGATGCTTTAGACTCCTGTTAACCCATTTGGGATCGTTATTTTTTTATTTTTATTATCACACCGGCCGATTCCCACCAAGGCAGGGTGGCCCGAAAAAGAAAAACTTTCACTATCATTCACTCCATCACTGTCTTGCCAGAAGGGTGCTTTACACTACAGTTTTTAAACTGCAACATTAACACCCCTCCTCTCTCTGGGGAATGTATATACTCTGAGCACAGTGTACATTATTAATTAAGAAAAATACAGTGGTCCCTCAATAATCGTCCGGCCTGAAAGTTGTCCATTTCGGAAATAGTCCTGTTTTTTCACCAAAATATTGGCTCGGAAATGGTCCGGTAACTCGCTAATAGTCCTAATAGTCCTTCGTCCCGGACGCGTACTCACGCTCTGAGCCGCCTCGGCCTTTCCTTCCCAGCCAGTGTGCCATTGTTTACCAGTGAGTGACGGTCCCCTCACATGCTCCTACGAAATATTTCATGATATTCCATTGATTTTAGTGCTTGCAAGTGCTAAATAAGCTACCATGGCTCCAAATAAAGCTTCTAGTGCCAGCCCTTTGGTAAAGAATGTGAGAAACACATAATTTATGAAAAAGTTTGTAGAAAAATACAAAGATGGTGGTGGTAGAGTGGAAGCAGTTGTGAGTGGTTGATGAACATAAGAAAGGAGGATCACTGCAGCAGGCCTGTTGGCCCATGCTCGGCAGGTCCTTTACAATTCATCCCACTAACGAAACATTTTCCCAACCCAGTCCTCAATGCTACCCAAGAAATAAGCTCTGATAACTCTATCCACGCATTTGGGACTTGCAAATGAGCGGATAGAGTTATCAGAACTTATTTCTTGGGTAGCATTGAGGACTGGGTTGGGAAAATGTTTCGTTAGTGGGATGAATTGTAAAGGACCTGCCGAGCATGGGCCAACAGGCCTGCTGCAGTGATCCTCCTTTCTTATGTTCATCAACCACTCACAACTGCTTCCACTCTACCACCACCATCTTTGTATTTTTCTACAAACTTTTTCATAAATTATGTGTTTCTCACATTCTTTACCAAAGGGCTGGCACTAGAAGCTTTCTTTGGTGGTAGTGATGGTGGTAGAAGGTAGTAGTGATGTCAGTGGTGACCTGTACTTTGAGTGGTGACCTGTACTTAACTCAGTGGTGACCTGTACTTAACTCAGTGAAGAAGTGTCTTGTTTGCTCCCGTGGACTGAACCAAGATGCCCTCCATCAAGCAACTTTACCAGCAACTTAAGGAAGAATTGAGGGCAGCGAAGATGGAGATATGGCGATTGACCGAGGAAAACAAGAGGATTCGTAGTAGTCCTCCTGTTTCGAGTCCTCAGGTCAAGAAGGGATCGTGGTCAGTGGCTGGACAGCAGGGGACGATGAAGTTGACGATCAAGAAGACGAATGGAAAGCCAGAAACGATGAAGAAGAAAGAGACTGCTGTGGAAACTCCTGTGGAAACCTCCAACGCATTCTCGGTGCTACCCGACGAATGTGAGTCTACTACTGGGATCGTCACAACGAACGACAACAAGGAAGGTAAGAATATTGTTGTTGTTGGGGATAGCCAGGTTAGATACATGGATAGGGCATTCTGCTTGAAGGACAGGAGTAGGAGACAAAGGGTATGCTTTCCTGGGGCTGGGATGGAGGACATTGTTAGCCGGCTTGACAACATCATGAACGGTAATGGGATCAATCCTATTATTTGCCTCAGTGCTGGAGGCAATGATGTAGGCAAGCGTAGAAGTGAGGATTTAGTTAGAAAGTTCAGGACAGCTATAGACATGATTAGGAAGAAGGGGGGGTGCCCTGTTATATGTGGCATTTTGCCAAGAAGAGGTGTTGGTAATGAATGGTTGTCCAGAGCAATTGGTATTAATTGTTGGCTGGATAAACACTGTAAGGATAATGCAGTACCATTCATTGACAACTGGGACAACTTCTATGGCCGAAATGACATGTATGCCAGGGATGGGGTTCACTTATCCAGGGCAGGTGTAGATTTTCTTGCTAACTCAGTTGAGGGGGTTGTTAGGACTTTAAACTAGGATTAGTTAGAGGTATGGGTTTAGAAATGATTAATAATGAGTATGGATATATTGACTTATGCTCTGATATTAAGAATCTTAATAGTAACTGTCATGGAGTAACTCTGGGTAATGATAATTTCAGAAATTGTGTAAAAAAAAGATGAATAGGAAAAATGTGCAGAAGAAAAAACATATGATGGTATTTTATGCTAACAGTCGAAGTGCAAGAAATAAAATTAATGAACTACGTTTGGTAGCATATGCTGGGAACTTTGATATCATTGCATTAACTGAAACGTGGTATGATTTAAAGAGTCGGGATATGACTGCTGATTTGTAATATTCAGGGATTTAAGTTGTTCAATGTGGATAGATGTAATGGGAAGGGGGGAGGAGTTGCATTGTATGTTCGAGAAAAATATTAATTGTTGCATAAAAAACAGGTATAAAAATGATGGAGCAGTAACAGAGTCTGTTTGGGTAGAGTTAGTGGAGGGCCCAAGAAAAACTAATTCTAGGTGTAATATACCGACCCCCAGGCTTGGATCACGATAGAGGGAGACTTCTTTGGGACGAAATTGTTAGGGCTTCTGGACACAGTAACATAGTCATAGTAGGGGACTTTAACTTTAGCCAAATTGACTGGAATTCTTTGACAGGGAATCTAGAGTCCAGTGACTTCATGGAAACAGTTCAGGACTGTTTTCTGAACAGAGTGTAACTGAGCCTACCAGGGGTAATAATTTGCTAGCCTAGTCTTGTCAAATAAGGAAACACTCGTGAATAATCTGGAGATCACTGAAGAGCTTGCCCCAAGTGATCACAAATCCATTACCTTTAGCATTAATTGGGAATGCAAGAATAATGATAATACAGTAAAAATCCCTGTTTTCGTTCTGCCGATTATAATGGACTTAGGGAACATCTGTCTAATCTTGATTGGGGTTATCTAGCTAATGATTTTATTGACGTAATCATACTTATGAATATGAAGGGATCTGCTTTTATGATTGTTTTTTTTAATAATGTAACAGTGCCCAGAGTATATACTTCCCCAGAGAGAAAATTTGGTCTAATAAAACGATCCAAATGGGTTAACAGGAGGCTAAAGCATCTATTAGGGGAGAAAAGGGGAATTTAAGGCGCATCAGAAGAGGAGAGGTTAACCTTACTGACCAATATGTTCAGCTTAAAAGAGAAGTAAAAAAGGCGATTGGAAAGGCTAAACGTGACTATGAAATTAGAGTTGCTAATGAATCAAAAGGGCTAATCCAAGGGGTTCTTTCAGGGGTATAGGACGAAGGTAAGGAAAAAGTAGGACCTCTGAAATCTGGGAATGGACAGCTGACGGATAATGAACTGGAAATGTGTTCCTTATTTAATGACTATTTTTTTTGTCATTTTTTACACAGGAAATGAAATGAGAATTCCAGTAATTAACAATTTTTATTCCCCGATGAAAAATTAAGTTAACTAATAACGTCCCCGAGGGACATGGTTTTTTTTAAACAATAACAAACTGAAACAAAAAAGTCCCCGGGGCCCATGATTTTTTTTTCAAGGGGAAATTAAGGAATCAAGATGGAGCTTAGTCAGCCCCTTAACGAGGTTTCAATCTCCACCTTCCAGGTTTTGCCAAGTTGGGAAGATGGGTAATTTGGGGTTTCCATATTCAAAACAGGGGGTAATCCACTCCTTCAAATTTTCCGTCCAAAAGCCTGACATCAATGGGCAATTATTTGAATCAATTATGCGACATTATCAAACACCCTTTAAGAGCATAACTTGATAAAAGAATCTCAGCAGGATTCACAAGGGGGTTCCCCCTACAAACTTTTCTGCCGTTCTTCAAAAGAACATTTTGAGGCAGTTGACATGAAAGGAATATGAATTGTTTTATTTGGATTTTAGTAAAGCCTTCGACAGAGTACCTCACAAGAGACTCTTGAGAAAAGTGGCAGCTCATGGTATAGGAGGTAAAGTTCTAGCATGGATTGAGGCATGGCTTACCAATAGAAAGCAGAGAGTTACCATTAATGGAGTGAAATCTGAATGGGGATTAGTCACTAGTGGCGTTCCACAAGGATCAGTTTTAGGCCCTCTCTTGTTCATAATTTACATTAATGACCTTGATGAAGGGATTACTAGTGACATGAGTAAGTTTGCTGATGATACAAAGATAGGCCATCTAATTCACTCTGAGGAGGATATCAATGAACTCCAGGACGATTTGAACAAATTTATGTCTTGGTCTGAAAAATGGCAGATGAAGTTTAATGTGGATAAGTGTAAGGTACTTGCCCTTGGTAATGAAAATAACCCTCGAAGCTATAATCTAGGTGAAGTAGAGCTTGGTCATACAGAATGTGAAAAAGACTTGGGAGTCATGGTAAGCAGAAATCTAAAGCCAAGACAGCAGTGCCTTAGTGTGCGCAACAAGGCCAACAGATTACTTGGATTTATCTCAAGAAGTATAAGTAACAGAATGTTAAGTAAGACACATATGCAACAGTTAGGTATCTTTATTACGAAACGTTTCGCCTACACAGTAGGCTTCTTCAGTCGAGTACAGAAAAGTTGAGAGAAGCAGAAGAGACTTGAAGACGATGTAATCAGTCCATCACCCTTAACTTTTCTGTACTCGACTGAAGAAGCCTACTGTGTAGGCGAAACGTTTCGTAATAAAGATACCTAACTGTTGCATATGTGTCTTACCTAACAACCTGTCGGTATTTTATACCATTTTAATGTTCAATAAGTAACAGAAGTCCAAAAGTTATTTTACAGCTCTATACATCACTAGTGAGGCCTCATTTAGATTATGCTGCTCAGTTTTGGTACCCTTACTACAGGATGGACATAGACTCATTAGAGAACATACAGAGAAGAATGACTAAAATGATTTACTGTGTAAGGAACCTCCCGTATGAAGATAGACTTAAAGCCTTAAATCTCAACTCTCTGGAGAGGCGTAGAATGAGGGGAGATATCATTGAAGTGTATAAGTGGATGACGGGCATAAACAAGGGAGACATTAATAAAGTACTGAGGGTGTTGAACCAGGTAAGAACCAGGAATAATGGATTTAAGTTGGATAAATTTAGATTTAGAAAGGACATAGGTAAGTACTGGTTTTCTAACAGAGTTGTAGATGCGTGGAACAGTCTTCCCAGTGGGGTGATAGAGGCTAGGACCTTGGGTAGCTTTAAGAAGAGACTGGACAAATATATGAGTGGGAGGGGCTGGGTTTGATTGGTGTTAAGGGGTACGGGAGTTATTTCTTGAGTAGCTTTTAGGTAGATGTCGTTTTGATAAGGACCTGCCTCGTATGGGCCAGTAGGCCTTCTGCAGTGTTCCTACATTATGTTCTTATGTGGTAGAAGGTAGCAGTGATGGTGGTAACAGTTGTAATAGTGGTAGTAGGTCACAGTGATGGTGGTAGTGGGTTCCTTCTTTAGTGATTCAGTGATTCTACCAATTCCTCCAATGTTGGAAATAAATGGTATAAAATACCGACACAATGGGAATATAAACACAAATGCAGTATAATGTGATCCTTTATTGACAACGTTTCACCCACACAGTGGGCTTTTTCAAGTCACACACGGATCTACCTGGGGTTGGAAGGTACGAGAGTATTTATAGTCATGTTCAGAATGTTGAGGTCAGGTGGAGAATGCTGCATCTGATGATCTACCGGGTGGGGTTATAGAGTCTTGGGTAGCTTGGCAGGGGTATTGGACAAGTTGTGAGTAGACCTTCTGCAGTGTTCTATGTTCTTATGTGGGATAGCGATGAAGAAGTTTCTTGGCGAGTGGTTCAGCTATGTTATAGAAGCCATTGTTCTGGTTGAAATTGTTGGTTGTAGAGATGAGCGATGATTCCAGGATTCTTCTGTATTGAGTGTTGTCTTCTGTGGCTATAAGTCTTGAGTTTCTGTAGTTAATTAAATAGTTGTGTGAATTGCGATGTTGTACACAGGCATTCCTTGTATCGTCAGTCCTGCTTGCATATTGGTGTTCTGAAATACGTGTTTGGAGGTCTCTTGATGTTTCGCCCACATATAATTTGTTGCAGTCATTACAAGGGATTATGTATACCCCTGCAGAGGATGGAGGCTTGTCCTGTCTACTACTGGTGATGTCCTTGATGGTCGTGGTTGTGGAGGTAGATACTTGGAATGATGTTTTGGCAAAGATGTTGGAAACATGTTTGGCAATGGAGTTGGTTGGGAGGACTATGTATCTCTTCTCGGCAGTGTCTTCTCTGGGTGTGTTGAAGATGTTTAATGCCCGCCGTCTGCAGTCTCTGATGAAGTGACGAGGATAGTGGAGTTTAGAAAATACTTGTTCAATTATAGTGCATTCTTCCTCAAGGAACTCATTGCTGCAGATTCTGAGTGCACGTAGGAAGAAGCCTATAATTACACCACGTTTGGTTTTGGTGTCGTGGTGAGAGTAGAAGTGGAGAAGATCGTTTTGGTTGGTGGGTTTTCGATAGACTTTAAAACGAAGTTCGTGGTCAGCTTTGCAGAGCAGAACATCAAGAAAAGGAAGAGTGTTGTCGACTTCTTCTTCAAGTGTGAACTTGATTGAAGGCTCGACCTGGTTGAGCTTGTCTTGGAGAGCTTGAACGTTGAAGCGTTTAGGAGTTTATGAGGAGAATGTCGTCAACATAACGGAGCCAGGTGACAGACGAAGGAATAATGGTGGAGAAACGTTCGGCTTCTAGATGTTCCATGTATAGGTTCGCCAGGACTGCACTGAGTGGCGAACCCATGGGTAGTCCAAAAGTCTGCTGGAAGAGGTGATTTTCGAAAGAGAAACACGTAAAGCCAACACATAGTTCAACAAGGTCGATGAAATCGCTGGCTGGAATGGGAAGATCAAGTGAATCGTCAATTTTCCTGCGCAAGAGATCGATGGCTTGTGTAGTAGGTACTTTGGTGAATAGGGAAGTCACGTCACTCGCCAAGAAACTTCTTCATCGCTATCCCACATAAGAACATAGAACACTGCAGAAGGTCTACTCACAACTTGTCCAATACCCCTACCAAGCTACCCAAGACTCTATAACCCCACCCGGTAGATCATCAGATGCAGCATTCTCCACCTGACCTCAACATTCTGAACATGACTATAAATACTCTCGTACCTTCCAATCCCAGGTAGATCCGTGTGTGACTTGAAAAAGCCCACTGTGTGGGTGAAACGTTGTCAATAAAGGATCACATTATACTGCATTTGTGTTTATATTCCCATTGTGTCGGTATTTTAAACCATTTATTTCCATCGTGTCAAACACTGCAGTAGAAATGGATCCTTCACACAGAGAATACCTGGACCTTCTTCTAAAAGCTTACTCACTTCGCAACAGACACAATTTTCTTCGTGATTGCATCCAAGAAATGGTCTTACCAAGATCTACTCCTCCTCAAATTGCCAACATCAAACCACCTTTCTCCGCTACAGCTCGGACCTACCTTGAAGAGTGTGCAGATGACTTAAACAATGCTACAAAGGAAGCTTTTCTCCAAGCCAGAACACTAGGCAAAACACTCCGGGGCAACATGAACAGACGCACCGCCGAAATCATTCGCAGCAGAGTTACCACAGCGAATGTTCAACAGAAGATCAGGCTTGCTAGGAAACTACAAACACTCTGCGATAATAGTAATTGGAAAAGTTTAGGAAGACCTGAAATTATTCAAAATCTTTCATCTCGTCCACTGTCAACCACAGAAACTGAAGCCCTCAGCTTAGGCCTCAAATTCGCAACAGGAATTACGAAACCAAAACAAGACCTCAATTTCATCGCCAAAAACTACAGACACAATGACTCCGACTTCCAAAAAGGCTATCTTCAAGGCATCATCTCAGCAGCCATCTCAACACGCAGCTCCCCAGTCATACCTCGACGTTACATCAATGCAGAAGACACGACCATCAGGGTCACCACCGCTGATAAAGGAGGTGGTGTTGTTATCATGAACACTGACGATTACAGGAACAAAATGCTCAATCTACTTAATGACCCAGATACCTACAAACCTCTCACAACTAACCAAGTGGATAACCTTACTAAAACTTTTCTTCAAAGGACTCGCCGCATTCTGAGGGGCTCAGAACAAGGGAAGAAACTTCTGCACACCGTGCCCAGCAACCCCAGACCTGCCAGAATGTACGGCCTGCCAAAGACTCACAAGCCTGGTATCCCACTGAGGCCCATATCCTCGGGAATAGGCAGTGCTCCCCACCAACTCTCAGGAATTCTCGCAAAACACCTCTCTAAACTCTTGGGCACTATCAGTCCAGCACATCTCAAACACTCGGGTGATCTTCTCAATCACATTCGCAACATCAACATCAGGAACAAGAAACTTTCCAGCCTTGACGTGACTTCCCTATTCACCAAAGTACCTACTACACAAGCCATCGATCTCTTGCGCAGGAAAATTGACGATTCACTTGATCTTCCCATTCCAGCCAGCGATTTCATCGACCTTGTTGAACTATGTGTTGGCTTTACGTGTTTCTCTTTTGAAAATCACCTCTTCCAGCAGACTTTTGGACTACCCATGGGTTCGCCACTCAGTGCAGTCCTGGCGAACCTATACATGGAACATCTAGAAGCCGAACGTTTCTCCACCATTATTCCTTCGTCTGTCACCTGGCTCCGTTATGTTGACGACATTCTCCTCATAACTCCTAAATGCTTCAACGTTCAAGCTCTCCAAGACAAGCTCAACCAGGTCGAGCCTTCAATCCAGTTCACACTTGAAGAAGAAGTCGACAACACTCTTCCTTTCCTTGATGTTCTGCTCTGCAAAGCTGACCACGAACTTCGTTTTAAAGTCTATCGAAAACCCACCAACCAAAACGATCTTCTCCACTTCTACTCTCACCACGACACCAAAACCAAACGTGGTGTAATTATAGGCTTCTTCCTACGTGCACTCAGAATCTGCAGCAATGAGTTCCTTGAGGAAGAATGCACTATAATTGAACAAGTATTTTCTAAACTCCACTATCCTCGTCACTTCATCAGAGACTGCAGACGGCGGGCATTAAACATCTTCAACACACCCAGAGAAGACACTGCCGAGAAGAGATACATAGTCCTCCCAACCAACTCCATTGCCAAACATGCTTTCAACATCTTTGCCAAAACATCATTCCAAGTATCTACCTCCACAACCACGACCATCAAGGACATCACCAGTAGTAGACAGGACAAGCCTCCATCCTCTGCAGGGGTATACATAATCCCTTGTAATGACTGCAACAAATTATATGTGGGCGAAACATCAAGAGACCTCCAAACACGTATTTCAGAACACCAATATGCAAGCAGGACTGACGATACAAGGAATGCCTGTGTACAACATCGCAATTCACACAACCATTTAATTAACTACAGAAACTCAAGACTTATAGCCACAGAAGACAACACTCAATACAGAAGAATCCTGGAATCATCGCTCATCTCTACAACCAACAATTTCAACCAGAACAATGGCTTCTATAACATAGCTGAACCACTCGCCAAGAAACTTCTTCATCGCTATCGCACATAAGAACATAGAACACTGCAGAAGGTCTACTCACAACTTGTCCAATACCCCTGCCAAGCTACCCAAGACTCTATAACCCCACCCGGTAGATCATCAGATGCAGCATTCTCCACCTGACCTCAACATTCTGAACATGACTATAAATACTCTCGTACCTTCCAACCCCAGGTAGATCCGTGTGTGACTTGAAAAAGCCCACTGTGTGGGTGAAACGTTGTCAATAAGGGATCACATTATACTGCATTTGTGTTTATATTCCTCCAATGTTGTTGGAGTTATATAGGGCTACAAAAACCACCGCCACTCAGCTGCTGCTTCACCACCATTGTGGATGGCTTACACTCAGTGGCCCTTATATACCCAACAACAACACAATACAACACCTCTTGTGACATACGTAATGACTTACTTTATTCATTCTAGAGTATATTCCATGTTTCTATGTTATTAATATTGTTTATTACGTCATATTAGTTGAATTGTGATAGATAAATAAGCCATAGAGTTGATATTAGTGTCATATTCTCCAACAATAAACTAGCCATCCCTCCCTCACACAAACAAATAGCCAGTAAGAACATAACAATGGAAGAACACTGCAGGTCTACTGGCCCACACAAGGCAGGTCCTTATCAAAATGACCTCCACCCAAAGCTACCCAAGAATTTACTCCCATACCCAATGACACAAATCAAACTCAGCTCCTCCAACTCGTATATTTGTCCAATCTCTTCTTAAAGCTACCCAAGGTCCTAGCCTCGATCACCCTACTGGTTCAGAGAGCCGACATGTTGATAAATTAGGCACATGTGCAACTCTTGGGTACTTTATTGATACCCAAGAGTTGCACATGTGCCTAATTTATCAAGTGTGATGTTAAATAAGAACTTAAGAAAGTAGGAACACTGCAACAGGCCTGCTGGCCCATACTAGGCCGGTCCTTCACAAATCCAACCCACTAACAGAACAAATGCTACCCAAGCAATAAACTCAGGTGCAAGTCTGACTCAAATTCAACCCCTTTCACTTGTGTATTTATCCAACCTAAATTTGAAACTACCCAAGCCATAGCTTTTAGAACATTGGAAAGGAGGAACACTGCAATAAGCCTGTTGGCCCATATTAGGCCAGTCCTTCACAAATCCAACCCACTAATAGAACAAATGCTACCCAAGCAATAAGCTCAGGTGCAAGTCCGACTCAAATCTAACCCCTCTCACTTGTGTATTTATCCAACCTAAATTTGAAACTACCCAATGTTTTAGCTTCCATCACCCTACTAGGCAGACCGTTCCACTCATCAACTACCCCTATTACCAATGTTCATTTATACATTTTATTAGTACCCTAGAGTCCTTATGGAGGGGGATTCCCCTTCCAAATAACCTCTCTTCCCTCTCTCCTCCTCCCTGTCTTCCATTCATCAACAACAGCCTTCAATAAAGGTAACTGTCATGTTGAATGTTCATTCTTTTGTGCATGTAAATCTATCTTTTAGGTAAAAAAAAAAAAAATTGTTGATACTTCTGGGTGTCTGGAATGAATTAATTGGATTTACATTATTTTTTATGGGGAAAATTGATTCGAAAATCGTCCATTTCAATAATAGTCCCACTTCCACGAACGGATTATGGACGATTATTGAGGGACCACTGTATCATAAATGCAGATACCTTCATAATCATAAGTATGATCATCGTCAACAAAATCATTAGCTAGATAACCCCAATCAAGATTTGACAGGCATTCCCTAAGTCCATTGTAATCGGCAGAATGAAAATCAGGGATTTTTACAGACAAATATGCAGACAGACATGTTTGGGTACCAGCGAAAACAAAGTGAGGGCGATGCTCATCAAATGTCACCTCTAATCTTTTCTTATCGCTGCACCCTCGAGTATGTCCATCAAACGTCAGCTCTTATCAGATGTTATCTCATCACGTCACTGTCATGGGTGGACTTTGTTTTTTATGCTTCAAGGCAACTTATTATTACCTATTATTATTAGCTATTCTTCTTCTCCTCCTCCTCCTCCTCCTTCTCCTCCTCCTCCTTCTCCTCCTCCTCCTCCATCTCCTCCTTCTCTTCCTCCTCCTCTTTCTTCTCCTGTTGTTAGGTAAGACACATATGCAACAGTTAGGTATCTTTATTATGAAACGTTTCGCCTACACAGTAGGCTTCTTCAGTCGAGTACAGAAAAGTTGATAGAAGCAGAAGATACTTGAAGACGATGTAATCAGTCCATCACCCTTAAAGTTTTGAGGTGGTCAGTCCCTCAGTCTGGAGAAGACCATTGTTCCATAGTATGAAACAATATGTCATATTGTTTCATACTATGGAACAATGCTCTTCTCCAGACTGAGGGACTGACCACCTCAAAACTTTAAGGGTGATGGACTGATTACATCGTCTTCAAGTATCTTCTGCTTCTATCAACTTTTCTGTACTCGACTGAAGAAGCCTACTGTGTAGGCGAAACGTTTCATAATAAAGATACCTAACTGTTGCATATGCGTCTTACCTAACAACCTGTCAGTATTTTATACCATTTTAATGTTCCTCCTTCTCCTTCTCCTCCTCCTCCTCCCTCTCCTCCTCCTCCTCCTCCTCTTCCTCCTCCTTTCCCTCCTCCTTCTCTTACTCCTCCTCCTCCTCCTCCTCCTTCATCTCCTTCTCCTCCTCATTCTCCTTCTCCTACTCCTTCTATTAATCTTCTGTTATTATATGCTTCCACATATCCAAAACATTGCTGGGATATATAAATACTTTGTATATATTCCAAGACAATTGAAAATGGCCAGAGCAGGTGTAAATGTCCATCTGTCAATGTGTTTGTGACAATTTCAGTGCAATTTCAGTACCTAATACTAGTGTCAGAACAAAGATTGGTTATAAAATGACAAGAACTACCATAAATTATAATTATCAGAACATAAAAATTATATAAAATATGAAAAATAGAAAAAAAAGGTATATTGGCAACACTTCTGCAAGCGGCAGGACTAGATGTTGCCGTCACGTGAGCATTCAGTGCCAACTTCTTGGCCTCATATCTCTGTAAGTACTGGCCCTAATTTTTTATTCTAAAACACCTCAAAAAATGTTTTCTTTTTTCAATGAAAAAAAAAAAGATTTTTTTTTTTCAAAATATTCGATACGCGAGTGTATACAGTGGTCCCTCAATAATCGTCCATAATCCATTTCTGGAAGTGGGACTATTATCGAAATGGACGATTTTCGAATCAATTTTCCCCATAAGAAATAATGTAAATCCAATTAATTCGTTCCAGACACCCAGAAGTATCAACAAAAAATTTTTTTTACCTAAAAGATAGATTTACATGCACAAAAGAATGAACATTCAACATGACAGTTACCTTTATTGAAGGCTGCTGTTGATGAATGGAAGACAGGGAGGAGGAGAGAGGGAAGAGAGGTTATTTGGAAGGGGAATCCCCCTCCATAAGGACCCTAGGGCACTAATAAAATGTATAAATGAACATTGGTAATAGGGGTAGCTGATGAGTGGAATGGTCTGCCTAGTAGGGTGATCGAAGCTAAAACATTGGGTAGTTTCAAATTTAGGTTGGATAAATACACAAGTGAAAAGGGCTGGATTTGAGTCGGACTTGCACCTGAGCTTATTGCTTGGGTAGCATTTGTTCTGTTAGTGGGTTGAATTTGTGAAGGACTGGCCTAATATGGGCCAACAGGCTTATTGCAGTGTTCCTCCTTTCCAATGTTCTAAAAGCTATGGCTTGGGTAGTTTCAAATTTAGGTTGGATAAATACATGAGTGAAAGGGGTTGGATTTGAGTCGGACTTGCACCTGAGTTTATTGCTTGGGTAGCATTTGTTCTGTTAGTGGGTTGGATTTGTGAAGGACCGGCCTAGTATGGGCCAGCAGGCCTGTTCCAGTGTTCCTACTTTCTTAAGTTCTTATTTAACATCACACTTACCAGTAGGGTGATCGAGGCTAGGGCCTTGGGTAGCTTTAAGAAGAGATTGGACAAATATACGAGTTGGAGGAGCTGAGTTTGATTTGTGTCATTGGGTACGGGAGTAAATTCTTGGGTAGCTTTAGGTGGAGGTCATTTTGATAAGGACCTGCCTTGTATGGGCCAGTAGACCTGCAGTGTTGTTCCATTGTTATGTTCTTATTGGCTATTTGTTTGTGTGAGGGAGGGATGGCAAGTTTATTGTTGGAGAATATGACACTAATATCAACTCTATGGCTTATTTATCTATCACAATTCAACTAATATGACATAATAAACAATATTAATAACATAGAAACATGGAATATACTCTAGAATGAATAAAATAAGTCATTATGTATGTCACGAGAGGTGTTGTGTTGTTGTTGGGTATATAAGGGCCACTGAGCGTAAGCCGTCCATAATGGTGGTGAAGCAGCAGCTGAGTCGGCGGTGGTTTTTGTAGCCCTATATAACTCCAACAACTCTCATTTGGGACTTGCAAATGAGTGGATAGAGTTATCAGAGCTTATTTCTTGGGTAGCATTGAGGACTGGGTTGGGAAAATGTTTCGTTAGTGGGATGAATTGTAAAGGACCTGCCGAGTATGGGCCAACAGGCCTGCTGCAGTGATCCTCCTTTCTTATGTTCATCAACCACTATCACAACTGCTTCCACTCTACCACCACCATCTTTGTATTTTTCTACAAACTTTTTTCACAAATTATATGTTTCTCACATTCTTTACCAAAGGGCTGGCTCTAGAAGCTTTATTTGGAGCCATGGTAGCTTATTTAGCACTTGCAAGCACTAAAATTAATGGAATATTATGAAATATTTCGTAGGAGCATGTGAGGGGACCATCACTCACTGGTAAACAATGGCACACTGGCTGGGAAGGAAAGGCCGAGGCAGCTCAGAGCGTGAGTACGCGACCGGGACGAAGGACTATTAGCGAGTTACCGGACCATTTGCGAGCCAATATTTTGACGAAAAAACAGGACTACAGTGGACCCCCGCATAACGATTTTAATCCGTGCAAGAGGGCTCATTGTTATGCGAAATAATCGGTATGTAAATGAATTTTCCCCATAAGAAATAATGGAAATCAAATTAATCTGTGCAAGACACCCAAAAGTATGAAAAAAAAAATTTTACCACATGAAATATACATTTTCCTACACACAAAGAGAAGGATACATGCACAATAGTAGAGTAGTACATGCACAGTATATATTGTGCATGTACTAGTCTACTAAATGAAGAATAAATGACACTTACCTTTATTGAAGATGCAGCAATGACTGATGAGACACTGTGTCCTGGGAGTGCCTTTTCCTCCTGAGTACTGTAGGTCCTGTTTGGCATTTTCTTCCAGAACAGGCCTTATCACACTGTGTATGCCACTACGATTCTTAAATCTCTCAAACCGACCTTTGCTGGCTTTAAATTCACCAATATGAGCACTAGTTCCAGGCATTTTTCCCTGTTCACCTGGGTGTTAGTCGACTGTGTGGGTTGCATCCATGGGAGACAAGATTAAGGACCCCAATGGAAATAAGTTAGACAGTCTTCGATGACACTGACTTTTTTTGGGTTATCCTGGGTGGCAAATCCTCTGGGGTTAATTGTTTCTTGGTATTCTCAATAAGCCACACCAACAACGGTGCTACAGCAGCAGCAGCAGCTGACGGTGGTACAGCAGCAACAGACGATGCTACAGCAGCAACAGACGATGCTACAGCAGCAACAGACGATGTTACAGCAGCAGCAGATGATGCTACAGCAGCAGCAGCAGCAGACGATGCTACAGCAGCAGCAGACGATGCTACAGCAGCAGCAGACGATGCTACAGCAGCAACAGACGATGTTACAGCAGCAGCAGACGATGCTACAGCAGCAGCAGCAGATGATGCTACAGCAGCAGCAGACGATGCTACAGCAGCAACAGACGATGTTACAGCAGCAGCAGATGCTACAGCAGCAGCAGCAGCAGACGATGCTACAGCAGCAGCAGACGATGCTACAGCAGCAGCAGACGATGCTACAGCAGCAACAGACGATGTTACAGCAGCAGCAGACGATGCTACAGCAGCAGCAGCAGCAGACGATGCTACAGCAGCAACAGACGATGTTACAGCAGCAGCAGACGATGCTACAGCAGCAGCAGCAGCAGACGATGCTACAGCAGCAGCAGCAGCAGCAGACGATGCTACAGCAGCAGCAGCAGCAGACGATGCTACAGCAGCAGCAGCAGCAGACGATGCTACAGCAGCAGCAGCAGCAGACGATGCTACAGCAGCAGCAGACGATGCTACAGCAGCAGCAGACGATGCTACAGCAGCAACAGACGATGTTACAGCAGCAGCAGACGATGCTACAGCAGCAGCAGACGATGCTACAGCAGCAGCAGCAGCTGACAGTGCAGCAGCAGCAGTAGCTGTACCACCAATAGTAGCGATGGTTGATTGGGGTTTATTATACAACCTGGCCAGCTCGGAGACACGCACTCCACTTTCATACTTATCAATGACCTTTTTCTTCATCTCTATTGTAATTCTCACCCTTACTGCTGTAGGGTTGGCACTAGAAGCTTTCTTGGGGCCCATGGTCACTTATTTTCCAGAAAAAGCACCGAAAACACTGTAATAATACGAAATATTCCGATTGTATGCTTGGATGTTACCGCAGAGGCTGGCTGGTAAACAATGCCACTGGCGGCACATGTGAGGCTGGCTGAGGGCGCACATTGGACGCGTCTCGGACGAAAATCGGTGAGCGGGTTTTTAAGCGGTATGTGAGGCAAAATTTTTGCGATTAAAGCAAGCGGTATGAGGATTAATCGTTATGTGATGCCAACGGTATGCAGGGGTCCACTGTATTTCCGAAATGGATGACTTTCAGGCCGGACGATTATTGAGGGACCACTGTATATAGGTTTGGAACGTTTAAGGGTTAAATCCATTATTTCTGGTTCTTACCTGGTTCAACACTCTCAGTACTTTATTAAAAACATAAGTAAGGAGGAGCACTGCAGCAGGCCTGCTAGCCCATACTAGGCAGGTCCTTCACAACTCATCCCACTAACAGAATATTTGCCAAACTCAATTTTCAATTGTACCCAAGGAACAATCTTTGATAATTCTATTAACTCATGTGCAAGTCCCACTCAAATCCAACCCCTATCGCTCATGTATTTATCCAACCTAAATTGGAAACTACCCAAGGTCTTAGCCTCAATAACCCTACTAGGCAGACTGTTCCACTCATCAACTACCCTATTTCCACACCAATACTTTCTATACCCATTCTAAATCTAAACTTGTCTAATTTGAATCCATTATTGCGGGTTCTCTCTTGGAGAGAGATCGTTAAGACCTTATTAATATCCCCATTATTAATACCCATCTTCCACTAGTACACTTCGATCAGGTCTCCCTTCATTCTTCATCTTACAAGTGAGTGTAATTTAAGGGACTTCAATCTCTCCAAAATGAATATTGGTGGTAGCTTACTCTGCTGGATAATAAGATACCTATCAAATAGAGAATCCTCTGCCCTCTACCAAGGCTTTAGAAGCGAGTCAAAAGAAATGTCTTTGGGTACACCGCAGGGAGGAGTTCTTTGTCCCATGCTATTTAATATTCTGATTAATGCTCTCCTAAATACTCTACCTGCCTCACCTAAACATACAGCTATAAGCTATGCTGATGACATCATGATACATTCAACAGGGAATAAGATGATGAGCACCATTCTTAAAGAAGTTCAAGCAATTTGTAATCAACTAGGCCTCATAATATCTTTCTCTGAAACAAAGATATTAACGAGCAAACGACATTCCCCACCCATCTATTTTCAGGGTGAAAATACTAGCTACGTTAAAACTTAGATATCTTGGCATAGATGTACCCTTTAACAAATCCACTATACCACAACTAAATAAAAAATGCAGAGATAGGCTAAATACTCTCAAGGCTGTTGCTGACTACAACCCCAACTATGGTGCCAAAGTGAGAATCATGAGAATGATGTACATAGCCTATGTTAGGTCCTTAACCCTTTCAGGGTTGACAGGCCCTCTCCAAGACTTGTTCTCACGGTCAAAAATTTTTCAAAAAAAAAAAAAAATAATTTTTTCTTATGAAAAGATTTTTTTTTTTTTAAATCTTGTAGGCTAAACAAAAATTTTTTACCATCAATACTTACTGAGATATGGAGGCATGAAGTTAACAGAAAATGACCGGCATACGGTAATATCGCCGACTGCCGGTCACCCAGTTTTAGTTTTTTTTTTTTTTGGTATTATTTTCTATTATTTTTTTATTTTTTTTCAAGTAACTTTTATGGTCTGTGAGACCAATACGAGCACTATTTTGTAAGTTATTTCTCTTTATTTACTACACAATAACTGTACAAACACTGTCACTGTATTGTTTATAATTGTTTACACACACAAACAATATAAAATGTTGTTTATTACTATTTTTCTATATTTCATATACACATATACAGTCACAGGGAATGCTTCTGCAGCCTGTCGAACTCTTTGAAACATGGTGTCATGCACAGTAGTGTTTTACACTCCTCACACATAAAACGAGTGTCTCTGCATTGTTGTGGGCGTAACACCTCTTCTGAGCCTTTTTCTTGAGAGCAGTTTTATTAGGAAGTGATCACCATGCTTCAGACGAGAAGGTAGTTGTTGATAATTTAGTGGGCGGTCTTCTACAGCAGGTGTTGCTCCTTGGTACTTGAATACTATTTATCTGATGACAGACAAGCAAAATTCGCAATATGGTAGTTTGTTTCTGGTCCTCATCTTATATATATTATAAGCATTGAGCATGGAAATATCCAGAAGATGGAAAAAGAGTTTTATGTACCACTTACAACTCTTGTGAACACAATCAGCAAACCCAATCTGCATGTCATATTTGTCCACTGAGTGCAAATTGAGGGTGTAATCAATCACAGCTGCAGGTTTTAGAATGGGTTCATTGCTGGCTCTATGCTGCCTGCTAGTGTTTGTCATTTCGTTAGGGTGAACTGATGACAACAGTGTGACATTTCGTTTGTCATGCCACCAAAATGCCATGATGTCAATGGAAGCAAATGCCTGCACCTCACCTCTACGAGTGCCAGCGTTAAACCTGGGCATATGTTTACGGTTTGCATGACTGTGCCACACACATCTGTCATGTTCACTCACAAAAAATCACTGAGGGGTTTGTGTACCAGTTTTTTTTTTTTATTATCACACTGGCCGATTCCCACCAAGGCAGGGTGGCCCGAAAAAGAAAAACTTTCACCATCATTTACTCCATCACTGTCTTGCCAGAAGGGTGCTTTACACTACAGTTTTTAAACTGCAACATTAACACCCCTCCTTCAGAGTGCAGGCACTGTACTTCCCATCTCCAGGACTCAAGTCCGGCCTGCCGGTTTCCCTGAACCCCTTCATAAATGTTACTTTGCTCACACTCCAACAGCACGTCAAGTATTGAAAACCATTTGTCTCCATTCACTCCTATCAAACACGCTCACGCATGCCTGCTGGAAGTCCAAGCCCCTCGCACACAAAACCTCCTTTACCCCCTCCGTCCAACCTTTCCTAGGTCGACCCCTACCCCGCCTTCCTTCCACTACAGACTGATACACTCTTGAAGTTATTCTGTTTCGCTCCATTCTCTCCACATGTCCGAACCACCTCAACAACCCTTCCTCAGCCCTCTGGACAACAGTTTTGGTAATCCTACACCTCCTCCTAACTTCCAAACTATGAATTCTCTGCATTATATTCACACCACACATTGCTCTCAGACATGACATCTCCACTGCCTCCAGCCTTCTCCTCGCTGCAACATTCACCACCCATGCTTCACACCCATATAAGAGCATTGATAAAACTATACTCTCATACATTCCCCTCTTTGCCTCCAAGGACAAAGTTCTTTGTCTCCACAGACTCCTAAGTGCACCACTCACCCTTTTCCCCTCATCAATTCTATGATTCACCTCATCTTTCATAGACCCATCCGCTGACACGTCCACTCCCAAATATCTGAATACATTCACCTCCTCCATACTCTCTCCCTCCAATCTGATATCCAATCTTTCATCACCTAATCTTTTTGTTATCCTCATAACCTTACTCTTTCCTGTATTCACACTTTCAATTTTCTTCTTTTGCACACCCTACCAAATTCATCCACCAATCTCTGCAACTTCTCTTCAGAATCTCCCAAGAGCACAGTGTCATCAGCAAAGAGCAACTGTGACAACTCCCACTTTATGTGTGATTCTTTATCTTTTAACTCCACGCCTCTTGCCAAGACCCTCGCATTTACTTCTCTTACAACCCCATCTATAAATATATTAAACAACCACAGTGACATCACACATCCTTGTCTAAGGCCTACTTTTACTGGGAAATAATTTCCCTCTTTCCTACATACTCTAACTTGAGCCTCACTATCCTCGTAAAAACTCTTCACTGCTTTCAGTAACCTACCTCCTACACCATACACCTGCAACATCTGCCACATTGCCCCCCTATCCACCCTGTCATACGCCTTTTCCAAATCCATAAATGCCACAAAGACCTCTTTAGCCTTATCTAAATACTGTTCACTTATATGTTTCACTGTAAACACTTGGTCCACACACCCCCTACCTTTCCTAAAGCCAGGTATACTCAGTATATAATATCTGCCCCTTACCAAGGTATGGTTCCATTATTGTTCTAACCACATCACCAGAGATGCCCAATAACTTCCTGGTATTTTGCAATGTATAACTTCTGGTGTACACAATAATATCCAATACAAGACCACTGTAGCAATCACAAAGCACAAACAACTTTATACCAAAGCATTTCCTCTTCCTTGGTATGTACTGCTTGAAAGGGTCTTCCTTTGAACAGAATCAAAGACTCGTCAATAACAAGCTTCTTGAAGGGATAAAAATACATATTGAACTTCTCTTTCAGATACACAAACACATTCCTAATCTTACATAACCTGTCATTTCTGTCAGGCCTGGTTGTGTCTGAGAAGTGAAGCATACGTAATAGTAGGACAGATCGATTCACTCGCATTATATCACTGAAACCTGGGGTTGCAATCAGGCGGTCTGTTGACCAGTATGTTTTCACAGTTTGCTTATACACATGTGGCATAAGCATTATTGTGGCAAAGAAAAGATACATCTCAGCCACAGTTGTCTCCTTCCACTGGTGTAGACGTGATTTTGGTGAAAGTATTGTGTTTGCCATGGTGTAATCGAAGTATGTGTTGCTTTCCCTGACAATAATTTCCATCAGGGGTTCGTCAAAGAATAACTCGAAACATTTCAGTTAAATGGCATTGTCCCCCAGTGTACAAGATGGCTGTATTCCACTTTGGCTTTGATCAAACTGGTGGGGATTTGGAACAAAATTGGCAGCTTCCTGCCAATCCCAGGTGCTGTTTGCTGGTGCTGTCCTGGACATTGACAGGTGGTTGTGGTTGTGGAGTTTGTGGTTGTGGAGGCTGGTGTGATGGGTGGGTGGGGGGGTGGTGGCCTTTGTTGTAGATCAGCTGAGGCAGTGGTGTGGGTGGCAGCGTGGGTGGCAGCATGGCCATCTGCTGGTGTCTCACGGCCGACACCACCACTATCACCACCATGCACATTTTCCATCCCAACTGCAACACTATCATCTTCATTTTCACTATCTGTTCTTGTTGTACAGCCATGGGATGCACTACAAGATGTACTCCTTCCTCTTGAAACAGCATATGGCACACTACCAGAGTGCATATATCGTCATATATACTGATGCTTCACTGGAGAATATTCCACTTCACTATCGCTACTGGAAGTGTTTTCAAGAGCTTGTAGTTCATATTCACTATCACTATCACCATCAATGCTCGCATCTGAGTCCTGGATTTGGGAAAATAGGAGTTTCCTCTTTGGCTCTGGTACAACTGAATGTGAACAAGACAGCCCAGCACCAGAGGTAGAAGGCTGAGGGTCGTCTGGGTTTTCCTCACTATTACCGGTATTATGGTCATTAATTTCAGTCACAACCTCATTAAAACCTTGAAACTCATCTTCACTGGCACTTCCATCTGTATTAGAACTGTCACTGGGGAACAAAAGTGTCCCAATTCGCAGAGGAGTGAGGAGCTTCTTACCGCAAGGCATGGTGAACAAGGTCTACTAAAATGACGTTCCCACAATGCACCAGTGGGCCCCAGATTTTTTTTCTACCACACACACCGACCCCACACACCCATTCTCTCACATCTAGGCCTACCAGCCTCTTCCCGTGAGATTTGAAGGCGCTAGAATTTATGCGTATTAGTACGTCAATAACCCTGGCGCGTAAGCCATACTAGTACGTCAGAAACCCTGAAAGGGTTAATTGATTATGCTGCTCCCATGTTGATATTAGCTAGAGAAAGTTCTCTCCAACCCTTGGAGTTAATGCAAAATGAAGCTCTCAGAATTATTCCTGGATGTCCCAAATCTATAAAGGTTCTTAATATGAGGAAGGAGCTTGGTATTTCTAGTATCAGTGATAAGATTGTTGAGATTAACACTGTACTTGGTATTAATCTTAACAAATGAACCAGACACTGTCACAATGAATCTTACCAAGTGTCTAGAGGTAAATACACACAGATCTAAATGGATCGTGAAAATGTGCAATTGCATTAAGCTTTATAACCTGCATGAACTGTATCACTCTAGGCAACAAGAGCATTTCACCCATCCATGGAAGATGTGTTCGTTTAAAATCACATACCTGCAAGTCCCCCCCAAGAAGCTCATTGCTAGTAATCCATTCCTTAAATCACTTGTTAAAGCAACTGCTCAAGAAGAAATTTTTCGCCTAGCTGGAAGTAATAAGTTATCAAAAGTTATATACACTGATGGATCTAAACAGGAGTCTTCTGGCAGGGCTGCATCTGCTCTTGTTGCCACCTCCCTAGTTAAGAACGATAATAAAATTGTTGAGTTAGGCATAAGAATTAGCAACTGGGCCTCTATACTGCAAACTGAATTGTTTGCAATCTTAATGGCACTAAAGCTAACCTATGACACTGAGCTTGACTCAATCATTATTACTGATTCTATGTCATCATTCAAGGCTCTTGACTCATATAATGACTCTAACAACATGCTCATTGAAGAAGCCAGGTATAGATACTCAAAAGTCAGGGACAAAGGAATTATGTACAATTGCTATGGATCCCATCACATATTGTATTACTCCTTCATGATAAAGTTGATATGTTAGCCAAGAAGAGTACACAGAAGGAGAATGTAGAATATAACTTTGGTATATCTGTGTCTAGCATTAGGAATAATATTAGGAGAGAAGTAAATAATGAAAATCATTGTTATAGGAATGCAGTTAGAAACCCGAGTAGATCTATAACCCACTATGATAACATGAACGTAGATAAGTATGTTTATGGAGCAACTTGCAATGTGAACAGACTGACTGATGTTGTAGTGGCCAGGCTTAGGCTTGGTTACAAGTACTTCTGGCAGTTTGGGAGACACACAGATGATGATCAAACTAAATGTAAATTATGTGATCAGGCATATGGTCACTCTCTTGAACACTATGTGCTTAATTGTCCACTTATTGAGGAATACAGAGACAGACAGTATAATAACCTATGTGACATGTCAAGATATCTTATTAATGAAAATAAGATACCAGATATACTAAGCAAATTTCCTAAATTTGCATGCAACAGATAACTGAACTTTAGATATGTAGATAAATAAAAGCCCATATGTACACCTGTTAACCCTTTGGGGCCTAGTTCCTAGGCCTTTAATGCATCCATATGCTCTTGCACTACCGTCCACAGGATGGATATGGGGGGGCACAATAAACTAGCCACTTCGGTGGCAAAATCTAATCTTCATACGGAAGATTTCTAATGCAATGAATTAATTTTTGTCATTCGTCGCTGAATGTTTTCTAACAAATTTACATCCATTCTGTAAAATGGAGATGAGAAATGAGCTGCATAATCTAGGTGAGACCTTACTAATGATGTATAAAGCTGAAGTATAACCACTGGACTTCTGTTGCTTACACTTCTTGATATAAATCCCAGCAGTCTATTTGCCTTATTACACATGCTTAGGCACTGCTGTCTTGGTTTAGGGTTGCTGCTTACCACAACCCCCAAATCCTTTTCGCATTATGTACGGCTAAGTTCAATATTAATAAGCTGGTAGGTGCTAGGGTTATGAATATTTCCGAGCTTTAGAACTTAACATTTATCTACACTGAACTGCATCTGCCACTTTTCTGACCACGAATTGTGGAGAAATTTTCTCAAGTAGGGGGGTATCAGCCCCCTTCAGCCCCTTTCAGCCCTGAGGGGCACAGCCCTCTCAGAAGGGGAAAACATCTTGTGTACTACTACAGCAAGTAATTGATCACAGATACAGTTCGAGTATGTGACGTGGTCAAGCAACTGTCGCTCCTTGCCAGAAACCAATGTTGCAAGTAGCTTAGTTTAATAAGAGAAATCAATCTCTTACCTTAGGAGGACAATTAAGGAAAATCCTGCTCCCACTTTATTACCATGGTAAAGATAGTGTACATTGTTGTCTATGTTTAAGACAGCATGAATCAAACATTCTGCTTTGCTTCCTAGTGGAAGTTTGGCAAGGAAGCAAAAAATACTAGGTCACCTTTTCCTTTATGATGGGGACAAGTAAGGGCAAGGAGACACTGTGAGGTCAGATTACTTTTGATCCTACTGGGATTCGCACTGACTCCAGGATAACCAACATAGAACATTGATCTGTGCATTAGTGTGAAAAAAAATGTCTCACAAAACACAAACACAGAGAAGTGTGATCAGCTTCTTTAGTAAATAGATTGTGAATAAATGAACAAATCTTGAAGAACAGTGTATCGAGTGTTGCAAACCAGCAGTGTAGTATGACATTCTTCAAAGAACACTATTCTTCAATCAAGTCATCAGATATCCGGGTGCAACTAAGGGTCAGATACATATACCCAGGTAAGTGTACTAATACGTAATGAGTACAGTGGACCCTCAACCAGCGATGGCATCGATTAACGATAAATCCGACTAGCGATACATTTTAACACAAAAATTTTGCCTCGACTAGCGCTTAAAAACCTGACCAACGCTATTCGTTCCATTCGAGATGCGTCCACTTTAGCCTGAGCGCGCCTCACTTGTCCCATGGGTGCCAGTGTTTACAAGCCAGCCAGCCACCACGGTCGCTTTCAAACATACAACTGAAACATTTCATATTATCACAGCCTTTGTAGTGATTGCACCTGCAAAATAAGTCACCATGGGCCCCAAGAAAGCTTCTAGTGCCAACCCTACAGCGAAAAGGTTGAGAATTACTATGGAGATGAAGAAAGAGATCATTGCTAAGTATGAAAATGGAGTGCGTGTCTCTGAGCTGGTCAGGTTGAATAGTAAACCCCAATTAACCATCGCTACTATTGTGGGCAAGAAAACGGAAATCAAGGAAGCTGTTCTTGCCAAAGGTGCAACTGTGTTTTCGAAACTGAGATCGCAAGTGATAGAAGATATTGAGAGACTGTTATTGGTGTGGATAAATGAGAAATAGATAGCAGAAGATAGCATCTCTCACGCGATCATATGTGAAAAGGCTAGGAAGTTTCATGACAATTTAATTTAAAAAATGCCAGCAACTAGTGATGTGTGTGAATTTAAGGCCAGCAAAGGTTAGTTTGAGAGATTTAAGAAGCATAGTGGCATTCATAGTGTGATAAGGCATGGTGAGGCTGCCAGTTCAGACCACAAAGCAGCTGAAAAATATGTGCAGGAATTCAATTAGCACATAGACAGTGAAGAACTGAAACCTGAACAAGTGTTTAATTGTGATGAAACAGGCCTGTTTTGGAAGAAAATGCCAAGCAGGACGTACATTACTCAGGAGGAAAAGGAACTCCCAGGACATAAACCTATGAAAGACAGGTTTACTCTGTTGATGTGTGCCAATGCTAGTGGTGATTGCAAAGTGAAGCCTTTATTGGTGTACCACTCTGAAACTCCCAGAGTGTTCAGGAAAAACAATGTCGTCAAGGCTAATTTGCGTGTGCTGTGGAGGGCAAACAGTAAGGCATGGGTCACTAGGGACTTTTTCTATGACTGGTTACACCATGCATTTGCCCCCAATGTGAAAAATTACCTAATTGAAAAGAAATTAGACCTTAAGTGCCTCCTGGTATTAGACAATGCTCCTGGTCATCCTTCAGACTTGGCAGAGCGACTTTCTAGGGACATCAGCTTCATTAAGGTGAAGTTTTTGCCTCCTAATACTACTCCTCTCCTGCAGCCCATGGACCAGCAGGCCATTTCCAACTTCAAGAAACTGTACACAAAAGCAATTCTTCTTGAAGGATAGGAGTAGGAGGCAGAGAGTGTGTTTTCCTGGGGCTGGGATGAAGGATATTGTTAGCTGTCTGGATGACATCATGAGAGATAATGGGAGCAATCCAATTATCTGTCTCAGTGCTGGAGGCAACGATGTTGGCAGACGTAGGAGTGAGGACCTGATTAGCAGGTATAGGTCAGCAATAGAGATAATTAGGAGGAAGGGTGGGAAACCTGTCATATGTGGCATTTTGCCAAGGAGAGGAGTTGGAAATGAATGGTTGTCCAGAGCAATTGGTGTCAATTGCTGGCTGGACAAATACTGTAAGGAAAATGCGGTAACATTCATTGACAACTGGGACCTCTTCTATGGCAGAAATGACATGTATGCCAGGGATGGGGTTCACTTATCTAGGTGTGGGGTGGAAGCCCTGGCCAACGCAGTGGAGGGAGCTGTTAGGTCTTTAAACTAGGAATAGTTAGTGGTATGGGTTTTGGCGGGAAAACTGTGAAGTTGCAGGGTAGTAATATGAGTACTAGGAGAACTAGTAATAGGCAAAATGAGGTGGATATTGGAAAGCCAGTGGCACTAATTGACAAGGACAGTAATAGGTTTAGTGGAATAACAGAAAGGATCAGGAAGGGTAAAGAGAGAGGGTCTTTAAATATTTATTACACAAATAGTCGCAGTGCTAGGAATAAGATGGACGAGTTGAGACTAGTTGCTAGTGCAGGTAACATAGATATATTTGCCATTACTGAGACGTGGTTTAATTCAAAAAGTCGGGACATGCCTGTGGAATGCCACATTCAGGGTTTTAAATTGTTCCAAGTAGATAGAAATATCGGGAAAGGGGGTGGCGTGGCATTGTATGTCCGAGATCGTTTGAACTGTTGCATAAAAACGGGTATTAAGTCTGAAGTAACACATACAGAGTCTGTTTGGATAGAATTTTCAGAGGGGCATGAAAAATTAATTTTAGGTGTGATATACCATCCCCCAAATTTAGATAGGGACCAGGGGAGACTACTATGGGAGGAAATTGTTAGGGCCACAAGGCACGATAATGTAGTAATTCTAGGAGACTTTAACTTTAGCCATATTGATTGGAATTTCTTGACTGGGAATTTAGAATCATACGACTTTTTAGAAGTAGTTCAGGTTTGTTTTTTGAAGCAGTTTGTGACAGAACCTACAAGGGGTAATAACCTGCTTGACTTAGTTCTGGCAAACAATGAATCCCTCGTTAATAATTCAGAAGTTTCTGAGAAACTGGGTGCTAGCGACCACAAATCAATTACATTTAGAATTGAATGGAAGTATGATAGCAGGGATGACTCAGTAACAGTCCCAGATTTTCGCTTAGCAGATTACGATGGGCTTAGAGAACACTTATCATCTGTTGACTGGGGTAACGAAGAGAGCTATCAATATGACAGTTTTCTGAGCACAATACATGCTGCTCAAAGAACGTTTATCCCTTACAAGGAAATTAAATCAAATAGAAATGACCCAAAATGGTTGAATAATAGGCTGAAATATCTACTAGGGCATAAGAAAGGAATTTATAGGCGTATCAAAAGAGGCGAGGGTCATCTTATGAATCAGTATATTGACATTAAGAGGGACATTAAAAAGGGGATAAGAAAAGCTAAAAGGGACTATGAAATTAAAGTTGCAAGGGATTCTAAAACTAACCCAAAAAGTTTTTTCCAGGTCTATAGAACAAAAGTCAGAGATAAGATAGGTCCCCTTAAAAATAACTATGGGCATCTTACTGACAAAGAGAATGAAATTGCTCGATTTTAAATAAATTATTTTCTCTCGGTTTTTAAACACAGGAAGACACTAATAATATTCCGGTAATTAATTTTTATAGTGGATCAGAAGAAGATAAATTATGTAACATCACAGTCACTAGTGAAATGGTTGTGAAGCAGATAGACCGACTGAAGCAAAATAAGTCACCAGGTCCTGATGAGGTTTTTTCAAGAGTTCTAAAGGAATGCAAAATGGAAGTCTGTGAACCATTACCTAATATTTTTAATTTATCTCTTCAAACAGGTGTAGTGTCTGATATGTGGAAGATGGCTAATGTAATTCCTATTTTTAAAACAGAGGACAAGTCGTTACCGTCAAATTTAACCCCGCCCAATAAGCCTGACCTCAATTGTAGGCAAATTACTAGAGTCAATTATAGCTCAGATTATAAGAAGCCATCTCGATAAGCATAGCTTGATTAATGATACTCAGCATGGATTCACAAGAGGCCGGTCTTGTATGACTAATTTATTAACTTTCTTCAGTAAAGCTTTTGAGGCTGTTGACCACGATAAAGAATTTGATATTATTTACTTAGATTTTAGTAAGGCATTTGATAGAGTTCCGCACCAAAGACTGTTGAAGAAAGTAGCAGCTCATGGCATTGGGGGAAGGGTGCTCTCGTGGATCGAATCATGGCTCACAGACAGGAAGCAAAGAGTGTCAATAAATGGGGTTAAATCCGAGTGGGGATCAGTAACAAGTGGCGTTCCACAGGGATCAGTCTTGGGCCCGTTGTTGTTTATAATATATATCAATGATCTTGATGAAGGAATTACTAGTGATATGAGCAAATTCGCCGATGACATGAAGATAGGTAGGATAATTGATTCAAACGTAGATGTTAGGGAACTTCAGGAGGATTTAGACAAACTCTACTCTTGGTCAGAAAAGTGGCAGATGCAGTTCAATGTAGATAAATGCAAGGTTCTGAAGCTTGGGAGTGTCCATAACCCTAGCACTTATAAGTTAACCCTTTGACTGTCGCGGCCGTATATATACGTTTGCGAGGTACCGTGTTTGACGTATATATACTCATAAATTCTAGCGGCTTCAAATCAGGCAGGAGAAAGCTAGTAGGCCCACATGTGAGAGAATGGGTCTGTGTGGTCAGTGTGCACCACATAAAAAAAATCCTGGAGCACGCAGTGCATAATGAGAAAAAAAAACTCCGACCGTTTTTTTTAATTAAAATGCCGACTTTGTGGTCTATTTTCGTATAGTATTTGTGGTTGTATTCTCGTTTTCTTGGTCTCATTTGATAGAATGGAAACTATATTATAGAAATGGAGGTGATTTTGATTAATTTTACTATAAAAAGAACCTGAAAATGGAGCACAAAGTACAGGAAATGTTTGATTTTTGCCGATGTTCAAAAGTGAACAAATGATGTCATTGTCCAATAAATGTCCAACTAGCCATTCTAATACGCAGTCATGAATGGGTTGATGTAATTTTTACAATTATTACAGTATTGCAGTAGTCTGCATAACAGTAAATCTTCTATTTTTTGTTTGAATAAAATTTCAAAATAAAAAGCAAGAGTAATATCACAGGACCTGGAGACATGACTGATGAACAAAGAAAATGTTATTTTAGAGCCAGGAATGTCTGCATTGTTCATTCTGGAAACCTTATTTTGAAATTGTCGTATTTTTTAATTTTCGTGAAATTGGCCAAATTGCAAATTTCTGACCATGTTATTGGGGAGTTGAAATCGGTAAATGGCAGTTTCTTGTACTCAATCGATAGAAAAAATCGAGTTCTGAAGAAATAGTTATGAGTTTGGTTGACTGGAATAACGGAATTAGCCGAAAATAGGGCTCAAAGTGGGCGAAATTGCCGATTTTTAAATATCGCCGAAGTCGCTAACTTCGCGAGAGCGTAATTCCGTCAGTTTTCCACCAAATTTCGTTTTTTTGGTGTCTTTACAATCGGGAAAAGAATCTCTATCATTTCATAAGAAAAAATAATTTTTTTTTTTTTCGAATATTTTGCGACACCAGAAGCAACTTCAGGATTTGGCCCTTCGACAGTCAAAGGGTTAAATAATGTAGAACTTAGCCATACAGATTGCGAAAAGGACTTGGGGGTTATGGTAAGCAGCAACCTTAAACCAAGACAGCAATGCCTAAGCGTACGTAATAAGGCAAATAGATTACTGGGATTTATATCAAGAAGTGTAAGCAACAGAAGTCCAGAGGTCATACTGCAGCTTTATACATCATTAGTAAGGCCTCACCTAGATTATGCAGCTCAATTCTGGTCTCCATATTACAGAATGGACATAAATTCGTTAGAAAACATTCAGCGTAGGATGACTAAAATAATACATAGCATTAGAAATCTTCCTTATGAAGAAAGATGGAAGACTCTTAAGTTACATTCACTTGTTAGACGAAGAATGAGGGGAGACCTGATCGAAGTGTATAAGTGGAAGATAGGTATTAATAAAGGGGATATTAACAAGGTCTTGAGGATATCTCTCCAAGAGAGAACCCGCAGTAATGGATTTAAATTAGATAAGTTTAGATTTAGAAAGGACATAGGAAAGTATTGGTTTGGAAATAGGGTAGCTGATGAGTGGAACAGTCTACCTAGTTGGGTTATTGAGGCTAGGACTTTGGGTAGTTTCAAATTTAGGTTGGATAAGTACATGAGTGGGAGGGGTTGGATTTGAGTGGGACTTTCACATCAGAGCTTATTTCTTGGGTAGCATTGAAAATTGGGTTCGTCAAATGCTTGTTAGTGGGATGAATTGTAAAGGACCTGCCTAGTATGGGCCAAGAGGCCTGCTGCAGTGTTCCTCCTTTCTTATGTTCTTATGTTCTTATGAAAGGTGCTTTGTAGTGACCTCAGAAACTCAACTGACTCAAAGAGAGTTTTGGAAAGATCACTTTACCATCCTCAATTGTGTAAACATTATAGGTAAGGCTTGGGAGGAAGTAACTAAGAGGTTCTTGAACTCTGCTTGGAAAAAACTGTGGCCAGAATGTGTAGATAAAAGGGATTTTGAAGGGTTTGAGGCTAACCCTGAGAATCCTATGCCAGTTGAGGAATCCATTGTGGCATTGGGGAAGCCCTTGGGGTTGGAGGTTAGTGGGGAGGATGCGGAAGAGTTGGTGGTGGAAGACAATGAAGAACCAACCACTGATGAGCTCCTAGATCATCTTGAACAGCAAGAGGGCAGACCTGAGAAAACTGCTTCGGAGGAGGGGATAGAGAAATTGAAGAAGTTGCCTACTTCTAAGATTAAGGAAATGTGTGCAAAGTGGCTTGAGGTGCAAATCTTTTTTGATGAAAATCACCCTGACACAGCTACTGAAAGCCGTGTTGGCAACCTGTACACTGACAATGTTGTGAACCACTTTAGGAAAGTCATAAAGGAATGAGAGGTACAGGTATCTATGGACAGATATGTTGTGCGACAGAAGTCCAGTGACTCTGAAGCTTGTCCTAGTGGCATTAAAAGAACAAGGGAAGTAACCCCAGAAAAAGACTTGCTACCTCAAGTGCTAATGGGAGGGGATTCCCCTTCTAAACACTAAGAAGATCAACGCTCTCCCCTCCTCCCATCCCATCAATCATCACCAGATCTTCAATAAAGGTAAGTGTCATGTAACTGTGCATGTCTTCTTCAGTTTGTGTGTATTAAAATTAATATTTCATGTGGTAAAATTTTTTTTTCAATACTTTGGGGTGTCTTGCACGGATTAATTTGATTTCCATTATTTCTTATGGGGAAAATTAACTTGACTAATGATTATTTCGATTAACGATGAGCTCTCAGGAACAGATTAATATCGCTGGTTGAGGGTCAACTGTACTACTACTGACTGTGCAGTTGAGTATAAAGTTACGAATTAGTAACTTATCATAAGCCCTGGTGAGGAGCAGACCTTTGAGTCCACACAAGTAAGTTTTCCAGTCAGCAATCGGTGAATGAAATATGCTGACATAATACCCCCTAGGGGTAATTTATTACTAATATATTTCTTTTCCAGCCCATTGAGAAGTGGCTACGACAGCTTCTCAACTCCTTGCCTGCAGGGGTGGCTGTGTGGGCGATAGCTGTCTATCAAGCTATGTTCCCCCTATATTTAATTTTAACCTTAGCTGGTAAACCATTTCTCAACATGAATTGAGTTTGTCTAAATCCTCCTGAAGTTACGAGACATCAACGTCTGAATCGAATATCCTACCCATCTTCATGTCATCAGCAAATTTGCTTATGTCAGTGGTAATTCCCTCGTCAAGGTCATTTATATATATTATAAACAACAATGGGCCTAAAACTGATCCCTGGGGAATGCCACTTGTTACAGATCCCCACTCAGATTTAACCCCATTTATGTACACTCTCTGCTTCCTATTAGTGAGCCATGACTTGGGCCATGACTCGATCAATGACAGCACTTTTTCCCCAATGCCATGAGCAGCCACTTTCTTCAACAGCCTCTGATGTGGTACTCTATCAAAAACCTTACTAAAATGTAAATAAACAATATCCACTAGGAATTTTTATTGACCTAAGAAAAGCTTTTGACACAGCTGACCACGGCATCCTACTCCACAAACTTGACCATTACGGTATAAGAGGCCATGCACTTGCATATTTCAAATCTTACCTAACTAATAGGTATCAGTATGTCACCATTAAAGACACAGCATCAACAACACAGCCACTTGATACTGGAGTTCCGCAGGGAAGTGTCCTTGGACTCCTGCTCTTCCTCATATACATCAATGATCTTCCAAATGTATCCCAACACCTGAAACCCGTTCTCTTTGCTGATGACACGACTTATGTCATCTCTCACCCTAATCTTGCCACCCTCAACACTATTGTTAATGAGGAGCTGATCAAAATATCGACTTGGATGACAGCCAATAAACTTACACTTAACACTGACAAAACCTACTATATTATGTTTGGTAGCAGAGCAGGAGATGCGCAAATTAACATTAAGATTGACAACATTCTAATTACCAGATATAATGAGGGCAAATTCCTAGGCCTATACTTTGACAACAACCTGAATTTCAGCACCCATACCCAACACATAACCAAAAAAGTATCCAAAACGGTTGGGATCCTCTCCAAGATACAATACTACGTGCCACAAAATGCCCTTCTCACACTATACCACACACTTATTTATCCATACCTCACCTATGCTATCTGTGCTTGGGGTTCAACTGCAGCAACACACCTAAAGCCAATAATAACCCAACAAAAAGCCGCAATAAGAATAATCACTAAATCTCATCCCTGGCAACACACCCCCCCACTCTTCATAGATCTAAACTTACTCCCTGTTCAGTACATCCACACTTACTACTGTGCAATCTACATCTACAGGACCTTAAATTCCAATATTAACCTTGACCTAAAATGCTTTCTTGATAGTTGTGACAGAACCCACAGGCATAACACCAGACACAAACATCTCTACAACATTCCCCGTGTCTGACTAAACCTTTACAAAAATTCAATATATGTCAAAGGCCCTAAAATCTGGAGCATCCTACCTGAAAACTCTAGAACTGCAGACACATTCATCACCTTCAAAACTACCATTAGAAAACATCTTATCTCCCTAATACACCCCGTCAACTAACTACACGAATACCACCTGGTGGTTCATACTTACACTCACTCACCCATTTGACCATAAACAGAAATATTAATCTCAATCTTAAAATAATGAATCCTAACTAGTCATAAGTTGGCCTGTGATACTCCAATACTGAATCTATGTACTGTGCCAAAACAAAAGCATTCACATTGCTAAACCCACAAACTAGTACTATTTAGTCACTTAGCCATAATACCAATTTACCTCATAATTTGTAATATTTTAAAATTAAGAATTAAAATAAGTCTGCCTGAAATGCCTAGCCATGCTAGGCGTTCTAGTGGTACACTCTGTAATTATTATTTTAATACATGTAAACCACACAATAACCAAATTCTGTAAACTCAGCATTGTAATCCTTATAGAGAATAAACTTTGAATACTGAATTCTTTATCCTGATCAATGGAATTCTTTATCCTGATCAACAGAATTCTTTATCATGGCTCCATTTTGGTTTCCTCCATTCTTGTCTGTGGTACAGTAAAAATATTGGATCCATTTCTACTGCTTTCCTCCGCTCTCGTCAGTGGTAGGGTACCTGTCCAAGTGCCGCGGCACACACAAAGCCTCCCACACACACATTCTGAGGCAGTGTCATAGGAAACATTTCATAATAATTCATTGTTTTTTGCACTTGTTTATTCTGTGTGACTGCTAGGTAAGCCACCATGAGCCTAAAGAAAGCTGCTTCTGCCAGCCCATTGATAAAGAAGGTGAGAAACACTATAGAATTCAAGAAAAAACTTGTAGCAAAGTAACAAAGTGAAGGAGGAAGAGAGAGGGGACAATATGCCTTCTTCAGTGATTCTACGATATGTATGATACTAAAGCAGCAGGAGTTGATAAAGGCTATAGCGCCAGCCATCAATAAAGTGTAGCATTAACAGTGTAGCAAGTAAGTTAACCCTTTGACTGTCGCAGGCCCCTTTCTGAAACTGTCATTCCATGTTGATAAATTTTTGAAAAAAAAAAAAAAGATTTTTCTTATGAAATGATAGAGAATCTTTTCCCGGTGGTAATGACACCAAAAGTACGAAATTTGGTCGAAAACTCACGGAATTACGCTCCCGTGAATTTAGCAGTCTTGGCGACATATACGTATCGGCGATTTTGCCAACTTTGAGCCCTGTTTTTGGCCAATTCCGTTGTTCCAGTTGACCAAACTCATAGCTATTTATTTAAAACTCCATTTTATCTATCAGCTGAGTACAAGAAACAGCCCATTTACTGATTTGAACTACGTAATAAAGTGGTCAGAAATTGGCAAATTAAAAAAAATGGCAATTTCAAAATAGGGTCCATAATAAACAATGTAGACATTCTTGGCACTAAAATAGCATATCTTCTGTTCGTTAGTCATGTCTCTGGGCCCCTCTTATTATTGCTTTCTGTTTTGATTTTTTATTCATGCATAAAGATACAAAATTTACTGTTATGCAGACTACTGCATTATTGTAAAAATGGTATAAATAATATCAGTGCACTAGTGAAAGAATATTAGACTCCCCAGTTGAAGTGTATCAGACGTGTGGTGTGATTTGCTTACTCCTGAACATTGGTAAAAATCGAACATTTCTGCTACTTTGAGCTCAATTTCAAGGTAGCTTTCGTCATGAAACTAATCAAAATCATATCTATTTCTGTAATATATTTTCCATTTTATCACCTGAGACCATGAAAAAGAGAATATAACGATAAACACTATACGAAAATACACCTCAAAGTCGGCGTTTTAATCCAAAAAAATAGTCAGTTTTTTTCCTCTCATTAGACACTGCATGCTGCAGGATTTTTTTTATGTGGTGCACACTGACCACACAGACCCATTCTCTCACATGTGGGCCTACCAGCTTTTTCCCGCTTCATTTGAAGCCGCTAGAATTTATGCGTATAAATACATCAGAAACAGTGGCGCGTAAGATATATATATATGACCGAAACAGTCATAGAGTTAAGTGATATAAAAAAAACACGCAAAACTTACTCCTCCGAAGTTATTGGGGGTATATAGGGCCACTGACAAACATATGCTGCCCAGCCTATCTTACACCACCTTAAACCAATGCCAGCATCTCCAAGGTACAGTAAATGAAAATACAGTGGAACCTCTACTTATGAATTTAATCTGTTTCTTGACCTTGCTCGCATTTGGATTTGCTCATTTGCAGCCAATTTTCCTCATTTAAATCAACTGAAATGCAATTTATCCCATCCGGCTCTCAGGAGGCACAATATTTCACTAATATCATCTATACAGCTTATTTATCTATCACAATTCATATAATATGACAACAAACAATATAAATAACACAGAAAACTGATATATACTCTAGAATGAATAGAATATGTCATTATGTGACAAGTGGAGGCGACCACAACTGCTCCCACATTGTTGTGGTAATCACTGCCATCTAATGATGGAATTTAGAAGCCGTCTATTATTATAATTACAGTGGACCCTCGAGTTTCGTGATTAATCTGTTCCAGAGAGCCTGCCGAAAGTCGAAAATCACGAAACTCGAAACCATTTTCCCCATAAGAAATAATGGAAATAAAATTAATCCGTTCCAGACACCCAAAAATATTAAAATAAAATATTTTTTTTCAAATTAAATAAAGATTAAATAAATCAGAAATCAAGTACATGTAGTTAAAATAATAATAATAACATTACACTTACCTTTACTGAAGACTTCTGCATGGATGGAAGATGGGAGGAGGGGATAGGAGGAAGGTGTACACTATTTTTTGAAATGAGAATCTCCTTCCATTAGGACTTCAGGTATGAAGTCCATATCTGGGGTTACTCCCCTTCTTTTAATGCCACTGGGACCAGCTTGAGAGTCACTGGACCCCTGTCACACAAAATATCTGTCCAGAGAGGTCTGTTTCTGGTGTTTCTTTAAGATTTGTCTGAAGTGGGACACAACACTGTTATTGTACATGTTGCCAATATGGCCTGCAAGAGCTTTGTTAGGGTGAAGTTCATCCATAAATATTTGCACTTCTGTCCACTTTGCACAAATGTCCTTAATCTTTGAAGAAGGCACCTTCCTCCATCTCTCTTCCTCCTCCTCTGCAGCAGTTTCCTGAGATGTGATCTCTTGCTGTTGCAGATGAAGCTCTTGCAGCTCTTCAGTGGTTAGCTCTTCCCTGTGGTTCTCCACCAACTCTTCGACATCCTCACCACTCATCTCCAACCCCAGGGACATCCCCAGGGACATCCCCAATGCCACAATAGTTTCCACAACTGACATAGGTTCCTTAGGGTCAGCCACAAACCTTCAAAATCCCTCTCTTGTACACAATCTGCTCTGTAACACGCACTCCACTCTCACATTTTTCAATGATTTCCTTCTTGAATTCGATCATGTTCCTCACTTTTTTACTAAAGGGCTTGCACTAGCTTTCCTTGGGCCCATGGTGACTTATTTAGCAGTTGTAATCACAAAAAACAATGGATTATTACGTATGAACCCACGGGGTGATGGTCACATGTTGGTAAACAATGGCACACTGAGCATGAATGGTGTGGGAGGCTGGCTTTGTGTACGCAGTGACGGGCGGACGGGTACCGGATGGTTGCTGAAACACGAGTTTTTTCATGAAACTCGAGGCCAAATTTTTCCAAAAAAACTCGCCAAAGGTCGAATTTCACGAAAGTCGAGGCTGCCAAAACTCGAGGGTCTACTGTATTATTATACAGTACATTATTATTATACATGTATTATTATTATACATATTATATTATTATTATTATTATTATTATATTATATTATTATAATATTGTTATACAGTAGACCATCATTTAGCACAAGTTTATTTGGCATGATTCGGGTATAGCACAATTGAAGAACTGCGGCACAGTTTTATGTAACACTTCATAAAATCAATTTAACATGGTTCAGTTTGCGGGAAGAAAAGAAATTTGCTTTTCCTCAAGCGGCAGCCTTGTTGTGAATCAGCGGGGAGACCTCCCACTATCCCTTGCCAGCCCGACACCACACCACCATCCCAACATTTGTACATCATACGTGTCTAGTCGTACACCAAATCCAGTCATTTCTTGAGTGGAATCACTCAATGGCCTCCACTCCAAACAGATACAGATATTAGTGCTGGAAAAAAAGCCTCCCCCCCCCAGTACCACCAATCCATTGTTATTCTTCTTTGCAAATATACAAAATACCTTTCATCCGTGGACTGCTTGCAGAGGCAAATGCAATGTTCGCGGCTTTCACAGAGACCCACATACAGGATCACTTGGAAAATGAAATATAGATACAGGATCACTTGGAAAATGAAATATAGATACAGATGCGACACAGTGAACAGGTAAAAGAGGGGGATTGGTCTGTATATCGCAGAGTCACTTATTTGCACAGAACTGCTTAATGCCTCAAATGATGTAGTTGAACTTTTAGCAGTAAAGATCAAGAACCAAAATCTAGTCATTATGGTAGTCTACACGCCTCCAGATGCAACGTCCCAACAATTCTAGGAAGAGCTAATGAAAATTGACCACTGTCTGGAAAACCTTCCAGCTCCTGCCCCCAACATCTTGCTCCTGGGGGATTTCAACTTAAGGCACCTAAAATGGAGGAATATAGCAAATAATGTTGTTGCAGTGATAACACCAGGAGGCAGCTCAGATGAGAACTCACACACACACAAGCTTTTAAATCTCCACACAAAATTCAACTTAAACTAGCAAACAATAGAGCCTACTAGATTGGAGAACACACTGGACCTCATCTTCATTAACAATGATGATCTGATATGAAATGTCACCATATCAAAAAAACATACTCGGATCACAATATAATCGAGGTTCAGACATGTATGCGCGGAGCCCCAGACCGACAAAATGGGATCAGTCATGAGGGAACCTTCACCAAATCCAACTTCAATAACAAGAACATAAAGTGGGACCAAGTAAACCAAGTCCTAAATGATATAAGTTAGGAAGATAGACTAAGCAACACAGACCCTAACTTATGCCTGGAATAGATTAACTCTGTGGCACTCGATGAATAAGGAGGAGTAGATTAAAATAGAAAGAGACAGGCGCTCCCTATACAGGCATCGGAAAAGAATAACAGAGCGGCTAAAAAGGCCAATATATCGGTAATGCATAGGGAGACACTTATCAGAGAAATAGCAAACATTGAACTAAAGCTAAAGGAATCTCATAGGAGTCGGGAATCGCGGGAAGAATGAAAAGCCATAAATGAACTTGAAAGAAACCCAAAGTATTTCTTTTCTTATGACCAATCAAAGTTGATTACAACATCCAGTATTGGGCTCCTACTTAAACAAGATGGGTCCTACACAGATGACAGCAAGGTAATGAGTGAGCTACTTAAGTCCCAATACGACTGCTTTTAGCAAGCGGCTAACCAGATTGAGAGTCTAAGATCTAAATGATTATTTTTGAGTGAGCTACAGAATTTGGTAAACACAAGCCTATCTGATGTTATCCTGATGCCAAATGACTTCGAATAGGCGATAAATTGCATGCTCATGCACTCTGCCCCAGGGCCAGACTCATGGAACTCCGTCTTCATCAAGAACCGCAAGAAGCCCCTATCACATGCTTTTAACATCCTATGGAGAGGGAGCATGGACACAGGGGTCGTCCCACAGTTACTAAAAACAAAAGGCATAGCCCTACCACACAAAGGGGGCAGTAAAGCAATAGCAAATTACTACAGATTGACAGCGCTAACAACCCATATCATGAAAATCTTTGAAAGAGTCCTAAGAAGCAAGATTGCCACAAATCTAGATACCCATCAATTACACAACCCAGGGCAACATAGGTTCAGAGCACGTCGCTCCTGTCTGTCCCAACCACTGGATCACTACGACAAGGTCCTAGATGCACTAGAAGACAAAAAGAATGCAGACGTAATATTCACAGACTTTGCAAAAGCCTTCGACAAGTGTGACCATGGCGTAAGAGTGCACAAAATGCGTGCTAAAGGAATAGCAGGAAAAGTTGGTAGATGAATCTACAATTTCCTAACAAAGAGAACACAAAGAGTGGTAGTCAACAGAGTAAAGTCTGAGGCAGCTACGGTGAAAAGCTCTGTTCCACAAGGCAAAGTACTCACTCCCATCTTGCTCTTCATCCTCATATCTGACATAGACAAGGATGCAAGCCACAGCACCGTGTCTTCCTTTGCAAATGACACCCTAATCTGCATGACAGTGTATTCCATTGCAGACACTGCAAGGCTCCAGGTGGACATCAACCAATTCTTTCAATGGGCTGCAGAAAACAATATGAAGTTCAACGATGAGAAATTTCAATTACTCCAGTATGGTAAACATGAGGAAATTAAAACTTTATCAGAGTATAAAACAAATTCGAGCCACACAATAGAGGGAAAAACTAACGCTAAAGACCTGGGAGCGATCATGTCGGAGGATCTCACCTTCAAGGACCATAACGTTGTATCAATTGCATCTGCTAGAAAAATGACAGGATGGATAATGAGAACCTTCAAAACTAGGGAGGCCAAGCCCATGATGACACTCTTCAGATCACTTGTTCTATCTTGGCGGGAATATTGCTGCACACTAACAGCACCTTTCAATGAAGGCAGGTGAAATTTCTGACCTTAAAAATGTACAGAGAGCCTTCATGGCACACATAACGAAGATAAAACATCTCAATTACTGTGAGCGCTTGAAGTTCCTGAACCTGTACTCCCTGGAACACAGGCGGGAGAGATACATGATTATATACACCTGGAAAATCCTAGAGCGACTAGTACCAAACTTGCATATGAAAATCACTCTCTACAAAAGCAAAAGACTCAGCAGACGATGCAACATCCCCCCAACGAAAAGCAGGGGAATCACTAGCACGTTAAGAGAAAACACAATAAGTGTCAGGGGCCCAAGACTGTTCAACTGCCTCCCAGCATACATAAGGAGGATTACCAGTAGACCCCTGGCTGTCTTCAAGCAGGCACTGGACAAGCACCTAAAGTTGGTTCCTAAGCAGCCTTGCTGTGGCTCATACGTTGGATTGTGTGCAGCCAGCAATAACAGCCTGATTTATCAGACTCTGATCCACCATGAGGCCTGGTCACAGATTGGGCCGTGGGGGCGTTGACCCCCGGAACTCTCTCCAGGTAAACTCCAGTCCTTCATCTCTGCTACAACCTAGCTGTTTTTGTTTTATTGTTTTGATATTTTAATTACTATATTTTGTATCTCCAAAGGGCAATCCAAATCCCCCCATGGGGGGAAATACCAGTGTTGCGGGAAAGTGGTAAGAAAAGGGGTATAAGAAATTTAAAGGCCCTTAAAAATTAACTAAAAAAATTTTTTGCAGGGGAAAACCCTAAATTTCGAATTTGGCTCCCAATTTCGACCAATTATGTAAGGAAATTATTGCAAGTGTTTTTTGTAAGTGTAATATTTGGGGTCTAAAAGGGAAATAAAATTCAAATTTACATTCCCCCGGGGGAATAAATTCTTTCCATAAGGGCCCATTTGAACCCCTTTCCGGGAAAATGAAGAAATTTGGGAAACCCCCCGGGGTTTTCCACTCAAATTAAAAACCAGATAACCTGGGGCCCTTTTATGAATTTTTAAACCTTTAAAAAACAAAAAAAGAGGTAAAAAAAAGTTTGTGTGACTGATTTAAAACTGAATGCCCTTTACTGACTTACTGACTAAATTTGACTTGACAAAATTTACTAAAATTTTTGACGGAACTGAATGATTTGGCTGCCCTAAAATGATTTGATTTGAATAATTTTACTGCTTGACTGACTGACTGAATGCCCTTGACAAAACTGACTTACGACATGAAAAATAATTTTACTGGTTTTGCCCTGACTTATTTTGGACTTTGACTGACTTAATGCCCTTGACTGATTTTAACTCCCCTGATTTGATTGACTGAACCTTTAAAATTAAAAATTTCCAGTATAACCACCCGATTTTCAGTACCAAAAAACCACCATCCCCCTAAAGCCCAGTGGGGCCCCCAAAGCATAATTCCCCCCCCCCCCGGCCCCCACAATCACCCAAAAAAACACCAAAACCCCCACAATTTTAAGGGTTGAGAAAAAACTATTAAATTGTTTAAATTTTGTAGTTTTAAAAAATTTTTTCCAGTAAAAACAAACATAATGAACTACAATTGCATTTTCCCATTTTTATTTTTGAAAGAAAGGGGAAAGGCCAAAAAAAAAAAGTTTTTTGGGGTTTTTTTTTTGAGGCTCCCAGGACCAAAAACCCTATTTTCCTATTTTTTTCTTCAGTTCACCAAACCCCATTTTTAAACCAAACCCCAAATCCATTTTCCCGGAATGAAAACCACGGGGGGTTTAAATGGCGGCCCACGTATGATTTTTAAATTATTACAATTAAAAAAATTTGAAATTTTTTATTCACAAAAAAAAATAAAAATTTTTAAAACTGTTACCCAACTACGCATTCCTTAAAAATTTTGTAAAAAAAACCAAATGTCAAAAAAACTTTACATATTGCAATAAAAAAGGGCCACCCTGCAGAAAATATTGTCAAAAATGCTTGGGGACCGGGCTGCAGCAGATGCTTTTTCCCTTTAAAATACCCAGTTAAAAACATGAGGGTTGCTTGCATTGCGGGCCCCTTGCCCCAAGGAAATCCAAAGAAGCCCCAGCTGCCCTTAAAACCCCTTGGGATGAAGGTATATTAAAAGTAAGTCTACTTGGCTTTAAAAACCAAAAATAAAGGGTGGGCCCCCAGGGGTGTTATGTTTTTGGAGGGCCCCTTTTGTAGCATAAAACCCCCTTGTTTTTCGCAGTGGGATTGCCAGTGTGGGATGACACCTACATTTCGTTTGGCATTTTTTTTTAAAAAGGGGAAAACCCTGGATTTTCCCTTCGGGACCCCCAGGCACGGGTTTTTTGGGTAAAAGTCTCCATACCAGTCGGGGGTACCTACCTGTAGGTATTGCAGAAGATTTTACCAATTGCAGGATTAAAACCTCTACAAGTCAACAATGTTGTGGGCCCTAAATTCAAAAGTAAAGGAAAATTTTTGGGGTTTTGGGCAGGACCCGGGTTTTTTACAAGGGGGTAATAAACCTAATTGGAGAAAATGGTCCTGAAAATTTCAGTGTGCTCTGGGCCCTAAACGGGGGAAAAACAAGGCAGGGACGGGTCCCCTCCCTGTGACCCTTTTTTGCACACGTGTGTTTTTTTTGGGGGCCTGGGGGGGCCTGGCCCTTGAGTCGACCTGCGGGAAAACTCTGGGGCAGTATGAACCGGCTAAAAACCCGGGAAACCCCCCATTTTTGGGAGAAGTTTTCTTGGGGGCTGATGTGGAAAAAATTCCCCTGACTCTGCAGAAAGCGAGTGGGCCCGGGAAAGGTTTTTTGTGACCCCCCGGGAAAACGGCTATTCCCCTTAAACAACTTTTTCAAAAGGTTTGTGGTTTCCAAAATTTTAAAAACCAAATGTTTTTTTTTGCAGAGTTAAATCAAATAAACCCAAAGACTTTTTTAAGAGGACCTTTCTTACGTGGGCCGCAGCAAAAATTTTTTTTGTTTTTTCATTTAAAATTTTAATTTTTTTAACAAAATTCTGAAAAAACCCAAAAAGCATATAAGTTTTAAAGAAGGGGGGGGCCTGACTAACCAGTATTTATTAAAAAATTCAAAAACAGGTTACCAGGGGACATACCCTTTTTTCTAAATAATTTTGTGTGTGGGGTTTTTTGAGTTTTCCCTGGGGGAAACATTTTTGTCTCATAAATTTTGGGCACAAATCACCCAAAAGTAAAAATTTTATAAAATGAAAGGGTAGTTTTTTGAGGGGCCTTTACTTGAGGTTAAATTTACCACTGTATATCATCCTAGGAGTCAAAGAAAAGCACAGTGGTTTTCCCAGTCTCTCAGGGCAATGCATGTTTGTTTTACCCAGTACCAGAAGGACTGGGAGGAGGGAATTCCCCTCCTTTTCATTACGCCGTGTGGGGAAACACACTGGAATCATTAAGTCATGGGCTACGTGAGGATGGTGATGTTTCCCCCGAAAGTGTTTTTTTCTCAGTTTCAGAAACTGCTTGGCTAGATGAGGTCGATGGCACTAGTGCACCAGCCTGCCAGTCCGCCCAGGATGACATGGGACCATGAGGTGGTGCTACTATTCTGGAAGCTGGAAGATGGGATTGGCATTGGAGCCGGTCCTGGAAGGCTATGATGGAACTGGGTGGGCTTCAAAATGATGGTGGATAAGGTCCCTGAGAAAAATAATGTATGCAGGAAAATTGTAAGAGATTGTGGAAGACTTGGATCTTCTGAAAGACTGGTTGTAGTGTTGGCTCAGCCATGGTGCACCTTAGTGAAAGAGTTTTGGGATGCTGAAAAATGGGGCCATGTTAACCCCCATGAGGTAGAGGTTTTGAATTTTGTGAAATGTCAGCAGGCCTGGTATGATGTAAGCTGGGGTGAAATAGGTTCCTTGAAGGAAGTGAAGTGTTTATTTCTAGTGACTGTGTTTGTATCCAGCGAGTCGGTGGACATTGTCTTTTACTGGTCTCACTAGATGATACCTTGAAAATGTGCACTGACTGCCGCCAGGTACATTTAAGAAATAAGGTTTTGTCTCCTCTTTATGAACTACATGCAAAGTGTGTGAATGAACCGTGCGGGGATCATCTGATTCCCATGACCACGTGTGCCAAGAACACACCCATATTTGTAACTTTAATATCTCTGTACATGAACCTTTTGTATGCAATTAACCCTCAAGATCTTTTATGTATAATCCTGAGTTACCCACCCCGGGTTTTGCAAAATGATACAGGGATTGGGGAAGTCTTGTTGCAGGGTAGAGCAGGGCAAGTAATGCCACTCGGCTGCTTCTCGACAAAAAGTAACAGGCACCAAAGAAGTTATACCACCATAGAAAAGGAGGCTCTTGCTTTAGTGTTGGCAGTGCAACATTTTGAGGTGTATATATCATCATCAGTTCACCCTATATCTGTGTATAGTGACCATAATCCTTCATGTTTCCTTCACTTAACGAGGAACCACAAACAGAGACTTACGAGGTGGGCCTTGTCTCTCCAAACTCTTAATCTTGTGATTCATTATGGGAAGAGAGCAGAATGTGGTTGCTGATGCCATGTCTCATGTTTAAAGTGCACGAAGTGGTGTATAGATCACTTATCTATTCTTATTTTGCAGTGATTTCCGGTAGACGAGTAGATGGAACCCTGAACCACCCAAAGGAGAAGGGCAGGTTGAGCTTGAGCTGGAGGTATCAGGATTCCCTAGTGTGTGTTTTGGGAGTAGTCACATCAAGTGCCATGCCTAGGTAAGGTATGCTACGTTTTTTAGGTGTTGGCTGGGATGCCTCGCCTCCATTTTATGTTGGTGTAGGGACTGTTGGACCTGCAAGTTTTAGTGAATGTGGGGTTGGCAGTGAAGCCCCACACTGTTTGGGTCATGTCTCTTGACCCAAGGTGTTTTGGTTCTCCAGGACCTTTTAATTTTTTTTTCTCCTTTTTGGATCACCGCTGGGGTGACTCCAGGGGTCCTTGGAATGACATGTAGGTGTCGGCCTGGGAGGTCCACCTTTTGGGGGTCTTCAGTGATGACTCCAGGGTTTTTACGGCCACAGTCCCACCAACAAGATTTATGTAACTATCCACCCGTTTTTTGGGGGGACTAATATTTTTCCCTCTCCTGTGCTCTCCTGATTCTCGCAGAGGTGTGTCATGGGGAACCAGTTTTGTTTACAAAAAGATGCTGTGAGATGGGAGTGATAATGTGATGTTGATTTCTAAGTAGAATTTAACATGTAAAATCTGTTTTCTTTTTCTTTGAGCTCCTCCTGGAAAATGTACTTACTGTTTAAAAGTTCTTTTTGGTGGCGCATACAGTTTGGTCTGCCTTGCAACATACTGAACTTTGGTGTTACTTCATGAAACGGCATTCCTCAGGGGCACTTTCGTACAAAGTTAACTTGCTCGTTTATAAGTTTGCTTGATGTAATTTAGGTAAAATGCATCAATGCCAGTGCCTGGCCAGTGCTGTGTTGTGATGGTGCCTTTTCCTAACACAGTTGTCTAAGAGTGTGACTGTGGGCTCGTTTGGCATAGAACTTGATCACTTTTATGTTCGGCGAGTTTCACATGTCTGCAATCTAGTACCTCAGTTTGTTAATATTGCATATTTGTAGTACCAAAAGACCATGATTGTATGGTAGTCATTCCCCAGTTATCATTTTGCCCATTGCCTCAGACCTTAATGTGGGATTTATTTTCTTTTTTTACCTTTTGCCTAGCGGTGTCCGTAGGGACCCCGCTAGCAGAGTGAGACCTATGGTCTGGGGGTGGGGGTGTTATGCAGGGTTCTGCATGACATAGTAATGTACATATAGTGGAGAAGTGTGCCATAATAGTATGAATGTTATAATTGTAAATAATAATTTTATAATTCATAATGTGTTTTTGGGGGCACTGTAAAGTACTTTAAATGTAATTATGAAGAAATCCTGCTAGGTAGTTATTTTCCAACTGTGTTTGGGTACACGGGGTAAGCGTGGCTTGGGGGAGTCACAGCGGATCAGCATGGTGTGGAGGCTGGCGTCGGAGATGCTGTGTGTTTAAGCTAAGTTTGTAGTTGTGTACTCCTTTTGTTTACCAACTCAAGCCATAGGCTCTTCTATGGCTTACCTGTATGCCCACCTATGCTCTGACATGGTCAGGGTGCTGTGGGATGAGTGAGGAAATAAGAAATGGGGTTTGTAGTGGAGTAGTGACGGCCTGGCGCTGACTAGTCCTAGTGGTTATGGTGGCTGGACCTCCAGCCAGCTGTTTCTTGTGTACCCTCATTTGGGCATTTAGGATTAAGGTGTTTCTAGAGTGTGTATATAATGTTATATTGAATAAATAGATATATTTTCCTAACTGGGATTTTTGCCTAACCCTCTGTTAACCAACCCATTGAAGTAACACATACTGGTTTAGCGCTTTCTGCTTTGACTGGAATAGCCCTGGGTGGCCTGTTTATACTTGAGACGTGTGTAACTTTTACCTTTGCCCTTAGACAAAGCTCAAGCCCCCAGCTATCCCACATTTCTGTGTAACAACCTCTATTTGCATTTTCCTCCTTTTCTTGTTCCTTTTCCCCTGTTTTCCACTCTTTGTATAACTCTGGCAAGCTCCTGAGAAACTTCCTTACGCTTTCTAGGTTTTCACTTTTCAGTGCCTCCTTATGCTTAAAAACCTTTTCCCTTTCACGGGGCAAATCCAGAAATGACCTTCTTGTTTTTGGCATTTTCATGGTTGCATGAGGTTTTTGTACATGATATATTGATTTTTTCCCCCTGCATTTTTCAAAAAATCAATGCCCCCTGTTTTTTTCCCAAAGATTTTTTTCACATATACAACACCCTTTTTTCCCCTAGCCATGATTATTTTTTAAACAGGTGTATGTGGGGGAGGGTGTATTTATATTATGGCTGGGGGTGGGGTGGGCGGGGGTGGTGGGTACCTTGAGTAAGATAGGAGAAATAGGGGAGGGGGCTGTGTAGTGGGGTGGTAAGCTGGAAGGTAGGGGTGGTGGAAAAAGGGGGGTACCAGGAGGGGGGCCGAGGGGGGGGATTTTTGGGAAGGGGTGGTGTAGGACCCGGGGGAATGGGGTAGGGGCACGAGGGGGAGACAGCGAGGTGGGTGCGGGTGCACTTACCACTTTTCCCTTTAAAATTATAAAAATTTGACACACACTGGGTATTAAAAGGTTAACTCTATAAATAAGTTCATTTTACTAAAACACTCCCTATTTATATCCTTTTTCCTTGTTATAACATTTGTAGATCATTGCACTTCACTCTCTCCTCTGACAATTTTTTTTTACCGGGTGATGGCGACCCCTGAATATATCCTATTTTATCCACAAATTTTCCCACTTCATTCCTTAGAATGAGACACAGACCTTGGTACAAAACACACCCACGTTGGTAACCCAAACCAGGTATACATACGACTGCATCATCACATCTGATTCCTGAGCAGTGAAAATAATATTATTCCCATCATGCTTTACTAGCTATTATTTACAAGCACGTGCAGGCCCTTTTCGGATTTTTGGGGGTTTCCTAGGTAATTTACCTATACGTATATCTTCTTTTTCTTTCAACACCCCCGGCCGTATCCCACGAGGCGGGGTGGCCCAAAAAGGGAAAAAATGAAAGCTCCCTTTTACATTTAGTAAAATACGGAAAAGGGGTTTACACCCCTTGCTCCCCGGCTTTTTATTCCCTCTTACAACACCGCAGGCTTACAAGAAGAATTCTTTTCCCATTTCCCCAAATGGAGATAAAGGAAATAAAAAAAGAACAAGAACAAAAGAAAATAGAAAAAAAACCCAAAGGGGGGTTGCATAATATGCTTGTACATTTGTAGTGTGACCTAAGTGTAAGTAGAAGCAGCAAGACGTACCTGAAATCTTGCATGTTTATGAGACAAAAAAAGGACACCAGCAATCCTACCATAAAGTAAAACAATTACAGGCTTTTCATTTTACACTCACTTGGCAGGACGGTAGTACCTCCCTGGGCAGTTGCTGTCTACCAACCTACAACCTACTACCTAGAACTATACGTATTCTTCTTTCTTTCAACACACCAGCCGTATCCCACCGAGGCGGGGTGGCCCAAAAGGAAAAACAAAAGTTTCTCCTTTCCCCACTTTTAGAAATATACAGGAAAAAAGGGGTTACTAGCCCCTTGCTCCTGGCATTTTAGTCGCCTCTTACAACACGCATAGCTTACGGAGGAAGAATTCTGTTCCACTTCCCCATGGAGAAAGGGGAAATAAACAAGAACAAAGCTAGAAAAAAAAATAGAAAAAACCCAGAGGGGTGTTATACATTGCTTGTACATGTGTGTATGTGACCTAAGTGCAAGCAGAAGTAGCAAACTACCGAAACCTTTCATTTTTTATGAGACAGAAAAAACACCAAATCCTACCATCGTGTAAAAACAATTACAGCTTTCTTTTTTACCCACTTGGCAGGACGGTAGACCTCCCGGGGCATTGCGTCTCCAACCTAAAACCTACTACCTAGAATAAACGATATAATTGTTTTTAATTGTACCTGTGAACAGAGAATAGATACAGACAGACAGAAAAGACACCCAAAGACAACATCAGCCAACCAGCCACTGGCCAGCCAGCTGGCGGCAAGGTACACATAAAACAATTACACATATTAAATTACATAGGAAACCCCAAGAAACCAGACAAAGTGCTATAATGTGTTTTGAAAATATAAAAAAAGCAGACGGGGCAATAATGGGATTGCAAACAATTCAGTTTTCAGTGAGATTCTATGCAACATTAAAGGGTTCTTGACTCATATAATGACCCAAAACATGCTCATTGGAAGCCGGGTATAGATACTCAAAAACAGGGAAAAAGGGAATTAATGTACAATTGCTATGATCCCATCACACATGAAACTCCTTCAGAAAAATTTTGATATTTTGCCAAAAAAGGGTACCCGAAGAGTAGTAAAAAAACTTTGAAATAACGTGCTAGCATTGGGATAATATTAGGAGAGAAGTAAATAAGAAAATGATTGTTATAGGAATGCAGTTAGAACCCAGAGTGATCTATAACCCACTATGATAACATGAACGTAATAAGTAATTTTAGGGAGCAACACAAATTGAACGACTGACTGATGTTGTAGTGGCCGGGCTTAGGTTTGGTTACAAGTATTTTGGCAGTTTGGGAGACACACAAAAAGAGTAAAAACAAATGTAAATTATTGATCGGGCATAGGTCGCTGCCTTTAACACTATGTGTTTAATTGTCCACTTTATTGGGGAATACGAACAACATAAAAAAACCTAGGGACATGTCAAGATTCTCTTAACCCCTTAAACCCCCCGCAGACGTTCACATGTGTATGCTCCAAAAGCATCTATTTTTTTTTTTACTATTTTCAAATAAAAAAAAAAAAAAAAAAAGTAATCAAAGTTTTTTTTAAAACATTTTTTCAAATGTAAAAAAAAAAAAAAAAACCACTTTTTTACATATTTCAAATTTGAAAAAACATACATCTGTGTTTGGGGCAAATTTAATGTTAATGAAAAAAGATACCTAAGCAAATTCCAAAATTTGCTTGTAACAGATAAGTGACTGTAGATACTAAATTAAACCAATGTACAAACATAGCAATTGGATAGGTTTGGTAGACGCAACCACCCAGGAGGGACTACCCCCCTGTGGTAGAGGTTTGGGAGACAGCAACCACCCAGGGAGGTACTACCGTCCTTTTGGATAGTTTTGGGAGACACAACCACCCAGGAGGGATACCCTCCCCGTGGGATAGTTGGGAACAGCAACCACCCAGGGGGGTACTACCGTCCTTGGTAGTAGTTGGTAGACCCCGCAACCACCCAGGGAGGACTACCGTCCTGGTAAATAGGGTTGGGAAAACAGCAACCACCCAGGGGGGTACTACCGTCCTTGGTTAGTTGGTAACCAGCAAACCCCCCGGGAGTACTACCGCCGTGGAAGGTTTTGGAAAACAGCAACCCCCCAGGAAGTACTCCGGCCCCGATGACGTGAAACAAAACCTTTTCTGTTTTTATGAAGGAGGATTGCGGTTTCTTTTTCTGTCTCATAAACACGCTAGATAACAGGATACTTGCTACTCCTACTTACACTTTGGTCAACTTCAAGACATGCACATGCCAAAAAAAACATACTCTATTTTTTTTCCCCCCCTTTTTTTTTAAAAACTCTTGTTCTTCTTTATTTCTTCTATTGTCCATGGGGAATGGAAAAGAATCTTTCCTCCGTAAGCCATGCGGTCGTAAGGCACTAAAAAAACCGGAGCAATGGGGGTATAACCCCCTTTCCTCCTGAGCATTTTCAAAAAAAGAGAAGAAGAAAAACTTTATAAACGGGATGCTTGAATGTGCGTGGGGATCGGATGACAAGAAACAATGATTTGCTGATTTATGAATGAAAAGAATTGGATTCCGGCCCAAAAAGGAAACAAAGCTGAAAGGGGGAGGGGGGGTTCGGTGGGGGGAAAAAATGGGGTTTAAAACTGGAGTATCTAGAAGTTTTGACAAAAGGGAAAGGGGACAGTAATTTGAATGCAGTTATGGAAGGAGAAAAGAAATATGAAGTTAAATGCAAGAATTATGTGGATTTTAAAATAAAGGTTTGGGTGTGAAAGTGGGTCTAATAAGGTGAAAGCACCGGAGAAGAGAGGAAAGCAGAGGAAAGAGAGATTTTTTTGGGGGATTTAAGTGAAGAAAGGGAACCTTTAAAACCCAAATGAGAAGAAAAATTTTGGTAGGGGCCTGAAACTAAAGTAGGGGAAAACTTTTTAAAGGGGGTGGTAGGTAAGTTTTTGGGGGGGGGGCCCGGTGTAAATATAAGGGGGCCCCTTTTATTGAACTTTGTATAGAAAGGGGTTATTTATAGGTAATACTATTTTAAGAAAAAAAGGTAAAAAGAAACAAATATGATGTGGGGGAAATGACAGTGTTTTTTTGGATTATGTATTGGGAAAAAAAGACTGTTTATTTGACTTTAGGGTGTACAGTTTTTAGAGGGGGGCCCCAGATAAACAGATCACTTTTTTGTTGAGCCACTGAAGTAAAAGGGAGATGGGATACAAAGGAGAATAAAGCATCAGGGAAAAGGGGAGGTGAAGGTTTTTAAAAAAAGAGGGGGCAGTTTGGGAAAGATATAAACAGCATTGGAGGGTAATTGGGCTAAAGAGAGCATAGGCAATGGGGTCGAAGAGTAATGGGTAGGTTTTAAAAAATGTAGGGTTTGAGTGTTTTACAGAAGTTTGTGGTTTCAGAAAGTGGGGCGAGGGGAGAGAGCGATTGGTGGGAATGATGATGTAAAGATAGTTGGAAAAAAGTTTTCAATGAGAATTTTTTAACAAGTAGAAGGATGCAAGGGGGAAGAGATATGGAGAAAAGAGAAGGTTAAGGGGAGTGGGGAAGCAATGTAAAAAAAGAGCAAATGAGAGGGGGTGAAGTTAAACAACAAAATTTTGTTGAAAATAAGAAAAAGTTTTTGGAGTGAGATTAACAAGTAAGGGAAGCCTAGAAAAAATGGATTTTTCAGTTTTAAAAAAGGGAAAGGGGAAATTTTAAAAGAGAGTTTAAGGGATTGGGGAAATGGAGGGAAATTTTGAGGAATTGTTTTAAAAGGGGTGAAGATAGGGGCTTGTTTTGTGTATAGGGCAAGAGGAATAACATCTGTAAGTGAGGGAAAAGCCAGTTTGGTGTGGGGGAATTTGGAGGGGTAGGGAAAAAGAAAGGGGTAAGGCAGCCCGGGTTATGGATAAAGAAGAAATGTTAAAAGCAGGGGGATAAGTTTTTTGGGGTGTTTGGGGCAAAATTTTAATAAATGTAGGGAAAGGGGAAGGTACTTAGGGATTTGGGAAAGCATGCTAGTTCCTTTGAAAAAAGCAAAAGGGGACAAAAGAGAGTGCAAAAATTATAGGGGGATAAGTCTGTGAGTATACCTGGTAAAAAAGTGAATGTAGAGTTATTACTAAAGAATTCAAAGTAAGACTGAGTAATAGATAGCAGATGAAGCAAGGAGGCTTTAGGAAAGGTAGGGGGTTGTGTGGACCAGTGTTTACATTGAAACACATAAGTGAACAGTATTTAGATAAGGCTAAAGAGGGTCTTTGTGGCATTTATGGATTTGGAAAAGGCTTATGCAGGGGTGATAGGGGGCAATGTGCAGATTGCAGGTGTATGGTGTATGAGGTAGGTTACTGAAAGCATGAAGAAGTTTTTTATGAGGATAGTGAGGCTCAAGTTAGAGTACATAGGAAAGAGGGAGAAATTATATTCCCTAGTAAAAGTAGGACCTTGACAGGATGTGTGATGTCACGCCGTGTTTGTTTAATATATTTACAGAATGGGTTGTAATAGAATAAATCAGGTCTTGGACAAGAGGCGTGGAGTTAAAAATAAGGAATACACATAAAGTGGGAAGTTGTCACAGTTGCCTCTTTGCTGATGACACTGCGCTCTTGGGAGATTCAGAAGAGAAAGGTTGCAGAGATTGGTGGATGAATTTGGTAGGGTGTGAAAAAGAAGAAATTAAAGCGAATACAGGGAAAGAGTAAGGTTATAAGGATAACAAAAATATTAGGTGAGAAAGATTGATTATCAGATTGGAGGGAAGAGTAATGGAGGAGGTGAATTGTATTCAGATATTTGGGAGTGGACGTGTCAGCGGGATGGGTCTATGAAAGATGAGGTGATATCATAGAAATTGATGAGGGGAAAGGTGAGGGTGCACTTAGGGAAAGGGTCTGTGGAGACAAAGAACTTTGTCCATTGGAGGGCAAAGAGGGAATGTATAGAGTATAGTTTTACCCAACACTCTTATATGGGTGTGAAGCAATGGTGATAATGTTGCAGTGAGGAGAAGCTGGAGGCAGTGGAGATGTCATGTCTGAGGCAATGTGTGGTGTGGAATATAATGCAGTAGGATTCGTAGTTTGGAAGTTAGGAGGAGGGTGCGGGATTACCAAACTGGATGTCCAAGGGCTGAGGATCGGGTTGTTTGAGGTGTTCGGACATGTAGAAGAATGAGCGAACCGAAATGACTTCAAGAAGTGTATCAGTCTGTAGTCGAAGGAAGGCGGGTAGGGGTCGGCCAAGGAAGTTGGAGGGAAGGGGGGTAAAGGAGGTTTTGGGTGCAAGGGCTGGGACTCCAGCAGGCGTGGCGTGACGAGTTTGCTAGGATGAATGGAGACAATGGTTTTTTAATACTTGACGTGCTGTTGGAGTGTGAGCAAAGTAACATTTATGAAGGGGTTCAGGGAAACCGACAGGCCGGACTTGAGTCCTGGAGATGGGAAGTACAGTGCCTGCACTCTGAAGGAGGGGTGTTAATGTTGCAGTTTAAAAACTGTATTGTAAAGCACCCTTCTGGCAAGACAGTGATGGAGTGAATGATGGTGAAAGTTTTTCTTTTTCGGGCCACCCTGCCTTGGTGGGAATCGGCCAGTGTGATAATAAAATAATAAATATGTACACCTGTTAAACCTTTTGGGGCCTAGTTCCTAGACCTTTTGTGTACCCACAAGCTCTTGCACGACCATCCACAGGATGGAAATGGGGCACACAATAAACTAGCCACTTTGGTGGCAAAATCTTAAAAGAAGAGAAATCTGGCATGTAATACTTATTTACACTTGTTAAGGAATCAGATTTGACGACACAGTCGTGTGTAATACCTGTTGGTTCACAAATGGCTCTCTCTGAGACAGAGGGACCAAAGCAGACAGGGAGAAAGACATAAGCCAAGACAGATTAACAGAGCCGACAGACAGATAAACAGAACTAGACAGACAGATAGACAGAGCCAACCTACCTGCCAAACATGTATAGCACGATCCAGAATTGTTTCTCTTTACTTTGGGCATAGATATATGACATTCTGGCAGGATGACACTTAAACCAGTGGTAACAAATTGAAAGGGTGTTGCACAAATGTTGCACATGGGTTAATTATCGAGACATTTGATTATTTCTCGAACATCTTGTGCCACATCCACACCTCAAGCCACTAAACTCGGAGTCAACACAACTCTGCTCTTAAAATGGGAGTTGTTAATACTTACATGACATTAGTGAATCCCTGTGTTTGCCACGTTGTTGCACTAAGCTACCACTCACTTGAACTGGTGCTCCCACAAGGAACTAAGTGTCCCAGATCGTTTTTATAACTGGGCACACCAAGTGTTAAGACCATTCTATGTTGACCAGGTATCTCAAGCCAATCTTGCCAATTGGAGGCAGGAAAAATAAAATGTAGACTACATTTGGAGGCAAGCAGCAAGAACATAATCAATTTTGGACAGTTGATGGGTTATGTGCCCAAAGAGTGATTATCATTATTACTGTGGTTATTATTACTACTGGATGTTAAACTAGAGGGACTTATTTGTTAGTGATTTTAATGTGTACCTGCACACCGCACAGTGTTAAGCATAATTTAGGTACAGAATACACAATTAAGTATATTATCAAAGTACATAAAAATATGCAATAACTTAAAACACCTTGAAATTTTGGGAAGTTTCCCAAAATAATAGACAGATGTGCTGCACAGAGAAGGTAAATGACTTGGGTGTGGCACACCATATTAGAATGACAGGAGGAGACATATAGCGAATTTTTTGTCATAATTTGAAATAGCTGTATTAGTGGAATGCCATAACGCGGATCACTACTGTACATGTATAATGTTTATACAGTAATGTACTTAAATTGTATAAAAAAAAGAATAGAGAGAACTAAGATCAATATACATTAAGAATGCACACTGGCAGAGAGTCCGTTGTAAGTCCGAGTCCTCAGTAAACAAGCACATCTCCTCAGGGAGGAGAGGCTGCACAACAAATAGTCTTTTTAACAATTTCAGTACATACAACCTATATGAATGCCCCACTTATACAGCAGGTTTAATTCCTGGCTACCGCTATAAAGCGGAAATTGCCGTAAAGTGGAAACACCTTTTTCCCCACTGTAAATAAATATAAATGCAAATAACAGGTTTACACTAACATTATTAAAGTTAGCAATAGAACTAGCATCAAAAAACACAATAAAAAGTAAAAACAGACAGTACACCTGTTACTACCTTAAAAAAATTAATTATGAATATGTGAGAGATAGTAGCAGTTATAAAAAGTTTCCCATGTCAGCAATACGTCCACTTTGTCTTATTTTATTTTTGGTATCCCAGGTTTCTCTACACATGTGGCTGCTAAATGTACCTGTATTGTGCATACCTGAATAAACTTACTTATTATGGTCACTCATGAACACTTTTAATTTTCCTGCAACACTTTCTTCCTTGGTTTGATGACCAAACCAAGCTGAGGTGCTATCTCAGCCATACACATACCTTGTTAGTAAGTAAATTCATTCAGGTATACAAAAATACAGTTTACACAGATTATCAATACATAGCAAGCACATGTGCAGAGAACCTGTGAAACCCAAAAAAGTCTCAGTCACTAACACGGCACATAAGTAAGAGTCTATGAACTCTCTTTTTATCACAACTAACTTAGACACGCATTGTCAAACATGAGCCAACTAGTTACAAAATAGTAAAAGAGAGAGAACGAGATTACACGGATTCAACCATGCAAAACACAAACTGAACTGGTTGTGGGGGCATCACTCGGTCAGGTAAAATAAACCATATTAATACGTGCCCAATTTAAGTTCATTCATGTATGTTTGTAAAAAGTTTGTGAACCTTTTACCCTCACCAATATTTGTTTTTATTATAATAATAATTACCTCACAATAACACATACTCTTACACTGAGTATACAAGTTGTACAAGTTTAGTACAGAAGTAATATACAAGCAGCAACACTCCCTTTCTCCTGCAAACACACCATTGTGTAGAGTGAATGAATTTATTATTATTATTATTATTATTATTATTATTATTATATTATTATTATTATTATTATTAATAAAAAGAAGTGCTAAACCCACAAGGGTTTTAAATAGAGTGATGGCATACGAAAGGAATATTTTTCTACACTTATCCCCCAGTAACTGGTATTGGACTCTAGAAAACGTAATTTCTTCAGAACACTCCTACAAGCTGCTTGGTAAGCACATCTCATATTTATGCCAATTAATACAGTTTGTGTATGTATCATGCTTATGTGTTATTTAACATGTTTCTTACATAATTTTGAAAAAAATATCACAGATGGATTAATGAATATTTCTGTATACGACATTTAATGCACCGAAATTATTATTATTATTATTATTATTATTATTATTATTATTATTATTATTATTATTATTATGGGATCTTCAAGAGCAGAGAGAAACTTAGTGATTTTAATGTGTACCTGCATGCCAGCACAGTGTAAGTATATTTAGGTACAGGTACACATAAGTATAATTACCAGAATACATGGTCCCTCGTTGTTCGTAATTAATCCATTCCTGGAGCCGTTACTATAAATGAAATTTACGATTTACGAATCAATTTTCCTCATAAGAAATAATGTAAATACAATTAATATCCATTTCCCCCCCCCCCCCCCTGACACCCAGAAGTATTAAAAAACAAAAAATTTTTTAACGGTGAAAAATATTGCATGTAGTACATAAACAATACAATGGGAAAAGATAAATGAAACATTAACAGCATAACACTCACTTATATTGGAGATTCTTCTTAGTGTATGGGAGACTGGAGGAGGAGAGAGAGTGGATTGTTTATAGTTTTGGAAGGGGAATCCCCTTCCATCAACACCTTCAGGTACCATTTGCTTTTCTGGTTGCTTCTCTTCTCTGTTCTTAATGCCACTAGGACCACCTTGAGAGTCACTGGAGTCCTGTCTCACAAAATAACTGTGGAGAGAGCTCTGTTTCTGGCGCTCTTTAACACTTCTCTAAAATGGCCCAAAGACTTTCCCACTGTACATGTTGCCACCTGACTTGCAACAACCTTGTTAGGTTGATGTTTCTCCATAAAGCCTTTCCTCTTACCCACATAGTTAAAATCTCTTAATCTCTGAAAAAGGCAACCTTCTTCCATCTCTCTTCCCTCCTCCTCTGCAGCAAGCTTTCTGAGCTGCGATGTGTTGCTCTTGCCTGCTGAAGCTCTTGCAGCTCCTCAGTGGTGAGCTCTTCATTGTGTCTTCCAACCCAATTCTCCACATCATCCAACTCAAACATCCAAACCCCATGGAACTCACCCAGTGCCACATTTGATTTTAAACATAGCATAGCTCATTAGGGTCAGTCCCCAAATTCTTCAAAATCCCCTCTGTCGACCAATCTGCCACAATTTTCTCCAGGCAAGTCAAAGTCCTGGTAGTCACTCCCTCCCCAAGCCCATACCTATAAGGGTTATGCAGTGAGGAAATGCTGAATGTTTCTCTCCAAATTCCCTTAGGGTCAAGAGTGAGTGTCGTGTCACAGTCAAGCAACCTGTGAATCATTCTTTGTGTAGAGTTTTTTAAAGTTTGCAATAACCTGCTGGTCCATGTGGTAGGAGGCGCGGAGATGGACAACTGTGGGCACGCCCCTAAACAGAGGAAGAACCCAAACTCCTCGCACCATAGGATCGATCCAGTTAGGAGATGAGCCAGGTGCCTTGACCAATACACAGCAGTGCCACTGAATCCAACTCATTTCCAGGGAAACTCCTTCGCACTAAGGCCAAACACTTCCTTGAACCACTCGACGAAAAATTTTCCCCTCGTGACTCATGCCTAAACTATAATTCCACAAAAAACAAAACAACAACAACACAATTTACTACTCTCATAACCTTGTATAATTTCTCCTGGAACACTCTGGGATTTTCAGAATGGTACACTAGTTAATGGCTTCACTTTGAAATCCCCACTAGCTTAGCACAGAACTATTAGCGTCAGCCTTCTTCATAGGCTTGTGTCCTGGCATTGCTTTTCCTCTTGTGTAATGAAGTCTTCTTTGGCATTTTCTTCCAAAGAGGCCTGTTTCATCACAACTGAACACTTGTTTCAGGTTTTCAGACCTAAAGCCTCTTATGTACTCCTGGAATTCATGCACATATTTTTTTCAGCAGGCCGCCTTGTGGTCCAAACTGACAGCCTCACCATGCCTTACCACACTGTGTAGCCAGTAATACGGTTCTTAAATCTCTCACCAGCCTTTGCTGTCCTTAAATTCACAGTCACTTCACCACTATTTGCAGCAATTTCTTTACCAAATCTTCATGCAACTGCTAGCCCTTGTTCACAAATAAACGAAGTCCCTAAGAGTATCTCCTGCTAATTGTTTTTCTTCTCATTTACCACACCAATAATAACTTCTCAACCTCTTCCCAGTACTGGTGATCTCATTTTTTGTCAGCAAGTTACTCCCTTTGCAACAACACACCCTTTATATTTCAATTTTTCCTAGGCCACTATGGAACATAAGGTTGTGTAGGGTTTTCTTTATACATCCTGGACAATCGGCCACACTTGTACCACTTTCATATGTTCAATGATGGTTTATTCTTAAATTCAATCATATTTCCACCTTCTTTACCACACGCTTGGCACTAGGAGCTTTCTTTGGAGCCATGGTAGCTTATTTAGTACTTGCAAGCACTAAAATAAATGGAATATTATGAAATATTTTCGCTGGAGCACATGAAGGACCTTTCCCACTGGTAAACAATCCAGACTGCTGCCTGCCCTGGCTCACGCCGTGGGTAACGCGTCCTCGGATGAACTACGACTCGCGAGTCAACCTATGAAATGCGAGTCCATGTTTATACGAAAATACCTCTATGATTGGCGAATTTTATGATTGCCTGGAACTACAAAAAGCGGGGGACCACTGTACATATAATATATGCAATAACCATAAAATACTTGAAATTTTGGAAAGTTTCCAGACATAACAGAGAGATGAGCTCACAGAGAATGTAAACAAACCGGGTGAGGTGCAGTGACCATATTAGAAAGTCAGGTGGGGGGAGCTGTATAGCAAGTTTAGGTCATAATTTGAAATGTCCGTATTAGAAGAATGCCATAAACCAAACACCGTAAAGCGGGGCCCTACTGTACAAATATTTCTTGTGCAAATTTTTATTTTGTGATATACAGGTCTCCTCAACATTTGCATTTTCAACTGTCTGGGCTTCCCACCTTCGCAAAATTCCCAAACCGCCAAATTTTCCTAACCACCACCAAATTCCCAGCTGCCAATCATATTTAAGTTTCCTGCCACCTGCGATCCCTACTCTAGCTTCCCTCCGACCTGCAAACTGGCACCAGCCCTCCTGCCCACTCAGTGGTGAGTGTTTTGTTTGGTTCAATTATTTTGCTATTAAACTAAATTATAAATCATGTCAACCCCATTCACACTGAATATTGGAATCTTGTTCGACAGGTACTGGACAGTAACAATCATATATTTACTCTTGAACATGGCAAAAGAATCAAACATTTCTGCTACTGCAAAAATAATAATAATATTAATTATAATAATAATAGAATTAGAGATTTTTCGCAGCGAAGTAGCTAGTTTATTTATTGGTGCACCCCATATCCATCCTGTGGACGGTAGCGCGAGAGCATATGGCTACACAAAAGGCCTAGGAACTAGCCCAAAGGGTTAACAGGAAATACATATGGATTTATATCTACATATCTATAGTTCACTTACCTGTTACAAGCAAATTTAGGAATTTGCTTAGTATATCTGGTATCTTATTTTCATTAATAAGATATCTTGACATGTCACATAGGTTATTAATACTGTCCTGTCTCTGTATTCCCTCAAGTAAGTGGAAATTAATCACATAGTGTTCAAGAGAGTGACCATATCCTGATCACATAATTTTACATTTAAGTTTGATCATCAATCTTTGTCCCCAAACTGCCAGAAGTACTGTAGCCAAGCCTAAGCCTTGGCCACTACATACAAACAACATTCGTCAGTCTGTTCACTTTTGTGTGTTGCTCCATAAACATACTTATCTACGTTCATGTTATCAAGTGGGTTATAGATCTACTCAGGCTTCTAACTGCATTTTCCCATAACAAACATTTTCATTATTTACTTCTCTCCTAACTTTATCCAATGCTAGACACATTTTATACCAAAGTTATATTCTACTTTCTCCTTCGGGGTACCTTCTTGGGCCCTAACTATCAACTTTAACACGAAGGAGTAGTCCATTGTGATGGATCCATAGAAAATGTAAAAAAAATTCCTTTTGTCCCTGATTTTTGAATGTCTTACCTGGCTTCCCCAATGGCAGTTTTTGGGGAGTCATTAATTAGCCAAAGCCTTCAATTGACATAGAACAAAAATGATGATAGAGTCAAGCCCATGTCCGTTAGCTTTATGCCATTAGGATTGCAAACAATTCATTTTTGCAGTTTTGATGCCCAGTTTTTAATTTTTATGCCTAACTCAAACAAATTTTTTATCGTTCTTAACTAGGGAGGTGGCAACAAGAGCAATGCAGCCCAGCCAGAAACTCCTGTTTAGATCCTCAGTGTACAAACTCTTTCTTTCTTTAACCACGGCCGTACCCCCCGAGGCAGGGTGGCCCAAAAGAAAAACTAAAGTTTCTCCTTTTTAATTTAATAACATAACAAGAGAAAGGTTAAGCCCCTTGCTCCGGGCTTTTTAGTAAACTCTTACAACAGCATGGTTAGGGAGGAAGAATTCTGTTCCACTTCCCCAGGGAATAAGGGGAAATAAACAAAAACAAAACAGAAAGAAAATAGAAGAAAAACCCAAGGGGTTTACATATATGCTTGTACATGGCAGTGTGACCTAATTTAATAGCAGTACAAGACAACCTGAAATCTTGCATGTTTATGAGACGGGAAAAAAGGGACACCAGCAATCCTACCACAGTAAAACAATTACAGGCTTTCGTTTTACACTTACTTGGCAGGACGGTAGTACCCCCGGGGGCAGTTGCTGCTACCAACCTATCCCTTAACCCCCTTTCAGGTCCGTCCCGAGAAAAACGGCTTTTCGGTGATTCCCAAAACCCGTAATCAAACCCAAAAATTTCAAGCCCTAAAAATTTGCGCAAAAGCGCACATGGGCCACATGTGAAGAAGGGGTCGGGCGCCGGGGTGTGCCCGAAAAACAAAAAATTTAGGTGCCTGCATGCTTTGGGGGGAACCCCGGGCTCATCCCCTTTTGTTCACCAGCCTCTCGAAAGCAGCTCTCACCCCCCGGAAAATGGGACTCTCCTTTTCCGCCTGATATTCGACACTGAGGGAAGGGAAATAAAAACAATCTAGGGCTTTGATAAGTTTAGTGACCGAAAAAAATGACCAGGAACGATAATAGTGCAAAAAACCCCTGACACCCGCCCTTCTCCTCTGGTGTGGGCACTCGGACCAGGGTCGGGTTTTTCCAAAACATAAGAAAAAACAAAATTTTTTCCCGGGCCGGGCCTCTGACTTCAGTAATGACGATGATCTGACGTGGATTGTGATTTTATTGCCCGACGATCAATTCGGTAGTATAGTGAGGAAACAAATTCACCAGGAAGCGTGGGTATTTCCCGTCGCATGCGTCGGGTAGTGTCCCCTATCGTGCCCAGGGACAGATACATCCCGGAGAAACATCCCAGTACATCCCGGGGCCCAACCCTTTTAGGTAGTGATAGTGGGGGATGATTTGGCTACATTTGGCATGGAGGGGCCACAGGCATCATGTAGGTGTTAGTGTCGGTGTGGTAGGGGCACCGCCAGGGTGACTCACTGTGCCAGCGGGGACCCACGCTGCTGAGCATTCAAGGACAAAGCGGACGTAGCCACCAGCCCGCCCAACCCCCAACCACCCGTACAACCAGCCTATGATGTCCATATCCCCGCAAACCGTATGTGGATTGGCACAAAATCCCCCAATTTTGTTCCCAAACCCCCACCCCTTTGATGACTCCAAAATGGAATTCTACCCACCTTCCCTTTGGGAAACCCCGGGCCAAAGAACTGGAATTCTTTAATTATTCTTTGACACCATTGATGGAAATATTCCAGGGGAAAAAATAAGTATTTTCAGTACACCATGGCAAATACGACTTATCACCACAATCAAACAACAGGGGGAAAGAGAACGTTGCAGAAATGTATTTTTCTTTTTTCAACAATAACTTATGCCCCCACGTCTATAACATAAAATAAAAGCATACGGGCCACAGATCGGCTAATTTTGTACCCCCCTCCTCATGAAAAATACCGTGAACAGTTTATCTTTCTGTTACGTATGTTCACTTCTCGACAAAACCAGGCCTGACAGAAGTGACAGGTTTTTACAAGATTTGAAAGTTTTCATGTATCCAAACAAAAGTTCAGGATATACTTTTATCATTCAAGAATCTTTTAATTGACGAGTCTTTGATTTTTTTCAAAGGTAGACTGCATTCAAGCAGTATATACCGAGCAAGAGGGAAACCCTTTGGAAAAAATTGTTTGTACTCTGTGATTTGACAGTGGGCCTGGTGTTGGATATTGTTTTATCACGGGAGTAAAAAAATGAAAGATACCAAATTTATTGGGATTTAGGTGACTAGTGAGAAACTGATGGGACCCTTTCTTGGGAAAGGGGGGAACTTAATACCGATAACTGGGACACAAGCCCTTAAATCGTGATTTTTTATCAAGTGAACAAGAGAATTTGTGGCAAAAGTGCGTTCTAAACGTAAACATATCCCAGGCTCAACGCAGGGGTTCTGGGATAAAGTGCAGGTGTTTACTGCCAAGACATCATGGCAAAAACGGTGGCATGACAAACAGTGTCACATTGTTTACAACCATTCACCGAAAAATGCAGACAGTGGGAAAGTTTATTGATACTAATAACCCATCGAAACCAGTGTCAGGGTTGATTATACACAAAACAGCCTTGGTTTACAAGTGTGACATCAGATTTGGTTTTTTTACTTGTTCGTAAGAGTTACAAGTGGTACATGAAACTTTTCTTCCATCTCATGGACATTTAATCTAATCATAAATATGTACCAAAAAAAACGTAACAGACCACCGTATGGGAATTTTTTTTTGTCTTTTTTCAGCAACCATAATGAAGTACCAGGTAACAAAACCTGCAATACAACAGGTCCCCCGAATTCACACAATATACCCAAGCGTTTGAGAGAGAAGGGGATCATTTTAAATACAGCTTTTAACCAAAAAAAAATTTTCTAAAGGATGCATTGTCGTGCACAAACAAAAGGACTGCAACAAAAACGCAAAGACACCCTTTTTTGTGTGAGGAAAAGTAAGGTGCCTCTGTGCATGGGCCTTTGTTTCAAGGAGTTCCACAAGCCCACAGTTCTAAAACCCTTGTCCAGGATTGTAAATATTAAATATATGAAAGAACATTTTGTATTATACAATATTTGTGCATGTTTTGTAATAAAAAACAGTGGGAAACAAAAATATGATAATAACTTTATGCAGTTTTGTTTTCAATACAGTGAGTATATATAACAGTGGAACCCCCGAAACCGAGGCACCACATAACGATAATCCACATACCGCTTTCTTAATCGCAAAAATTTTTTCCTCCATTAAACCCCTTTAAAAACCCCCCCTCACCGATTTTCGTCCGAACCGTCCCAAAGTGCGCCCTCAGCAGCCTCACATTTCCCCCATGCCATTGTTTTTCCAGCCACCCCCCGGGAACACCAAGCTACAAACGGGAAAATTTCTATTTTTACAGTTTTTCGGGGGGCTGTTTTTGGAAAATAAGTGACCATGGGGGCCCCAAAAAGCTTCTTGCCAACCCTACACCCTAAGGTAGAATTCCAATAGAAATGAAAAAGGATCATTGATAAGTATGAAAGTGGAGTGCGTATCGCCGACCTGGGGCAGGTTGTACAAAAAACCCCAAACAACCATCGCTACTATTTGGGGGGACCAAAAGAATCAAGGAACTGTCTTGCCAAAGGTTTAACTGGTTTTCGAAACAAAGATCGCAAGTGATGGAAGATGTTGAGAGAAACCCCTTTTTGGTGTGGAAAAAGAAAAACGCTAGCAGGAGATAGCGCTCTCAAGCGATCATAAGCGAAAAGGCTAGGAAGTTGCATGAGGTTTTAAATTTAAAAAAATGCCTGCAACTAGTGCTGATGTGAGTGAATTTAAGGCCAGCAAAGGTTGGTTTGAGAGATTTAAGAAGCGTAGTGGCATACATAGTGTGATAAGGCATGGTGAGGCTGCCAGTTCGGCCCCACAAAGCGGCTGAAAAGTATGTGCAGGAATTCAAGAAGTACATAGAGACTGAAGGACTGAAACCTGAACAAGTGTTTAATTGTGATGAAACAGGCCTGTTTTGGAAAAAAATGCCAAGCAGGACCTACATTACTCAGGAGGAAAAGGCACTCCAGGACATAAGCCTATGAAAGACAGGCTTACTTTGTTGATGTGTTCCAATGCTACTGGTGATTGCAAAGTTAAGCCTTTATTAGTGTATCACACTCTGAAACTCCCAGACCTTTCAGGAAAAAAGAATGTCCTCAAGGAGAATTTGTGTGTGCTGTGGGGGGCAAACAGTAAGGCATGGGTCACTGGGGACTTTTTCTATACTGGTTACACCATGCATTTGCCCCCAATGTGAAAGATTACCTAACTGAAAAAATTAGAACTTAAGTGCCTCCTGGTGTTAGACAATGCCCCTGGTCATCCTACAGACGTGGCAGAGCGACTTTATGGGGACATGAAATTCATTAAGGTGAAGTTTTTGCCTCCTAATCCCACTCCTCTCCTGCAGCCATGGACCAGCAGGTTATTGAAAAACTTCAAGAAACTGTACACAAAAGCTCTTTTTTGAAAGGTGCTTTGTAGTACCTCAGAAACTCAATTGACTCTAAGAGAGTTTTGGAGAGAGACCTTTAATATCCTCAATTGTGTAACCTTATAGGTAAGGTTTGGGGAGGGGTTGACTAAGAAGACCTTGAACTCTGCTTGGAAGAAACTGTGGCCAGAATGTGTAGACAAAAGGGTTTTTTGAAGGGTTTGAGGCTAACCCTGAGAACCATGCCAGTTGAGGAATCCATTGGTGGCATTGGAAAGCCTTGGGTTGGAGGTTAGTGGGGAGGATGTGGAAGATTTTGGTGGAAAGGAGGACAATGAAGAACTAACCACTGATGAGCTGATAGATCAACTTCAAGAGCAAGAGGCCAGACCTGAGAAAACTGGTTCAGAGGAGGGGAGAGAGAAATTGAAGAAGTTGCCTACTACAAAGATTAAGGAAATCTGTGCAATGTGGCTGAAAGTGCAAACCTTTATGGTGAGAATCACCCTCACACAGCTTTTGCAAGCCGTGCTGGTGATTATACACTGACAATGTTGTGAAACACTTTAGGGAAGTCATAAAGGAACGAGAGTACAGGCCACTATGGACAGATATTTTTGTGCGAAAGAAGTCCAGTGACTCTGAAGCTGGTCCTAGTGGCATTAAAAGAAAAAGGGGAAGTAACCCGAAAAGGACTCGACACCTCAAGTCTTAATGGAAGGGGATTTCCCTTCTAAACACTAACACTCTCTCTCCCCTCCTCCATCCCATCAATCATCCCAGATCTTCAATAAAAGTAAGTGTCATGTAAGTGTGCATGCCTTTTTCAGTTTGTGTGTATTAAAATTAACATTTCATGTGGTAAAAAATTTTTTTTTTCATACTTTTGGGTGTCTTGCATGGATTAATTTGATTTCCATTATTTCTTATGGGGAAAATTCATTCGCATACCGATTATTTCGCATAACAATGACCCCTCTTGCACGGATTAAAATCGGTATGCGGGGGTCCACTGTATATCAATTATATACAGTATTGGTCTCTCAGGCCCCAAATGTTAGTAGGAATAGAAAAAAATTGGAAAAGAAAAGAAAAAACAACTAAAACAACAAAATAATATAATATGCGTATGTGGAATTCGTCGATGTTGCCACCACCACATCATTTTCTATAAACTTCTTGGCACTGTATCTCGGTAAGTACTGATCAGATTCTAATTTTTTTGTTTTATTACCTTCACAAAAATTCTGTAAGAAAAAATAATTTTTTTTTTTTCAAAATTTCTTGGACACTGGTGCGTGACTTCAGATTTTGGCCTTGGACCCTGAAAGGGTTAATGTATATAACTTGTGATAACTTATTACTACCAGCTAGGTGAGAAATTTCTTCTTTAGCAGTTGCTTTAGCAAGTGATTTAAGGAAGGGATTACTAGCAATGAGCGTCTTCGGAGAGACTTACAGGTATGTGATATTAAATGAACACAGCTTCCATGGAGGGGTGAAATGCTCCTGTTGCTTACAATGATACAGTTCATGCAGGTTATAAAACTTAATGCAATTGCACATTTTTTGCAATCCATTTAGATCTGTGTGAATTTACCTTTAAACACTTGGTAAGATTCTTTGTGACAGTGTCTGGTTCATTTCTCAACATTCTAATACCGAGTACAGTGTTAATCTCAACGATCCTATCACTGATACTAGAAATACCAAGCTCCTTCCTCATGTTAAGAACTTTTGTAGATTTGGGACAACCAAGAATAATTCTGAGAGCTTCATTTTGCATTAACTCCAAGAATCAGAGAGAACTTTCTTTAGCTAATATCAACATGGGAGCAGCATAATCAATTAAGGACCTAACATAGGTTATGTACATCATTCTCACGATTCTCACATTAGCACCATATTTGGGGTTGTAGCCAGCAACAGCTTTGAGAGCATTTAGCCTATCTTTGCATTTCTTATTTAGTTGTGGTATAGTGGATTTGTTAAAGGGTACATCTACACCAAGATATCTGTAAGTTTAAACATAGCTAATGATTTCACCCTGCAAATAGATGGGTGGGGGATGTCGTTTGCTTGTTAACCCTTTGACTGTTGAAGGCCCCTTTCTGAAACTGTCATTCTATGTCGCAAATTTTAAAAAAAAAAAATTTTTTTCTTATGAAATGATCGAGAATCTTTTCCCGATGGTAATGACACCAAAAGTTCGAAATTTGGTCAAAAATTCACGGAATTACGCTCCTGCGAAGTTAGCGGTCTCGACGACATATACACATCGGTGATTTCGCCGACTTTGAGCCCTGTCTTTAGCCAATTCCATTGTTCTAGTTGACCAAACTCATAACTATTTCTTTAGAACTACATTTTATCTATCAGTTGAGTACAAGAAACCGCCCATTTACCGATTTGAACTACCCAATAAAGTGGTCAGAAATTGGCAATTTGGTCAATTTCACGCAAATTAACCCTTTGACTGTTTATGCCAAATAAATATGGCGTAAACAGTCTTACACCACACCGTTTCTGACGTATATATACTCAAATTCTAGCAGCTTCAAATCAAGCAGGAGAAACCTGGTAGGCCCACATGTGAGAGAATGGGTCTGTGTGGTCATGTGCACCACATAAAAAAAATCCTGCAGCACACAGTGTGTAATGAGAAAAAAAAACTCTGATCGTTTTTTTGGATTAAAATGCCGACTTTGAGGTGTATTTTCGTATAGTATTTATCGTTGTATTCTCGTTTTCATGGTCTTAGCTGATAAAATGAAAACATATTACAGAAATAAAGATGATTTTCATTACTTTCATGATGAAAACGACCTTGAAACTGAGCTCAAAGTAGCGGAAATGTTCGATTTTTACCAATGTTCAGGAGTAAGCAAATCACACCACACATCCAATACACATCAACTGGGGAGTCTAATATTCTTTCACTAGTGCACTGATATTATTTATGCCATTTTTAAAATAATGCAGTAGTCTGCATACCAGTAAATTTTGTATTTTTTTGTATGAATAAAAAATCAAAATAGAAAGCAATAGTAATATAAGAGGGGCCTAGAGATGTGACTGATGAACAGAGGATACGTTACTTTAGTGCCAAGAATATCTACCTTGTTTATTCTGGACCCTATGATAATGTGAAGGACCTGGCATCTTTTTTTATTTGCGTGAAATTGCCCAAATTGCCAATTTCTGATCACTTTATTGGGTAGTTCAAATCGGTAAATGGATGGTTTCTTGTACTCAACTGATAGATAATAATGGAGTTCTAAAGAAATAGCTATGAGTTTGGTCAACTGGAACAATGGAATTGGCTAAAAACAGGGCTCAAAGTCAGCGAAATCGCCAATACGTATATGTCGCACAGAAAGCTAACTTCGTGGGAGCGTAATTCAAAGAGTTTTCGACCAAATTTCGAACTTTTGGTGTCATTACCATCGGGAAAAGATTCTCCATCATTTCATAAGGAAAAAAAAGGATTTTTTTTATGTGGTGCACACTGACCACACAGACCCATTCTCTCACATGTGGGCCTACCAGCTTTCACTGGCTTGATTTGAAGCCGCTAGAATTATTGAGTATATATACGTCAGAAACAGTGGCACGTAAGACATATTTATACAGTGTAAACAGTCAAAGGGTTAATATCTTTGTTTTAGAGGAAGATATTATGAGGCCTAGTCGATTACAAATTGCTTGAACTTCATTAAGAATGGCACTCATCATCTTATACCCTGTTGTATGGATCATGATATCATCATCATAGCTTATAGCGATATGTGTAGGAGAGGTAGGTAGAGCATTTAGGAGAGCATTAATCAAAATATTAAATAGCATGGGACTAAGAACTCCTCCCTGTGGTGAACCTAAAGACATTTCTTTAGACTCGCTTCTAAAGCCTTGGTAAAGGACAGAGGATACTCTATTTGACAGGTATCCTATTATCCAGCAGAGTACGCTACAACCAATATTCAGTTTGGCTAGTTCATGTAGTATAACGGTTCTGTTCGCAATATCAAATGCAGATTTTAGATCAAGAAAAGTGATAAAACTAGTAGAGGTGAGTGCAGTGAGAAAGGTGGAAATACAGTTCTGCACACTTTTACCTTTGATGAACGAATAGAGGTACGGGGAAAAGTTGGTGCCTGATTCTGTAGTACAGTCTGTTAAATATCATTTATTTCAAAAGTTTTACAAAGACAACTAGTTAAGAAGATTGGTCTAAATGTATCAGGCTGTTGGGGCTTATGGATAGGCACAATGAGACTATTGGACCAGGGAGTAGGAAGAACACCCTCAATGTAACTGAGATTATACAGTGCCAACAAAGGGTTATCAGGCACGTGCCTTAGAGTTCTGAGAATATCACAGGTTATACCATCCTCTCCAGGAGCAGTTGATCAACCTTTAGTTAATGCATTATCTAATTCAGTTTCAACATTTCTTCAGAAGCACTCTCTAATTTTTTTCTAATATGAGATGGAAGGTTTTCTTGCCTGGATGTTTTGGACCAGTCATTTATGAGGTCATTTGCTTTCTTGAGAGGAAAGGGATGAGCAACACTGCCAGTCTTTTTCTTGGTTATTTTATTTATACCTTTCCAAGCCAAACTTAAAGGGGCAGACCTATTTAATCCACTAACAAATTGTTCCCACTCCTGTTGCCTAAATTCTTGCTTTCTATTCCTTGCATTTGTTAGTGCAGCTTGGAACTTTCTGAGCAGGTCTGGGGTTCTACATTCATGGTATGCTTTACCAATCCTCCTAGCTGCTGCATGTGTCAGATTGCGTAGCTCTGGATCATTATAGTATTTACACTGGTTTTTATTGTTATTTATAGTGGAGGGTCTATGTTTCCTTTTCCTGCCCACTTGATCTGTGAGGACAGTCTCAATAGTGGTAACTAAATCATCATTAAATTTTTGTGTGCCAATGGGCTCGTAATTCTTATACCATTGATCCAAGTGATTAATAAAGTTATCTCTGTGTTCTTGGTTGAGAATAAGTTTCCTCCTTCTGAATTTTAAGTTCTTGATTGCTGGAGATGTGATCAAGATATAATAATAATAATAATAATAATAATAATAATAATAATAATAATAAATAATAATAATAATAATAATGATAATAATAATAATACGATAGAACTGAAGGAAATTGTACAAAAATACGAGGGTTGAAGCAGTGGTGGAAGAAGTGGTTGAGGCATCGTCAGTTTGTGTGCCTGTGCTTATGCTGGAGTGAGCATTAGTTTCCACACTCTTCCAAACATTTCACAATAATTCATTGTGTTTGGTGCTTGTAAATTGAGTGAGACTGCCACATAATTAACCATGGGCCCAAAGAAACTTGCTAGTGCCAGCCCTTTGGCAAAGAAATTGAGAAATACGATAGAATTACCTGGAGTTTACCTGGAGAGAAAGAAAGAGAAGAAAGAAATTGTACCAAAATGCAAGCAGTACGCCGCAATGGTTGAGGCAGTGGTGGAGGCAGTGGTGGAGGCAGTGGTGGAGGCAGTGGTGGAGGCAGTGGTGGAGGCAGTGGTGGAGGCAGTGGTATTTAATAACATACATGTTATTAAACCATAACATGTATGTATATTTAGTACAATATTTTATGACATTTTCATGTATTTTATGATTGTTCATGGTTCAACAAGTTAAGGAAGCAGTATTGTACAGTGGACCCCCGGTTAATGATATTTTTTCACTCCAGAAGTGTGTTCAGGTGCCAGTACTGACCGAATTTGTTCCCATAAGAAATATTGTGAAGTAGATTAGTCCATTTCAGACCCCCAAACATACATGTACAAACGCACTTACATAAATACACTTACATAATTGGTCGCATTCGGAGGTAATCGTTATGCGGGGGTCCACTGTATTACATTTCCCTACAATATATTGGGGCACCAAACATTTTGCAATTTTTCAACATTTGCGAGGCTCTTGATCCCCTAACCCTCGTGAATGTTGAGGAAGACCTGTATTTTCAATAATCAGTAATGTTGGGCTAGGTTTGGTCTGCTAGGGTTATGTCAGGTTAGGCAACATTTACTTTAGGTAAACTTAGGTTAGACTAAGTTAAGTAACATTTGGTTAGGTTACATAACTTAACCAGAAAATAATGAGATCAATTTCCTTATAGTTCAAAAATAATAATTTGCATAGGAAATGATTACATGTTCCATGACGTATATTGTTGTATGAATTAAAAAGTTTAAAATATTCACTAAATTACATTTATAATTTCTTAGAAAATAACTATTTTTATGCAAATGGTATAAAAATAAACAAATAATAATAATAATAATAATAATAATAATAATAATAATAATAATAATAATCTTTATTTACTACAAGTACATGTACAAGATATACAGATCATAGCTGACATCAGTGACATACTACTACATAAAAAGCCGCTTGTTATGCAGAGCATTTCGGGCAAATTAGGTCACTTTTGTCCCAGGATGCGACCCACACCAGTCCACTAACACACAACCTGCTGGCTAGGTGAACAGGACACCTAGTGTAAGGAAACAGTCCTAAAGTTTCTACCCTCACCAGGTCACAGGTCAACCTTATTCCTAATTTATATTCCCATGACCTGGCTGGAAATTCAAATTTCAAAGTTTATTCTCTATAAGGATTACAATGCTGAGTTTACAGAAATTTGGTTATTGTGTGGTTTACATGTAGTAAAATTTTGATTACAGAGTGTACCACTAGAACACTTAGCATGGCTAGGCATTTCGGGCATACTTAATTTTATTCTAAATTGTAAAATATTACAAATTATGAGGTAAGTTGGTATTATGGCTAAGTGACTAAATACTAGTTTGTGAGTTTAGCAATGTGAATGCTTTTGTTTTGGCACAGTACATAGTTTCAGAATAGGAGTATCACAGGATTCATTATTTTAAGATTGAGATTAATATTTCTGTTTATGGTCAAATGAGTGAGTGAGTGTAAGTGTGAACCACCACGTGGTATTCGTGTAGTTAGTTGACGGGGTGTATCAGGGAGATAAGATGTTTTCTAATGGTAGTTTTGAAGGTGATGAATGTGTCTGCAGTTCTAGAGTTCTCAGGTAGGGTATTCCAGATTTTAGGGCCTTTAACATACATTGAATTTTTGTAAAGGTTTAGTCGGACACGGGGAATGTCGTAGAATGTTTGTGTCTGGTGTTATGCCTGTGGGTTCTGTCACAACTATCAAGAAAGCGTTTTAGGTCAAGGTTGATATATAGAGTTTAAGGCCCTGTAGATGTAGATTGCACAGTAGTAAGTGTGGATGTACTGAACTGGGAGTAAGTTTAGGTCTATGAAGAGTGGGGGGTGTGTTGCCAGGGATGGGATTTAGTGATTATTCTTACTGCAGCTTTTTGTTGGGTTATTATTGGCTTTAGGTGTGTTGCTGCAGTTGATCCCCAAGCACAAATAGCATAGGTGAGGTATGGATAAATAAGTGAGTGGTATAGTGTGAGAAGGGCATTTTGCGGCACGTAGTATCGTATCTTGGAGAGGATCCCAACCGTTTTGGATACTTTTTTGGTTATATGCTGGATATGGGTACTGAAATTCAGGTTGTTGTCAAGGTATAAGCCTAGGAATTTTCCCCCATTATTTCTGGTAATTAAAGTGTTGTCAATCTTAATGTTAATTTGTGCATCTCCTGCTCTGCTACCAAACATAATATAGTAAGTTTTGTCAGTGTTAAGCGTGAGTTTATTGGCTGTCATCCAAGTCGATATTTTAATCAGGTCCTCATTCACAATGGTGTTGAGGGTGGCAAGATTAGGGTGAGAGATGACATAAGTCGTGTCATCAGCAAAGAGAATGGGTTTCAGGTGTTGGGATACGTTTGGAAGGTCATTGATGTATATGAGGAAAAGCAGGGGACCAAGGACACTTCCCTGCGGAACTCCAGTATCAAGTGGCCGTGTTGCTGATGCTGTGTCTTTAATGGTGACGTACTGATACCTATTAGTAATGTAAGATTTTAAATAAGCAAGCGCATGGCCTCTTATACCGTAATGATCAAGTTTGTGGAGTAGGATGTCGTGGTCTACTGTGTCAAAAGCTTTTCTTAGGTCAATAAAAATTCCTAGTGGATATTCCTTATTTTCCAATGCTGTGTAAAGCAGATCTAGCATTTTTATGATTGCATCATTAGTGCTTTTATTTTTCCTGAATCCAAATTGGCAGGGGTTGAGTATGTTTTGAGCCGTTATAAATGAATACAGTCTCCTGTGCACGAGTTTCTCAAAGATTTTGGATAGCAATGGTAAGTTAGATATTGGCCTATAGTTGTTTAAGTCTGTAGGGTCACCACCTTTATGTATTGGTGTAACCCTTGCCATCTTGAGTAGTTTCGGGAAGGTGCTAGTCTCTAGTGACTTGTTAAAAAGTAATGAAATAGCATGCGAAAGGACATGGGCTGCTCGCTTGTACAGTAATGGTGGGACATGAGACAGATTCCCCGAGTTATTTTTAAGTGACTTTATAATCTCAATGACTTCCGTGGGCTCAGTTGGTGCTAGATAGAAGGAATTAGGGAAATTCCCATCTAGGTAGTCCCCGGCATGGGCATTGGTATGTGGGATTTTACTGGCGAGATTAGATCCTATGTTTGAGAAGAAGTCGTTTATCTTGTTAGCTGTGTCAGTGGGATGTAGTGGTGTTTCATTAGGTTTAGTTAGGACAATATTCTTGGTTTTTCTCAGTTTGTGGGTCCCTAGAATCTGAGAGTGTTTTCCAGGTCTTTTTTATATCTCCTCTAGTGTCTGTGAATCTACTGGAGTAGTATAGTTGTTTGGCTTTCTTTATTACTTTGGTGAGAGCTGATGAATAGTGTTTAAGAGTATCTTTGTGTATTAAGCCCTGTCTATATTGCTTTTCATATTGGTGTTTCTTGTCAATGGATTTCAGAATGGTGCTGGTTAGCCATGGGCAGCCAAGCCGTTTGTTTGTGATCTGTTTTGTTTTTATAGGACAATGTTGTTGTATATAGTCTAAGTAATTTGTTAAGAAAAATGTCTGTCCAGTCATCAATACCATTGGCGTTGGAGAATTCTGTAGGCCAATCAACAGTCTCTAGGTCAGCTGTGAACTTCCTTACTGATGCCTCGTCATGGAGTCTAAATGAGACTTTGTTGTATTCAAGTGGTGGTTTACTAATGTTTGTCAGGAGGAAGGTAGGGTAGTGGTCTGTAGTGCTATCTGTGATTATCCCTGATTTAAGGGGGCTAGTATATTGGTCCATATGTGTCTATTATGGTTGCACTTGTCTCAGTGAGCCTGTTGGTTTAGTTATTGTTGGTATGAGAAGTGTGTTGTTCATATTGTTGATGAAATCAGTTACAGGCTGATCACCTAGTAAGCCAAGGTTGATGTTGAAGTCTCCAGCTAAGAGAAGGTGGTGCTTATTCATTTGTCTGTTTGTTTTAGTGACTTTAATTTCTCACTGAAATTTGGGATGTTTGTGTGAGGTATCCGGTAAATGGCACTGATTGTTATAGGCGTCTTAAGGTTTTTTACAGTAAAATTAGCAAAAATGTATTCCCCATATTCATCACTAAAGCAAGTGGTGCTAAGACAAGATAATTGGTTAGAGTAAGAGATTGCAATACCACCCCCAACTTGGTTTGGTCTGCAGTTGTGAATTGCTGTGTATCCTGGTAGAGGGTAGATATCTATTGTGTCCTGCTTAAGCCAGGTCTCAGTAAGAATAATGCAGGAGAAGGGTGTCTTTAGTGATTCAAGGAGTGCTAGGAGGTCATTATAGTGTTTGCTTAAGGATCTGATGTTGTAGTTAAGTACTGATAGACTTTTAGCATTGTTTAGGATAGTGGTGGCTTGTGATGCTGTGTAATAAAGGCAGTTACTTTCCAATAGGTTTTGATTGGGTGTCAGATTATGGAGGTTTAGATCAGGGTCAACGTGATCAATCATCTTCTAGGTTTAAATTATGGTTATTTATATCCTGAGTTGTGTGTTGAATTCTAGTACTGATATCTGTAGTGGTAGGAAGTTTGGACAAGTATATAGCTAGAGTATTTTGGTCATGTAGGGTATAGTCACTACTACACATAATGAAGTTGATGTTGTCTATGTGTTGTGCTGGAATGAACTAAAGTACAACTAGGTATAAACTAGTAATATAAAAATACAAATTAAAAATAGAACAAGACTCTCACTTGTAATTGCACTAAGGTCTAATAATGACTTTTGTGGAGTCTATGTTTTGAGCTAGAATGAGCTAAAGTACAATAGGTTTAATCTAATAATATAAAAATACAAATTAAAAATAGCACTAGTCTCTCACTAGTAATTGCACTATGGTCTAATATAGTGAATTTGGTATTGACTATGTATTGAGTTAGAATGAGCTATGGTACAACTGAATTTAATCTAATAATATAAAAATACAAATTAAAAATAGCACTAGTCTCTCACTAGTAATTGCACTATGGTCTAATATAGTGAATTTGGTATTGACTATGTATTGAGCTAGAAAGAACTATAGTACAACTAGGTTTAGTCTAATAATATAAAAATACAAATTACAACTAGCACCAGTCTCTCACTAGTAATTGCACTATGGTCTAGTATAGTAAATTTGGTATTGACTATGTATTGAGCTAGAATGAGCTTGAGTAAAACTGTGATTAATCTATTAATATAATAAAGGCACAAGACTCTCAATTGTAATTGCACTAAGGTCTTATATAAGTTGTTTACAAAAATTAGAGTATAATTAGATTTAAATTGATAGGATAAAATATACAAATTAAGGTAGCAAAATAATAATAAAAAAATGATAAAAATAAAAATGGCAATGACTTGGTTATAATATGCTAGTAAGATGGTAGACAGGATAATATAAAAGTTGTAGTTGAAAATACTAGTTTAAAAAAGTATGGAATAAAAATGGTCAATAAAAGAAGTTTATAATAAGTTTGATCAATATAGTTTAAAGTAAAATTGGGCAATAATAGGGATTTAGAATAAAATTGGGCAATTGAGTATTTTTTAAAGTGAGGTAGAATTATTGAAGACAAGTTATGGTTAGTTTATAATAAAATAAGATGGAACAGTGATGTGGTAAGTTGTAAAAAAGGAGATAGATCTGTAGATATTAAACACAATTAAGACTATGAGGTAGAATGGTCGTTGGATACAACAATGACAATTAAAAGTAGTTGGGGTATTAGAATTTTAGGGGGGCACAAATTTATGACAATATAACACTAACGGTGGACTATGGGTATTATCTGCACTTTACTCTGATTCTGTTAGTCCAGCCTCACTTAGGAATGTTTTAAGGTCATGTTCTGTAGAGATGAAGTATCTCTTCCCAGTGGGCTGTTTCCTAAGTGCGATTTTTCCATCCCTCACAAAGCACTGGTGGATTTTTTGGGCATAGCGCAGTTTTCTTAGCCGATAAAGAAGGTTTTGTCTTGTTTTGGTAAGGCACTCATTGACGTAAACATCAGTTTTCATAGAAATAGATGTTTTTAGTAGGTTGTTTCTTTGTAGGCTAGTTTGAAATTTTAACAGCACTGTTTTTTTACCTGCTTGGTAGCCCATCAGTTTGCAATCCTTTAGGTCGTCACTACGTATATTAAGGCGAAGGTGGTCCTTGATAAGCTGTAGGGTGGTCTCCATGCAGGTCTCTTGGGTGACTGTGGCTGGGAGATGTTTGCTGTTAACTACAACAGCGTCAGATAGCTGCAGTTGGTCATTATGGTCTTGGAAGTTGGTTATGACATTGGCAAGTTATTGGTCCACTCTTGATCTTTCCTCTGTAATGTTGGTAGTAAGTAGGGTGACTTGGTCTTTTAGTGTGTTGATGGTGTCTAGGGACCGGGTGTGGGTGTTCTCACTTCACACTCTGAGGGTCCAGGTTCAGTTCCTGGCGGGGTGGAAACTTACACATGTTGTCCTGTTCACTTAGCAAGTAGGTACCTGGGTGTTAGTGGACTGGTGTGGGTTGCATCCTGGGTGACAACATTGAGGGCCACAGTGTAAATAAGACAGACAGTTCCTTGATGATGCACTGACTTTCTTGGGTTATCCTGGGTGGCTAACCCTCCAGGGTTAAAAATCCAAACAAAATCTTAACTGTTTTTTGTACAGTTGAGTTACTTATTGTTTATTATGTAACATAAACCTTAGATAAATTAGACACATGTGCAACTCCTGGGTATCTTTATTGAGGAAACGTTTCGCCACACAGTGGCTTCATCAGTCCATACCAAGGAGAATCTTGAATAACAGGAGGAGAATGAGGTAATCAGTCCCTCAACCTTGTGTCGATGTGGTCAGTCCAACTGACCACATCGTGGTCATGTGTCTAATTTATCTACATGTCGGTTCTCTGAACCATTCATCTACAACATAAACCTTAAAACTTACTAACTTAAACCTGCTGCTGCCTGACCACCTAACACCTGCTGCTGCTGCTTCACCACCTGACACCTGCTGCTGCTGCCTCACCACCTAACACCTGCTGCTGCCTGAGAACCTAACACCTGGTACTGCCTGAGCACCTAACACCTCCTGCTTCCTGAACAACTAACACTTGCTGCTGCATGAGCAACTAACACCTGACACACTCAACACCTGAGCAGCTAACACAGTCAACAACTGAGCAACTAGCACAGTCAACACCTGAGCAGGTAACACAGTCAACTGCTAAGTAGGTAACACAGTCAACACCTGAGCAGATAACACAGTCAACAGCTGAGCAGGTAACACAGTCAACAGCTGAGCAGGTAACACAGTCAACAGCTGAGCAGGTAACACAGTCAACAGCTGAGCAGGTAACACAGTCAACAGCTGCACAGGTAACACAGTCAACACCTGAGCAGCTAACACAGTCAACAACTGAGCAACTAGCACAGTCAACACCTGAGCAGGTAACACAGTCAACTGCTGAGTAGGTAACACAGTCAACACCTGAGCAGGTAACACAGTCAACACCTGAGCAGCTAACACAGTCAACAACCGAGCAACTAGCACAGTCAACAGCTGAGCAGGTAACACAGTCAACACCTGAGCAGGTAACGCAGTCAACACCTGAGCAGGTAACACAGTCAACACCTGAGCAGCTAACACAGTCAACAACCGAGCAACTAGCACAGTCAACAGCTGAGCAGGTAACACAGTCAACACCTGAGCAGGTAAGACAGTCAACACCTGAGCAGGTAAGACAGTCAACACCTGAGCAGGTAACACAGTCAACACCTGAGCAGGTAAGACAGTCAACACCTGAGCAGGTAAGACAGTCAACACCTGAGCAGGTAACACAGTCAACACCTGAGACAGTCAACAAAACACAGATATGATCATGTCTGGCGCCTTAATACACTATATTTCATGGGTCAAACTCTCTCTATGTATCATCTACCACATGAATGTTGTATTGTAATAAAGGTAGGTGTTACTCACCTGTGTTAGACACCACAGGTGTTACTCACCTGTGTTAGACACCACAGGTGTTACTTACCTGTGTTAGACACCACAGGTGTTACTCACCTGTGTTAGACACCACAGGTGTTACTCACCTGTGTTAGACACCACAGGTGTTACTCACCTGTGTTAGACACCACAGGTGTTACTCACCTGTGTTAGACACCACAGGTGTTACTCACCTGTGTTAGACACCACAAACACTGTTTATTGTTCACTTGATCACACTCACCCACCAACAACACAAGTTGTTCTTTGTTGGGTTTATAAGTGTCACTGACAACTTACTCAGTATCGACTCCGCCTTCCCGATGTTCAACTCCGGCAGCACTCAAAGCTAGCCAGAACAAGCTAAGGCAAGTAAGTAAGTAAGTAAGTTTATTCAGGTATACACAAATACAGTTACATAGAATTATCATACATAGCAGCATATGTGTAGAGAACCTGGGATAACCCAGAAAAGTCAGACAGAGTGACTTATTTCCATTGGGGTCCTTTTACCTTATTATTATAATATAAAGGTTATAATATTTTCTTATTATTCTATAATGAAGATAACATCTTATTATCATACTAAAAAGACTATCTACTACACGAGGGTCATTAAGACTATCAACAATACGAGGGTCATTACTAGGAATAAGGTAAAATTTACACGTATGTTAGATAAAAAATAGAAAATCATTCCCCTCCCTTTCTGTAGCTACATTCATCAGACACCTTTTGGCACTCTTCTTGAACTGGTTCATGCTATGACTGGCTTTGAAATGTGCGGGTAGTCTGTTCCATTTCTTTATTGCTGTACAATAAAAGGTGTTTGAAGCCTGGCCAATGACTGTGGGTACTACAAAGTTGTGCTCTCTCCCCCTAGTACTATGATTGCTTTGGTTCCCAACCTTGACAAAATTGACAGCAAGATATTCTGGACACTTAGAACAGTTAGAAACAGAAATACAAATAGCTAGAGCTTCATTTAAGGAGGTTATTAATAGAATATTCAAGAGGTTGCTAGTAGAATTGCAGTAAATCAACCATTCAAATCATTATGAAGCTGTGTGTAGTCTGTGGTCAGTCAAACAAACGGGCTTCCACATGGGTAAATTGTCATTTTTGTGGAAATTGGTGTCACGCCCCTTGTGCAGATATCCAAGAACTAGCTACAGGCAGTGTTAAAACAGGGAAGTGTTTTTGGGTATGCCCAAATGAGGAAAATCTGTGGACTAAAATCACAAGGTATTAAAAAAGGACAACATCAAAGCTGCTTTCATAGAAAACCTGGAAGCTTTCTACAACAGATGGGAACATAAAAAGTCTGGGCTGAATGGTACTGCCCTTGATATTGGCCATGTAGTCAGAAACTGTAAGGCTGGAGGTGATGTCCTGGTAGTCAGTAAATGTGGGGCTGATAGTGCTGTCCTGGGAGACAGTAATGTGAAGCTGGAGGTGCTGTCCTGGGAGACAGTAATGTGAAGCTGGAGTGCTGTCCTGGGAGACAGTAATGGTGAAGCTGGAGATGCTGTCCTGGGAGACAGTAATGGTGAAGCTGGAGATTTTGTCCAGGTAGTCGGGAATTATACGCAGGAAGGAATACATATAAATGACCTCATAGGGGACAGGAGCCATAGTAGGGAAACAAGTGTAGTCAAAGATAAGATAAAACCAATATTGCAAACTAGAAATACCGCAGGAAATAGCAAACAAGAGGACTCCACTAGCAATAGTGAGGATATATTACCAAAATCAACAGGGAATACAGTCACAGAAACCCAAGGCAAACGGAAACCAAGCCTGTGCACATACTGTGCACTCGGTATCTGCTGGCATGGAAATCTGGAAAAACAGATGGACGTGCAACTATGACCACCCTAGGAAATGCCATGCCCATATGACAACAGGAAAATGCAAACTCCCTTCCTGTAAGCTTTTTCACCCTGAACTGTGTACCTCTTCAGTACAAGAAAGACTGTGCTATAACTTAAATTGCCAGGCATACCATCTAAAGGGGACAAAAAGATACAAAACATCCTGGCCATGGGAAAACCTGGGTAGCCACAGCCACTCAAGAGGGAGAGGTTTTTTAGTGCCAGGAAGGAAAAAAAACTGGCAGGAAATGGCAGAAATCGTACACCAAATCCAGTCATTCCTGGAGTGGAACCACAGTCGATGGCCTCCACTCCAAACCAACAGATACAGATACTAATGCCGAAAAAAATCCCCCCCCAGTACCAACAATACCACCAGTCCGATAACATTCTTCTTTGCAAATATACAGGGTCTAAAGCCAGCAACAAACAACAAAATACCTTTCATCCGTGGACTGCTTGCAGAGGCAAAGGCAATGTTTCACGGCTTTCACTGAGACCCACATAAAGGATCACTTGGACAACGAAATATGGATCCCAGGTTACAACCTATACAGATGTGACAGAGTGAACAGGCAAAAGGGGGGGGTTGGCCTGTACATTGCAGAGTCACTTGTTTGCACAAAACTGCTAAATGCCTCAAATGATGTAGTGGAAGTTTTAGCAGTAAAGGTCGAGAACCAAAACCTAGTCATTGTGATAGTCTACAAGCCTCCGGATGCAACATCCCAGCAATTCCAGGAACAGCTGTTAAAAATTGACCACTGTCTGGAAAACCTCCAGCTCCTGCACCCAAAATCTTGCTCCTGGGGATTTCAACTTAAGGCACCTAAAATGAGGAATATAGTAAAATAATATTGTTGCAGAAAATAACACCAGGAGGCAGCTCTGATGAAAACTCACCCCTCACGCGAGCTTTTAAATCTCTGCACAAAATTTAATTTAAACCAGCAATAATAGAGCCTACTAGACTGGAAATACACAACCTCATCTTCACTAACAAAGATGATCTGTAAA
>NC_069470.1:20769459-20804876 GCF_026875155.1 Cherax quadricarinatus | reverse complement strand
AGGAACGAGAGGTACAGGTTATCTTTTTTTTATTTTATTATCACACTGGCCAGATTCCCACCAAGGCAGGGAGGCCCTGAAAAAAAAACTTTCACCATCATTCCTCCTCACTGTCTTGCCAGAAGGGTTTGTTTCATACAGTTTTTAAACTGCAACATTTACACCCTCCTTCAGAGTGCAGGCACTGTACTTCCATCTCCAGGACTCAGGTCCGGCCTGCGGGTTCCCTGAACCCCTTCAGAAATGTTACTTTGCTCCACACCTCCAAAGCACATTCAAGTATTAAAAACCTTTGTCTCATTCATCCCATCAAACACGGTCACGCATGGCCTGCTGTGAAGTCAAGCCCCCGCAACCAAAAACCTCTTTACCCCCTCCCTCCAACCTTTCCTTGCCGACTCTTACCCCGCCTTCCTTCACTACATGGGACTGATTTACACTCTTGAAGCTCACTCTGTTTTCCTCTCCATTCTCTCTACATGTCCGTCCGAACCACCTCAACAACCCTTCCTAGCCTCTGAACTACAGTTTTGGCAATCCCGCACCTCCTCCTAACTTCCAAAGTTACGAATTATCAGCATTATATCAGACCACACATTGCCCTCAGACATGACATCTCACTGGGCCTCCAGCCTTCCCTCGCTGCAACATTCATCACCCATGCCTTCACTCCCATTTAAGGAGTGTTGGTTAAACTATTTACTCTCATACATTCCCCTCTTGCCTCAAGGACAAAGTTCTTTGTCTCCACAGATCCTTAGTGCACCACTCACCCTTTTCCCTCATAAATTCTATGATTCACTACATCTTTCATAGACCCATCCGTGAACGTCCACTCCCAAATATATGAATACATTTCACCTCCTCCATACTCTCCTCCCTCCAATCTGATATCCAATCTTTCATCAACTAATCTTTATGTTATCCTCATTAACTTTACTCTTTTCTGTATTCACTTTTAATTTTCTTCTTTTGGGCACACCCTACCAAAATTCATCCACCATTCTCTGCAACTTCTCTCAGAATCTCCCAAGGCACTGTCATCAGCAAAGAGCAAACTGTGACAACTCCCACTTTATGTGGACTTCTTTATCTTTTAACTCCAGCCTCTTGCAAGACCCTCGCATTTACTTCTCTTCCTATCAACCCCATCTCTAACTATATTAAACAACCACGGTGGACACAAAGGGGGGGGGGAATATCTTGTTAGGCCTACTTTTACTAGGAAATAATTTCCCTTCTTTCCTACATACTTAACTTGAGCCTCACTATCATGTAAAAACTCTTCATTGCTTTCAGTAATCTACTACTACACCATTACACCTGTAACATCTGCCACATTGCCCCTATCACCCTGTATACGCCTTTTCCAATCCATAAATGCAAAAGACATCTTTAGCCTTATTCTTAAATACTGTTCATTATATGTTTCACGTAAACACCTGGTCTACACACCCCCCTAAAAGCCTCCTTGTTCATCTGCTATCCTACTCTCAGTCTTTATCTTAATCTTTCAGTAATAACTCAACCATTACGCTTTACCAGGTATAACTCAACGACTTATCCCTATAATTTTTGCACTCTCTTTTGTCCCCTTTGCCTTTATACAAAGGAACTATTGCATGCTCTCTGCCAATCCATAGGTACCCTTACCCTCTTCCATACATTTTATTAAATAATTGCACCAACCATTCCAAAACTATATCCACACATTGCTTTTAAATTTCTTCTTTATCCCATCATCCCGGCTGCCTTACCCCCTTTCATTTTACCTACTGCCTCACAACTGCCCCCACCACTCACACTGGCTCTTCCTCACTCCTACAAGATGTTTATCCTCTTGCCCTATACACGAAATCACAGCTTCCCTATCTTTTCATCCAAACATTTAACAATTCCTCAAAAATATTCCCGCCATCTTTCACAATACCTTAACTCTCCATTTAATAACTTCCTCTCCTATTTTTATCTGACAAATTCATTTGTTCTCTAGGCTTCCTTAACTTGTTAATCTCACTCCAAAACTTTTTCTTATTTTCAACAAAATTTGTTGATAACATCTCACCCACTCTCTCATTTGCTCTCTTAACCTCTCTCTTTTTCTCCATATACTCTTCCCTCCTTGCATCACTTCTACTTTATAAAAACTTCTCATATGCTAACTTTTTCTCCCTTACTACTCTCTTTACATCATCATTCCACCAATCGCTCCTATTCCCTCCCTCACCCACTTTCCTGTACAGGTATCTATTGACAGATGTTGTGCGACAGAAGTCCAGTGACTCTGAAGCTGGTCTTAGTGGCATTAAAAGAACAATGGAAGTAACCCCAGAAAAAGACTTGCTACCTCAAGTGCTAATGGAAGGGGATTCCCTTTCTAAACACCAAGAAGATCAACACTCTCCCCTCCTCCCATCCCATCAATCATCACCAGATCTTCAATAAAGGTGTCATGTAACTGTGCATGTCTTCTTCAGTTTGTGTGCATTAAAATTAATATTTCATGTGGTAATTTTTTTTTTCTAAATACATTGGGGTGTCTTGCACGGATTAATTTGATTTCCATTATTTCTATGGGGAAATTAACTTGACTAACGATTATTTTCGATTACGATGAGCTCTCAAGAAAACAGATTTTATCGCTGGGTTGAGGGTCCACTGTTACTACTACTGGACTGTTGCCGTTGAGTATAAAGTTATGAATTAGTAACTATCATAAGCCCCAATGAGGAGCAGACCTTTGAGGCCACACAAGTAAGTTTTCCAGTCAGCATTTGGTGAATTGAAATATGCTGGACATATACCCCTAGGGGTAATTTATTACTAATATATTTCTTTTCCGGCCGATGAGAAGTGGCTACGCAGCTTCTCACCTCCCTCGCTGCAGGGGTGGGCTGTGTATGTCGATAGCTGTCTATCAAGCTATGTTCCCAGTATATTTTATTTTAACTTTAGCTGGGTTAAACCATTTCTCAACATGAACTGAGTTTGTCTAAATCCTCCTGAAGTTACAAGGACATCAACGTCTGAATCGAATATCCTACCCATCTTCATGTCATCAGCAAATTTGCTTATGTCAGTGGCTAATTCTCTCATCAAGGTCACTTATATATATTATAAAACAACCAATGGGCCTAAAACTGATCCCTGGGGAATGCCACTTGTTACAGATCCCACTCAGATTTAACCCCATTATGCACACTCTCTGCTTCCTATTAGTGAGCCATGACTTGAGCCATGACTTGATCCATGACTGCACTTTTTCCCCAATGCTGATGAGCAGCCACTTTCTTCAACAGCCCTCTGATGTGGTATTACTCTATCAAAAACCTTACTAAAATGTAAATAAACAATATCCACTAGAAGATGTGACCTAAAAAAAAACCTTTTGAACAACAGCTGACACGGCTCCTATCCACAAACTTGACCATTACGGTATAGAGCCATGCGCTTGCATATTTCCAAATCTTACCTAAAACTAATAGGTATCAGTATGTCACCATTAAAGACACAGCATCAACAACACGGGCCACTTGATACTGGAGTTCCGCAGGGAAGTGTCCTTGGTCCCTGCTCTTCATCATATACATCAATGATCTTCCAAACGTATCCCAAACACCTGAAACCCATTTCTTTGCTGACGACACGACTTAATGTCATCTCTCACCCTAATCGTGCCACCCTCAACACCATTGTTAACGAAGAGCTGATCAAAATATCGACTTGGATGACAGCCAATAAACTTACGCTTAACAATGACAAAACCTCTATATTATGTTTGGTAGCAGAGCAGGAGAGATGCGCAAATTAAACATTAGATCGACAACACATCTAATTACCAGACTAATGAGGGCAAATTCTAGGCCTTACCTTGACAACAACCTGAATTTCAGCACCCATATCAAACATAACCAAAAATGTAATCCAAAATGGTCTGGGATCATCTCCAAGATACGGATATTACGTGCCGCAAAATGCCCTTCTTCACCTTACCACTCATTTATTCCATACTCAACCATGCTATTTGTGCTTGGGGAAATCAATGCAGCAACACACTAAAGCCATAATAAACCCAACCAAAAAGCCACAATAGAAATAGCACTAAATTCATCCCTGGCAACACCCCCCCCCAAACTCTACATAGATCTAAAACCTTACTCCCTGTTCAGTACATCCACACTTACTTACTGTGCAATCTACATCTACCAGGACCTTAAATTCCAATATTAACCTTGACCTAAAATGCTTTCTGATAGTTGTGACAGAACCCACAGGCATAACACCAGACCACAAACATTTTAATTATTATATTATTATTATCACACTGGCCGATTTCCCACCAAGGGCAGGGTGGCCCGAAAAAAAGAAAAGACTTTCACCATATTCACTCCATCACTGTCTTGCCAGAAGGGGTGCTTTACACTACAGGTTTTTAACCTGCAACTTAAACCCTCTTCAGAGTGCAGGGCACTGTGCTTCCCATCTCCAGGACTCCAAGGGTCCGGCCTGCCGGCTTTCCCTGAATCCATTCAATTAATGTTACTTTGCTCACACTCCAACAGACACGTCAAGTATTTAAAACCATTTGTCTCCATTTCACTCCTACTCAACACGCTCAGGCAATGCCTGCTGGAAGTCCAATGCCCCCTCGCACACAAAATCTCCTTTACACCCCTCCCTCCAACCTTTCCTAGGCCAAAACCCCTACCCCGCCTTCCTTCCTCGACAGGACTGATACACTCTGAAGTCATTCTGTTTCGTCCATTTCTCTCTACATGTCCGAACCACCTCAACAACCCTCCTCAGCCCTCTGGGACAACAGTTTTGGTATTTCCCGCACCTCCTCAGTACCTACATCCTACACCATTACACTTGCAACTCTGCCACATTGCCCCCCTATCAACCCTGTCATTAGCCTTTTCCAAATCCAATAAAATGCCACAAAGACCTCTTTTAGCCTTATCTAAATACTGTTCACTTATATGTTTCACTGTGGTAAACACCTGGTCCACACACACCCTACCTCCATTTCAAAAAGCTCCTTGTTCATCTGCTATCCTATTCTCCGTCTTACTCTTAATTCTTTCAATTATAAAACTCTACCATACACTTTACCAGGTAAGTAATACTCAACAGACCTTATCCCCTATAATTTTGCACTCTCTTTTATCCCCTTTGCTTTATACAACGGAACTATGCATGCTCTCTGCCATCCCTAGGTACCTTACCCTCTTCCATACATTATTAAATAAATTGCACCAACCAACTCCAAAACTATATCCCCACCTGCTTTTAAACATTTCTATCTTTATGTCCCATACAATCCCGGCTGGCCTTACCCCTTTTCATTTTTCCTACTGCTCACGACTTCCCCCAAACACTCACAATTGGCTCTCTCACTCCTACAAGATGTTATTCCTCCTTGCCCTATACACGAAATTACAGCTTCCCTATCTTCATCAACATTTTAACAATTCCTCAAAAATCTTCCCTCCATCTTCCAATACCTCTATACTCTCCCTTAAGAACTCTCCTCTCCTATTTTAACTGACCAAATCCATTTGTTCTATAGGCTTCCTTAACTTGTTAATCTCACTCAAAACTTTTTCTATATTTTCAACCCCCACAAAAAAATAAAAAATTTGTTGATACACATCACCCACTTCTCTCATTTGCTCTCTTTTTTACATTGCTTCACCACTCTCTTAACCTCTCTCTTTTTCTCATATACTCTTCCCTCTTGCATCACTTCTACTTTGTAAAAACTTCTTCATATGCTAACTTTTCTCCCTTACTACTCTCTTTACATCATCATTCCACCAATCGCTCCTCTTCCCTCCTGCCACCCACTTTCCTGTAACCCAACAAAACTCTGATGAACACTCTAACACTAATTTTTAAACCTACCCCCATACCTCTTCGACCCATGCCTATGCTCTCATTAGCGCCCATCTATCCTCCAATAGCTGTTTATATCTTACCCTATCTGTCTCTCTTTTAGTTTATAAACCTTCACCTCTTCTCCTTTCCCCTGGAAGGGTTCTATTCTCCTTGTATCCAATCTACTTTTACTCTCAGTGTAGCTAAACTAGGAAAGTGATCTGATATATCTGGGCCCCTCTATAAAACATGTACATCCTGAAGTCTACTCAACAGTCTTTTATCTACCAATCATAATCCAACAAACTACTCGTCATTTCGCCCCCCTAACATCAATTCTTGTATACTTATTTATCCTCTTTTTCTTAAAATATGGTATACCTTTACTAAACCCTTTCTATACAAAGTTCTATCAAGGGCTGCTCCCATATCCATTTACACCTGGTACCCCAAAACTTACTCCACACCCATCTCTAAAAGTTTCCTCCTACTTTAGCATTCAGGTCCCTACCACAATTACTCTCTCACTTGTTCAACAGGCTCCTATAATTCACTTAACATCTCCCAAAATCTCTCTCTCTCTCTGCAATTCCTCTCTTCTCCAGGTGCATACACGCGTATTATGGGGGGACCCAATTTCTCGCATCAACCTTTTACTTTAATCCACATAATTCTGAATTTACACATTCATATTCTCTTTTCTCCTTCCATAAACTGATCATTTAAATTACTGCTCACCCCTTCCTTTCTCTAACTCTCTCAGATACTCCAGATATAATCCCATTTATTTCCCCCCACTGAAACTCTCTACCCCCTTCAGCTTTGTTTCGTCTTAGGGCCAGGACATCCAACTTTTTCTTTTCATAACATAGCAATCATCTGTTTCTTCGTCATCCGCACTACATCCATGCACATTTTTAAGCATCCCAGTTTTATAAAGTTTTTCTTCTTCTCTTTTTTAGTAAATGTCTACAGGAGAAGGGGTTTACTAGCCCCATTGCTCACGGCATTTTTTAGTCGCCTCATAGGACACGCATGGCTTACGGAGGAAAGATTCTTTTCCACTTCCCCATGGACAATAGAAGAATAAAGAAGGAACAAAGAGCTATTTACGAAAAAGGAGAAAAAACCTAGATGTGATGTATATATATATGCATGTTGCGTGTCTGGTGAAGTGTGACCAAAGTGTAAGTAGAGTAGCAAGATATCCCTGTTATCTAGCGTGTTTATGAGACAGAAAAAGAAACCAGCAATCCTACCATCATCGCCAAAACAGTTGCAGGTTTTGTTATCACAGTCAATTGGCAGGTACGGGTAGTACTTCCTGGGTGGTTGCTGGTTCTACCAAACCTACTACCTTCATCCTGTACGAAAATTCCCCGTAGTTGACTAGAACCTTTACAAAAATTCAATGTATGTCGAAGGCCCTAAAATCTGGAGATCCTAACCTGGAACTCTAGAACTGCGACACATTCATCACCTTCAAAACTCCATTAGAATACATCTTATCTCCCTGATACACCCGTCAAATAACTACACGAATAACACCTGGTGGTTCACCACTTACACCTCACTCACCCATTTGACCATAAAAGAAATATCAATCTCAATCTTAAAAATAATGAATCCTAACTTAGTTCATAACTTGCCTGTGATACTCCAATACTGAAACTATGTAACTGTGCAAAACAAAGCATTTCACATTGCCAAACCCACAAAACAAGTATTTAGTCACTTAGCCATAATACCAACTTACCTCATAATTTGTAATATTTTAAAATTAAGAAATAAACTATGTCTGCCCGAAATGCCTAGTCATGCTAGGCGTTCTAGCAGTACAATCTGTAATTATTATTTTAATACATGTAAACCACACAATAACCAAATTCTGTAAACTCAGCATTGTAATCCTTATAGAGAATATAAACTTTGAATACTGAATTCTTTATCCTGATTCAACGGCAATTCTTGATCCTGATCAACAGAATTCTTTATCCTGATCAACAGAATTCTTTATCATGGCTCCGTTTTTGCTTTCCTCCATTCTTGTCTGTGGTAAAAATATTGGCTCCATTTCTACTGCTTTCCTCCGCTCTTGTCAGTGGTATGGTACCTGTCCAAGTGCCACAGCACACACAAAGCCTCCCACAACACACATGCTGAGGCAGTGTTCATAGGAAAACATTTAATAATAATCATTGTTTTTTGCATCTTTTTTTATTCCTGTGTGACTGCTAGGTAAGCCACCATAGCCAAAGAAAGCTGCTTCTGCCAGCCCATTGATAAAGAAGGTGAGAAACACATAGAATTCAGAAAAAACTTGTAGCAAAGTAACAAAGTGGAGGAGGAAGAGAGAGGGGACAATATGCCTCTCTTCAGTGGATTCTACAATATGTATTATACTAAGGCAGCAGGAGTTGATAAAGGCTATAGCGCCAGCATCAATAAAGTGTAGCATTAACAGTGTATGGTTGTAGCAGCAAGTAAGTTAACCTTTGACTGTCGCAGGCTCCTTTCTGAAAAAACTGTCATTCCATGTTGATAAATTTTGGAAAAAAAAAAATTGATTTTTTTATGCAATGATAGAGAATTTCTTTCCTGGTGTAATGACACCAACAAAACAAAAGTACAAAATTTTGGGTCTCGAAAACTCACGGAATTACGCTCCGTGAAAGTTAGCGTCTTGGCGACATATACGCATCGGCAATTTTGCAACTTTGAGCCCTTGTTTTGGCCAATTTCCGTTGCTCCAGTTGACCTAACTCATAGCTATATTTATTTAGAACTCCATTTCACTATCAATGAGTACAAGAAAACAGCCCATTTTCATTTACTGATTTGAACTACTAAATGAAGTGGTCAGAATTGGCAATGTGGCCAATTTCATGCAAATTAAAAAAATGCCAATTTCAAATAGGGTCCATAATAAACAATGAAGAATTCTTGGCACTAAAAGATAACAATTATCTTCTGGTTCGTTAGTCCACGTCTCTGGGCTCCTCTCATATTTACTATTGCTTTCTATTTTTGATTTTTTACTCATACATAAAGATACAAAAATTACTGTTATGCAGACTACTGCACTATTGTAAAAATGCTATAAATAATTATCAAGAGCACTTGGTGAAAGAATATTAAACTCCCCAGTTGATGGTATCAGCGTGTGGTGTGATTTGTTACTCCTGAACATTTGGAAAAAATTCGAACATTTCCGCTACTTTGAGCTCAATTTCAAGTAGTTTTTCATCATGAAACTAATCAAAATCATATCTATTTCTGTAATATGTTTTCCATTTTATCACCTGAGACCATGAAAAAGAGAATATAACAATAACCACTATATGAAAATACACCTCAAAGTCGGCGTTTTAATCCAAAAAAATGGTCGTTTTTTTTCTCTCATTAGACACTGCATGCTGCAGGATTTTTTTTATGTGGTGCACACTGACCACACAGACCCATTCTCTCACATGTGGGCCTAGCAGCTTTTTCCCGCTTCATTTGAAGCCGCTAGAATTTATGCGTATAAATACATCAGAAACAGTGGCGCGTAAGATATACAGTGGACCCCCGGTTAACGATATTTTTTCACTCCAGAAGTATGTTCAGGTGCCAGTACTGACCGAATTTGTTCCCATAAGGAATATTGTGAAGTAGATTAGTCCATTTCAGACCCCCAAACATACACGTACAAACGTACTTACATAAATACACTTACATAATTGGTCGCATTCGGAGGTGATCGTTATGCGGGGGTCCACTGTATATATATATACGACCGAAACAGTCAAAGAGTTAAGCGATATAAAAAAAAACACAAAACTTACTCCTCCAATGTTATTGGGGTACATAGGGCCACTGAAAAAACATATGCTGCCCAGCCTATCTTACACCACCCTAAACCAATGCCAGCATCTCCAAGGTACAGTAAGTGTAAATACAGTGGAACCTCTACTTATGAATTTAATCTGTTTCTTGACCTTGCTCGCATTTGGATTTGCACATTTGCAGCCAATTTTCCTCATTTAACCCTTTGAGGGTTTTCGTCATACTAGTACGTCTTACGCGTAGGGGTTTTTGACGTACTAGTACTCATAAATTCTAGCGGCCTCAAATCTAGTGGGAGAAAGCTGGTAGGCCTTCATATGAAAGAATGGGTCTATGTGGTCAGTGTGCACAGTCTGAAAAAAATCCTGCAGCACACAGTGCATAATGAGAAAAAAAAAACTTTGACCATTTTTTTTTAATAAATCAGCGACTTTGCAGTATATTTTCGTATGGTATTTATTGTTGTATTCTAGTTTTCTTGGTCTCATTTTATAGAATGGAAGACATATTACAGAAATTGAGATGATTTTGTCTGGTTTTACAAAGAAAGGTGCCTTGAAATTGAGCTCAAAGTAGCAGAAATGTTCGATTTTTACCAAACTTCAAAAGTAAACAAATCGTGCCAAGCGTCCAATACACGTCAAACTGGTGAGTCTAATATTCTTTCACAAGTGCAACCAATAATATTTATACCATTTTTTACACTAATGCAGTAGTCTGCATAACAGTAAATCTTATATTTTTTGTGAAAATAAAAATTCAAAGTGGAAAGCAAAAGAATATAAGAGTGGCCTTGAGACGTGACTAAGACTAGAGGAAATGTCATTTAGTGCCAGGAATGTCTTTCTTGTTTATTCTGGACCCTATTCGGAAATTGGCATCTTTTGAAATTTGTGTGAAATTGGCAAAATTGCTAAATTCTGACCACTGTACTGGATAGTTGAATTTCATAAATGAGTGGTTTCTTGCACCCATTCGATAGAAAAAATGGAGTTCTAGCGAAATATTCATGTTTTTTGTCGACTAGTACAGTGAAATTGGCCGAAAATGGGGCTCAAAGTGGGCAAAATCGCCGATGCGTAAACATCGCCGAGACCGCTAACTTTGCGAGAGCATAATTCCGTAAGTTTTCTATCAAATTTCAAACTTTTGGTGTCTTTATGATCGGGAAAAGATTCTCTATCTTTTCATAAGAGAAAATAATTTTTTTTTTTTTTTAAATTTGGCCGACCCTGAGAACGAGTTTCGGAGAGGGCCTGTCGACCCTCAAAGGGTTAAATAAACTGAAACGCAATTTATCCCATCCGGCTCTCAGGAGGCACAATAAGATACGTTAATATTTCACTAATATCATCTATACAGCTTATTTATCTATCACAATTCATATAATATGACAACAAACAATATAAATAACACAGAAAACTGAAATATACTCTGGAATGAATAGAATATGTCATTATGTGGCAAGTGGAGGCGGCCACAACTGCTCCCGCATTGTTGTGGTAATCACTGCCATCTAATGATGAAATTTAGAAGCTGTCTATTATTATAATTACAGTTGACCCTCGAGTTTCGCGATTAATCTGTTCCAGAGAGCCTGCCGAAAGTCGAAAATCACGAAACTCGAAACCATTTTCCCCATAAGAAATAATGGAAATAAAATTAATCCGTTCCAGACACCCAAAAATATTAAAATAAATTTTTTTTTTTCAAATTAAATAAAGATTAACCCTTTCAGGGTCCGTCCCGTAGATCTACGGCTTTTCGGTGAGTGTCCAAACCATAGATCTATGCCAAAATTTTAGCGCCGTCAAATTTAGCACGAAAGCGCTCATAGGCCTACATGTGAGAGAATGGGTCTGCGCCGTAAACAAAAAATCTAGGCGCCTGCATAGCATTGTGGGAACGTCGGCTCAGTCACCCTTGTTCACCATGCCTCGTCGCAAGTCAGCTCTCACTCCCCGGAAAATTGGGACTCTCCTCTTCCTGTCTGATAGTTCTGACACTGATGGAAGTGCAAATGAAGACGAATTCTACGGCTCTGATAAGTTAGAGACCGAAAATAATGACCAGGATATCGATAATAGTGCAGAAAACCCCGACGATCCTCGACCTTCTACCTCTGGTGTGGGCACTTGTGACTCATGGTCGGATGTTCCTAAACGTAAGAGAAAACTAATATTTTCGCATGGCCAGGCCTCTGACTTCAGTAATGACGATGATTCTGATGTGGATTGTGATTTTAATGCGCTCGACGATCATTCGAGTAGTGATAGTGAGGAATCATATTCACCAGTGAAGCGTCGGTATGTTCGCCGCCGCATGCGCTCGGGTAGTGTACCCTATGCTGTGCCCAGGGGACGGAGTACATCCTGGAGTACATCCCGTGGCCCTACACCCGTTTTAGGTAGTGATAGTGAGGATGATGTGGCTACACTTGGCAAGGATGGGCCACAGGCATCAGTGGATGGTGTTAGTGGTGCTGGTGGTGGTAGTGGCACCGCCATGCATGACTCACCGTGCCACGCGGGGACCCATGCTGCTGACTCGTCAGTTCAAGGACAAAGCGGAGTGTCAGCCACCAGCCCGCCACAACCACAACCACCCGTACAACCAGCCTATGATGTCCAGTATCCACCACAAAACCGTATGTGGGATTGGCAGCAAAATCCCAATTTTGTTCCCAAGCCTCACCACTTTGATGACTCTCAAAGTGGAATTCTACCTACCTGTCCCCTTGGAACCACGGCCAATGAACTGGAATTCTTTGAATTATTCTTTGACCAGCCATTGATGGAAATTATTGCCAGGAAAAGTAATAAGTATTTTCAGTACACCATGGCAAATACGATCTTATCACCACAGTCAAGACTACACAGGTGGAAAGAGACGACTGTTGCAGAAATGTATTTGCTTTTTGCAACAATAATGCTTATGCCTCACGTCTATAAGCATAATATAAAAGCATACTGGTCCACAGATTGGCTAATTTCTACCCCATCCTTCAGTGAAATAATACCAGTGAACAGGTTTATCTTACTGTTAAGTATGTTGCACTTCTCTGACAAAACCAGGCCTGACAGAAGTGACAGGTTTTACAAGATTAGAAATGTTTTCATGTATCTCAAACAAAAGTTCAGGATATACTTTTATCCATTCAAGAATCTTGTAATTGACGAGTCTTTGATTTTGTTCAAAGGTAGACTGTCATTCAAGCAGTATATACCGAGCAAGAGGAACCGCTTTGGTATAAAATTGTTTGTACTCTGTGATTGTGACAGTGGCCTGGTGTTGGATATTGTTGTATACACGGGTAGTAAAACATTGAAAGATACCAAGATGTTATTGGGTATCTCAGGTGACGTAGTGAGAAAACATGATGGCACCTTATCTTGGTAAGGGCCATACATTATATACCGATAACTGGTACACAAGCCCATTACTCAGTGATTTCATGCGAGTGAACAAGACAGATGTGTGTGGCACAGTGCGTTCTAATCGTAAACATATGCCCAGGCTCAACGCAGGTGTTCGTGGTGATGACAGTGCGAGTGTTTACTGCCAATGACATCATGACATTACGGTGGCATGACAAACGAGATGTCACATTGTTGACAACCATTCACCGTAATGAAATGCAAGACAGTGGCAAAGTTGATCGAGTGACTAATGAACGTATTCGAAAAACCAGTGTCATGATTGATTATACACAAAACATGCGCTTGGTTGACAAGTGTGACATGCAGATTGGTTTTGTTGACTGTGTTCGTAAGAGTTACAAGTGGTACATGAAACTTTTCTTCCATCTCATGGACATTTCAATGCTGAATGCATATAATATGTACCAAATAAAGACTGGTAACAGACTACCGTATGGTGAATTTTGTTTGTCTGTTGTCAGACAACTCATAATGAAGTACCAGGTAACAACACCTGCAATACAACATGGTCCTCGAATTCATCACGATATACCCAAGCGTTTGAGGAGAGAAGGTGATCATTTCATAATACAGCTTCCTTCAACTCAAAAGAAATTTGCTCAGAAGAGATGCATTGTTTGTGCACAAACAAAACGACGGCAACAAAGATGCAAAGACACTCGGTTTATGTGTGAGGAATGTAAGGTGCCTCTGTGCATGGTGCCTTGTTTCAAGGAGTTCCACAAGCTCCAGCAGTTCTAAAACCATGTCCAGTGATTGTAAATATGTAAATATATGATAGAACATTAGTATTATACAATATTTGTGCATGTTTATTGTAATAAACAACAGTGGTAAACAATAATATGATAACTTTAGTGCGGTTGTGTTCAATACAGTGAGTTTATATATATCAATTATATACAGTATTGGTCTCTCAGGCCCTAAATGTTAGTAGGAATAGAAAAAAATTGGAAAAGAAAAGAAAAAACAACTAAAACAACAAAATAATATAATACGCGTATGTGGAATTCGTCGATGTTGCCACCACCACATCATTTTCTATAAACTTCTTGGCACTGTATCTCGGTAAGTACTGATCAGATTCTAATTTTTTTTGTTTTATTACCTTCACAAAAATATGCTCTTTAATTCTGTAAGAAAAAATAATTTTTTTTTTTTTTCAAAATTTCTTGGACACTGGTGCGTGACTTCAGATTTTGGCCTTGGACCCTGAAAGGGTTAAATAAATCAGAAATCAAGTACATGTAGTTAAAATAATAATAATATTACAATTACCTTTACTGACTTCTGCATGGATGGAAGATGGGAGGAGGGGATAGGAGGAAGGTGTACACTATTTTTTGAAATAAGAATCTCCTTCCATTAGGACTTTAGGTATGAAGTCCATATCTGGGGTTACTCCCCTTCTTTTAATGCCACTGGGACCAGCTTGAGAGTCACTGGACCCCTGTCACACAAAATATCTGTCCAGAGAGGTCTGTTTCTGGCATTTCTTTAACATTTGTCTGAAGTGGGACACTGTCATCGTACATGTTGCCAATACGGCCTGCAACAGCTTTGTTAGGGTGAAGTTCATCCATAAATGTTTGCACTTCTGTCCACTTTGCACAAATGTCGTTAATCTTTGAAGAAGGCACCTTCCTCCATCTCTCTTCCTCCTCCTCTGCAGCAGTTTCCTGAGCTGTGATCTCTTGCTGTTGCAGATGAAGCTCTTGCAGCTCTTCAGTGGTTAGCTCTTCCCTGTGGTCCTTCACCAACTCTTCGACATCCTCACCACTCACCTCCAACCCGAGGGACATCCCCAGGGACATACCCCAATGCCACAATAGTTTCCACAACTGACATAGATTCCTTAGGGTCAGCCACAAACCTTTCAAAATCCCTCTCTTGTACACAATATGCTCTGTAACACGCACTCCACTCTCATATTTTTCAATGATTTCCTTCTTGAATTCGATCGTGTTCCTAACTTTCTTTACTAAAGGGCTTCCAATAGCTTTCCTTGGGCCCATGGTGACTTATTTAGCAGTTGTAATCACAAAAAACAATGGATTATTACGTATGAACCCACGAGGTGATGGTCACGTGTTGGTAAACAATGGCACACTGAGCATGAATGGCGTGGGAGTCTGGCTTTGTATATGCAGTGATGAGCGGACGGGTACCGGACGGTTGCCGAAACACGAGTTTTTTCATGAAACTCGAGGCCAAATTTTTCCAAAAAGACTCGCCAAAGGTCGAATTTCATGAAAGTCGAGGCTGCCAAAACTCGAGGGTCTACTGTATTATTATACAGTACATTATTATTATACATGTATTATTATTATACATATTATATTATTATTATTATATTATATTATTATAATATTGTTATACAGTAGACCATCATTTAGCACAAGTTTATTTGGCATGATTCGGGTATAGCACAATTGAAGAACTGCGGCACAGTTTTATGTAACACTTCATAAAATCAATTTAACATGGTTCAGTTTGCGGGAAGAAAAGAAATCTGCTTTTCCTCAAGCGGTGGCCTTGTTGTGGATCAACGGGGAGACCTCCCACTATCCCTTGCCAGCCCCCGACACCACACCACCATCCCAACATTTGTACTTCATACGTGTCTAGTCGTACACCAAATCCAGTCATCTCTTGAGTGGAATCACTCAATGGCCTCCACTCCAAACAAACAGATACAGATATTAGTGCTGGAAAAAAAGCCTCCCCCCCCCAGTACCACCAATCCATTGTTATTCTTCTTTGCAAATATACTGGGTCTAAAGCCAGCAACAAACAACAAAATACCTTTAATCCGTGGACTGCTTGCAAAGGCAAATGCAATGTTCGCGGCTTTCACAGAGACCCACATACAGGATCACTTGGAAAATGAATTATAGATGCGACAGAGTGAACAGGCAAAAGGGGGGGATTGGTCTGTATATCGCAGAGTCACTTATTTGCACAGAACTGCTTAATGCCTCAAATGATGTAGTTGAACTTTTAGCAGTAAAGATCAAGAACCAAAACCTAGTCATTACGGTAGTCTACAAGCCTCCAGATGCAACGTCCCAACAATTCCAGGAACAGCTATTGAAAATTGACCAATGTCTGGAAAACCTTCCAGCTCTTGCCCCCAACATCTTGCTCCTGGGGGATTTCAACTTAAGGCACCTAAAATGGAGGAATATAGAAAATATTGTTGTTGCAGTGATAACACCAGGAGGCAGCTCAGATGAGAACTCACACACAAACAAGCTTTTAAATCTCCACACAAAATTCAACTTAAACCAGCAAATAATAGAGCCTACTAGATTGGAGAACACACTGGACCTCATCTTCATTAACAATGATGATCTGATATGAAATGTCACCATATCAAAAAAAATATACTCGGATCACAATACAGTGGACCCCCACATACCGTTGGCATCACATAACGTTAAATCCGCATACAGATACATTTTATTGCTAAGATTTTGCCTCTCATACTGCTAAAAAACCCGCTCAACACTACTCGTCCGAGACGCGTCTAATGTGCGGCCTGAGCCAGCCTCACATGTTCCGCCGGTGGCATTGTTTACAAGCCAGCCTCCGCGGTAACATCCAAGCATACAATCGTAACATTTCGTATTATTACAGTGTTTTTGGTGATTTTATCTGCAAAATAAGTGACCATGGGCCCCAAGAAAGCTTCTAGTGCCAACCCTGTGGTAAAAAGGGTGAGAAATATTATTGAAATACTGTGGTATCATGGTCAACTGCTGATGCTGCTGCTGCTGTAGCACTGTCAGCTGCTGCTGCTGCTGCTGTACCACTGTCAACTGCTGCTGCTGCTGTCGTCAGCTGCTGCTGCTGCTGCTGTACCACCGTCAGCTGCTGCTGCTGCTATAGTACCATCTGCTGCTGCTGTAGCATCGTCTGCTGCTACTGTAGCATCGTCTGCTGCTGCTGTAGCACTGTCAGCTGCTGCTGCTGCTGCACTGTCAGCTGCTGCTGCTGCTGTAGTACCGTCTGCTGCTGCTGTAGCATCGTCTGCTGCTGCTGTAGCACTGTCAGCTGCAGCTGCTGCTACTGTAGCACTGTCAGCTGCTGCTGCTGCTGCTGCTGCTGCTGCTGCTGTAGCACCGTTGTTGGTGTGGCTTATTGAGAATACCAAGAAACAATTAACCCCAGACGGTTAGCCACCTAGGATAACCCAAAAAAGTCAGTGTCATCGAAGACTGGCCCGGTGGCCAGGTGGCTAAAGCTCCCGCTTCACACACGGAGGGCCCGGGTTCGATTCCCGGCGGGTGGAAACATTCGACACGTTTCCTTACACCTGTTGTCCTGTTCACCTAGCAGCAAATAGGTACCTGGGTGTTAGTCGACTGGTGTGGGTCGCATCCTGGGGGACAAGATTAACCCTTGCAATTATGGGTTTGACTCCTATCGCACGTTAGGGTTTTCGGTACTAACCTAATTTAAACCTCAACAAATCCTAATAAAGTTCAAGGCTATTAAGAATGGGTCTGTGTAGTGATGCGCAGTAGGGAAAAAATCTTGACCCATGTTGCTTTAGGGGGAAGCGATTTAAAGAGATTCACAATGCCTTCGTAAGAGATTCCTACGCCTGTGAATTAGGACACTCTTCCATCGGGTGAATGTCCTGTTCTACAATGCAAGGGGACTGTAAATGATTCATGGTTTTCGAACGTTTTGACCGAACTAATGACCATTAACTTGGTAATTTGTGGGGAAACCCAGACACCCAGCCTTCCAACTCTGATCTGGCAGTCGTTAATTTACAGATTAGAGCACTCTATTTTCAAACACCCAGTCTCAGATTGAGACATTGGTGATGTTATGATACATTATGAAATTCAAGAGCTTCATGTCTGCAAACAATGGAGGAGGAGATTGAGGCAGAGAAGGAGGAGGCATAATAATAGGACTAGGACTGGGAGATGGACACGATCCACTTAGACCATTGGGGGTAGCCAGAGGAAGTTGAGGGGGAGACGTTGCAGGGAGAAATGGGAAGTGGAGTAGGTGAAGAGGAAACACGAGAGGGGGACTGAAGTTTAAAGAGAAAGGGAGAACCGAGAGGAGAGGAGGAGGAGGGGAGTTGGAGGTGAAGAGAGAATCACGTATTTTAAACAATAATACATAATAATAATACATAATAATTATAATTATAATATAATATAAATAATTAATCATAATATAATAATCATAATATAATAATAGGTAATAATAATAATATGTAATAATAAATGTTCAAACCCCTGACAGTAACAAGAAAAGGGGGGAAAAACATCTGATAAGTGCGACGTTTGAGAGGTAAATGAGGTAGAGCTGATGCCAAAAGATGAGATGAACATCGCCTCCCTTTGTTTTTGTGGGATACTAACATTTCTGTTGTCTATTTGCCTGTCGTCAAGCCCTGTCTATCCATCTAGCTCTTGTCTCAGAGAGCCAAAAAGACTGCGTCATCACTTTACTCACATCTTCAAGCAAGTATAGCACTTTGTCTGGGGTTTTGGGTTATCCTAGGTAATTTATACTATGTTATTGTATTATGTGTACCTGTGAGGGCAGAGATAGACAGACAGATTTGAATGAGGGAGAAAGATAATTTAGAAAAATGGAGGAGGGGAAGCAGCATCCGACCCCATTGTTTTGACGGCCGGAGGGGAAAAAGTAATGACCAATTGTCACTTTGACAGCTGCCGACTCCTTTTAATTACACTATGGACGAGGAGGAGGAAGCGTAGGGGAAGAGGAAGAAGAGGGGGAGAGGAATAGGAGGAGGAGGAAAAGGAAGAGTAGAGGAAGAGGAATAAGAGAAGGAGGAGGAAGAGGAATAGTAGGAGGAAGATTAGGGGAAAGGGGAAAGGGGAAGAAGAGAGGAGAGGAAGAGAAAAGAGGAGGGGGGAAGAGGAGGAGGGGGGAGGGGAGTAGGGAAGGGAAGGGTAGGAGGAAGAGGGAAGAGGGGGAAAGAGGAAGGTATGGGAAAGTAGGGGGAAGAGGAGGAAGAAAAAAGAGGAGGGAGGGTGGAACACTATTTCATGGTACTGGAAAACTAACATTTTGTCTGTCTATTTGTCTGTCTGTCAAGCTCCCTGTCTATCTGTTACGTCTAGCTCTCGTTCAGAGAGCCACAAGACTTGTGTACATTTACTCACTCTTCAAGCAGTTAAGCACTTTGTCTGGATTTCTTGGGGGTTTTCCCCAGGTAATTTAACTAGTTACTTGTTATTTTTTGACCTTGAGCAGGATAACAGACAGATAGAAAGGAGAGACAGTTTTAAAGAATAGGGAAAGAGGGAGAAAGATAAAAAACCATTGTGTATGACACCATGTTTCAGAGTTCCCAAGCGCAGAACTAATAGGATAGTTCATGACTGTATATTGGTATAATATTATAGAACATAATAATAAACAATGTTTTTATTGTTTTGTTTTTGTAAACAAGTTTTGAAACATATATTGGGTAATTATGTTTGTGTGCTTATTGTGTTGTATACAAGAGTGTTTTATTTACTTGCACCTTTTTTTTTGGGCATGGCCCTAAGTTATGTGAAAAAAAAAATAGTGAAAAAAAAAACAAACCTTTAAAACAAATAAACAAAAATTTACCGGTGAGCGGCGTCGCCGCTGTTGCCATCGCGGCTCATTTTGCAAATTTCTGCATCCATACTCGGTAAATATTGATTTTAAATTTTTTTTTTTTTACCATAATGTTTAGAAAAAAAAAAATTATTTTTTCATAAGAAAAAATAATTTTTTTTTTTTTTTTTTAAAATTTGGGGCCCACCCGGAACGGTTTCGGAGAGGGCCTGTCGACCCCCAAAGGGTTAAGGACCCCAATGCAAATAAGTTAGACAGTCCTCGATGACGCACTGACTTTCTTGGGTTATCCTGGGTGGCTAACCCTCCGTGGTTAAAAATCCGAACGAAATCCTAACTTATTTCCATTGGGTCCTTAATGTATGTAACTTGTGATAACTTATTACTACCAGCTAGGTGAGAAATTTCTTCTTGAGCAGTTGCTTTAGCAAGTGATTTAAAGAAGGGATTACTAGCAATGAGCTTCTTCGGAGAGACTTACAGGTATGTGATATTAAATGAACACATCTTCCATGGAGGGGTGAAATGCTCCTGTTGCCTACAATGCAGGTTATAAAACTTAATGCAATTGCATGTTTTCGCAATCCATTTAGATCTGCGTGAATTTACCTTTAAACACTTGGTAAGATTCATTGTGACAGAGTCTGGTTCATTTCTCAACATTCTAATACTGAGTACAGTGTTAATCTCAATGATTATATCACTGATACTAGAAATACCAAGCTCCTTCCTCATGTTAAGAACTTTTGTAGATTTGGAACACCCAAGAAAAATTCTGAGAGCTTCATTCTGCATTAACTCCAAGGATCGGAGAGAACTTTCTTTAGCTAATATCAACATGGGAGCAGCATAATCAATTAAGGACCTAACATAGGTTATGTACATCATTCTCACGATTCTCACATTAGCACCATATTTGGGGTTGTAGCCAGCAACAGCTTTGAGAGCATTTAGCCTTTCTTTGCATTTCTTATTTAGTTGTGGAATAGTGGATTTGTTGAAGGGTACATCTACACCAAGATATCTGTAAGTTTAAACATAGCTAATGATTTCACCCTGCAAATAGATGGGTGGGGGATGTCGTTTGCTTGTTAACCCTTTGACTGCCCACGGGCCCCCTTTTCTGAAACTGCATTCCTATGTCGCAAAATTTAAAAAAAAATTATTTTTTCTTATGAAATGATATAGAATCTTTTCCCGATGGTAATGACACCAAAAGTTCGAAATTTGGTCGAAAACTCATGGAATTATGCTCCTGCAAAGTTAGCGGTCTCAACGACATATACGTATCGGCGATTTCGCCGACTTTGAGCCCTGTCATTAGCCAATTCCATTGTTCTAGTTGACCAAACTCATAGCTATTTCTTTAGAACTCCATTTTATCTATCAGTTGAGTACAAGAAACTGCCCATTTACCGATTTGAACTACCCAATAAAGTGGTCAGAAATTGGCAATTTGGCCAATTTCACGCAAATTAACCCTTTGACTGTTTACAGCATATAAATATGGCGTAAACAGTCTTACGCCCCACTGTTTCTGACATATATATACTCACAAATTCTAGCAGCTTCAAATCAAGCAGGAGAAACCTGGTAGGCCCACATGTGAGAGAATGGCTCTGTGTGGTCAGTGTGCACCACATAAAAAAAATCCTGCAGCACATAGTGTGTAATGAGAAAAAAAAACTCTGACCGTTTTTTTGGATTAAAATGCCGACTTTGAGGTATATTTTCATATAGTATTTATCGTTGTATTCTCGTTTTCGTGGTCTTAGGTGATAAAATGGAAAACATATTACAGAAATAGAGATGATTTTCATTACTTTCACGATGAAAACGACCTTGAAACTGAGCTCAAATGTTCGATTTTTACCAATGTTCTGGAGTAAGCAAATCACACCGCACATCCAATACACATCAACTGGGGAGTCTAATATTCTTTCACTAGTGCACTGAAAATTTTTTTATGCCATTTTTAAAATAATGCAGTAGTCTGCATACCAGTAAATTTTGTATTTTTTTTGAATGAATAAAAAATCAAAATAGAAAGCAATAGTAATATAAGAGGGGCCTAGAGATGTGACTGATGAACAGAGGATATGTTTCTTTAGTGCCAAGAATATCTACCTTGTTTATTCTGGACCCTATGTAATGTGAAGGACCCGGCATCTTTTTTTATTTGCGTGAAATTGGCCAAATTGGCCAATTTCTGACCACTTTATTGGGTAAATTCAAATCGTAAAAAGGATGGTTTCTTGTACTCAACTTATAGATATAATGGAGTTCTAAAGAAATAGTTATGAGTTTGGTCAACTGGGAAAAACAGAATTGGGGTAAAACTGGGCTCAAAGTGGCGAAATCGCCGGGTCGTATATGTCGCCCAGACCCCTAACTTCGCGGGAGCATAATTCCAAGAGTTTTCTACCAAATTTTGAACTTTTGGTGTCATTACCATCGGGAAAAGATTCTCCATCATTTCATAAGAAAAAAAAAAAGGATTTTTTTATGTGGTGCACACTGACCACACAGACCCATTCTCTCACATATGGGCCTACCAGCTTTCTCCACTTGATTTGAAGCCGCTAGAATTATTGAGTATATATATATCAGAAACAGTGGCGCATAAGACGTAAATTTTTACGGCGGGAAACAGTCAAAGGGTTAATATCTTTGTTTTAGAGGAAGATATTATGAGGCCTAGTCGATTACAAATGCTTGAAATTTATAAGAATGGACTCATCATTTACCCGTTTTTTTTGACCAGAATCATCATCATAGCTTAAACTATATGTTTTGTGAGGGAGGTAAGCATTTAGGAGAACTTTTAAACAAATTTTTAAATAGCATGGGAACTGGAACTCCCCCCTGGGTGTACCTAAAGACATTTTTTTTAGACCGTTCTAAACCCTTTGGGTAAAGGACAGAGGATACTCTTTTGACGGGTACCCATTTCCCAGGAAAAAAGCTACCACAAATATTCATTTAGCTAGTTCAGTAGTTAATGGTTCTGTTCGCAATATCAAAAGCGGGATTTTAGATAAAGAAAAGGAAAAAAAACGAGAGGTGATGCAGGAAAAGGTTGAAATACGTTCTGCACATTTTTCCCTTTTCATGAACAATAGAGGTGGGGGAAAATTTGGTGCGATCTGTGTACAGTCTTTTAAAATATCATTTTTTTCAAAAGTTTTAAAAAGACAACTATTTAAAGGGGAGATCGGTCAAAATGATCGGGCTTTGGGGCTTAGGATGGCACAAGAGACTTTTTGGTCCAGGGAGTGGAAGAATGCCCTAAATGTAACTGAGATTATACATCCCAAAAAAGGGGTTTATCGGCATGCCTTAAGTTTGAAAATTTTCACGGGTTTACCACCCTCTTGGGAGCAGTTTTCGACCTTTAGTTAATTTATCTAATTCATTTTCAACTTTCTTAAGGAAGACTAATTTTTTCTAATATAGATGGAAGTTTTCATCCCTTTTGGGTTTTGGACCACATTTTTGAGGCATTTGTTTTTTCGAGAGGAAAGGGATGAGCATCACTCCCAGTCTTTTTCTGGTTATTTTATTTAACCCCTTTTCCAAGCCAAATTTTAAAGGGGCAGACCTATTTAATCCACTACAAATTGTTCCCACTCCTATTCCCCAAATTTTGCTTTCTTTTCCCTTGCTTTTTAGTGCAGCTTGGAATGTTCTGAGCAGGCTGGGTTCACATTCAGGGGTATGTTTTACCAATTCCTAGCTGCATGGTCAGATTGCGTATTTTTGGGATCATTAAGATTTACTTTGGGTTTTTATTGTTTATTTATAGGGGAGGGTCTTGTTTCCTTTTCCTCCCCATTTGATTGTGAGGCAGTCTCAATAGGGGTAACAAATTAATTCTTTAAATTTTGTGCCAATGGGCTAGAAATTCTTTACCATTGATCCAAAGGGGTTTAAATAAAGTTATCCGGTTCTGGTTGAAAAATTTTCCCCTTTCAAAATTTTAAAATTCTTGATTACGGGAGATGTGTAAAGATATAACAAAAATAAAAATAATAAAATAATACGAAGAATGAAAGGAAATTGTAAAAAAATACGAGGGTTTAAACAGTGGGGGAGAAGTGGTTGAGGCTCGCATCTGTGTCCCCGTGTTTATGCTGGAGGGCATTATCCCACATCTTCCAAAAATTTTCCCTAATTCATTGGTTTGGGCTTGAGATTGAGGCGACTGCCCATAATAACCAGGGCCCAAAGAAACTTGCAGTGCCCGCCCTTGGCAAAGAAATTGAGAAATACATAAATTACCTGGAGTTTTCCTGGAGAGAAAGAAAGAGAAGAAAAAAAAGAAAGAAATTTTTTCCAAAATGCAAGCAGTAAAAACCCAAGGTTTAGGCAGGGTGGGGGCTTTGGGGAGGGGGGAGGAGTTGGGGCAGGGAAATTTTAAAAACATACATTTATTAAAACCCTAACATGTATATTTAGTACAAAAATTTTTTACATTTTATGATTTTATGATTGTTCAGGTTTAACAAATTAAGGAAGCGTATTTTTTATATTTCCCCACAATATATTGGGGCACCCAAAATTTGCAATTTTTTTAACATTTCAAGGTCTTGATCCCCAACCCCATGAATGTTAAGGAGTTTCTTGATCCCCCAAACCCCGTGAATGAAAAGGGGGGCCTTGATCCCCAAACCCCCGGAAGTTAAGGGGGTACTGACCCCAACCCTCGTGAATGTTAAGGAAGACCTGTATTTTTATAATCATAATGTTGGGGTAGGTTTGGGCTGCTAGGGTTATGTCAAGTTAGGCAACATTTACTTAGGTAAACTTAGGTTAGACTAAGTTTAAATAACATTTGGGGTTTGGTTTTTAAAAACTTAACCGAAAAAATGAGATCATTTCCTTTTTAATTTAAAAATAATAAATTTCATAGGAAATGATACAGTTCCAGGTATATTTTTGTAGAATTAAAAAGTGAAAATATTCACTAAATTACATTTGAATTTCTTTGAAATAACTATTTTTATCAAATGGTATAAAAAATAAAAAAAAATAAAAATAAAATAAAAATAATAATAATAATAATAAAATAAAAATAATAATAAAAATAAAAATAATAATTTTTTTTTACTACAAGTACATTACAAGGGAAAGAAATAGTGACTCAGTAAAATACTATTAAAAAGCCCCTTTTTTATGAAGCTTTTGGGCAAATTAGGCAGTTTTGTCCAGGTGCACCCCCCCAGTCCACAACACCCAGGATGCGACCCACACCAGTCCCTACACCCAGGTGCGACCCACACCATCCATTAACCCCAGGATGCGACCCCCCCAGTCCACAACACCCAGGTGCACCCACACCAGCCCATAAAACACAACCTCTTGCTAGGGAACGGGGACCTAGGAAGGAAACACTCCTAAAAATTTTTTTTCCCTCCCAGGGGCCAGGTCAACCTTATTCCTAATTTATCTTCCGTGGCCCGGCGGCAAGGTTCTCATTCACACTCTGAGGGTTTTTAAAGGGTTTGATTCCTGGGAGGGCAAAAAATTCACATTTTTTCCTGTTTCACTTACAAGAGGTACCCCGGGTTTTGTGGACGGTGTGGGGTTTCTCCGGGGGCAAAATGAGGACCACGTGTAAATAAAAACAGTTCCTCAAAAGATACACTGACTTTCTTGGGGTTTTCCCGGGTGGCTAACCCACCAGGGGTTAAAAATCCAAACAAAATCTTACAGTTTTTCACACAGTTGAGTTACTTATTGTTTATTATGTAACATAAACCTTAAAACTTACTAACTTAAACCTGCTGTTGCCTGACCACCTAACACCTGCTGCTGCTGCCTCACCAACTAACACCTGCTCTGCTGCTTCACCACCTAACACCTGCTGCTGCTGCCTCACAACCTAACACCTGCTGCTGCTGCCTCACCACCTAACACCTGCTGCTGCTGCCTCACCACCTAACACCTGCTGTTGCCTGAGCACCTAACACCTGCTGCTGCTGCTTCACCACCTAACACCTGCTGCTGCTGCTTCACCACCTAACACCTGCTGCTGCCTGAGAACCTAACACCTGGTACTGCATGAGCACCTAACACCTGCTGCTTCCTGAACACCTAACACTTGCTGCTGCATGAGCAACTAACACCTGACACACTCAACACCTGAGCAGGTAACACAGTCAACAGCTGAGCAGGTAACACAGTCAACAGCTGAGCAGGTAACACAGTCAACACCTGAGCAGATAACACAGTCAACAGCTGAGCAGGTAACACAGTCAACAGCTGAGCAGGTAACACAGTCAACACCTGAGCAGGTAACACAGTCAAGAGCTCAGCAAGTAACACAGTCAACACCTGAGCAGCTAACACAGTCAACAGCTGAGCAGGTAACAGTCAACACCTGAGCAGGTAACACAGTCAACAGCTGAGCAGCTAACTCAGTCAACACCTGAGCAGGTAACACAGTCAACACCTGAGCAGCTAACTCAGTCAACACCTGAGCAGGTAAGACAGTCAACAGCTGAGCAGGTAAGACAGTCAACAGCTGAGCAGGTAACACAGTCAATACCTGAGCAGGTAACACAGTCAACAGCTGAGCAGGTAACACAGTCAACAGCTGAGCGGGTAACACAGTCAACACCTGAGCAGGTAACACAGTCAACAGCTGAGCAGGTAACACAGTCAACAGCTGAGCAGGTAACACAGTCAACACCTGAGCAGGTAACACAGTCAACACCTGAGCAGGTAACACAGTCAACAGCTGAGCAGGTAACACAGTCAATACCTGAGCAGGTAACACAGTCAACACCTAAGCAGGTAACACAGTCAATACCTGAGCAGGTAACACAGTCAACAGCTGAGCAGGTAACACAGTCAACACCTAAGCAGGTAAGACAGTCAACACCTGAGACAGTCAACAATACACTCTGGTACTCTGCCTTGACAAAAAAACTGAAAGATAGACTGCAGATCACCCAGAACAAAATCGTAAGATTCATCCTGGGGCTGGGACCAAGAGAACATGTAGGCCAGGATGAATTACAGCAGTTGGATATGCTGAATGTTGAAGACAGAGTAAAACAACTGAAGCTAAATCATGTTTATAAAATTGCTCACAAACAATGTCCAGAATATCTTGCTGTCAATTTTGTCAAGGTTGGGGAAACCCAAAAGTAAATCATAGTACTAGGGGAGAGAGCACAACTTTGTAGTACCCCCCAGTCAGTGGCCAGCTTCAAACACCTTTTATTGTACAGCATAAAGGAATGGAACAGACTACCCACACATGTCAAGGCCATCATAGCATAAACCCCGTTCAAGAAGACTGCAAAAAGTGTTTGATGAATGAAGCTACAGAAAGGGAGGGGAATGATTTTCTATTTTTTAGCTAACATACTAAATTTTACCTTATTCCTAGTAATGACCCTCGTATTGTAGATAGTCTTAATGACCCTCGTGTAGTAGATTTGTCTTTTTAGTATGAAAATAAGATGTTATCTTCATTGTAGAATAATAAGAAAATATTATAACCTTTATATTAAAATAATAAGGTAAAAGGACCCCAATGGAAATAAGTCACTCCGTCTGACTTTTTTGGGTTAACCTAGGGTTTTCTACACAATCTGTTATGTATATAATTCTATGTAACTGTATTGTGTATACCTGAATAAATTTACTTACTTAATTTCATGGTCAAACTCTCTCTATGTATCATCTAGCCCCATGAATGTTGTATTGTAATAAAGGTAGGTGTTACTCACCTGTGTTAGACACCACAGGTGTTACTCACCTGTGTTAGACACCACAGGTGTTACTCACCTGTGTTAGACACCACATGTTTACCACCTGTGTTAGACACCACAAACACTGTTTATTGTTCCCCTTTATCACACTCACCCACCAACAACACAAGTTGTTCTTTGTTGGGTTTATAAGAGTCACTGACAACTTACTCAGTACGACTCCGCCTTCCCGATGTTCCACTCTGACTTCCCAGTTCCACTCGACTTTCCCCATGTTCCACTCTTTACTTCCCGATGTTCCACTCTGACTTCCCGATGTTCCACTCTGACTTCCGTGTCAACTCTGACTTCCCCAGTTTCCACTCTGACTTCCCGATGTTCCACTCTGACTTCCCGATGTTCCACTCTGACTTCCCGATGTTCAATTCTGACTTCCTGATGTTCCACTCTGACTTCCCGATGTTCCACTCTGACTTCCCGATGTTCCACTCTGGCTTCCCGATGTTCCACTCTGACTTCCCGATGTTCAATTCTGGCTTCCCGATGTTCCCACTCTGGCTTCCCGATGTTCCACTCTGGCTTCCTGATGTTCCACTCTGGCTTCCCGATGTTCCACTCTGGCTTCCCGATGTTCCACTCTGGCTTCCCGATGTTCCACTCTGGCTTCCTGATGTTCCACTCTGGCTTCCCGATGTTCCACTCCAGCTTCACGATGTTCCACTCCGGCTTCACGATGTTCCACTCCAGCTTCCCGATGTTCCACTCCAGCTTCCCGACGTTTCCACTCTGGCTTCCCGACGTTCCACTCCAGCTTCAAATGTTCCACTATGGCTTCCTGACATGCTACTCCGGTTCCTGATTTCCACTAGGGCTTCACGATGTTCCACTCCGGCTTCCCGATGTTCCACTCCAGCTTCCAAATGTTCCACTCCGGCATCCCGATGTTCCACTCCGGCTTCCTGATATGCCACTCCAGCTTCCTGATGTTCCACTCCGGCTTCCAAATGTTCCACTCCGGCTTCCTAATATGCCACTCCGGCTTCCTGATGTTCCACTCAGCTTCCAAATGTTCCACTCCGGCTTCTCAGTGTTCCACTCCAGCTTCCTGATTATGCCACTCCAGCTTCCTGATGTTCACCTCTGGCTTCCCGATGTTCCTCTAGGGCTTCCCGATGTTCCACTCCGGAGTCTACATGTTCCACTCCGCTCAACATTTCTTGCTCAAGCTGAACTAGCAAAGAAAAGAAACAACCAAAGTGACTTTCTTGGTTGTTGTTCTTATTGTTAAGGTTAGTGAGAGGTAGTGCAGTACAGTGTCTAGCCCACCACTCTCCAGCTGGTCAGTGTGCGGTGGTGCAGTATAGTGTCTGGCCCACCACTCTCCAGCTGGGCAGTGAGAGGTGGTGCAGCATAGTGTCCTGGCCACCACTCTCCAGTTGGTCAGTGAGAGGTGATGCAGTATAGTGTCCGGCCCACCACTCTCCAGCTGGTCAGTTAGAGGTGGTGCAGTATAGTGTCCGGCTATCACTCTCCAGCTGGTCAATGAGAGGTGGTGCAGTATAGTGTCCGGTCCACCACTCACCAGCTGGTCAGTGAGAGGTGGTGCAGTATAGTGTCCGGCTATCACTCTCCACTGGTCAATGAGAGGTGGTGCAGTATAGTGTCCGGCCCACCACTCACCAGCTGGTCAGTGAGAGGTGGTGCAGTATAGTGTCCAGCCCACCACTCTCCAGCTGGTCAGTGAGAGGTGGTGCAGTATAGTGTCCGGCCCACCACTCACCAGCTGGTCAGTGAGAGGTGGTGCAGTATAGTGTCCGGCCCACCACACACCACTGGTCAGTAGGGGTTGTGCAGTACATGTCCGGCCCACCCTCACCAGCTTGTCAGTGAGAGATGGTGCAGTATAGTGTCCGGCCCACAACTCACCAGCTGGTCAGTGAGAGGTGGGCAGTATAGTGCCCGGGCCCACCACCACCAGCTGCTCAGTGAGGGGGTGGTGCAGTACAGTGTCTGGCCCACCACTCACCACCCTGGTCAGTGAGAGGTGGTGCAGTATAGTGTCCGGCCCACCACTCACCAGCTTGTCAGTGAGAGGTGGTGCAGTATAGTGTCTTCCCCCACCACTCACCAGTGGCAGTGAGAGGGGGGTGCAGTATAGTGTCGGGCCCCACCACTCACCACCTGGTCAGTGAGATTAGATTTTTAGATTTTGCCACCGAAGTGGCTAGTTTATTGTGCACCCCATATCCATCCTGTGGACGGTAGCGCGAGAGCATATGGATACACAAAAGGCCTAGGAACTAGGCCCCAAAGGGGCCTAGTTCCTAGGCATTAAGTCATACATATGGATTTATATCTACATATCTATAGTTCACTTATCTGTTACAAGCAAATTTAGGAAATTTGCTTAGTATATCTGGTATCTTATTTTCATTAATAAGATATCTTGACATGTCACATAGGTTATTATACTGTCTGTCTCTGTATTCCTCAATAAGTGGACAATTAAGCACATAGTGTTCAAGAGAGTGACCATATGCCTGATCACATAATTTACATTTAGTTTGATCATCATCTGTGTGTCTCCCAAACTGCCAGAAGTACTTGTAACCAAGCCTAAGCCGGGCCACTACAAAAACAGTCAGTCTGTTCACATTGCAAGTTTGCCCATAAACATACTTATCTACGTTCATGTTATCATAGTGGGTTATAGATCTACTCAGGCTTCTAACTGCATTCCTATAACAATCATTTTCATTATTTACTTCTCTCCTAATATTATTCCTAATGCTAGACCAGTTATACCAAAGTTATATTCTACATTCTCCTTCTCGATACTCTTCTTGGCTAACATATCAACTTTATAAATGAAGGATAATCCAATGTGTGATGGGATCCATAGCAATTGAAACATTAATTCCTTTGTCCCTAATTTTTGAGTATGTATACCTGGCTTCCCCAATGAGCATGTTGTTGGAGTCATTATATGAGTCAAGACCTTCAATGATGACATAGAATCAGTAATGATGATAGAGTCAAGCTCAGTGTCATGGGTTACTTTAGCGCCATAGGATTGCAAACAATTCAGTTTGCAGGGGTAACGCCCAGTTGTTAATTCTTAGCCTAACTCAACAAATTTATTATCGTTCTTAACTGGGGAGGTGGCAACAAGAGCAGATGCAGCCCTGCCAGAAGACTCCTGTTTAGAGCCATCAGTGTATAAACTTGTGATAACTTGTTACTACCAGCTAGGTGAGAAATTTCTTCTTGAGCAGTTGCACTAACAAGAGATTTAAGGAAGGGATTACTAGCAATGACTTCTGGGAGGGCCCTTGTAAGGTATGTAAATATTAAATGAACACATCTTCCATGGAGGGGTGAAATGCTCTTGTTTGCCTACAGTGATACAGTTCATGCGGGTTATAAAATTTTAATGCAATTGCACGTTTTCACAATCCATTTAGATCTGTGTGTATTTACCTCAAGACACTTGGTAAGATTCACTGTGATAGGTCTGGTTGTTTCTCAACATTCTAATACGAGTACAGTGCTAATTTCAACAATCCTATCATTGATACTAGAAATACCAACTCCTTCCTCATGTTAAGAACTTTTGTAGATCTGGGACAGCCAAGAATAATCCTCAGAGCTTCATTTTGCATTAACTCCAAGGGTCGGAGAGAACTTTCTCTAGCTAAATTCAACATGGGAGCAGCATAATAAATTAAGGACCAAACATAGGCTATGTACATCATTCTCACGATTTTTCACATTTGCCACCATAGTTGGGATTGTAGCCAGCAACAGCTTTGAGAGCATTTAGCCTAGCTTTACATTTCTTTTTTGGGTTGTGGTATAGTGGATTTGTTTAAAAGGTACATCTACACCAAGATATCTGTAAGTTTTAACGTAGCTAATAAATTTCACCCTGCAAATAGATGGGTGGGTGATGTCGTTTGCTTGTTAATATCTTAGTTTTAGAGGAAGATATTATGAGGCCTAGTCGATTACAAATTGCTTGAACTTCATTAAGAATGGTATTCATTCTTATGCCCTGTAGTATGGATCATGATATCATCAGCATAGCTTATAGCTATATGTTTAGGTGAGGCGGGTAGAGCATTAGGAGAGCATTAATCAGAATATTAAATAGCATGGACTAAGAACTCCTCCCTGGGGTTTGTACCTAAAGAAAATTTCTTTAGAATCACTTCTGAAGCCTGGTAAAGGACAGAGGATGCTCTATTTGACAGGTATCTATTATCCAGCAGAGTAAGCTACCACCAATAATCAGTTTGGCTAGATTCATGTAGTTTAAAAAGGGGTTTTGTTCGCCCAAAATCAAATGCAATTTTAGATCAAGGAAAGTGGTAAAACTAGTAGAGGTGTGTGCAGTGAGAAAGGTGGAAATACATTCTGCACACTTTTACCTTTCATGAACCCATAGAGGTAGGGGGAAAGTTGGGTCGATTCTGTAGTACAGTCTGTTTAAGCATCATTCTTTCAAAAGTTTTACAAAGACAACTAAGTTAAGGAGATCGGCCTAAATGTATCAGGCTGTTGGGGCTTAGGGATAGGCACAATGAGACTATTGGTCCAGGAAGTAGGAAGAACGCCCTCAATGTAACTGAGATTATACAGTGCCAACAAAGGGTTATCAGGCACGTGGGCCCTTTGAGTTCTGAGAATATCATAGGTTATAAACCCTCCTCTCCAGAGCAGTTGATCGACCTTTGGTTAATGCATTATCTAATTCATACTCGGGAAAGAGGCAATCACTCCCTCAATATTTTGGCTCATAAAATTAATCAGTTTCAACATTTCTTCAGAAGTACTACTCCTAAATTTTTTCTAATATGAGAGGAAGGTTTCATGCCTGGATGTTTTGACCAGTCATTTATGAGTCATTTGCTTTTTCAAGAGGAAAGGGATGAGCAACATTGCCAGTCTTTTTCCTGGTTATTTTATTTTTACCTTTCCAACCAAACTCAAAGGGGTGGACCTATTTAAAACCACTAACAAACTGTTCCCATTCCTGTTGCCTAAGTTCTTTTTTTCTTCCTTGCATTTGTTTAGTGCAGCTTGGGAACGTTCTGAGCAGGTCTGGGGTTCTAAAATTTACGGTATGCTTTACCAATCCTCCTAGCTGCATGTGTTAGATTGCACAGCTGTGGATCATTATAGTATTTACATTGGTTTTTTATTGTTATTTATAGTGGAGGGGTTTTTGTTTCCTATTCCTGCCCACTTTATCTGTGAGAACACTCTCAATAGTGGGAATTAAATCATCATTAAATTTTTGTGTGCCAATGGGCTCGTAATTCTTATACCATTGATCCAAGTGGTTTAAAAAAGTTGTCTCTGTGTTCTGGTTTGAGAATAAGTTTCCTCCTTCTGTATTTAGCTCCTTGATTGCTGGAGATGTGATCAAGATTGACAGTTGTTAGTCTTGGGAAGTGATCAGATAGAAGATCATCAACTATGACCCGAGTCATCATCGTATATGATGTATTAAATCCAGACACAGATCTAGTATGCCACCATATATGTGAGTAGGCTCAGTAGTGCCCACAATTCGAACATTATCATGCTCATTTAGCAATTTCACTAGTTTAGTTCCATTGATGTTTGTTATAGACCCACCAGTATTCTTATGTCTGGCATTAAAATCTCCAAGAATGATGGTAGGTTCACTATTGATGCGATCTGGTAAAGCATCAGGTCGAAGCTGGTTCGCTGGGGCATAGAGATTAAAAATGTTTATGGAAAAATCGCCTGCATGTACCTTGACACCATGATACTGCATGTTAACTCGACTCTGCAAGGAAAGGAGTGAATGTGGCAAGCTCTTTCTGACATACATGGTTGACCTTAGGTTATAAGCTGCATATCCAGGCAAGTTTGGTGGAGGTGCTCCATCTTTCAATCTACATTCCTGCAAACAGATGACATCAATATTCTTGGTTGCACTAATATGATGTAAGTCAGGCAGCCGCTTTCTGATGGAAGCAATGTTCCATGAAAAGATTTGTAATGTATCCATTGTAGTGAGTTATTACAATTTCTTGCTCATAAGATGGTAAAACTATTATGCTTTGGCTACAGTGTGCAGATACTTAAGAGAAAATAGCTAGTTTGTACGTCTTTTTTTCGGGCCCTTTTTTTTTAAGCATTTTGGGCAATTCAGCCGTCCAAGGCAAGTCTTAAAGGGAAAAGATTATGGGCTTCTTTCTCACAAATTGGGAAGCTGAACGGAGATGTCCTTTTGAATCACACCGTTCAAGACACTCCTAAATTAATATTTTTAAAAAAAATTGTCAAATCTGTTAAGAGCTCAATTTTTTTTTGGGAAATTTTTTTAAATAGAGGAAGGTCGGGCGAATCCAATGCCCTCCGGGGGGATGGCCTTCGGTTTTTGTGCTTTCTTTAAACCTTCACCTTTTAACGGTACCATGGTTACATTAGGTTCTCTTTTAATCATTCTTGCAGGTAGGTCCTTGCATCTGCCCAAACCCATTTCCCAGGGGGGTTCCCTGTGTGGTGTCCGTCTGACTGTTTATTTGTGTGTTTTGGGGAAATGAAAACCATCCCCATTTCAGGTGAGATAGGTATCTGTAGTGGCGCCCCGTAGTTCATATGTCTAGCAGGGATGGCTAAGCCCCCACGCTGTGTGTGTGATGGCATTCGGGACACCAAACCCTTTGCATGAGGTGGGGTTTTTGCACACTTTCAGGTTCACTCTAAATTTTGGCTGTGATAGACGGGGGCCCCATCCTCAGTTACCTTTAAAAGGGAGTTATCATTTAACAAAGGGTTTTTTTTGGGTTCGACTGCAGTCCTTGGGGGAAACTGTAACCCCAACTTCTTTCTTAAAACACTTAAATTTTTGGCTGTCGGGCCAGTGCATTTTCAGGGAAATTTTCCCCAGCACACTTCCCACCCAAAAATGAGTTTTCCACAGTCTACGCAACAGGCCAAGTGGGGGCATTTGTAACACCTACTTTGGGGGGGGTAGGTACCTTCGATGTTAGGAACGAAACCTGCACCCAGATATTTCCGGGGGAGGGGGCACAGGACCTACCCCAAATGACAATAATTTGGGATTTTTCCTTTTAAATCTTTTAGCTGATGATATTCCGAGTCAGATGGGAGGGGGCCAGCAGAAGGGGGATCCAAAGATTTTTGTACGACCCATTTTTTAAAAATGGGAGTGTTGATGGAGGCGGAGCAGCTTAAACCCCATAAGGTGACAAAAGTAGACATTGCACCTTTTTTCTTTCCACAAACCAAAGTTTTGTGTTTTTTTCCTAAATTGGATCCTTTGGGTTTGGATTCTTGTTTAAGCTTCCCTTTGCCATGCACATTTTCAGGCAGCGGGGTGTTGTCAGGGAATTTCAGCTTTAAAACATTCTTCCTTTGAAGAAAGATTCTTGCAGCCCGTGCCCAAGGGCGTTTAACACATTTGACGAGTCAAGTGAGTTGACTACGTCGACCTCTAGCCCTTTTTCACTTTTTTTTCTTTTGTTTACTTTTAAAGGGCTGGAAGCTATCACATTTCCATCACCCCCAGAAAAGGGGCCTCAGACAGTTCCATGTTTTCCGTGATGAAATCTGGGGGTAAGCACCCCTTTTAGCTTTAAGCAAAGCAAAATCACACAAAAATCAGAAGCCCAAAAAGATCCAAGACAAAGTGCTCAAAATTCAATAACACCCCAACCATACTCAACCCAGACCACCACCACTCAAAACGACAACACCCCACCAAAAACACACCCCGAGACCCTTTTATGTGTTTTTTAAAGGTACATATAATGATATAATGGGTGTACAGGCGAGGGCTTAACCTTTTCACAAAATTTCAAAAATGAAAAAGAGAGAGGAGGAGAAACAAATTTGGGAATAATTTAGCATAAAAATTAAAATTTGAATAAAAAAA
>NC_069470.1:20751907-20764407 GCF_026875155.1 Cherax quadricarinatus | reverse complement strand
TGATAAACAAAGGTGGAGGCTCGACCGTTCGTCATGGTAGGAGTTGCCAGCAGTCCGCTCTTCAACACGCAAGTTATACTTTTGTATCAATCAAATCACATATTACTCGGGTAGATAATTTCCAGTAGATCCTTCATGTGTTAGCTCAATTCACCGACCAGTATGGTTTAAATAAGTGACCGCTGATCAGATCAGATAGACTGGTCCGAACCCTGACTGCGTCCGGAACCCTTGACTGGTCCGAACCCTTGACTGGTCCGAAACCTGGGACTGGTTTCTTTCAAACGGTTTCCGTTTGGTGCACCACCTAGCAGGTTATTAATAGAAATTTTCAAGAGGTTGCTAGTAGGAGAATTTGCAGTTAATCAACCCATTCAAATCATTATGAGCTGTGTGTAGTCTGTGGTCATGTCAAACAAACGGGCTTCCACATGCATAAATTGTCATTTCTGTGGAAATTGGTGTATAAGCCCCCTTGTTGCAGATATCCAAGAACTAGCTACAAGCAGTATTAAACAGGAAGTTGTTTTTGGGTATGCCCAAATGAGATAAATCTGTGACTAAAAATCACAAGGGTATTTAAAAGAGGTCAAACATCAAAGCTGCTTTAATAGAAAACTGGAAGCTTTCTACAACAGATGGGAAACATAAAATGTCCGGGCTGAATGGTTACTGCCCTTGTATTGGCCATGTTGTCAAAACTGTAAGGCTGGAGGATGATGTCCAGGTAGTCAGTAAATGGGGGGCCTGATAGTGCTGTCTGGGAGACAGTAATGGGGGAGGAAGCTGGAGGTGCTGTCCAGGGAGACAGTATGGTGAAGCTGGAGGTGCTGTCCTGGGAGACAGTAATGGTTGAAAGCTTGAGATGTGTCCTGGGAGACAGTAAATGGGGAAGTGGAGATGCTGTCTGGGAGACGAAATGGTGAAGCTGGAGATTTTTGTCCAGGTAGTCGGGAATTTATACGCAGGAAGGATATAATATGAATGACCTCATAGGGGACAGGAGCCATAGTAGGGAAACAAGTGTAGTCAAAGATAAGATAAATAAAACCAATTATTGCAATCTAGAAATACCGCAGGAAATAGCAAACAAGAGGACTCCACTAGCAATAGTGAGGAATATTTCCAAAAACAAATGGTGGGAGCTCCTTTGTTGGTGCTAGGGAGGATAGATAGTAAGACAGGGAAACATGCACCAACGGGATACAGTCACTCAGAAACCCAAGGGCAAACGGAAACCAAGCCTGTGCAATACTATGCACTCGGTATCTGCTGGCATTGGGAAATCTGGAAAAACGATGGGACGTGCAACTATGACCACCCTAGGAAATGCCATGCCCATATGGACAACAGGAAAAATGCAAACTCCCTTCCTGTAAGCTTTTTTCACCCTGAAACTGTGTACCTCTTCATTACAGGAAAGACTGTGCTATAACTTAAATTGCAGGCATTACCATCTAAAGGGGAAAAAAAGATTACAAAACATCCAGGCCATGGGAAAACCTGGGTAGCCACAGCCACTCAAGAGGGAGAGGTTTTTTAGTGCCAGGAAGGAAAAAAAAACTGGCAGGAGGAAATGGCAGAAATCGGACACCAATCCAGTAATTCTGGAGTGGACCACAGTCGATGGACCTCCACTCCAACCAATCAGATACGATACTAATGCCGGAAAAAAAATCGGCCCCCAGTACCAACAATACCACCAGTCCGATAACATTCTTCTTTGCAAATATACAGGGTCTAAAGCAGCAACAAACAACAAAATACCTTTCATTCCGTGGACTGCTTGGCTAGAGGCAAAGGCAATGTTCGCGGCTTTCACTGAGACCCACATAAGGATCACTTGGACAAACGAATATGGATCCCACGTGTTAACAACTTACAGATGTTTCTGACAGGTGAAAACAGGCAAAAGGGGGGGGGCTTGGCCTGTACATTGCAGAGTCAACTTGTTTGCACAGAAATGCTAAATGCCTCAAATGATGTGAGTGGAAGTTTTAGCAGTAAAGGTCGAGAACCAAAACCTAGTCATTGTGATAGTCTAAAGCTCTGGATGAAACATCCAGCATTTTCCAGGAACAGCTGTTTAAAAATTGGACCACTGTCTGGAAAACTTCCAGCTCCTGCACCAACATCTTGCTCTGGAGAAGATTTCAACTTTAAGGACACTAAATGGAGGAGATGAATATGCAAATAATATTGTTGCAGAAATAACACCAGGAGGCAGCTCTGATTGAAAATCACACTCACGCCAAGCTTTTAAATTTGCACAAAATTCAATTTACTACCAGAAATAATAAGAGCCTACTTGACTGGAGAATACACTAGACTCATCTTCACTAACAATGATGATCTGATTAAGAAATATCACCATATCAAAACCAATATACTCAGATCACAACATAATGTGTTCAGGCATGTATGCGCGGAGCCCCAGACGACATAATGAGATTTGTCACGAGGGAGCATTCACCAATTCAACTTCAACATAACAAAAACAATAAAGTGGGACAAGAGTAAACCAAGTCCTAACCGATATAAGCTGGAAGATATACTAAGGCAACACAGACCCCCAACTTATGCCTAGAACAGATTAACCTCGGTAGCACTCGATGTTTTGCACAAGGCTTATTCCTCTAAGAAAAAGGAGGAGTAGGATGTAAAACAGAAGAGACAGTGCGCTCCTTTACAGGCGCGGAATGATTAAACCAAAGAGCGGCTAAAAGAGGTCAATTAATTCTGAAATGCGGTAGGGAGACACTGGTCAGGAAATAGCCAGAAGCATCGAACTTTAAGCTAAAAGAATCCTTTAGGAGTAGGAGAATCGCGGAAGAACTAAAAGCCATAATGAACGAAAGAAACCAAAGTATTTCTTCTCCTATGCCAAATCAAAATCGAGAGAACAAACGTTCCAGTATTGGGCCCCTCTTAAACTCAAGATGGGTCCTACACAGATGACACAAGGAAATGTGTAGCTACTCAAGTCCCAATATGACTCAGTTTTTTTTTTAGCAAGCCGCTAACCAGACTGAGGTCGAAGATCAAAATGAATTTTTTTTGAGAGAGCCACAAAAATTTGATTAAACACAAAGCCTTATCGATGTTATCCTGACGCAAATGACTTGAACAGGCGATAAATGACATGCCCTGCACCTGCCCCAGGGCCAGACTCATGAACTCTGTGTTCTCAGAAACTGCAAGAAGCCCTATCACGAGCCTTTGCCATCCTATGGAGAGGGAGCATGGAACGGGGTCGTCCCACAATTACTAAAAAACAAACAGACATAGCCCCACTCCACAAGGGGGGCAGTTAAAAGCAACAGCAAAGAACCTACAGACAATAGCACTAACATCCATATCATAAAACATCTTTGAAAGGGTCCTAAGATGCAAGATCCACCACACATCTAGAATAACCATCAGTTACACAACCCAGGGCAACATGGGTTTAGACCGGTTCGCTCCTGTTGTCTCAACTATTGGACCATTACGGACAAGGTCCTAGATGCACTAGAAGACAAAAAGAATGCAGGATGTAATTATATACAGACTTTGCAATAAGCCTTCGACAAGTGTGACCATGGGTTAGTGCACAATATGAGTGCTAAAGATATACAGGAATAGTCGGTCGATGGATCTATAACTTCCTCACTAACAGACCACAAGTGTAGTCGTCAACAGAGTAAAAAGTCCGAGGCAGCTACGGTTGAAAGCTCTGTTCCTCAAGGCACAGTACTCGCTCCCATCTAGTTCCTCCATCCTTATATCGACATAGACAAAGGATGTCAGCCACAGCACCGTGTCTTCCTTTGCAGATGACACCCGATATCTGCATGACAGTGTTCTTCCATTGCAGACACTGCCAAAGCTCCAGGCAGACATAACCCAAAATCTTTCAGTGGGCTGCAGTAAACAATATGAAGATTCAAACAATGCGGAATTTTCAATTACTCTGTTATGGTAAACATGAGGAAATTAAATCTTCATCAGAGTACAAAACAAATTCTGGCCACAAAAATTAGAGCGAAACACCAACTTCAAAGACCTGGGAGTGATCATGTCGGAGGATCTCACGTTCAAGGACCATAAACATTGTATCAATCGCATCTGCAGAAAAAATGAAGGATGGATAATGAGACCTTCACAAAACTATGGGCAAGCCCATGATGGCACTCTTCAGTCACTGTTCTATCTGGCTGGGAATATTGCTGCCACCTAACAGCACCTTTCAAGGCAGTGTGAATGAAATTGCCCGACATAGAAAATGTACAGAGAACTTTCACGGCGCGAATAACGGGATAAAAACACCTCAATTATTGGTGTGAGCGCTTGAGGTTCCTAAACCTGTATTCCCTTGGGAACGCAGGGAGGAGAGATTACATGATTATATACACCTGGAAAATCCTGGGGGGACTAGTGCGAACTTGCACCACGAAAATCACCCACCTACGAAAGCAAAAGATTGGCAGACGATGCCACCTCCCACCAAATGAAAAGCAGGGGTGTCATAGGGACGTTAAGGAGACCATACAATAGTGTCAGGGGCCCGAGGACGTTCAACTGCCTCCAGCACACATAGGGGGAGTACCAACTGGACCCTGGACAGTCTTCACAGCTGGCAATGGACAAGCACCCTAAAGTCAGTTCAGGATTCGCCGGGTGTGGTCGTAAGTTGGTTTGCGTGCAGCCAGCAGCAACAGCCTGGTTGATCAAGGCTCTGATCCACCAGGAGGGGCCTGGTCTCAGACCGGGCCGGGGGGCGTTGACCCCCGGAACTCTCTCAGGTAAACTCCAGGTAAACTATACGTCATTTTTTTTTACTTTATTATTGTGCAATAAACTGCTCAATTTATTTAATATTACAAATCAGATCTTTACTCCTAAACCAATATTAATTTCAGATGTGACCACCGTCCATTTAACTTTGTTTAACCATTACTTAATTTTAGTCCCTTATATATTTTCTTATTTTAGGCTTTATATAAAACTACCCTAGTTTATTATTCATCAATTGTTTAAATAATCAAGGTGCTTTTTCAGGTGCTAAAGTAGAATAAGTTCACAATTTTGCCATTATATTCCAAAGCTCATTTATTTGATTACCACTTTATTGTTCACCACTACTTATATTAGTCCCTTTTATATTACTAATTATATACTATAATTCTAACTTTTAAAGAATTACTTTATAGCACTACCTAACTATCATATTCCCAAGCTCCATTTTTTGATCATCACTTTATTTGTATTTAGTCCATTTTATATTGTCTCCTTTATTTTAGCTTAAAAAAAAAAAAGAAGGTGTGAAAAAAAAAAAAAAGAAGAAAAAAAAACTACCCTTAGCTCATTATTTTACATTTGTTAAATAGTTTCAGGTGCTTTTTTTTAGCCTTAAACATTTACTTGTGTTTTATACTTAATTCTAATACAGCCACCGTATCATCCTTTTGCGGATGATACTAGGGATCTTGGCTTGAGGCTTCATCTGTGAGGACGCGGTTAACTCAAGAAGATATAAACAAAGTTTTCCAGTGGGCACGGTAATCAATTGATGTTCTACGGAGGACCAAATTCAACTACTCGTTATGGAAAAATGGAGGAGTAATAACAGAACAGGTATACTACTCAGACCAACTACGGCCATTACAATGAGCGGAAAAATAATGTAAGGGCCTGGGAGTAGTATGTCTGAGGATCTCACTTTCAAGGATTCACACAGTGCCTCGATCGCACGTGCAAAGAAAAGATAGTGATGGATAATAGAACTTTCAAAATGAGAGATGCCAAAGCCCATGATGATCCTTTTCAAATCACTTGTTCCTCTAGGCTGGAATACTGCTGTACATTAAATCTCCATACAAAGCAGGTGAAATCGCCAGATCTAGAGGAGTGTCAGAGATCCTGTACTGCAGTATAAGTTCTGTCAAGACCTTAATACTGGGGAACGCTTGGATAGCATTGACTTGTAATCTTGGAATGCGGAGGGAGAGATATAATCATAATCTTACACTTGGAAAATCTTGAAGGATGGTCCCAATCTGCACACAGAAATCACTCCCTACGGAAAGTAAAAGGACTGGGGCAGGCGATGCCATATGCCGCCAATTAAAAAAGTAGGGGCGCCATTGTACACAAGAGATATAACACCATAAGTGTCCGGGGCCCATAAACTGTTCAACAGCTCCATCAAGGCATTAGGGAAGTGCCAATAAACCCCTGGCCTGCCCTTCAAGAGAGAGTGGACAGAGACCTAAAGTCAGTGCCGGATCAGCCCGGCTTCTGTGGCTCGTTAGTCGGACTGCGTGCGGCCAGCAGTACAGCCTAGTGATCAGGCCCTGATCCATCTGGGAGGCCTGGTCATGGACCGGGCCCGCTGGGGGGCGTTGATCCCCGGAATAACCTCCACAGGTAAACCTCCAGGTAGATTCACTACAAATCTTATGATTACAAGCATTGATCTGATTACCAACCTCTTATATAATGACGTAAAGAACCAACCAGTTACTGTATATTTCCTACACAGCAGAACAAACAAAGGCACTTCTCAGTGCCAATACAAGAAACATATCTATCTTTAACTACAATATCAGATCTTTTAAGCAAGCATTACGATGGACCTCATAGCATTACTAAATTCCTTACATGCCAATTATGTCCATCATTACACTAACTGAAACCTGGCTAAAGCCTGATAGTACTGATGTCTATGCCTTGCCTGTTACACAGCCATACACAACTGTAGGCCAGACCAACAAGGGGGGTGGCACAGGCATATACTATAGACCAACTAGAAATGTATCACTAATACTTGCACAAGGGATGAACCATGGGGGAATTATATAAATAGCCCAAATTCAAATCCAAATACACTACAAAAACCTCCTCACATTGATAAACATCTACAGAGTTCCCAGTCAAACATTAGCTATTTAGTCAAAAACCTAGGAAGTATGATTACTGATGCACACATGACAAAAGATCACTTAATACTCTCAGGTGACTTCAATATAAATTCTCCTTGCAAGACAGGCCCACCACGTTACTGAATTCACAAAAAAATCACCCCAAAATGCCCCCCCCTAGTAACTGTATGTTGCTACCAACAGTAACAATACTACAAGAGTTAAGAGACTAGAGTTTCTCGCTACTTGATCACATCAGGACCACCACCATATCCCCTTAAAATCAGGCATACTACAGATAATACCACAGACCACTACCCTACTTTCCTCATAACAATCTTGGTAAACTACCCAAGACACTACTAAAGTCACCTTCAGAATTCACAATTGACGGCAGGCCATTAATAACTTCACAACAGCAGTAGCAAACATTGACTGGCACACTGAGCTTAGAAAATCTATACAGATATGTCGAATGTATTTAATAAATTTTCTAATAAAGACCCAATACCTCTTTAATAAGCACCCCTAAAAAAACCTAACCAGATGACAGCCTACAGAAGAGACATGAACAGTCCCTGGCTAAACACCCAGCATTCTCAAATCCATAAATACAAAAACACCAATATGAAAAAACAGTAAGAATGGGTATATAACCAGAGACCAAACAAAACGTTACTCTTTCGTTCCTAACCAGCCTGATAAGAAGGGCAAAAAAATTGCTATTATGAGAAACAGAATATCCAATTTACGAGGTGAATATAAAAAAGGACTGGAAAAACCTTATCAGAAATTCTGGGAACCAAAAAAGATTCACGAAATAGCGAAATATAAAATTAGCAAAATCAGATGAACCCAACTCCCACCAACAGAAACAGCAAACAGACTCAATGGATTTCTTCTCCCACTGTAGGACAAAACTTGGCAAATAAAATCCCAAGCTCTGATACCCCACCAAATGACTACATCACCGGGAAACTACCCGAAACACTGTTCTAGCTCCGACTAACCCATACGAAGTCTCCCTTATTATCAATGACACTAAAAAACAAGGCAGGAGATTTAATTACCTTACCACTCCCATTTATATACAAAAAGTGTCACAAGTGCTATCACCAATCATTGCAAACAACTCTTTAACAAATCCTTTTGAATCCTCCACCTTCCCTACAATACTCTAAATAGCAAGGGTACCCCGATATCAATGGAGGTGACCAATCAGAGTCGTGAAAACTATAGGCCAATATCAACTTACACCCTCTCTCAAAAATCTTCCGAAAAAATTAATTCATAAAACGAATCTACTCTACCTTATCTCCCATAATATACTATACTCAAACCTGCCAAAATTCGGATTCCAGCCTAATTAAAAAAACACTTATGATGTATTATACACATGCGTAGTAGAACTATATACACTGCAATAGAGAAAAAAGAAGTCCCCACTGGGGATCACTTCATTGACTTACGTAAAGCTTTTGATACAGTGGACCATGACTTGCTCCACGTAAAAATTCGTCACACTTGTATAAGAGGCACTTCCCTAACTACCTCAAGTCATACCTCAGCAACAGAAAGAAAGCCAATATGTGTACGCAAAATGGGGCAAACTCTTCTGCACAACCAATTTACAGTTGGTGTCCCAACAGGGAAGTGTCCTTGGCCCCTCTTCTCTTTCTCCTTACATAAATGACTACCCAAATGCTTCGCAATTACTCACAACCCACACTTTTTGCAGATAACGCTACTACGTCTTCTCCCACCCGAGCCCAGTCCAGTCACGCTCTGCCAATATTGTAATACCGAATTACAGAAAATATCTACCTGGAATGGGACTAACAAACTTACATAAACATTGACAAAACCTACTTCATTCAGTTTGGTAACAGAGCTACAGATGTCCCTTTAACTAATGGATAAACAGATCATCACCTATCACAAGTAACAGAGGGGAAAATTCTTAGGAATCCACCTTGATAATTAGACTCAAATTTTATACACAATATACAACAAATTTCTAAATAAAATTCCAAGACTGTAGGATACTATCGAAAAAAGGGGGGATCGGTACTATGCTCCACTGTAAGCCCTCCTGGCCCTATATCACTCACTTATTTACCCCTATCTCACCTATGCGAATTTGTGATGGGGTCAACAACCAATTTAACCATCTCAGAACCATAATTTACCCAACAAAAAGGCGGGGGGGTGGGGGGGGGACTGCAGTTTAGAATGATAACAAATTCTCACTACAGGCAACACACTCCACCAATATTCAAAACCACATCAAACCTATTCACCTTACAAAACATCCATACTTATTACTGCACCTTTACCATACATAGAACACTAACTCTGATATTAACCTCCCCTCAAAAATCTCCTTGCCAACCTCAACAGAACACATGACCATAACACAAGGCACAGATCACTCTTTGATGTTTCCTCGTGTCATTCACCCACTATGCAAAAAACTCCAATGCACATAAAAGGCCCTAAAATCTGGACATTCATTACCTAGTAAAATAAAAGAATACCATAACCTGTTTATAAATTCAAGTCTCTTCTCAAAGATCACTTACTCACCCAAAACCCAAATAAATACTGAATAACTCAACCTTATAAATTGTATATCTTAAATGTTTCTCACAATTATATCACATAAATGTTTAAACCTAAACCAATCTAACTTTACTATGTTTTTAAATACACTTACCTAACAGATTCCTCCATATGACTGAATGTACAACAATGCATGAACATATGACCTGTCTTTGTAATACTCACTTGTGCTTTATAGTAATCTGTTTACATTAATGTTTTATCACTGATTTCATCATTGCTTAATTAATCTTAAGTTAATTTTAAGCCAGCCCGTAATGCTATGCATAGTATAAGTGGCTTTGGCATGCTGCTCTTATCTGTATTTTTTTTTGTACCTTCTGTATGTGTGCTATCAAGTATGAATAAATAAATAATAAATAAATAAATAAATAAATAAATAAAGCACTGTGGCTTGTAAGATGTATATATATGACCGAAACAATCAAAGGGTTAAAAAGAGATTGGACAAATATATGAGTGGGAGGGGCTGGGCTTGATTGGTGTCATTGGGTATGGGAGTAAATTCTTGGGTAGCTTTGGGTAGAGGTTGTTTTGATTAGGACCTGATTTACATTGGCCAATAAGCCTTCTGCAGTGTTCCCCCCATTCTTGGTTTTGTTTGTTGTCCTCTAGCTTCTGTCTCAGAAAAAGGCCACAGACTGCGTCTCCCCTTTACTTTCTTAAGGGCGAGATTACACTTGTCTTGATTTTTTGGGTTATCCTAGGTAATTTAATTTTGCATACTTGTATTTATGTGTACCTGTGAGACAGAGATAGACAGATGAAAAGGGGGAAGATTAAAAGAGATACAGAGCAGATAGAAAAGACAGATAGAGAAAAAGACAGACGGGTAGACGAGATAGGTGCAGAGTAGCAGAGTCGACAGACCCTAAACTTGGGGTTAACATCACTTTTCTTTAAAAAGAGGGTTTTAAATATGACTTTAAAATCAGTGTTTCCTTGGTGTTTGTACATGTTTGTCTAGCTACGCTCAATTTAACTGGCGCTCCCACAAGGTACAAAGTGTTCCCAGATTTTTTAATAGGGTGCCCCGGGTAAGACCATTCTGTGCTGACCAGGCATCTCAGGGAATCATCCCAAAAATTTGGAGGCAGGAAAAAAAAAAACATTTAAATTGTTTGGGGCGGGGCATAGCATAAAAAACGTAAAACAATTTAGTTTGGACCTTTGGGGTTAAGTTGGAAAAATTTTAAAGTTTTAGAAAGGACATGGGAAGTAGGGTTTTTTCAAGAGTTGTGGATCGTGCAAAAAATTCCCCCAGTGGGGTGATCGGGTTAGGTTTTTGGCAGTTTAACCCTTTGACTTGGCCCCCTTTTTAAAAACTGTATTTATGCGCCAAATTTTAAAATTTTTTTTTTTTTTTTTTCATAAAAAATGTTAGAAATTATTTTTACTGAGTTTTTTAAGAAAATTTTTTTTTTTTCCACGTATTACGAGTATAGAGGACAAGTTAGCTGAAAGTGAGCCTCGGCAAAGGGCAAATGCCGCCACCCTGTAATTTTTTTTGCTTGAATTCGAGGGTTTCTTGTGTTTTCCCAATATTTTTCTATTCAAGTAACTTATATGACCTGTGGCCCAAAGTAAGGTGCATTGTTCAATAAAACCCCATTGTTTACCACAAAAAAATAACAAACTTTAACATATTGTTTGTGTATAAAGTTGTTTCAAAACAAACAAAAAAAAACATTGTTTATTATATTGTTTCCTAAAATATAACATATGTACAGTCATTGAAAAACGTTCCCAGAACTGCTGCAGCTTGTGGAACTCTTTGAAAATTGGTTATGCAAGGGGGCACTTTACACTCCCCACATAAAAAAAAAGTTTCTGGTGTTTGTAGGGTTTTGTGGTATGTGCACAAAAAAACACCTCTTTGGCAATTTTTGAAAGGTAGGAGGCGTGTATGGGGTAGTGTCACCAGGCCTGAAAACGAGATGGCGGGGTTGGTAATTTGTGGGCGCTGGTCTATTTAGGGTTGCTCCCCGGTGCTTTGGGGATTATTTGTCTGATGACTGACAAACAAAAATTAATTTTTTTTTTTTGTTGCCCCCAAATTGTAATTTATAAACATTTAGCATGGGATATCAACAAGTAGAAAAAAAGTTTATTTTAAACCCCTTATAATCTTTCGTACACAATCAGAAATCAATCTGCATGTCCATTTGTCCCCTAGTGATATTGAAGTTGTTGCCTGACAGCTGCAGGCTTTAGATGGGTTCATTTCCTCTTGGTGTGTGCCGGTGTGTATTTGTTTTAGTGAATGATGTCAACCCCTTTTGAATCATGACTCAAAAGTCTCTATGACCACAGGTTCAATCCGGCGGGGGTTTTTGGTTTGATGTGAATCTGTTTGCATGCCACAGAAATGCCATGATGTCATTGGCAGCAAAGGTTGCACCTCACTTCTGCTTTCCAGCGTTTTTAACCCTTTGGGATTTGTTTTGATTCCTGCATGTGCCCCCACACGTTGTCAAGTTAACCACAAGAATCCTGGTAAGGGGCTTGGTAAAAAGTTTCAGTAAAAAACATATTCCCTTCCAAGATTAGTTCCCTATTTTTCTAACACATCCCAGAGTACCAATAATTTCCCGGGATCTCTCAAAGTATTATGCCGTGTACACGTGATATCCAAAATAGACCCCTTCTGCAAACATACATACAAATAAATTTATACCCAAAACATTTTCCCCTTGCTTGGTATATATTGTTTTTAATGGTCTTCCTTTTAATAAAATCAAAAGATCATCAATAACAAACTTCCTGAAGGGATAAAAATACATGCGCATTTTTTTTCTGTACATAACAATTCTGATCATATACAACCTGTCACTTTGTCGGCCCGGTTTTGTCTGAAAAGTGTAAAATACTAAAAGTATCAGAAACGTTGCACCTTTAAGTCACAAAACGTGGAGCTGAAATCAGGGTTTTTACCCCGTTGAGTGACAGTGTGCTTTACAATGTGGCATAAACATT
>NC_069470.1:20671863-20751407 GCF_026875155.1 Cherax quadricarinatus | reverse complement strand
TTTTGACTCTATCATCATTACTGATCTATGTCATCATTGAAGGCTCTTGGCTCATATAATGACTCCAACAACATGCTCATATGGGGAAGCCAGGTATAGATACTCAAAAATTAGGGACAAAGGAATTAATGAACAATTGCTATGGATCCCATCACACATTGGATTACTCCTTCATGATAAAGTTGATATGTTAGCCAAGAAGAGTATCGAGAAGGAGAATGTAGAATATAACTTTGGTATAACTGTGTCTAGCATTAGGAATAATATTAGGAGAGAAGTAAATAATGAAAATGATTGTTTATAGGAATGCAGTTAGAAGCCTGAGTAGATCTATAAAACCCACTATGATAACATGAACGTAGATAAGTATGTTTATGGAGCAACTTGCATGTGAACAGACTGACTGATGTTGTAGTGGCCAGGCTAGGCTTGGTTACAAGTACTTCTGGCAGTTTGGGAGACACACAGATGATGATCAAACTAAATGTAAATTATGTGATCAGCATATGGTCACTCTCTTGAACACTATGTGCTTAATTGTCCACTTATTGAGGAATACGAGACAGACAGTATAATAACCTATTGACATGTCAAGATATCTTATTAATGAAGATAAGATACCAGATATACTAAGCAAATTTCCTAATTTGCTTGTAACAGATAAGTGAACTATAGATATTTTAGATATAAATCCATATGTATTCCTGTTAACCCTTTGGGCCTAGTTCCTAGGCCTTTTGTGTATCCATATGCTCTCGCGCTACCGTCCACAGGATGGATATGGGTGCACAATAAACTAGCCACATCGGTGGCAAAATCAAAAATCTAAAATGAGACTTTAACAAGGAACAAGTCTCTCCTCAGTATCCCAATAGTCCCTCTCATTAAACTGTTTATTTCATTAACCCACGTAGCATATCTCATTAGTTTTCACTCTTCATGACGTCATCCCCGTAGAAAGCCCAGCATAAGATTTTTACCATTAATTCAGCTCTAGTGGACCCTCTAGCATCTTAAGTGTGCATCTGTAGATAAGATAAGATAATTTTCGTCATTTTTACAGGCCCGAGGTTAGCCTCCCAGGTACCTGAAAAAGTCAGTGCGAATCCAGACTGTCTAACTTACCAATTGGTTCATTTAATCTTCACACCCATTGCGACCCAGACATGACAACACCACAGGTACCTTGTTGCTGCAGGAACTAGGACAACAGTATAGAAAGACGTGTCGAAATGTTCACCCGCCGGTTCAACGGGCCATCCAAAGTGTTGTTGCTAACAGGTACTTAAGGCACCAGCCAACTGTTCGCGCTAATAGAACAATTTATATATTTACTGTTTTATATACATTAGTAAGCAGTCAACAAATTTTGATGTCATTTGCTCAGTATTCGAGCATGTCCTAACTGTCCATACGCCATCCTATAATTAGTAGATAATTCTGGACGGTTGAGCTTCCACGGAAGTCGCACCCATAATGTCCAGATTTCAACCATACCCCCGGCGGGATTGAACCCGCGGTCATAGAGTCTCAAAAACTCAGCCCTCCCCCCCCGCGCTAGCCACTAGACCAGCTAGCCACAATAAGATTCATCCAACAGGTATATTTCTACACCATAGGAAAGTTAGCACAGGCACCTCTGTGACCACAAATGCAAGTTTTTACAGACGAATCTCCAGCTAGCGTGGCCGTGACGAACTCTAGCTCAAGTCCCTTCACTGCCGTCAACATGACTTAAGAAATCGTAATGACACGATGCAAATAAACCATACCCCCGGCCGGGATTGAACCCGCGGTCATAGAGTCTCAAAACTCCAGCCCGTCGCGCTAGCCACTAGACCAGCTAGTTAGTTAGTTTAATATGTTTATTATGCACCCCATACCCATCCTGTGGGCGGTAGTCAAAAGATTACAGAGGTACATAATTGGTCCGGACTGGACCTCCAAAGTTTTGATAGCTGAGCAAGTTACAGAGGCAATAACTCACAATTTACAAAGGTAATGAACTCACATATACAAAGGTAATGAAACTCACAATTTACAAAGGGTAATAACACCAGGTTAAAGTTCTGGTACAATCATGACAATACAAAGGTATTTACAGATTACAGAGGTAACTAATGGGGTCCAAGGGGACTGCCCCCAAAGTTGATAGCGAACTAGGTACAAAGGCAATGAGCTCACAAGTTACAAAGTTAATGAATACTGAGAATGGTTTACTTACCGTTTATACTTTGGCTAACAATCATGAACAAAATTGCTAGAGTAATGAGGCAATTCACACTTCCCACACCGTCACAAAGTAATGATTATGGTATTGCGCAATGAATGATTGTTGATCACACACACCACCACACACACACACACACACACACACACACACACACACACACACACACACACACACACACACACACACACACTTGATTTTAATATCTTTATGCACCCCCTACCCCATCCTGTGGGCGTAGTCCAAAAGATTACACAAGGTACATAATGGGTCCAGTGACTGGACCCCAAAGTATGAATAGGCAGAACTAGTTACAAAGGTAATGAACTCCAGTAGATCCTGGTCACTAATCATGGCAAGTTACAGAGGTAATGAATCCAGCTTCACTCCTATACATGGTTAACAGTCATGAACAATTACAAGTAAAATGAACCACTGATACGTCACACCTGGTCACAATTGAATGAGTTAAATAAATACAAATTTTAATGGATCATACATCCCACACTAGTGCGTTGCGCGCGCGCACATACACACACGAGGCGCACCACGGACATGTGCACACGAGCGACAAATATATGCAATACAATCAAGGGACGCCACACCCACACACACACACCCACAAACACCAACACCCACGACACACAACACCCTCACAACAGCACCTACACCCACACACACTACCCTTCACACACACCCACACAACCCACAAAACACCCACACATACAACACACCCACACACACACACACAACACCCACACACCACACACACAACACCCACACACGCACACACACACACACACGCACACACACACACACCTCACACACACCCGCGCACACACCCTCACACAACACCCACGACACACGCACGCCCACACACACACACACACGACAGACACACACACACCTCCTCACACACACCACACACAACACACACACACACACAACACACACACACACACACACACACACACAGTGCACACATGGGTAATGCTTTATTTACAGCTAGCAAAGTCAAGGGTTATTTCCTCCAGAATGGTCTGCAATATACCACTGATGGATAAATACTTAGCCATTTCTTGAACACTTCTGAGTGAGTTGTTTTCTAAATAAATTCATAAGATTTTTATCACACTCCAGTACATAATGACGCATATGTTGACATATCCAATCTGGCAAAGAGTTACATTTCGTTTGGTCTACATCGGTGGTGGTGAATAACCTGCCACAGATACCTGTAACCCAGCCGGAGCCGGCGGTAGCGACAATCAAGAGTCTGCTTATTTTGTTGGATCACCATAGACATTGGCTCCTCCTGCATGATAGAATGATGATAGATGGACTTCACTGGTGTCAAATCTCCCTGAGCCTAAGGTCCATAAAATTCAGCTGAAAGTCTTTCCGTATTATTGGTCTCCCGTAACTACTACCTGACTGACAAGCCAAGATTGTATCTACTCCTCTTTGAAGCATAACAGCTTAGCCAATTTTAATCAGTTCTATCATCATCTGAAACCAATGTGAGTGATACCACAGCATGTGCACCTGACTCCACTGTCCACAATCTTACCATATCTATGTCTGGCTTTCTGACACAAGCATATGCCACAATTTATACTTAATGATTGAGGAGCATTTATGGATGACAGAAAGTCAGTTACAATTAAAGTGTCAACACTAGATAACATGGACACATTTGAGTGCAAGAAGTGATGGCAAACAGTTCTGTTGAAGGGTAGAGCCCAGTTATTGATGCGTTGCTCTGCTCCAATTTCTTATGAGGAGCCAGCACTCTGTGTGCAAACAGCGGCACACCACTGCAACCAGTGGACGGTGAACAGAAAACCATCGACGTAAATAATTTTGTGAAAAGATTTGTTCTGTGTGACTAAGTATCCAATACAGCTTAAGGCATCATGTTTTGCTTCAAACGAAGCTTTGGTGTGGATTTACGAAGAGTTTTGGGGGGAAATGGAGGAATGGTAGTTTGGAATGGGGTAATATCCCATGGAGCAGGGAAATGTCTCTGTTGTCCAACTTATATAGATCATTTAGCTGGTTCATGCGGAGGTCGGTTCCAGTTTTTTTTCGATCCATCTGGAAGGGGTGTTCACCGGTGCTGAGGAAAGTTTGAGGGCTTCATGTCAGGGGTTTGAATGGGCTAGCCTAAGCATATTGAACCCCAATAAGGATCTTTTCTTCAGTAACACGATCTCTAAATTACTTGAATATTAAGTTCATTTCCGCATATTAAAATTTTAGGCATACAGGGCACCTAGGATGAACCTCATTGCTTCTGTTGTGCAGTTTTTATCCAGCCCTCACAAGCTTCCAGTCAGACACGTAGTGCAAGTCTGGCGCTGCTCATCAACCAATTGATCTAATATAAGCAAGATACATCATTTTCACAATTTTAAACAATTAGCAACCATAATCCTGGGATGAAAACCTGCCACAACTCTAAGTGCTCTCAGCCTTTCTTGTTGTATTGGCGACAAAGTCTCGTTACAACAGGTCAAGTAGTGGAAACCTCAAAGCCAGATACCTGTATCTGCTTTACATATTCTAGAAGAGACCCCATCATGCAACTGGATCTGACGAACTGTGCCTCTCTGCAGCCGAGGAGGACGCCTGTTGAGTATCTTTGTTTTATCCCCTGAATTATTAACCCCAGGTCCCTGACACGAGGGTTAAACATGATAAGAATGTTTTGGGTGTTGGAGAATCCGGTGGTGTGAATCATATGTTCATCAGCCAAAACCTAACCATATAATGATGGGGCTGGCAAGGCATGGCATTAAGTAAGGCATTAATCAAAATGTTGAAAAGGGTGGACTAAAAAAGCCCAAAAAAAAAACAAAACACCACCCTGGGGTTCCTAATTCAAAATCTTTAGTTACACGTTCTTTCTATGTCCCTGAACAACACAGAAACGACTTTCTGTATGGACATGTAACCTTTAATCCGCGGAGAAGCCATCCTCCAAATCCATTCTGGCCAAGTTCAACTAATGATTACATGTCTTCTGTTGGCTACATCAAAAGCGGATTTAAGGCCAAGGAACGTAGTGTATGAGCTGGTCAGTGGAGAAGTGAGAAAGGTGGTAATTGCAATGATGCACACGATCCTTCCATGCATGAAGCCATGCAACCGGGGTGACAAGAAATTCCTTAATTCTGTGCATAAGACGATTATGAATCATCACTTTCAATGTTTTTACACAAGCAGTTCTAGTAAGGGATATTAGGGCGAAATGAGTTTTGTAGTTGATTGGCTTTGGAATGGAATAATGAGGCTATTGTCCATGAATTAGGGAGCTCCCCATTGACATAACTCATGTTATATAATTCAAAGTAAGGGATTACCTGGTACTTCGACACAGCCAATCTGATATGTTGGGTAAAGTAATTACCATCCCCACCCCCCCCCTCAACCAGGCGACGTGGAGTTGCCCTTAGTAGTGCGCATCAAGTTCATATTAGTGAAAGAATGTTGCAGTCATCTGCCTTGCTGAGCATAACGCAAACAGTCTCCCCTTGCATCATATTTCGTCCATTAATTTCGCCTTTGTGGGTACTGGTGAAGACTGTCCATAGCTAGATGTAGCACCCTAGCACTGACTACTCATTCGCCCATGCAAGGGATGAGGGTGCGCGATCTGCCCATTCTGTTAACCTTAATTCTATTTATGTCCCTCCATGCCTGCCCGCTAAGTGGGGTGTGAGCATTGAGACCATTGACAAATTTTCCCAGTCTGTTTCCGCAGCTCTGTCATACGCGCTCTGGCAGCAGCAAGGGCAGTTGGAAGAGGCTAGCATCTCAGGGGTACGATGGTTTTCTATATCTAGGCCTATCTGCGAGCATACGTTTCAATGTTTCGAAGTTTAGAATCATTGTAATAGGTATGATTTTTATAAGACTTTATGATTATTATGGAAGTCATTTGGATTTAGAGTATAGGAAGGTTTTTTCAGAGGCGGCTCTAAGAATTCTGAAGTGGGGGGGGGGGGGGGGCTGCTCACAAGGTCATTGTTAAAAGCCTCGACAGAGGTACACTCGTAGGAATTATACCAGTCAGTCACATGTGCAACAAAGTCATCATGTGATCAGGGGAAACATGTAGACGTTTTCCGTTTGAATATCCCACCAGGGAGAATATATTACCAAATATCTAAGAGAGGGGTTAGCCTTGGAAATGATCAGACGCTATTCATCTGTTACAATGGAAGACCACAGCTGGCAGAAGTAATGTTGAAGCCAAGACACAGATCAAGGACACCTCCATAGATATGTGTGGGTTCAGGTCACCTACAATTTGCACATTATCATGACTGTTTTTAAGAGTGACAACAGTTGATTGCCCTTAACGATACCAAACTGAGAGTTCCAATGCTTTTGTTCCTTTTGCATTATAATCACCAATAATGAGAGTAGGGTTCAGACTGAGCACAAGGTGGGAGCTCCCAAGTAATTAAAACTTATCAGCAGAGCGTAAACAAGTTAAATATGTGAGAGCAGAGTTCCCAATATAATTCCTAACAAACACCGTGATAACTGTAGTCCCTCTGTTTTCTTATGTGCAAGACTGTTGATGGGAAGTGATTTTTTAATATAGTAGAAAACAAAATTAGTAGATTTGAGGTTATATGCAACAAACTATGGCAATCTAAGGGGTGGGATTTTTCAGGGACTCCTGCACTCTTGTAGACACACAATATCCAATGGATTCAGAGTGGTTACTTTATGATGCAGGTCAAAAATCTTTTTCTAAGTGAACGGCAAATAATTCCAACTTAAAAATGGATAGTTTATACGAGTTTGGTTTCCATTATAAAAAAGCCCAGGATAGTTTTCAATTTCTCAGCAAAATGAAAAAACTTACTAAAATAACAAATACAGACATAATCAATATCAATATCATCAGTATTAATCCTTATCCATGAGTCTCTAAGTGCACTTCCCATTAGTGAGACCTCTGGGAGTCTTTGTTTACAGAGGTCCACTGCGGCTCTTGTCTGTGAATGTAATGGAAGGTGGACACTATCCCTCGCACTCAACTCTCCGCTTTATTACAACTCATCACTATCATCACATGTAACCACTTCCCTCTCATTATGACCAGTGATACATACACCATTATCACAACGCGGGTCCATCTCCACACATCAGTATCTATCAATACATACCTCATCAGGTTGACTATCATGATGGCCTTCACTGCCCTTATCATCTTCCCTGTGATTTGTAAACACCACTATCGATTTCATCGTTTTTGTGATTATTAACACCACTGAAACATCAGTTTGTTTCATCATCACCACACTCATTTTCATAATGGCTGACTATCTGTGGGTTGATGTAACTCATTTTGCAACCTCTGTAAGTTTTCCTCGTGGGCTCAAGTTGTTGTCTTTCAAACACCATTGTTGCTTCTCCAGTACTGTTATGTCGCAGCTGCATGTTTGTGTACCACCCCAGCAAGATATAGCGTCATCAGGAAGTATGAAGTCCCGATCAGCTGATCAGGTGCTGACTGACACAGCTGACTCCAGCCAAGTACCAGATGGTGTCAACACCAGCAGCATTACTATGTTGATAGCAGACGTGATCGTGCTCTGTTGATTAAACTCCCAGAGGTGACTCGCTTCAACCATATTGTATGAGTTCAGGCAAGGGTCCAGTATTCAAGACAAAGTATCTGGTAGGCCTATTTCCTCATCATGGGGGGGTGCTTGGGTGAGGCGGGAGCTCTGCGCTGGCGATGTGGGCAGCTTTTCGCACTGCAGTCAGCATGAGCCAGCCGTGACTTCTCCTGGATCTTACAATTGATAACATTCTAATGCAACGGTCCCTGGTGTTTCTTGATCATATCATAGCACTTGGTAATAGAAGGATGGGCCTTGGCACACACTGCACACCAGTGTGACTTTGGCTGGGCATTTACAAGCAATGTGACCCCAGCGCTGACATTGTAGCATCTACGGGAGGTGTATTGGTACAAGCTATTTTGTAACTCCGTTAAGCGCTGCACGAGAGTAGATAATGATGTGGAGTCCCTTTGACCATCCACTCAGCCAATAATTCAGATCATTTGGAAAGTCGACGAGGGGGTTTTTTTGGGGCAACTTGATCTGACAACAGGAATTTAGGTTCCATGTACTATTAGACATTGTGTGATAACAATAAGTATTTAGGTGATCTTGGTGGGGGCAGCTTGGAGTTGGATGTTAGCATATTTATGAGTAAAGTTTTCTATGAATGTTGGTCCTTAGTAAACAAAAACGTAATTATCCTCGTCATGTACGAAAGCGAAATCTGTAGGTTTTTTCTGGGTTGTCTAGCGAAGCTTCGTAAAACCATCTAAACTTGACCTCAAACTCAGTGTTAGCAGGGAAATCAAGCCTAACCGTTCTGCAATGGTTGTTGTGTGCTCCTCGTTGTTTCTTGGCAGCAAGTACTCCTTTAAAATCCTCTTTCTTTTTTCAAAGCTCCCACTTCTAAAACGTACGAATTCCCTTGCACCATCATTTACCCTTCGTTCACATCCATAGTCACTTTTAGTTCAGCTGCTTGAGATGGAAGATTAGTGTCTGTTACTTTTGGGTCAGTGAGAAACCGCACCTTTTTCCATAAGAGAGAAGGACAGAGGAAGGGATCTTCCCTCTTAGCTAGACACAGGCAATATGGGTGTAGTGGCCCTGCGGGTCGCAGTCGATTTTCAAGGTCATTCACTGGGCCCACAGTCGTCTCGAGAGTTACCAACACTGTACTACTTGTAATTACTCCAGACTCTAGCACACGTGCTTGAAATGACAGACAAAATTTTTACACTACTTAAGAACTAGTTCCTCCACAACACACCGAAGGTACGGCCGGAACACTGTAGAAACGTTCACAAAGGCATTCTGAACTTGCCTTCACTGGCTGCTTTGAGCGCTGTTAGCTTGGATCAGCTAAACTCGCCCCTACCCCAATTGTAAATAAAGGCGACGAGTTAAGGGATACCGGTGAAATAGGAAAGTCGAGGAAGGACATTCACCTCACTAGACACCACGGTCAGTATGGGTGTAAGTGGCAAGCCGTCCTTATAGTGGCCATTTTCAAGGTCACCCAGCAGGCCAGACATTCCTCACATCATTTTAAGGCCTACGTAGGTCTGAGGCCGCACAACGTCCCCCAAGGTCAAGCGAAATCACTCGTGCAACATTAGCCACAAAAAATCTGCAGCCTTAAACACTACCAGCACAAACTTACAACGTTTACAGGCAAACCTCTGGCATGTCCCCACTCAAAAAAGTCAGTACTCTGCAATGGCTCGTCAAATTGTTCGTCAACTAAGCCACTGCAGGAAACACGGTAGCCAGCAACACTGTAGAACGTATACGTAGACATGCGGGCCTTCAAATGCTGGCTTCATTCATGCCTGCGTGATCTGTGCTAGCTAAGCCCGTGTCAACCACTTGGATATTGCTTGTAGCAGGCAGGAGGCACACAGAGGACATACATAAGATGATGGATGTGCGGCACGGAGGACTGACACGGGCACTCAGCATTTATGTGGTCTTTCAAAAACCCGCCTTCTAGATCCATAGGTAAATAAGGCCAATGCCTGAGTTCCAAAATCGAGGAGGGGAGACAAGGCGAGGTGGAGTAGGGTGTAGCCTCCTACAGCCACTTTCAAATCAACATTTTGTGTTTCACTAGGTATATCACTAGTCACAGTTCACACATAAGAGTTTCCAGCAGCAATTCAGCAGCTGCGCTCCAACGTATTTGTTGCATGATGAGTTGAAAAAGTCGGGTGAGATAGCAGTTTCTGATATAGAAGGCCATAGGACTTCATCTCAACACACACGTCCCTCCTCCCCTCAACCACTCCTCAGGCTAACAGTAGACCAGCTAGCCACAATAAGATTCATTCCAACTAGGGTACTATTTCTAACACCATAGGAAAGTTAGCACAAGGCACCTCTTGTGACCACAAATGCACGTTTATTAAACAGAGCGAATCTCCAGCTAGCGTGCCGTGACGAACTCTAAGCCAAGTCCTTTTCATGCCGTCAAACATGACTTAAAGAATTCGAAATGACAAACGATTTGCAAATACACCATACCCCCGGCCGGGATTGAACCCGCGTCATAGATCTCAAACTCCAGCCCGTCGCGCTAGCCACTAGACCACTAGCCACAATAAGATTTCATCAACTAGGTATATTTCTACACCATAGGAAAGTTAGCACAGGCACCTCTGTGACCACAAATGCAAGTTTTTACAGACGAATCTCCAGCTAGCGTGGCCGTGACGAACTCTAGCTCAAGTCCCTTCACTGCCGTCAACAGTGAAGGGACTTGAGCTAGAGTTCGTCACGGCCACGCTAGCTGGAGATTCGTCTGTAAAAACTTGCATTTGTGGTCACAGAGGTGCCTGTGCTAACTTTCCTATGGTGTAGAAATATACCTAGTTGGATGAATCTTATTGTGGCTAGCTGGTCTAGTGGCTAGCGCGACGGGCTGGAGATTTTGAGACTCTATGACCGCGGGTTCAATCCCGGCCGGGGGTATGGTTTATTTGCAATCGTGTCATTACGATTTCTTAAGTCATGTTGACGGCAGTGAAGGGACTTGAGCTAGAGTTCGTCACGGCCACGCTAGCTGGAGATTCGTCTGTAAAAATTTGCATTTGTGGTCACAGAGGTGCCTGTGCTAACTTTCCTATGGTGTAGAAATATACCTAGTTGGATGAATCTTATTGTGGCTAGCTGGTCTAGTGGCTAGCGCGACGGGCTGGAGTTTGAGACTCTATGACCGCGGGTTCAATCCCGGGGGGGGTATGGTTTATTTGCAATCGTTGTCATTACGATTTTTTAAGTCGCCCAGTTTAAAATTTTTAACCCCTTCAGGTTTTTTCCCTGAGTAATGGAATCATTTGGACTTTCTCTTTTAATAAACCCCCTTTTCCCTGCCCCGCTTCCCCAAATTGGGACGGGTTTTCAACATCAAAACTCGATGGGAAGAAAACTTGTACGGGTTTTGACCTTTTATGGTAAAAACCGTGACTGTATTCATATTCCTTTTTAGTCATTTTTTCGGGGCGGTAGTCTCCCCATTATTTTTACGGGGCCCTTTCCAGGGTTGAGGGGGAGTGACGCCGCATGGGTTTGGATTTTTCCCCTTTTATCCTGAATTTTTTTCATCCAACCCCGGGCAAGGCACCTCAGTTTGGGCCCTTAATTTATTTTTTTGCTGAAAACCTTTTTAATCCGTAAATGTAGTTTTTTCCGGGTTTTTAAAAATTTTCTTTTATTGTCACCTTATTATAAGAAATCAAATAAAACCCCTGACAAAAACTGTATGGTGCCTTCCCTTGTTGCATTGAAAAAAAAATGTTCAATTTGGGTTTATGCATCCTTTACATTATGATTGTCTAAAACATCTGATAAATCTTTTCAAGTTTTTATTTTTTTTCCATTTTTAATTTCCCAGTCTCTCCTTTCCTTGGTTTGGGCCCCTTTTTAAAACGGGGTTACCCTTATTTAAGGGATTTTTTCCCTTTTACCTTGATGTGGGGAAACCACTTTTACTGTTTCCCTTGATTTGATATGGGGCCAAATTTAATCTTAAACTATGATTATTACCCGGGGATTATTTTTCCCTTTTGAGATTTTACAGTTTACTTAAGAGTCATTTTGTTATATCCTTAAAACTTTTTGGGACTGGTTGAAATTTGAAAAATTTAAATTTCCCTCCCGGGCCCTTAGTCTAATTTCCTCCAAAACCCGTACCTGGGGGGTTTTGGAAAAAACCCCCCTTTTGCATTAATGGGGTTGATAAAGCTGCCGGGGCTTAAACCCTTTAATTTTTTAAAAAGCCTTATTTTTTAAAAGGGCAGTTTTTTTTCCCAAATTTGTAATGTTGTTTAATTTAAAAACTTTTTCTTTTCCCCTTTTCCATCTGCACAATTCTCCAGAAAGGAATTTTTTTTCACAGTCAAAAAAACCCAAAATTTGTTCCAATAAAAATCATCTCTAAAAGCTTTAAAATTATAATTTTAAATTTCCCATTGGGGTTTTTCACGGTTCTTTGATTTTTAAAACCCAAATGCCTTGGGCACATGGTCTTTAATAGCCTGTAATGGGGCCTTTAAATTACTCTAAAAACTCAGGTTGTCGCCAAAATTAACTCCGTTAGACCCAGTCATGGTTAGAGAATTATTTTTTCCATGATTATAAACTTAAGTAGGCCCCTTTTTATAAGGAAATTTCTTGCACTTTACTTTTGTTTAAACCCCTACCACACATGTGCTAACAATTAATTGGGTTTAATTATCATCCACCAAACGATCCCATTAAAATTGTTTTACCTAAAACCCCCTTCTTTAAATCAGCCTTAATTATTAAATAATTAATTCAATTAATTTTTTTTTCATGATTGCATCCGGTTTTAGAAGGCCCGCGGGCAGTTTTTTGGAAAAATTTTTTTTGGGGCGATTTCCCGTATGTTTCCTCAAAAAAATTTAATTTCAATTAAAATTTTTGGGAGTTTGGGGAAAATTTTATTGGGTGTTACCTTTTATGTTCCTTTAAAAATTTTTATACATACAAGGGAAAAATCATTGGGGACAACCATATTGTTTACCGTTTGCCAACCCCCGGGAGACATTTTTGAAAAAACTTAACCACCCTGGTCACGGCAAGGGTTCCCTTGACCCCACAATTTATCCATATTTTATCCGGGCACCCGTATGGATTGCATAGCACCCACAAAATCGGTGCTAAAATTAATTGTGGACTGTTTAGTTTTATTAGTTTAACTGAATGAATGGGGGTGGGGTAGGTTTTCATGGATTTATCCCAAAGGGAAAAACTTGTTAACTTAAACCCCAACCCCTTACCGATATTCTCTGGTGGTCCCCTTGATGTAATGGAATTTATTTATAACCTTTCCAATTTTTTAAATTTCCTAAAAGGCCAGTATCAGTCTGCTATAAAAATAGGGGGGGTTAATTTATCTGTGGGTGATTGTACTCCTTATTTTCCCCCCCTTCACCATTCATTTCGGTTTTCTGCTTCACGTTTAGTTCTTTTCCAGGAAAGGGTGAGGTTCCCTTGGTTTGTTCCGGGTTTTGAAGTCGTGATTCCTAAAGTTCATTTTTCCCCGGGTACGGGGGAATCACGCGTTCACTCGGAGAAAGGGGGATCTATTTTACATCCCCCCTTTTTCTTAAAATCTTTTTTATTATCCCCTGATTACATTACCATTCACAAGACGATTTAACTTCTCATAATTATTATACACATTAGAGGTCACTCCATTAAGATCTGAGGCCGATGAGCGAGGATTAACACACGGGTATATCCCCTGGACACACACCATGGCCGTGCACCAGTCACACCCCGGTCGAACCATTATTTATTAATTTTACCACCTTTTTACAGTGGTCCCGTAAATCACGTTCCTTCACTCTTCACCAGGAACAGTTACGACACTTCCTATTATGAAATGAGGCCTATATTAATCCTTAGGCCACCGTGAATGCCAATTTCCTGGTTCCATGCTTTCCCAGCCTCCTCACCACATTCAAAACACTCCCGCCTCCCCCATGGCCCGAGTCGACCTATACCCCCGCACATCCGCACATGCGCAAAGGGAACTCTTGGTTCTATCCTATTGTCAAATACATTTTTGACTCATATCGACACATTAAACACCTATTAGGCGCTATAGCTTCGGAAAATCAAAAATTTTCCACAGGGAGACAACCATATTGTTTACCGTAGTCACCCCATGTAGACATGTGAGAAAACTTAACCACCCCTGGTCACGGCAAGTGGTTCCTTTGACCTCACAATCTTATCCATATCTATCCGAGACCAGTATGGATTGGATAGCACCCACAAGTACGGTGCTACTAATTAATTGTGGACTGTATAGATTATATTAGTGTAACTGAATGAAGGGGGGGGGGGGTAGGTCACACATGGATATATCCATCAAGGAAAAACACTTGTACATAATCTCTCCACTTACCAGATATTCTCTGGTGATCACTTGATGTAGCTGGATCACTCATAACCTATCCAATTACAACATACCTAACTGGCCAGCATCAGTCTGTTATAACTAGAAGGGTTACTTAACTGTGGGTGATTGATACTCCTTATTTCCTCCATTCACCATCTCATTTCGATGTCCTGCTACACCGACATGGTTCTCATTCCAGCAGGACGAGGTATCCGTTGGTTTGTCCCTCTTTAGAAGTCGTGACTCAATGAACTTCACTTTCCTCGTCTCGGGAACAACGAGGTCTAACGTGTTCACTCGGAGCAAGGCGACTTATTTCACTTCACGCATTCTCTTAACTTAGCGTTATTATCATTAATTACATTACAATTCACAAGACGATTTAATGTCTCATAATTATTATACACATTAGAGATCACTCCATTAAGATCTGAGACCGATGAGTGATGATTAAACCAAGGGTAATTTTCCCCAGGACACAGTCCATGGTGACGCGCCAGTCACCCGGTCCTACCCTTATTCACTCATTTTACCACTTTATTACAGTGGTCCCGTAAATCACGTTCCCTCACTCTCCACCAGGAACAGTTACGACACTTCCTATTATGAAATGAGGCCTATATTAATCCTTAGGCCGCTGTGAACGCCAATTTCCTGGTTCCATGCTTTCCCAGCCTCCTCAATACATTCAAAACACTGCCGCCTCCACCATGCCCCGAGTCGACCTCTCCCCCCGCACATCCGCGCATGCGCAAAGGGAACTCTTGGTTCTATCCTATTGTCAAATACATTTTTGACTCATATCGACACATTAAACACCTATTAGGCACTATAGTTTCGGAAAATTAAAATATTTTCCATGAGGGTAAATAATTTTAATGTCCGGTGTAATGGGGAACCCATCACTTCATTTTCCTCAGTAAGACATCTGGAAATCCCCTTTGACCCATGCATGTTAGGAGAATTGATAGGGAACAGTGTAGTAAAGAAAGTGAATGGCAGACTGAAGTTCCTCTACAGACAAGCACAGTGTCCACCTACGTAGGCTCCCAGGACACTATGTCTAGCTCTTATACAGTGTCATATGGACACGCTTGCTCTTCATGGTATTCTGCCTTGACAAAAAATCTGAAAGATAGACTGCAAATCACCCAAAACAAAATGGTAAGATTCATCCTGGACCTGGATCCAAGAGAACATGTAGGCCAGGAAGAATTACAACAATTGGATATGCTGAATGTTGAAGACAGAATAAAACAACTGAGGTTAAATCAAGTTTATAAAATTGCTCACAAACAATGTCCAGAATATCTTGCTGTCAATTTTGTCAAGGCTGGGAACCAAAGCAATCATAGTACTAGCGGGAGAGCACAACTTTGTAGTACCCACAGTCAGTGGCCAGGCTTCAAACACCTTTAATCGTACAGCAATAAGGGAAATTGAACAGACTGCTCGCACATGTCAAAGCGCATGTCAAGAAGAGAGCCAAAATTTCCTCACTAACAGAACACAGAGAGTAGTCGTCAACAGAGTAAAGTCCGAGGCAGCTACGGTGAAAAGCTCTGTTCCACAAGGCACAGTACTAGCTCCCATCTTGTTCCTCATCCTCATATCCGACATAGACAAGGATGTCAGCCACAGCACCGTGTCTTCCTTTGCAGATGACACCCGAATCTGCATGACAGTGTCTTCCATTGCAGACACTGCAAGGCTCCAGGCGGACATCAACCAAATCTTTCAGTGGGCTGCAGAAAACAATATGAAGTTCAACGATGAGATAAGATAAGATTTCGTTCGGATTTTTAACCCCGGAGGGTTAGCCACCCAGGATAACCCAAGAAAGTCAGTGCGTCATCGAGGACTGTCTAACTTATTTCCATTGGGGTCCTTAATCTTGTCCCCCAGGATGCGACCCACACCAGTCGACTAACACCCAGGTACCTATTTGCTGCTAGGTGAACAGGACAACAGGTGTAAGGAAACGTGTCAAATGTTTCCACCCGCCGGGAATCGAACCCGGGCCCTCCGTGTGTGAAGCGGGAGCTTTAGCCACCAGACCACCGGGCCAATTACTCAGATATGGTAAACATGAGGAAATTAAATCTTCATCAGAGTACAAAACAAATTCTGGCCACAAAATAGAGCGAAACACCAACGTCAAAGACCTGGGAGTGATTATGTCGGAGGATCTCACCTTCAAGGACCATAACATTGTATCAATCGCATCTGCTAGAAAAATGACAGGATGGATAATGAGAACCTTCAAAACTAGGGAGGCCAAGCCCATGATGACACTCTTCAGGTCACTTGTTCTATCTAGGCTGGAATATTGCTGCACTCTAACAGCACCTTTCAAGGCAGGTGAAATTGCCGACCTAGAAAATGTACAGAGAACTTTCACGGCGCGCATAACGGAGATAAAACACCTCAATTACTGGGAGCGCTTGAGGTTTCTAAACCTGTATTCCCTGGAACGCAGGAGGGAGAGATACATGATTATATACACCTGGAAAATCCTAGAGGGACTAGTACCGAACTTGCACACGAAAATCACTCACTACGAAAGCAAAAGACTTGGCAGACGATGCACCATCCCCCCAATGAAAAGCAGGGGTGTCACTAGCACGTTAAGAGACCATACAATAAGTGTCAGGGGCCCGAGACTGTTCAACTGCCTCCCAGCACACATAAGGGGGATTACCAACAGACCCCTGGCAGTCTTCAAGCTGGCACTGGACAAGCACCTAAAGTCAGTTCCTGATCAGCCGGGCTGTGGCTCGTACGTTGGTTTGCGTGCAGCCAGCAGCAACAGCCTGGTTGATCAGGCGCTGATCCACCAGGAGGCCTGGTCACAGACCGGGCCGCGGGGGCATTGACCCCCGAAACTCTCTCCAGGTAAACTCCAGGTAAAAGGTGCTTAATGAATGTAGCGACAGAAAGGGAAGAGAATTATTTTTTATTTTTTTTTAGCTAACACATGTAATTTTCCCTTATTCCTAGCATATCTCCTTTATAGTATAATAATAAGATATTATCCCCTTTATAGAAGAATAATAAGATATTATCTCCTTTATATTATAACAATAAGGTAAAAAGGACCCCAATATAAATAAGTCACTCTGACTTTTTTTTGGGTTATGCTAGGTTATTTACATATACTACGCCGCTATGTATGATAATCTATGTAACTGTATTTGTGTTAACCTGAGTAAACTTACTCTGACGCCGAAGTCCACAATCCTACCAAACCTGTGTCTGGCTTCTGACACAGTTGTGTTTGTAAAACATTTGAAAGAATGATACTTAACAGACTGTACTACAGAATCAGACACCAACTTTCCCCCTACCTCTATGGGTTCATTAAAGGTAAAAGTGTGCAAAGCTGTATTTCCACCTTTCTCACTGCACACACCTCTACTAGTTTTACCACATTTCTTGATTTAAAATCTGCATTTGATATTGCGAACAGAACCGTTATACTACATGAACCAGCCACAATGAATATTGGTTGTAGCTTACTCTGCTGGATAATAGGATACCTGTCAAATAGAGTATCCTCTGTCCTCTATCAAGGTTTTAGAAGTGTCTAAAGAATTGTTTCTAGGTACACCGCAGGGAGGAGTTTTCAATCTCATGCTATTTAATATTCTGATTAATGCTCTCCTAAATGCTCTACCTGCCTCGCCTAAACATATAGCTATAAGCTATGCTGATGACATCATGATCCACACAACAGGGCATAAGAAGATGAATACCATTCTTAATGAAGTTCAAGCAATTTGTAATCGACTAGGCCTCATAATATCTTCCTCTAAAACAAAGATATTAACAAGAAACGACACCTCCCCACCCCCATCTATTTGCAGGGTGAAAACATTAGCTATGTTAAAACTTACAGATATCTTTGTGTAGATGTACCCTTCAACAAATCCACTATACCACAACTAAATAAGAAATGCAAAGATAGGCTGAATGCTCTCAAAGCTGTTGCTGGCTACAACCTCAACTATGGTGCTAATGTGAGAATCGTGAGAATGATGTACATAGCCTATGTTAGGTCCTTAATTGATTATGCTGCTCCCATGTTGATATTAGCTAGAGAAAGTTCCCTCCGATCTTTGGAGTTAATGCAAAATGAAGCTCTCAGAATTATTCCTGGTTGTCCCAAATCTACAAAGGTTCTTAATATGAGGAAGGAGCTTGGTATTTCTAGTATTAGTACTCACCTAGTTGTACTCACCTAGTTGAGGTTGCAGGGGTCGAGTCCAAGCTGCTGGCCCCGCCTCTTCACTGGTCGCTACTAGGTCACTCTCTCTGAACCATGAGCTTTATCGTACCTCTGCTTAAAGCTATGTATGGATCCTGCCTCCACTGCATCGCTTCCCAAACTATTCCACTTCCTGACTACTCTGTGGCTGAAGAAATACTTCCTAATATCCCTTTGATTCATCTGTGTCTTCAGCTTACAACTGTGTCCCCGTGTTGCTGTCCAGTCTCTGGAACATCCTGTCTTTGTCCACCTTGTCAATTCCTCTCAGTATTTTGTAAGCCGTTATCATGTCCCCCCTATCTCTCAGTGATAGGATTATTGAGATTAACACTGTACTCGGTATTAGAATGTTAAGAAATGAACCAGACACTGTCACAATGAACCTTACTAAGTGTCTAGAAGTAAATACACACAGATCTAAATGGATTGTGAAAACGTGCAATTGCAATAAGTTTTATAACCTGCATGAACTGTATCACTGTAGACAACAAGAGCATTTCACCCCTCCATGGAAGATGTGTTCATTTAATATCACACACCTGCAAGTCCCTCCCAAGAAGCTCATTGCTAGTAATCCCTTCCTTAAATCACTTGTTAAAGTAACTGCTCAAGAAGAAATTTCTCGGCTAGCTGGTAGTAATAAGTTATCACAAGTTATATACACTGATGGATCTAAACAGGAGTCTTCTGGCAGGGCTGCATCTGCTCTTGTTGCCACCTCCCTAGTTAAGAACGATAATAAATTTGTTGAACTAGGCATAAGAATTAACAACTGGGCGTCTACATTGCAAACTGAACTGTTTGCAATCCTAATGGCGCTAAAGCTTGACTTTATCATCATTGACTTTATCATCATTACTGATTCTATGTCATCACTGAGTGCTCTTAACTCATATAATAACTCCAACAACATGCTCATTGGAGAAGCCAGGAATAGATACTAAAAAATCAGGGACAAAGGAATTAATGTTCAATTGCTATGGATCCCATCACACACTGGATTACTCCTTCATGATAAAGTTGATATGTTAGCCAAGAAGAGTACCCATAAGGAGAATGTAGAATATAACTTTGGTATATCTGTGTCTAGCATTAGGAATAATATTAGGAGAGAAGTAAACAATGAAAATGATTGTTATAGGAATGCAGTTAGAAGCCTGAGTAGATCTATAACCCACTATGATAACATGAACATAAATATGTTTATGGGAGGTTGGAGAGTTGAAGGAGGAGGTCTTGCTTCTCCAGGAGGAGATTAGGAGGCTGAAGGTCCACCTCAATGGGCCTGGGAGAGAGTGTGAGGTGGTTGGAGATGTGGGGAATGAGGCTTCTAGCAGTGAGGTGCAGTCTGTCTCTCACTGTGAGGAGGCTGTAGGTGGGGAGGTAGCAACGGCTACCAGCAGTGAGGTGCAGCCCAGCACCTGCTACAAGTGGCGAGTTGTTCACAGTAATGGGAGGCGCATCAGAGTAAGGAAAGTTAAGAGTGAAGATCTGAAGGTAGGAAATCGCTTCTCTGTTCTCCAGGATGAATGTACTTCAGTGGCCAGTGAAGGTAAGGGTACTACTGCCCCTGCTAATGAAGGTAAGCGCATTCTTGTGGTTGGTGACTCTCAGGTAAGATATGTTGACCGTGCTTTTTGTAATAGGAATAAGAAGATGAGAGATAGAGTGTGCTTCCCTGGAGCTGGTGTTGGGGACATTGTCAACAGGCTGGATAATATCATGTCAGGTAATGGGAACAAGCCCATTATCTGTCTCAGTGCTGGTGGAAATGATATTGGGAAGGGTAGGAGAGAAGAGCTGCTAGATAAGTACAGGTCAGCTATAGATTTCATTAAGTCTAAGGGAGGGATCCCAATCATATGTAGCATCTTGCCTAGAAGGGGAGTAGGAAATGAATGGTTGTCTAGGGCAATTGGTGTAAATTGCTGGCTAGACAGATACTGCAAGGAACTTGCAATCCCATTCATTGACAACTGGAAACAACTTTTATGGCAAACATGATATGTATGCAAGGGATGGGGTACATCTCTCTGGGGCAGGGGTGGTAGCACTTGCAGACTCGATTGAGAAGGCCATTGGTGAAATGCCTATGATTTTAAACTGATGGAAGATAGAGGTATGGGTGTGTGTGGGAAACAAGCAGGTTGCAACACTAGGGTTGGAAACAGTAAATGTATAAAAGGCATTCAGCATGAAGTTATAAATAAAGACAATAGAACAGGTCAGCAAACAAAGGGGGACAGCAGAGGGCAGCAAGGGACTAGCTCCCTTAAGGTTTACTATACTAATAGCAGGAGTGTTAGAAATAAGATAGATGAGCTAAGATTAATTGCAAGTGCAGGAAACATAGATATTATTGCTATAACAGAGACCTGGCTCAATCTGAAAGATAGAGAGATGCCCTCTGAATGTCACATACAAGGCTATAAATTATTCCACACTGACAGGGTCAACAGGAAAGGTGGTGGAGTAGCGATGTATGTCAGAGACAATTTAAATTGTTGTGTTAGACAAGATATTAAATTAGAAGCGTCAGCCACTGAATCTGTTTGGTTACAGCTTCTCGAGGGCCGAGAAAAACTAATTTTGGGTGTGATTTACAGGGCCCCAAATCTTGATAGGGAGTGCAGTAAACTTCTATGGGACGAAATTCGTAAGGCATCTACATACGAAAATGTTGTGCTAATGGAGATTTCAACTATAGACAGATTGACTGGAGCAATTTGACAGGAAATTTAGAGTCGGGTGACTTTCTTGATTCGATCCAGGATTGTTTTTTAAAACAGTTTGTGACAGAGCCAACTAGGGGAAATAACCTCCTTGACTTGGTTCTTGCCAGTAGGGAAACACTAATTAATAATCTTGAGGTTAATGATGAGCTTGGGGAGAGTGATCACAAATCACTCAGTTTTAACATATTATGGAATTCCCCTAATATGGCAATCAAGTCTCCGTCCCTGACTTTCGCTTGGCTGATTTCATAGGACTGAAAAATTACTTAGGTGGGCTGAACTGGAATGACCTGACTAAGGGTCAGGTAGGTGGTGATGGTTGCCGATATGATGCTTTCCAGGGCATAGTTCTAGCTGCTCAGTCAAATTATGTTCCAAATAGGGAAATCAGATCAAACAAAAATGATCCTAAATGGATGAACAATAGATTAAAATATCTGATTGGTCAAAAGAGAGGCATATATAGGCAAATCAAAAGAGGAGAGGGGCAATTAAGAAATCGATATATTCAGTTAAAGAGAGAAATAAAAAAGGGAATTAGAAAAGCAAAAAGAGATTATGAGGTTAAAGTTGCAAGAGAATCGAAGACTAACCCAAAAGGATTCTTTCAGGTATACAGAAGTAAGATCAGGGACAAGATAGGCCCACTCAAAAGTTCCTCGGGTCAGCTCACTGACAGTGATAAGGAAATGTGTAGAATTTTTAACACATACTTCCTCTCAGTTTTTACACAGGAGGATACCAGCGATATTCCAGTAATGATAAATTATGTAGAACAGGACGATAATAAACTGTGCACTATTAGGGTCACAAGTGACATGGTCCTTAGGCAAATAGATAAATTAAAACCTAACAAATCCCCAGGCCCTGATGAACTGTATGCAAGGGTTCTAAAGGAATGTAAAGAGGAGCTTAGCACACCTTTGGCTAATCTTTTCAACATATCACTACAAACTGGCATGGTGCCAGATAAGTGGAAAATGGCAAATGTGATACCTATTTTCAAAAACAGGTGACAGGTCCTTAGCTTCGAACTATAGACCAATAAGCCTAACCTCCATAGTGGGAAAATTTATGGAATCAATAATTGCCGAGGCAGTTCGTAGCCACCTTGAAAAGCATAAATTAATCAACGAATCTCAGCATGGTTTTACAAAGGGGCGTTCCTGCCTTACGAATTTATTAACTTTTTTCACTAAGGTATTTGAGGAGGTAGATCATGGTAATGAATATGATATTGTGTATATGGACTTCAGTAAGGCTTTTGACAGGGTCCCACATCAGAGACTATTGAGGAAAATTAAAGCACATGGAATAGGAGGAGAAATTTTTTCCTGGATAGAGGCATGGTTGACAAATAGGCAGCAGAGAGTTTGCATAAATGGGGAGAAATCAGAGTGGGGAAGCGTCACGAGCGGTGTTCCACAGGGGTCAGTGTTGGGCCCCCTGCTGTTCACAATCTACATAAACGACATAGATGAGGGCATAAAGAGCGACATCGGCAAGTTTGCCGATGACACCAAAATAGGCCGTCGAATTCATTCTGACGAGGACATTCGAGCACTCCAGGAAGATTTGAATAGACTGATGCAGTGGTCGGAGAAGTGGCAGATGCAGTTTAATATAGACAAATGCAAAGTTCTAAATGTTGGACAGGACAATAACCATGCCACATATAAACTAAATAATGTAGATCTTAATATTACGGATTGCGAAAAAGATTTAGGAGTTCTGGTTAGCAGTAATCTGAAACCAAGACAACAGTGCATAAGTGTTCGCAATAAAGCTAATAGAATCCTTGGCTTCATATCAAGAAGCATAAATAATAGGAGTCCTCAGGTTGTTCTTCAACTCTATACATCCTTGGTTAGGCCTCATTTAGATTATGCTGCACAGTTTTGGTCACCGTATTACAGAATGGATATAAATTCTCTGGAAAATGTACAAAGGAGGATGACAAAGATGATCCCATGTATCAGAAACCTTCCCTATGAGGATAGACTAAGGGCCCTGAAACTGCACTCTCTAGAAAGACGTAGAATTAGGGGGGATATGATTGAGGTTTATAAGTGGAAGACAGGAATAAATAAAGGGGATGTAAACAGTGTGCTGAAAATATCTAGCCTAGACAGGACTCGCAGCAATGGTTTTAAGTTGGAAAAATTCAGATTCAGGAAGGATATAGGAAAGTACTGGTTTGGTAATAGAGTTGTGGATGAGTGGAACAAACTCCCAAGTACCGTTATAGAGGCCAGAACGTTGTGTAGCTTTAAAAATAGGTTGGATAAATACATGAGTAGATGTGGGTGGGTGTGAGTTGGACCTGATAGCTTGTGCTAACAGGTCGGTTGCCGTGTTCCTCCCTTAAGTCAATGTGACCTGACCTGACTAGGTTGGGTGCATTGGCTTAAGCCGGTAGGGACTTGGACCTGCCTCGCATGGGCCAGTAGGCCTTCTGCAGTGTTCCTTCGTTCTTATGTTCTTATGTTCTTAATAACTTGCAATGTGAACAGACTGACTGATGTTGTACTGGCCAGGCTTAGGCTTGGTTACAAGTATTTCTGGCAGTTTAGGAGACACATAGATGATTAGTAAGTAAGTATGTAAGTAAGTAAGTAAGTAAGTAAATTTATTCAGGTATACACAATACAGTTACATAGAATTATCATACATAGCAGCATATGTGTAGAGAACCTAGGATAACCCAAAAAAGTCAGACAGCGTGACTTATTTCCATTGGGGTCCTTTAAATGATCAAACTAAATGTAAATTATGTGATCAGGCATATGGTCACTCTCTTGAACACTATGTGCTTAACTGTCCACTTATTGAGGAATACAGAGATAGACAATATAATAACCTATGTGACATGTCAAGATATCTTATTAATGAAAATAAGATACCAGATATACTAAGCAAATTTCCTATATTTGCTTGTACCAGATAATTGAACTATAGATATATAGATATAAATCCATATGTATTCCTGTTAACCCTTTGGGGTCTAGGTCCTGGGCCTTTTGTGTATCCATATGCTCTTGTGCTACCGTCCACAGGATGGATATGAGATGCACAATAAACTAGCCACTTCGGTGGCAAAATCTAATCTAAATCTAACACAAGTATGCAACAATAAATGCTTAAGGAGTTAAGAACTTATGTGGGTGATAAAGACTCAGTTACAATTAAAGTATCAACCATAGATACATGGAGGCATTTGAGTGCGAGGAATATGACACCAACACCTCTGAGAGGTAGAGCAGAATGAAGCGTCAGTTTTGGTGGCCCTGAACAACCTCAAAAATAAAAATGGTGACAAGGCAAATTCTTTAACGGTTCTAGTGGAAGCCGGTTACTAAACTTAGTTGGAGGTTGTGGGCGTCCCGCTCTTCAAGAGCTTGGCAAAGTGGCCCACCTGATCTGATTGGGAACTTCTAGTTCCTGTTTCTATTTACAAAGAGTCTCTTGTTCCTTTTTCTTTCATGGCCTAGCTTTGGGCAACAAATTTTCCCCATACATCGGGAAGTCGGGCTCGATATTTCATAAGCAGTCAGTGGCCTTGATAAACCCAACAAACAAACAAACAACGAGGCAAATTTATTTTATTTAAGAACTGGTAAGTAAGGAATAAAAACCGAGTATTAAGACAGTAATGACAAAACAAAATCACTGCTATACTAAATTAGCAACACAGATATAAACCAGTCGTAAAATAGAAGTGCATCAACTGCCTAGTCCTGGAATCAATAACTTTTTTACACGTTCCTGTTATGACAAGAATTGACTGGTTTTGATGAGGTGCAAAAATATAATTAAAAGCCGAAATGGTATCCTAACAATCCCATTCAGCATTAATTTATATTTTGGCATGAAGGACAGTCTCACTATTCTTCCAGCTGTGCTTCAACTCCCAGGCCCGTGGCCTGGTTGGTAACACACTCGCTTCACACGCTGAGTGTCTGTGGTTCAATTCCCGGCAAAGGTGGTAATGCTGACCGTGTTTCCTTACACCCGTTGTCTTAAGTAAGTATGTACCTGGGTGTTAGTCGACTTGTGGGCCACATCCTGGGCAACAAGATTGAGGACCCCAATGGAAATAAGACAGACAGTCCCTCGCACTGTCTTTCACAGGTTATGACTCACGAAATCGTAATGACACGATTACAAACCATACCACGGGTGGGGTTTGAACCTGCAGTCAGAGTCTCAAAACTCCAGACCGTCGCGTTAGCCACTGGACCAGCTAGCTTAATAAGATTTGTCCAACTAGGTATATTTCTACACCATAGGAAGGTTAGCACAGGCACCTCTGTGACCACAAATGTGCCTGTAAAAACTTGCATTTGTGGACACAGAGGTGCCTATGCTAACCTTCCTATGGTGTAGAAATATACCTAGTTGGACAAATCTTATTAAGCTAGCTGGTCCAGTGGCTAACGCGACGGTCTGGAGTTTTGAGACTCTCTGACCACGGGTTCAAGCCCTACCCGTAGTATGGTTTATTTGCAATTGTGTCATTACGATTTCGTGAGTCGTGTTCATGGCTTTGAGGGGACTTGAGCTAGAGTTCGTCATGGCCATGCTAGCGGGAGATTTGTGTGTAAAAACTTGCATTTGTGGTCACAGTGGTGCCTTTGCTAACCTTCCTATGGTGTAGAAATATGCCTAGTTGGACGAATATTAAGCTAGCTGGCCCAGTGGCTAATGTGACTGTCTGGAGTTTTGAGACTCTGACCGCAGGTTCAAACCGAACCCGTGGTACGGGTTTTTCTTAGGTTATCTTGGGTGGCTAACCCTTGGAGGGTTAAAAATCCGGACGAAATCTTATTTTATCTTATAGGCATATACTATCTCATCATTCTTTGCTGCAGTAATTCAAGAATTCACTGCTGGAAAATGGCAAAAGTCTCCCATCCACTACCTTCTTTGCTAGTACATGTATTGTTAAATAAATATAATTTCCATTAACTATAAATTGTCATTGTTTTCATCACCTCTGTTCAGTCACTTCATAAAACTGAAAATCATTGAACCTATTTAAATAATATTTAACTTGTTTCTAATTGACCATTTTGTCATTTGCAACCTTTTTTGTTGTGCTTATGATTGTAGTTAACTACACAAGAAGTCTTACACAATATGCTGGGTCTTGTTTTAAGTAACCTTATCATTAGTTTGCCTGAATGCATTGCATAATTAGTGGCATTCTTTTGTGCCTACTTCTTGTGCTAATTCATCTAATCATTCTAATGCATTCCTGGTATGGTTCAGAGAAATAGAATTATTATTATTTTTATTTATAAAGCTCACACATTGTGGGTCTAGGATCGATCCCCGGCACAAGTGAAACATTGAACGTTTCCTTACACCTGCATCTGTTCATCTAACAGTAAGTAGGTACCTGGTTGTTAGCAAACTGTTGTGGGTCACATACTGGGGGAAAAGATTAAAAAGACCCCAGTAGAAATAAGACATTGAGTCCCTGATGATGCACTGACCTTATTGGGTTATCCTTGGTAACTAAACCTTTGGGTTAAACATACAAACCAAATCTCTCTCTCTCCTTTCTACCAATCATACTTTGCATTTCTTTCATCCTTAATGGTTGATCAGGCCTTGATCTTCCATCAGGCCTGGTCTGGGACTGGGCTGCAGGAACATTGATCCCTGGATACATCCTTCTGGTATCCTTCTGGTTTCCTTCAGGTATTCCCTCTACCATCTTCCTCTCACATACTATGCAAAATTGAATGGCCCAAACAAGTTTAGTACTTTCCAACAAGGTCTTGGCATAAATTTGATGAATTTATAAGTTTATTTTAAGGCTCCCTGATTGTACAGAGCACAACTAGGGACTTTCTATAAAGTATTACCTGGAGTTTACCTGGAGAGAGTTCCGGGGGTCAACGCCCCCGCGGCCCGGTCTGTGACCAGGCCTCCTGGTGGAGCAGAGCCTGATCAACCAGGCTGTTACTGCTGGCTGCATGCAAACCAACGTACGAGCCACAGCCCGGCTGGTCAGGAACCGACTTTAGGTGCTTGTCCAGTGCCAGCTTGAAGACTGCCAGGGGTCTGTTGGTAATCCCCCTTATTATGCTGGGAGGCAGTTGAACAGTCTCGGGCCCCTGACACTTATTGTATGGTCTCTTAACATGCTAGTGACACCCCTGCTTTTCATTGGGGGGATGTTGCATTGTGTGCCAAGTCTTTTGCTTTCGTAGTGAGTGATTTTCGTGTGCAAGTTCGGTACTAGTCCCTCTAGGATTTTCCAGGTGTATATAATCATGTATCTCTCCTGCCTGCATTCCAGGGAATACAGGTTTAGGAACCTCAAGCGCTCCCAATAATTGAGGTGTTTTATCTCCGTTATGCGCGCCGTGAAGGTTCTCTGTACATTTTCTAGGTCAGCAATTTCACCTGCCTTGAAAGGTGCTGTTAGTGTGCAGCAATATTCCAGCCTAGATAGAACAAGTGACCTGAAGAGTGTCATCATGGGCTTGGCCTCCCTAGTTTTGAAGGTTCTCATTATCCATCCTGTCATTTTTGTAGCAGATGCGATTGATACAATGTTATGGTCCTCCTAACCTGGTTGTAAATTATTCTTTGTATAAATGAAATATCTCATTTATCTCTATCATTTAGTTCATTTATGCTCTATGTAGTTTCTTTTAAAATCATAATTCAATATGTGCAGTATACAATACCACAGGTATGTGTCACTTCTGTCTGGAATACTGTTATAAAATAACACCAGTCTTCTCTTCAGCAAAAATGAGCCCTAATTCGTAACTTTCAAACTGTTACAGTGTGATCTTCAGGTATGAAACCTACAACAATACTGTACAAGTTTATTTTCCAATTAAATACAATTGTATAACTGATTGGTTAACGTAGATTGTGTTATATGTGGAAGAGCTCGTAGTTTTGTTCTTTTGTAAGCACTAGCCCAGCACAGTATACGGTAAAAAATTTATTTTAGTAATATTCTGTACTGCAGTGCATTTATCATTGGTACCATTTTTATTATGGCAAGATACTCTACTATCACTATTTGTGATAGTGATTTTATGATGTCCTTTTTTTTAACTAAAGCCTAACAGAATATTATTTGTTTGTGAATATTAGTATAATATTATCAGTATAATATAATTATTATATTATTATACTATAATCAGTGTATTAATATCACATAATTAGTGGGGACATCAGTAGATAGTACAGTGTATGTGCAGATATTGAAAGAAAGGTGAACTTGAGAGAGAGTAGTCAATTGGTAATGAAGAAGAGGTTGAAAAGATATAGGATGGATTTAAGAATGCAGTGCTGGAGTATGTAGCAGAGGTTAATAATAATAGGAGGGTAGGAGAAGGAATGATTGTAGAATGATGCAGTGTATGTATATATATATGCATATGTGTGTGTGTGTGTGTGTGTGTGTGTGTGTGTGTACTCGCCTAATTGCAGGGGTCGAGACTCAGCTCCTGGCCCTGCCTCTTCACTGATCGCTACTAGGTCCTCTCCCTCTCTGCTTCCTGAGCTTTGTCATACCTCTTCTTAAAACTATGTATGGTTCCTGCCTCCACTACTTCACTTGCTAGGCTATTCCACTTCCTGACGACTCTATGACTGAAGAAATACTTTCTAACGTCCCTGTGACTCGTCTGAGTCTTCAGCTTCCAGTTGTGACCCCTTGTTTCTGTGTCCCCTCTCTGGAACATCCTATCTCTGTCCACCTTGTCTATTCCCTGCAGTATCTTGTATGTCGTTATCATGTGTTCCCTGACCCTTCTGTCCTCCAGTGTCGTCAGTCTGATTTCCCTCAACCTTTCCTCGTACAACATTCCCCTGAGCTGTGGGACTAGCCTTGTTGCAAACCTTTGTACTTCCTCTAACTTCTTGACGTGCTTGATCAGGTGTGGGTTCCAGACTGGTGCTGCATACTCCAGTATGGGCCTAACATACACAGTGTACAGTGTCTTGAATGATTCCTTATTAAGGTATTGGAACGCTATTCTCAGGTTTGCCAGGCGCCCGTATGCTGCAGCAGTTATTTGGTTGATGTATGCCTCCGGTGACGTGCTTGGTGTTATGGTCACCCCAAGGTCTTTCTCCCTGAGTGAGGTCTGTAGTCTTTGTTCACCTAGCCTATACTCTGTCTGCGGTCTTCTTTTGCCCCTCCCCAATCTTCATGACTGCATTTTTCAGGATTGAATTTGAGAAGCCAGTTTCTGGACCACACGTCCAGCCTGTCCAGGTCTCTTTGCAGTCCTGCCTCATCCTCATCCGATTTAATTCTTCTCATCAACTTCACAGTCTATTCCTTCCATCATGTCATTTGCATATATCAAAAATAGCACTGGTCCTAGAACTGACCCCTGTGGGACCCCGCTCGTCACAGGCGCCCACTGTGATACCTCTTCACATACCATGACTTGTTGCTGCCTCCCTGTCAGGTATTTCCTGATCCATTGCAGTGCCCTCCCTGTTATATGCACCTGATCCTCCAGCTTCTGCACTAATCTCTTGTGGGGAACTGTGTCAAAGGCCTTTCTGCAGTCTAGGAAAACGCAATCAACCCACCCCTCTCTCTCGTGTCTTACTTCTGTTACCTTGTCATAAAACTCCAGGAGGTTTGTGACACAGGATTTGCCTTCCATGAACCCATGCTGGTTTTCAATTATAATCTTGTTCCGTTCCAGGTGTTCCACCACTCTCCTCCTGATAATCTTCTCCATGACTTTGCACGCAATACACAATACACGTGTGTGTGTACTCACCTAGTTGTACTCACCTAGTTTAGGTTGCGGGGGTCGAGTCCGAGCTCCTGGCCCCGCCTCTTCACTGATCGCTACTAGGTCACTCTCCCTGAGCCGTGAGCTTTATCATACCTCTGCTTAAAGCTATGTATAGATCCTGCCTCCACTACATCGCTTCCCAAACTATTCCACTTACTGACTACTCTGTGGCTGAAGAAATACTTCCTAACATCCCTGTGATTCATCTGTGTCTTCAACTTCCAACTGTGTCCCCTTGTTACTGTGTCCAATCTCTGGAACATCCTGTCTTTGTCCACCTTGTCAATTCCTCTCAGTATTTTGTATGTTGTTATCATGTCCCCCCTATCTCTCCTGTCCTCCAGTGTCGTCAGGTTGATTTCCCTTAACCTCTCCTCGTAGGACATACCTCTTAGCTCTGGGACTAGTCTTGTTGCAAACCTTTGCACTTTCTCTAGTTTCTTTACGTGCTTGGCTAGGTGTGGGTTCCAAACTGGTGCCGCATACTCCAATATGGGCCTAACGTACACGGTGTACAGGGTCCTGAATGATTCCTTATTAAGATGTCGGAATGCTGTTCTGAGGTTTGCTAGGCGCCCATATGCTGCAGCAGTTATTTGGTTGATGTGCGCTTCAGGAGAGGTGCCTGGTGTTATACTCACCCCAAGATCTTTTTCCTTGAGTGAGGTTTGTAGTCTCTGGCCCCCTAGACTGTACTCTGTCTGCGGTCTTCTTTGCCCTTCCCCAATCTTCATGACTTTGCACTTGGTGGGATTGAACTCCAGGAGCCAATTGCTGGACCAGGTCTGCAGCCTGTCCAGCCTGTGTGTGTGTGTGTGTGTACACACACGCGCGCGCGCACATGCATGCACGCACACAGTGTATAGGAAAAAAAGAGGTGAAGGAATGTAGAAGGAGAATGGGTGTATCTTTTGACAGCAAATTTTGCTGAGAATGAGAAAAAGTTTTGGAGAGATTAAAAAGTAGAGAAAGCTTCAGGTGCAAATGGACTTTGTAAGTTAAAAATGAAAGAGGGCAGATGTTTGATGGGGAGGTAGAGCAACTGGAAAGTTTGGGAAAAATATTTTTTTCAACATCTGAAAGTATGTAAAAAAATGTAGATCTTCTTTTTTGTTTTACATTTGAAAACGTGTAAAAAACTTTTATCTACATTTTTTTTTGTTATATATGAAAATATGTAAAAAAAAGTAGATCTACTTTTGTAGTGCTACGAATTTGAACGTCGATCTGTTTGGACCATTTAAGGGTTAAACATTGGTAATAAATGGGAGGTAGAAGAGTTTGGGAAGGTGTGTCAGAGAAGGAAATTAAGAGTAAATATAGAAAAATACAGTGGACCCCCGGTTAACGATTTTAATCCGTGCAAGAGGGCTCATCGTTATGCGAAATAATCGTTATGCGAATGAATTTTCCCCATAAGAAATAATGGAAATAAAATTAATCCGTGCAAGACGCCCAAAAGTATGAAAAAAATTTTTTTTTACCACATGAAATGTTAATTTTAATACACACAAACTGAAAAAGGCATGCACAATTACATGACACTTACTTTTATTGAAGATCTGGTGATGATTGATGGGATGGGAGGAGGGGAGAGCATTATCTTCTTACTGTTTAGAAGGGGAATCCCCTTCCATTAGGACTTGAGGTAGCAAGTCCTTTTCTGGGGTTACTTCCCTTCTTCTTTTAATGCCACTAGGACCAGCTTGAGAGTCACTGGACCTCTGTCGCACAACAAATCTGTCCATAGAGCTCTGTACCTCCCGTTCCTTCAAGACTTTCCTAAAATGGGCCATAACATTGTCATTGAAATAGTCACCAGCACGGCTTGCAACAGCTGTGTCAGGGTGATTTTCATCTATAAAGGTTTGCAGTTCAACCCACTGTGCACACATTTCCTTAATCTTTGAAGTAGGCACAATGGATTCCACAACTGGCATAGGCTTCTCAGGGTTAGCCCCAAACCCTTCAAAATCTTTCTTAATTTCCATACTAATTCTCACCCTTTTTACCACAGGGTTGGCACTAGAAGCTTTCTTGGGGCCCATGGTCACTTATTTTCCAGAAACAGCACCGAAAACACTGTAATAATACGAAATATTCCGAGTGTATGCTTGGATGTTACCGCGGAGGCTGGCTGGTAAACAATGGGACGGCCGGCACATGTGAGGGCACATTGGACGCGTCTCGGACGAAAATCGGTAAGCGGGTTTTTAATCGGTATGCGCGGCAAAAATTTTGCGATAAAAGTAATCGTTATGCGGAAAAATCGCTATGTGATGCCATCGTTATGCGGGGGTCCACTGTAGTAAGATTATGAGAGTAACAAAAATGTTACTCTCATCATCTTACTAATGAAATATTGGATATCATATTGGAGGGAGAGAGTATAGTGGACATAAATGTATTTAAACATTTGGGAATGGACATGTTGACAGATGAGAGTGTGAAAGATAAAGTGAACCATAGAATTGGTGAGGGGACAGTGTAAGGTGGTGTGTTGAGGCATCTGTGGACAGATAGAAGTTTACAAAGATAATTGTTGCAGTGAGTAACAGGCTGAAGATAGTTGAGATGTTATGTTTTTTAGAACAGTTTATGGTGTGAATAGTTTGCATAGAATTAGGAGTACAGAATAAAAGGTTATCAGTGTAATATTATTAATTCACAGTAATACATTGTTCTACTATTCTTTATTGTGAGTGATATTGGGGTACTTTTTTGTGATTTCCATGGTATGCACAGCATTTAGATATTGTAAATTGCATTTCTGTAAGTCATCATTGTACAATACTTTTTTATTCTAGATGTAAAGATGCCTGTGAAGTGCAACACAGGTTGCCAGAGGAATGCTGTGCTGAAGGTAAGTGTGGCATACTTAATTTGTCATCCTAGAGTAAAGCTATATATATTGTCATTATTATATGCCTCAAACATCTATCTACCCTTGGAACCATTAAACACTTTTATTGTACAGTGGACCCTTAGTTATCGGCCGTAATCTGTTCCAGAAGGTTGACCTAACACCGAATGGCCGCAAACCAAAATAATATTTCCCATAAGAATTAATGTAAATACAATTCATCCATTCCAGACACCCAACAATATTAACAAAAACACATTTTTTAAAGATTAACTGTAGTTTTACATACGTACACAAAACAATGAGAAAGAAATATAAAGCACTAATTTTACTAATAAATGAACATTACATACCTTTATTGAAAACTCTTGTTGGCATATGGAAGAAGGCAAGGAGGGGTTACTTCCTTCTTTGTCTTTTACTGCCACTAGGACCAGCTTGAGAGTCACTGCACCCCTGTTGCACAAAAAAACTGTCAACTCCCTGCCTGCCTGCTACACTCCCTGCCTGCCTGCTACACTCCCTGCCTGCCTGCTACACTCCCTGCCTTCCTGCTACACTCCCTGCCTCCCTGCTACACTCCCTCCCTTCCTTCCTGCTACACTCCCTGCCTTCCTGCTACACTCCCTGCCTTCCTGCTACACTCCCTGCCTTCCTGCTACACTCCCTGCATGCCTGCTGCATTCCCTGCCTTCCTACTACATTCCTTGCATGCCTGCTACACTCCCTGCCTTCCTGCTACAATCCCTGCATGCCTGCTACACTCCCTGCTTTCCTACTATACTCCCTGCATGCCTACTACACTCCCTGCATGCCTGCTACACTCCCTGCCTTCCTGCTACACTCCCTGCCTTCCTGCTACACTCCCTGCATGCCTGTGACATTCCCTGCCTTCCTGCTACACTCCTTGCATGCCTGCTACACTCCTTGTATGCCTGGTACACTCCCTGCCTTCCTGCTACAATCCCTGCATGCCTGCTACACTCCCTGCCTTCCTACTACACTCCCTGCATGCCTACTACACTTAATGCCTTCCTGCTACACTCCCTGCATGCCTGCTACACTCCTTGCCTCTATGGCTGTCTGCCTTGAATTCTATGATGTTTCTCACTTTCTATACCAAAGGAACTTTACTAGGAAGTTTCTTTGGGCCCATGGTTGCTTATTTCTCAGTTGCACTCAATCAGTAACCACAAAAAACAATGGATTGTAGCAAAATGTTTGGATGACTGTATGGAGGCTTTCTCACTCACCCAGAGACACAACCAGACTGACTCACGAACGCGGCGGAGCGGCAGGTGGATGCGTCCATTTCTCCCAATGACCGGGATAGAATTTTGACCAAAAAAGTGGGCGAAAACCGAATTGGCCGGTATCCGGAATGGCCGATAACCAAGGGTCAACTGTACTTGCTGATAAACATTTATAGATTTTCTTGAATAAATATTAATTATTATTTATTGTTTGTTACTATTATTACTTATTTATTTGTTTATATAGTATATTCATTTATTCCCAATTAACAATTATGTTGCACCTGTACCTTTAACCCTTTCAGGGTCACCAGGCCCTCTCCGAAACTTGTTCTCAGGGTCACCCAAATTTAAAAACAAAAATTATTTTTTCTTATGAAAAGATAGAGAATCTTTTCCCGATCATAATGACACCAAAAGTATGAAATTTGATGAAAAACTTATGGAATTATCCTCTCGCGAAGTTAGCAGTCTCAACAATGTTTATGCATCGGCGATTTTGCCCACTTTAAGCTCTATTTTCGGCCAATTCCAGTGTACTAGTCGACAAAAATCATAACTATTTAGCTAGAACTCCATTTTTTCTATCTAATGAGTACAAACCATACCCCGGTCGGGATTGAACCCGCGGTCAGAGAGTCTCAAAACTCCAGCATTTGTGGTCACAGTGGTGCCTGTGCTAACCTTCCTATGGTGTAGAAATATACCTAGTTGGACGAATCTTATTGTGGCTAACTGGTCTAGTGGCTAACGCGACGGGCTGGAGTTTTGAGACTCTCTGACCGCGGGTTCAATCCTGGCCGGGGTATGGTTTGTTTGCAATCGTGTCATTACGATTTCGTGAGTCATGTTGACGGCAGTGAAGGGACTTGAGCTAGAGTTCGTCACGGCCACGCTAGCTGGAGATTCGTCTGTAAAAACTTGCATTTGTGGTCACAGTGGTCCCTGTGCTAACCTTCCTATGGTGTAGAAATATACCTAGTTGGACGAATCTTATTGTGGCTAGCTGGTCTAGTGGCTAACGCGACGGGCTGGAGTTTTGAGACTCTCTGACCGCGGGTTCAATCCCGGCCAGGGTATGGCTTGTTTGCAATCGTGTCATTACGATTTCGTGAGTAACGAGTACAAGAAACCACCCATTTACCGATTTCAGCTATCCAATAAAGTGGTCAGAATTTAGTAATTTTGCCAATTTCACACAAACTTCAAAAGATGCCAATTTCCAAATAGGGTCCAGAATAAACAAGAAAGGCATTCTTGGCACTAAAATAACAAGTTCTCTGTTCGTTAGTCACATTCCCAGGCCCCTCTTATATTTCTTTGGCTTTCCACTTTGAATTTTTATTCTTACAAAAAATAGAAGATTTACTGTTATGCAGACTACTGCATTAGCGTAGAAATGGTATAAATAATATCAGCGCACTTGTGAAAGAATATAAGACTCACCAGTTGACGTGTTTTGGATGCTTGGCATGATTTGTTTACTTTTGAACTTTGGTAAAAATTGAGCATTTCTGCTACTTTGAGCTCAATTTCAAAGTACTTTTCATTGTAAAAATTGGCAAAATCATCCCAATTTCTGTAATATGTTTTCCATTCTATAAAATGAGACCAGGAAAACTAGAATACAACCATAAATACCATACAAAAATGCAGTGCAAATTCGCTGTTTTAATCCAAAAACACGGTCAAAGTTTTTTTTTCTCATTACGCACTGTGTGCTGCAGGATTTTTTTTTTATACTGCACACACTGACCACATAGACCCATTTTTTCATATGTAGGCCTACCAGCTTTCTCTTGCTAGATTTGAGGGCGCTAGAATTTAGGCGTACTAGTACGCCAAAAACCCTGGGATGTAAGCCCGTATGGCCGAAACCTTGAAAGGGTTAAGTGGTTGCCAGATTTTTTATTTTATTTTATTTTTTTTTCTTTGTGTTTTCTTCCTCAAAATTTTTGTTGACTTTTTATTTATAAATGCTATTATTTTTAGTATTAGTCTCATAGCAACATTATTTAGATGCATTTGAGCTGGGGAAAGCCTGTGTAAGTAAAGAACCTGGTATCTTTTCAAGGTTAGATTAAACTATGGCTCATATAGGTGCAACAAATTTGTTTTGCTAATCAAAATTAAATTAAATGGTTGCCTTTCTGTGATTATTAATTGATATGCCTTTACTATGGTTATTAATTGATATTTGCCATTTAGAGGTACAGAAAAATCTTCATATTAATGAACTGATAGGGTAGAGCAGGTGGCTGGTAATGACATTTGATTATAGAACTAATAATAAAATCTTAATTTCTTATCATTTTCATAAAAGTTACAGTAGTAAAGTTTACACTTCATTTGTTTACAGTTTTCATACAATTATGATGCAAATGCAATTTAATGCAATTACATGTTTAAAAGAAAGTTACTTATCATGCAAAGGTTTTTGGGTAACCTAATACAGGTTGACCATTACTAATCCGACACCATCGGGACCTGGATTAGTGATTTTCCAGGTTACAGAGTGGTTAGGTTAGAATACACTTAACCCAACAGCGATACTTAGGCATCAGCAATTTCACCCACTTTACACCCTATTTTTGGCCCATTCCATTGTTCCAGTCTACCAAACTCATAGTTTTTGCTAGTATTCCTTCTATTCTGTCGATTAAGTACAAGAAACTACCCATTTACCTATTTCAACTACCCAGTAAGGTAATCAGAAATTGGTAATTTGGCCAATTTCACACAAATTTCAAGAGATGCCAATTTCAAAATAGGGTCCAGAATAAACACTGCAGACATTCAGTATGCTGAGGTCAGTGGTCACCTGCGGTCATACCTGCCTAAGCTCTTGGGAGTTAGCGTGGGCTGTTACCAAGCCTCATGGCTTGTTGTAGTGTTTTAGAATCTCAGGTTCAAGTGCTGAAGAAGGAGACTCTACTTCTTCAGGAGGAAAATAGGAGGTTGAAGCTTCGCATAGATGAGTTGGGGAGCGAGTGTGAGAAGGATTTAGCTGGTAAGAAAGGAATGGTTGCCAGCAGTGATAGTGGCAGCCACTCTAAGTGTCAAGTGGTTCACAGTTCAGGAAGAAGGAAGATAAGGAGAGTTAATAGAGAAGATGTGAAGGTAGGAAATCGATTCTCTGTTTTTCAAGACGAGTGTACTTCAGTGGTTAGTGAGGTTGAAGGTACCACTGATTCTCAGGTAAGATATTGGACCGTGCATTTTGTAACAGAGACAGAAAGGTCAGACAGAGAATGTGTCTTCCTGGAGCTGGTGTTGGTGACATAGTCAGCAGGTTGGATAATATTATGGCAGGTAATGGGAACAAGCCCATTATCTGTCTTAGTGCTGGTGGTAATGACATTGGGAAGGGCAGGAGAGAGGAGCTGCTGGATAAGTACAGGTCAGCCATAGAAGTAGTTAGGTCTATGGGAGGGATCCCAGTCATATGTAGCATCTTGCCTAGAAGGGGAGTGGGCAATGAATGGATGTCTAGGGCAATTGGTATAGTGCCAGGAAGGAAAAAAAACTGGCAGGAAATGGCAGAAATCGTACACCAAATCCAGTCATTCCTGGAGTGGAACCACAGTCGATGGCCTCCACTCCAAACCAACAGATACAGATACTAATGCCGGAAAAAAAATCCCCCCCCCAGTACGAACAATACCACCAGTCCGATGACATTCTTCTTTGCAAATATACAGGGTCTAAAGCCAGCAACAAACAACAAAATACCTTTCATCCGTGGACTGCTTGCAGAGGCAAAGGCAGTGTTCGCGGCTTTCACTGAGACCCACGTAAAGGATCACTTGGACAACGAAATATGGATCCCAGGTTACAACCTATACAGATGTGACAGAGTGAACAGGCAAAAGGGGGGGATGGGTTGGCCTGTACATTGCAGAGTCACTTGTTTGCACAGTACTGCTTAATGCCTCAAATGATGTAGTGGAAGTTTTAGCAGTAAAGGTCAAGAACCAAAACCTAGTCATTGTGGTAGTCTACAAGCCTCCTGATGCAACATCCCAGCAATTCCAGGAACAGCTGTTAAAAATTGACCACTGTCTGGAAAATCTTCCAGCTCCTGCACCCAACATCTTGCTCCTGGGGGATTTCAACTTAAGGCACCTAAAATGGAGGAATATAGCAAATAATATTGTTGCAGTAATAACACCAGGAGGCAGCTCTGATGAAAACTCACACTCACACGAGCTTTTAAATCTCTGCACAAAATTCAATTTAAACCAGCAAATAATAGAGCCTACTAGACTGGAGAATACACTAGACCTCATCTTCACTAACAATGATGATCTGATAAAAAATGTTACCATATCAAAAACAATATACTCAGATCACAACATAATTGAGGTTCAGACATGTATGCGTGGAGCCCCAGACCGACATAATGAGACTAGTCACGAGGGAGCATTCACCAAATTCAGCTTCAATAACAAAAACATAAAGTGGGACCAAGTAAACCAAGTCCTAACCGATATAAGCTGGGAAGATATACAGTGGACCCCCGCTTAACGATCACCTCCAAATGCGACCAATTATGTAAGTGTATTTATGTAAGTGCATTTGTACGTGTATGTTTGGGGGTCTGAAATGGACTAATCTACTTCACAATATTCCTCATGGGAAAAAATTCGGTCAGTACTGGCACCTGAACATACTACTGGAATGAAAAAAGTTCGTTAACCGGGGGTCCACTGTACTAAGCAACACAGACCCCAACTTATGCCTAGAACAGATTAACTTGGTGGCACTCGATGTATGCACAAGGCTTATTCCTCTAAGAAAAAGGAGGAGTAGATGTAAAATAGAAAGAGACAGGCGCTCCCTTTACAGGCGACGAAAAAGAATAACAGACCGGCTAAAAGAGGTCAATATATCTGAAATGCGTAGGGAGACACTGGTCAGAGAAATAGCAAGCATCGAACTTAAGCTATAGGAGTCAAGAATCGCGGGAAGAACTAAAAGCCATAAATGAAATTGAAAGAATCCCAAAGTATTTTTTCTCCTATGCCAAATCAAAGTCGAGAACAACGTCCAGTATTGGGCCCCTACTTAAACAAGATGGGTCCTACACAGATGACAGCAAAGAAATGAGTGAGCTACTCAAGTCCCAATATGACTCAGTTTTTAGCAAGCCGCTAACCAGACTGAGAGTCAAAGATCAAAATGAATTTTTTATGAGAGAGCCACAAGCCTATCCGATGTTATCCTGACGCCAAATGACTTCGAACAGGCGATAAGTGACATGCCCATGCACTCAGCCCCAGGGCCAGACTCATGGAACTCTGTGTTCATCAAGAACTGCAAGAAGCCCCTATCACGAGCCTTTTCCATCCTATGGAGAGGGAGCATGGACACGGGGGTCGTCCCACAGTTACTAAAAACAACAGACATAGCCCCACTCCACAAAGGGGGCAGTAAAGCAACAGCAAAGAACTACAGACCGATAGCACTAACATCCCATATCATAAAAATCTTTGAAAGGGTCCTAAGAAGCAAGATCACCACCCATCTAGAAACCCATCAGATACACAACCCAGGGCAACATGGGTTTAGAACAGGTCGCTCCTGTCTGTCTCAACTATTGGATCACTACGACAAGGTCCTAAATGCACTAGAAGACAAAAAGAATGCAGATGTAATATATACAGACTTTGCAAAAGCCTTCGACAAGTGTGACCATGGAGTAATAGCACACAAAATGCGTGCTAAAGGAATAACAGGAAAAGTCGGTCGATGGAACTATAATTTCCTCACTAACAGAACACAGAGAGTAGTCGTCAACAGAGTAAAGTCCGAGGCAGCTACGGTGAAAAGCTCTGTTCCACAAGGCACAGTACTTGCTCCCATCTTGTTCCTCATCCTCATATCCGACATAGACAAGGATGTCAGCCACAGCACCGTGTCTTCCTTTGCAGATGACACCCGAATCTGCATGACAGTGTCTTCCATTGCAGACACTGCAAGGTTCCAGGTGGACATCAACCAAATCTTTCAGTGGGCTGCAGAAAACAATATGAAGTTCAACGATGAGAAATTTCAATTACTGAGATATGGTAAACACGAGGAAATTAAATCTTCATCAGAGTACAAAACAAATTCTGGCCACAAAATAGAGCGAAACACCAACGTCAAAGACCTGGGAGTGATCATGTCGGAGGATCTCACCTTCAAGGACCATAACATTGTATCAATCGCATCTGCTAGAAAAATGACAGGATGGATAATGAGAACCTTCAAAACTAGGGAGGCCAAGCCCATAATGACACTCTTCAGGTCACTTGTTCTATCTAGGCTGGAATATTGCTGCACACTAACAGCACCTTTCAAGGCAGGTGAAATTGCTGACCTAGAAAATGTACAGAGAACCTTCACGGCACGCATAACGGAGATAAAACACCTCAATTACTGGGAGCGCTTGAGGTTCCTAAACCTGTATTCCCTGGAACGCAGGCGGGAGAGATTCATGATTATATACTTGCACACGAAAATCACTCACTACGAAAGCAAAAGACTTGGCAGACGATGCAACATCCCCCCAATGAAAAGCAGGGGTGTCACTAGCACGTTAAGAGACCATACAATGAGTGTCAGGGGCCCGAGACTGTTCAACTGCCTCCCAGCGTACATAAGGGGGATTACCAACAGACCCCTGGGAGTCTTCAAGCTGGCACTGGACAAGCACCTAAAGTTGGTTCCTGACCAGCCGGGCTGTGGCTCATACTTTGGTTTGCGTGCAGCCAGCAGCAACAGCCTGGTTGATCAGGCTCTGATCCACCAGGAGGCCTGGTCACAGACCGGGCCGCCGGGGCGTTGACCCCCGGAACTCTCTCCAGGTAAACTCCAGACAGGTACTGCAAGGAACTTGCAATCCCATTCATTGATAACTGGGACCTATTCTTTGGCAAACGTGATATGTATGCAAGGGATGGGGTTCATCTCTCTGGGGATGGAGTTGTTGCATTAGCCAGTTCAATTGAGAGGGTAACTGAAGACTTGTCTAGGAATTTAAACTGATAGATTATAGAGGTATGGGTGTTTGTGGGAAACAGTCAGGCTGCAGCATTAGTGTTAAGATTAGAAACATCGAACACAGAATCTGTTTGGTTACAGTTTCTCGAGGGACATGACAGATCAATTTTGGGTGTGATTTATAGGCCCTCAAACCTTGATAGGGAGTGCAGTAAGCTGTTATGGGACGAAATTCATAAGGCATCTTGATATGAAAATGTTGTGATAATGGGAGATTTTATCTTTAGACAAATTGATTGGAACAATATGACAGGAAATCTTGAGTCTAGTGACTTTCTTGATACGGTTCAGGATTGCTTTTTAGAACAGGTTGTGACAGAACCAACTAGAGGAAACAATCTGCTTGACTTGGTTCTTGCCAACAAAGATTCACTAATTAATAATCTTGAGGTTAATGATGAGCTTGGGGAAAGTGATCACAAATCACTTAGTTTTAATATATCATGGAATTACCCAGATAACTGCAATCAAATCTCTGTCCCAGATTTTCACTTGGCCGACTTCATGGGACTGAAAAATTACCTGGGTGGGCTAAATTGGGATGTCCTGACTATGGGTCAGGTAGGTGATCTTGGTTGCCAATATGACGTTTTTCAGAGCATAGTTCTAGCTGCCCAGACAACTTTTGTTCTGAGTAGGGAAATTAGATCTAACAAAAATGATCCCAAATGGATGAACAATAGATTAAAACATCTCATTGGTCGAAAGAGAGGCATATATAGGCATATCAAAAGAGGGGATGGGCAATTAAGAAATCAATATATTCAATTAAAGAGAGAAATAAAGAAAGGAATAAGAAAAGCAAAAAGGGATTATGAGGCTTAGGTCGCAAGGGATTCAAAGACTAACCCAAAAGGGTTCTTTCAGGTATACAGAAGTAAGATTAGGGACAAGATTGGCCCACTTAAGAGTAACTCTTGTCAGATCACTGACAGTGATAAGGATGTGTGTGAAATTCTAAATACCTATTTCCTCTCAGTTTTCACCCAGGAAAATACTAGCGATATTCCTGAAATAATAGATTATGTAGAACAGGATGATAATAAACTATGTACGATTGCGGTAACTAGTGACATGGTCCTCAGACAAATAGAGAAACTAAAACCTAACAAATCCCCAGGCCCTGATGAACTGTTTGCAAGGGTGTTAAAGGAATGTAAAGAGGAACTTAGCATACCTTTGGCTAATCTTTTTAGCATATCACTACAAACTGGCATAGTGCCTGATAAGTGGAAAATGGCAAATGTAATACCTATTTACAAGGCAGGTGACAGGTCCTTGGCTTCGAACTGTAGACCAATAAGCCTTACCTCCATAGTGGGAAAATTTATGGAATCAATAATTGCTGAAGCAATTCGTAGCCATCTTGACAGGCACAGATTGATTAATGAATCTCAACACGGTTTTACAAAGGGGCGTTCCTGTCTTACGAATTTACTAACTTTTTTCACTAAGGTGTTTGAGGAGGTAGATCATGGTAATGAATATGATATTGTGTATATGGACTTCAGTAAGGCTTTTGATAGAGTTCCACACCAGAGACTATTGAGGAAACTTAAGGCACACGGAATAGGAGGAGAAATTTTTTACTGGGTAGAGGCATGGCTGACAAATAGACAGCAGAGAGTTTGCATAAATGGGGAGAAATCAGAATGGGGGCAGGTCACAAGCGGTGTTCCTCAGGGGTCAGTGTTGGGCCCTTGTTGTTCACAATTTACATAAACGACATAGATGAGGGAATTAATAGCGACATAAGCAAATTTGCTGATGACTCCAAAATAGGCCGTCCAGTTCATTCTAATGAGGACACTAGAGCACTCCAGGATGATTTGAATAGACTGATGCAATGGTCGGAGAAGTGGCAGATGCAGTTTAATATTGACAAATGCAAAGTTCTAAATGTTGGACAGGTAAATAACCATGCCACATATAAACTAAATAATGTAGATCTTAATACTACTGATTGCAAAAAGGATTTAGGGGTTCTGGTTAGCAGTAATCTAAAACCAAGACAACAGTGCATTAGTGTTTGCAATAAAGCTAACAGAATTCTTGGCTTCATATCTAGAAGTATAAATTTATTTATTTATTTATTTATTTCCAATTTGTGCACACATACAGAGGTTGTTCTTCAACTCTATATATCCTTGGTTAGGCCTCATTTAGACTATGCTCCTCAGTTCTGGTCACTGTATTACAGAATGGATATAAATGCTCTGGAAAACGTACAGAGGAGGATGGCAAAGATGATCCCATGTATCAAAAATCTTCCCTATGAGGATAGACTGAGGGCCCTGAATCTGCACTCTCTCGAAAGGCATAGAATTAGGGGGGATATGATTGAGGTGTATAAATGGAAAACAGGAATAAATAAAGGGGATGTAAATAGTGTGCTGAAAATTTCCAGCCAAGATAGGACTCGCAGCAGTGGTTTCAATTTGGAAAAATTCAGATTCAGAAAGGGTATAGGAAGGCACTGGTTTGGTAACAGAGTTGTGGATGAGTGGTACAAACTCCCGAGTACAGTTATTCAGGCTAAAACGTTGTGTAGTTTTAAAAATAAGTTAGACAAATACATGAGTGGGTGTGGGTGGGTGTGAGTTGGACCTGACTAGCTTGTGCTGCTGGGTCTGGTGCAGTGCTCCATCCTTGAGTGGAGATGACCATACTGGGTGGGTCATTGGGCTAATCTGGGGGGGGGGTCATTGGTCTAATCCGGGGGGGGGTCATTGGTCTAATCCGGGGGGGACATGGGCCTGCTCCGCATGGGTCAGTAGGCCTGTTGCAGTGTTCCTTCTTTCTTATGTTCTTTCTTCTTATTCCTGGCACTAAAATAACATTTTCTCTGTTCATTAGTCACATTTGTAGGCCCCTCTTATATTACGCTTGCTTTCTTTTTGAAATTTTATTCACTCAAAACAACAGATTTACTGTTATGTACACTACTGCATTATTGTAATAATTGTATAATTAATGTCAACACATTCGTGTCTGCGTATTAATCCAGCCAGTTGGACACGTTTTGGACGATGACGTCATTTATTTACTCTTGAACATCGGCAAATATCGAATATTTCCACTACTTTGAGCTCGATTTCTGTCATGAAACCAATCAACATCATATCTATTTCTGTAATATATCTTCCATTCTATCAAATGAGACCAAAAATGTGAGAATACAACCATAAAAACCATATGAAAATACACTGCAAAGTTGCTATTTTACACCAAAACCACAGTTACAGTTTTTTCTCATTATGCACATCATGCAGCAGGATTATTTTTATATAGTGCACACTTACCACACAGCCCTATTCTCTCACATGTAGGCCCAAATTTATTGGTCTCGACTTACTTGAGTGAGCTGAACTCATGGCGACCGACAGTGGCTTCAAAGTCACCTTATCTTTTATGGACAATGTACGGTGTATGTGCATTATACAACAAGAAGCATTTCTTTTATTTATTGGAACCATGGCTAGGGCTAAAAGTGAGCAGGTTATAATAATAAATGGAAAAAAAAGAAATTGGAATGACTTATGCAGCAAGTAGTTTACCTGGAGTTTACCTGGAGAGAGTTCCGGGGGTCAATGCCCCCGCAGTAGTACCACCAAACAGTAGCAGCAGGTTGGTGTGGTGACCCCAGAATTTTGAAATTATGCTAGCCAAAATTAGTGCCGGATTACTGATGGAACCGGATTACTGATTGCCAGATTAGTGATGGCCGACTTGTACTGAAACTTATAGAGGGAGATAAGATTTTTTGCAATGATCGTGAATAAAATGGACAGTTCTGTAATCAGCAGACTTTGTCCGTTTTTTCTGAATCAATTAACCTAACGGATTTGTTTGATATTTTCAGAATCCTTGAAATTGAGGTCTGTTATATTGAAGGTTTTCTGAGTCTTATTTTTGTCATTGTGTGAATGAGAATGCGTACAGTTTGGCTGAATAATTAACATGTTGAAAATTCAAACTGCATTTTACATGTCTGAGGACCCCGTTAGGCCATTTTGCATCCTCAAATGAATGTAAATGCCTTGGTAAGTCACGACTAAGAGAGGACATATGATAAACACTTGAATTTTTCGAGGGATACAATAGATAGTGCAATATTTTTCCTGTTTGTGAAAAAGAGAGTAAGAAGCCATAATTTTTATTTACTGTATAAACAAGAGGCACAAAAAAGACAATAAAGAAATAAAGATCTGCACTGTACAGTTATGTATGTTACAGAGCTGTGGATAGTTGGCGTTGGTTCTGAAAACTGACACTGTGCACCACATCTGCTAGAGACTTAAAAAATACTGTATTTATGACAAATTGGTTAAGAGTCAACACAGTGCCATGAACAGAGCTTTATTTGCATATCTACAAATAGCTAATCGTATACTGTATGTGTCCCTGTTTAGCAAATTGATGTCAATATGGTTACATATTTCCCAGTGTATTATTGTGGGTATTGATACTGTTTAGCAATATAAGCCTAATTTTTTTTTTCAATTTAAATACAGTGGACCCTCGACCAGCGATGGCATTGATTAACGATAAATCTGACTAGCGATACATTTTATCGCAAAAATTTTGCCTCGATTAGTGCTAAAAAACTCGACCAACACTATTCGTTCCGTCTGAGACGCGTCTACTTCTGGCCAGTGTTTACAAGCCAGCCAGCCACCGCGGTCGCTTCCAAGCATACAATCGGAACATTTCATATTATCTCAGCCTTTTTAGTGATTGCACCTGCAAAATAAGTCACCATGGGCCCCAAGAAAGCTTCTAGTGCCAACCCTACAGCAAAAAGGGTGAGAATTACTATGGATATGAAGAAAGAGATCATTGCTAAGTATGAAAGTGGAGTGCATGTCTCCGAGCTGGCCAGGCTGTACACAAAACCCCAATCAACCATCGCTACTATTGTGGCCAAGAAAACGGCAATCAAGGAAGCTGTTCTTGCCAAAGGTGCAACTATGCTTTCGAAACTGAGATCGCAAGTGATAGAAGATGTTGAGAGACTGTTATTGGTATGGATAAACGAAAAACAGATAGCAGGAGATAGCATCTCTCAAGCGTTCATATGTGAAAAGGCTAGGAAGTTGCATGACGATTTAATTAGAAAAATGCCAGCAACTAGTGGTGATGTGAGTGAATTTAAGGCCAGCAAAGGTTGGTTTGAGAGATTTAAGAATCGTAGTGGCATACATAGTGTGATAAGGCATGGTGAGGCTGCCAGTTTGGACCAAAAAGCAGCTGAAAAATATGTGCAGGAATTCAAGGAGTACATAGACAGTGAAGGACTGAAACCTGAACAAGTGTTTAATGGTGACACTGACAATGTTGTGAAACACTTTAGGAATGTCATAAAGGAACGGGAGGTACAGGCCTCTATGGCCAGATATGTTGTGTGACAGAGGTCCAGTGACTCTCAAGTTGGTCCTAGTGGCATTAAAAGAAGAAGGGAAGTAATCCCGAAAAAGGACTTGCCACCTCAAGTCCTAATGGAAGGGGATTCCCCTTCTAAACACTAAGACCATCAACACACTCCCCTCTTCCCATCCCATCAATCATCACCAGATCTTCAATAAAGGTAAGTGTCATGTAACTGTGCATGTCTTCTTCAGTTTGTGTTTATTAAAATTAATATTTCATGTGTTAAATTTTTTTTTTCAATACTTTTGGGTGTCTTGCACGGATTAATTTGATTTCCATTATTTCTTATGAGGAAAATTAACTTGACTAACGATTATTCTGACTAACGATGAGCTCTCAGGAATGGATTAATAGCGTTAGCCGAGGGTCCACTGTACTATATGTATTGAAGATTTTTTCAGCATACGTATAGGGTTACTTGTAATACTGTTGTGTATATATATTGCAGTTAAAAAGTATTTAAGAGATTGGATTTAAAAAGGTAGGTTTCAAAGATTAATGTATACATGCAAATACAGTGGTACCTCGGGATACGAACTTAATTCTTTCCAGAAGGCTGTTCGAGTGCCGATACCGAATGAATTTGTTCCAATCTTACAAAAGCACTTACATAAATACACTTACATAATTGTTCAAGTTTTGAGCTGTTCGTATCCCAAGGTACCACTGTATCTGTTAAATGTGCAAACATCTTGTATCTTAACAGAGACCTAAAACTGGATATGCGCTTTGTAAGGAATGTTTTTTCTGGGCCTTTGAAGAAGAGGTGCATCATACTATCACCACAGCAAAGCTCTTTACCCCAGGTGACTATGTTGCCATTGCAGCATCAGGTACAGCTATTAAATATCTTGTTAGTTGTATTATTACAATTTAAATGCCTTTGCCAGTTTTTCCTTTTAAATGCTTTCTTTTCTAAAATTGTTATGTTTGTTATCATATTTTTGAATTACAGTGGTTTACTCTCACCCCTAACCCAAACCCCTCCTTTCAAGTGCATGCATTGTACTTCCCACCTCCAGGACTCAGATCCAGCTAACCAGTTTCCCTGAATCCCTTCACAAAATATTACCCTGCTCACATTCCAACAGCTCATAAGGTTTCAAAAACCATTCATCTCCATTCGCTCCTAACACACTCACACATACCTGCTGCATGTCCAAGTCCCCTGCACACAAAGCCTCTTTTACTCTTACATCCTTTCCTAGGATGTTCCCTACCCATTCTCCCCTCCACTACAGATTTATACATCCTCCAAGTCATCCTATTTTGCTCTATCCTCTCTAAATGACCAGACCACCTCAACAACCCCTCTTCAGCCCTCTGAATAATACTTTCAGTTACTCTACACCTCATCCTGATTTCCACACTATGGATTCTCTGCAAAATATTTACACCACACATTGGCCCTTAGACATGACATCTCTGCTGCTTCCAGCCTCCTCGCTGCAGCATTCACAACCCATGTTTCACACCCATATAAGAGTGCTGGTACCACTATACTAAATAACAAAAAAAGGCACAATACCGTGACTGGAACGATACACAAATAACCCGGTATTATATACCATTCTTGTACTACTACTACTACCACCACCTCTTCCTGCGTATATATAGCCGTCCTGCTCCACTTCTGGTTAGTGTGACTTTGTAAATGGTCCAAGTCGGACCGAAACGTCGTCGTAAGCTTCTCTCTTTTATTTGCGGGTTATTTGTGTACCACTCTACTCTCGTACATTCTCTTCTTTACCTCTATGGATAACATTTTTTATCTCAACAGATACCTCAGTGCACCACTCACCTTTTTTTTCATCAGTTCTGTGTTTAACCACATCCTTCATAAACCTAGCTTCTGACAAATTGACTCCCAAATATCTGAACACATTCACTTCTTCCATACTCCCTCCAATGTGATTTCCAATTTTTCTTTAACTTGTTTTATACCCTCTTCACCTTACTCTTATCTATGTTCACCTTCAACTTTCTTCCTTTACACACCCTCCCAAACTCGTCCACTAACCCTTGCAACTTCTCTTTAGAATCTCTCAAAAGCACAGTATCATCAATAAAAAGTAACTGTGTCAACTCCCATTTTGTATTTGATTCCCCATAATTTATTCCCACCCCTCTCTCCAACACCCTAGCATTTACTTCTTTTAGAACAACATCTATAAATAATAATAATAATAATAATAATAATAATAATAATAATAATAATAATAATAATAATAATAATAATATTATTATTATTATTATTGTTATTATTGTTATTGTGGCATGCAAAGAGTACGTAACCTTTATTCAGCGCATGTACACACCCTCATTGAAAGGCTATCTCCCCCAACCAGCGAACCAGGTACTAAGGGTTAATGATGGGGCCCCGTTGTTCAATCAGTACCCAGGTTCCAGCCAATGAGAAGATGGTTTTGGCAATCGCAGAGGTGTTTTGGGTACCACTCACCTATCTGCCCTTGTCATTCCCATTCTAGAGCTGGTTGAAGCACGGTCTGCTCTCTAGTGGCTTCTATTCTGCCTTGCTTACTGTGGAGTGCACTAATACCTATTGTTGTACATAGTATATATAGTGTATATACTTCTGTTCTAAATTGGTGAAGGATAATACAAGTCAAAATTTTTTCTGTTGTGTTTATTTTGCTCTCTTTACACCCAGGATAACAGGCCTTTGGAACTCCTGGGTTGTAATTATTATTATTATTATTATTGTGGCCAGCTTTGGACTTATTTTTTTTAATCTATTAGGGTTGCCTTTGTTTCAAAATCAATTGGATATTTTAAATCAGATTTGGCACATCCATGACTTACTATTAATACCCTTTGAGAGTCGAGAGGCCCTCTCCCAAACTTGTTCTCAGGGTCGAAAAATTTTTGAAAAAAAAACAAAAATTATTTTTATCGTGAAACGATAGGGAATCTTTTTCCGATCATAATGACACCAAAAGTATGAAATTTGATGAAAAACGTACAGAATTATGCTCTTGCGAACTTAGCGGTCTCAAAGTTGGCGATTTCGCCCACTTTGGGCCCTATTTTTGGCCAATTCCAATGTAGCAGTTGACTAAAATCATAGCTATTTCCCTAGAACGCCATTTATTCTATCAATTGAGTACAAGACTCCGCCTTTTTACCAATTTCAACTACCCAATAAAGTGGTCAGAAATTGGCAATTTGGGCAATTTCACACAAATTTCAAAAGATGCCAATTTCAAAATGGGGGTTCAGAATAAACTAGACAGACATTCATGGCACTAAAATAACACTTTATCTGTTCATTAGTCACGTCTCTAGCCCCCTCTTACATTACTTTTGCTTTCCATTTTGAATTTTTATTCTCGCAGAAAATAGAAAGTTTTCTGTTATGTATACTACTGCATCATTGTAAAAACGGTATAAATGATATCAGCGCACTTATGAAAGAATATTAGACTCGCCAGTTGACGTGTATTGGATGCGTGGCTTGATTTGTTTACTCTTGAATATCTGCAAAAATCGATAATTTTCGCTACTTTGAGCTCACTTTCAAGGTATTTGTCATCGTGAAACCAATCAAAATCATCTCTAATTCTGTAATATATCTTCCATTCTATCAAATGAGACCAAGAAAACAAGAATAAAACCGTAAATACCATACAAAAATTCACTAGAAAGTTTCTGTTTTAAACCAAAAGCACAGTCAAAGTTTTTTTTTTTTCTCATTATGCACAGCGTGCTTCAGGATTTTTTTTATACTGCGCACACTGACCACACAGACCCATTCTTTCATATGTAGGCCTGCCAGCTTTCTTCCATCAGATTTGAAGGCACTAGAATTTAGGCGTACAAGTACGTGACCGACCCTGGTTGCAATGACATACTAGTACGTGACCGACCCTCAGAGGGTTAAAAAAATGCCACTACAGTGGAACCTTGGTTATTGAGCACACTAGTTGTCAAACAAATTGGTTTTCGAACAAGGAATTCGAGAAAAGTATGTCCTGGTTATCATACATGCTCTGGTTGTCGACGGACAATGCTCCCAGTGTTGAAGAATTAAAAAAAAAAAAAAAAATTATAAAATGATAGAAAATCTTATTCCAAAGGCAATGAAACCAAAAGTACAAAATTTGATGGAAAACTTACGGAATTACGCTAACGTATAGTTAATGTTCTCTGCGATATGTATGCATTGGCAATTTTGCCCACTTTGAGCCTTATTTAGGGCCAATTCCATTGTTCCATTCAACCAAACTTATAGCTATTTCAATAGAACTCCTTTTATTCTATCAAGTGAGTACAAGAAACTGCCCATTTACATATTTCAGCTACCCAATAATGTGATCCGAAATTACTAATTTGGCTAATTTCACACAAAATTCAAGAAAAGCCAGTTTCAAAATAGGGTCCAGAATAAACAATACAGATATTCTTGGCACTAAAATAACATTTTATCTGCTTATTAGTCATGTCTCCAGGCCCCTCTTATATTACACTTGTTTTTCATTTTGAATTTTTATTCAAATAAAAATTAGAAGATTTACTGTTATTCGGACTACTGCACAATTGTAATAATTGTTCAAATAATATTGGATGCCTGACGTGATTTGTTTACTCTTGAACATCGACAAAAATTGAACATTTCTGCCAATTTGAGCTCAGTTTCAAGATGCTTTTAGTCTCTAGACCATTCAAAATCATCTCTGTTTCTGAATATATCTTCCATTCTGTTAAAGGAGACCAAAAAAACGAGAATATCTCCATAAATACCATACAAAAACACAATCATAGTTTTTTTTCTCATGTGCTGCATGCTGCAGGATTTTTTATACTGTTCACACTGACCATACAGACTCATTCTCTCATGTAGGCCTACCAGCTTTCTCCTGGTAGATTTGAAGCCACTAAAATTTTGCCATTAGCTCTCCTGTGAAAGGTAAGAGGCAGTTAAAAGTTCATTTACTGTACAGTATTCAGCATGGGTGATGAATGTTGCAACGAGGAGAAAGCTGGAGGCAGTGGAGATGTCATGTCTGAGGGCAATGTGTGGTGTGAATATAATGCAGAGAATTCATAATTTGGAAATTAGGAGATGGTGTGGGATTACCAAAACTATTATCCAGAGGGCTGAGGAGGGGTTGTTGAGGTGGTTCGGACACGTAGAGAGAACGGAACAAAACAGAATGACTTCGAGAGTGTATAAATCTGTAGTGGAGGGAAGGCAGGGTAGGGGTCGACCTAGGAAGGGTTGGAGGGAGGGGGTAAAGGAGGTTTTGTGTGCGAGGGGCTTGGACTTCCAGCAAGCATGCATGAACGTATTTGATAGGAGCGAATGGAGACAAATGGTTTTTAATACTTGACATGCTGTTGGAGTGTGAGGAAGGTAACATTTATGAAGGATTCAGGAAAACTGGCAGGCCGGACTTGAGTCCTGGAGATGGAAAGTACAGTGTCTACACTCTGAAGGAGGGGTGTTAATGTTGCAGTTTTGTAACTGTAGTGTAAAGCATCCCTCTGGCAAGACAGTGATGGAGTGAATGATGATGAAAGTTTTTCTTTTTCGGGTCACCCTGCCTTGGTGGGAATCGGCTGACGTGTTAATAAAAATAAAAATTATTCAGTTAAATTTTCATTTAGTATTCATTTTTACAATTTCCCTGTGCTGTATAATTTTATACATTGTTTTATGTAGTAGTTAGTGCATTATTATTAATTAATTTTATATTGTCATTTGGGGTCTGGAGCAGATTAATGTATTTACATTATTGCTTTGGTTGTCGACCCGACATCTGGAACGAATTACATTTGACAGCCGAGGTTCCACTTTAGTTCCCTTCTTAGCGACAAAGCAAAGTTCTACAGGAGCCTCTCTATAATTAAGTGAAGTGTCATGTTTTGGAACACTCTAAACCCTTGGTTAACCTGTGGGATGTTCCTAAAAATTGGCATATATTCTAGTAAATTTAGTGCTAACCAGTCTGAAAGAAAAATACGGGAAAAATTGGGTTACATTCCACAGATCTCAAAAAAAAAAAAAAATTAATATTGCTTTGTGTCCACTTTAAAAACAAAAATTCTTTTGAAATGGTAGAAAATTCTTTTCTGAAAGTAATGGCACCAAAAATAAAAAATTTGATGGAAAGCTTGTGTAATTAGACAGGCAGAAAGTTAGTGGTCAGTGCAATTTATGCATTGATGATTTTGCCACTCTTGAGTCCTATTATAAACCTATTCCATTGCTTCAGTGGACCAAATTCTTATCTATTTTGCTAGTATGCCTTCCATTCTATCAATTGAGCTACTTTATGAAGTGCACAGAAGTCGGTAATTTGGCCAGTTTTACTCAAAATTAAAAAAAATAACAATTTCATATTAGACATTTCTGGCACTAAGACAACTTTCCCTCTGTTCATTAATCATGTCCCCAGCCTCTCCAATGTTGTTCTTTCCTTCCATGTGAATTCTTAATCACGCAAAAATAGAAGATTTATTCTATTTTCTGTTCTATTCTGTTTTCTCCTGGGATTGATTGGTTGTGGTTTATGGCATCCCAGTAATTGAATCAGACCTATTAAAAATTCATAAAACAGACTGGGGGGTGTAGGGGGCCATACTCATCCTCAGTAAAACCACCAAAAATTAAATATTTCTACAACTTTGAGCTCAGTTTCAAGGTGCTTCCAGTACAGAAACCAACCCAAATCATCTCTTAATTCAGTAGTATGGCTTTGATTTTATCAAATGAAACCAAGAAATAGCTAATAAAACCTATCTGAGAAAGCACTTCAAATTTGCTCTTTTAAACCATCCACATGGTCAGAGTTTTCTTTTTCCATCAGACACTGTGGGGGAGAGGGAGAGGATTTTTTTTTATACTGTGCACACTCACTGCACAAACCCATTCTCTCATATTTAGGCCAAAATTTACCTCTCACAGCTTGTCTGAGTGAAGTGAGCTCAAGACGTATAACTACTTGAGGGACCCTGGCCTCAGTGACATAGTCCTATGTGATGGCCATTAAAAAGGTTAAGTGTAGAAATTGTTGTTCAAGACCTTTCATAAGAAGTATAAATCTGCAGATTGCACAGTTATGTATCTTTTGAGACATTTGGTTAATTTGTTAATGTGTATTTTATTTTTCAGTGTACTGTATTTTGTTCTTTACATTATGTTCTTCTTATTACAGGAGGAAAAGACTCTACAGTGTTGGCATATACAATGAAGCTATTAAATGATCGGTATAATTATGGGCTGAAGTTAGTGTTGCTCTCTGTTGATGAAGGAATCACAGGTAAATGTGACCTGAGTCTTCAACTTCCAATTGTGACCCCTTGTTTCTGTGTCCCATCTATGGAACATCCTGTCTCTGTCCACTTTGTCAATTCCTCTCAGTATTTTGCGTGTCATTATCATGTCTCCCCTAACCCTCCTGTCCTCCAGTGTTGTCAGGCAGATTTCCCTTAACCTTTCTTTGTAGGACATTCCCCCGATCTCTGGAACTAGTCTAATTTCTTGACGTGTTTGACCAGGTGTGGGTTCCAAACTGGTGCTGCATACTCCGGTATGGGCCTGACGTACACGGTGTGTAGAGTCTTGAACAATTCTTTATTGAGGTATCTGAATGCCATTCTCAGGTTTGCCAGGTGCCCATATGCTGCAACAGTTATCAGGAGATGTGCTTGGTATTATACTCACCCCAAGATCCTTCTTCTTGAGTGAGGGTTGCAGTCTTTGGCCACATATCCTATACTCTGTCTGCGGTCTTCTTTGCCTTTCCCCGATCTTCATGACTGCATTTAGCGGGATTAAATTTGAGGAGCCAGTTGCTGGACCAAGCTTCCAGCCTGTCCAGGTCTCTTTGTAATCCTGCCTGGTCCTCATCTGTTTGAATTCTCCTCATTAACTTCACATCATCTGCAGACAGGGACACTTCTGAGTCTATCCCTTCCGTCATGTCATTCACATATACCAAAAATAGCACTGGTCCTAGGACTGACCCCTGTGGAACCCCACTTGGCACAGGCACTCACTGGTCCTAGGACTGACCCCTGTAGAACCCCACTTGGCACAGGCACTCACTGTGGTACCTCACCACATACAATGACTCGTTGTTGCCTCCCTGTCAAGTATTCTCTGATCCATTGCAGTGTCCTTCCTGTTATATGTGCCTGATCTGTGTGTGTGTGTGTGTGTGTTTATTTGTTTTATGATGTTTTCCCCTTTGGCACCACAGGTGTGTGTCCAATTACTCATCCCTTGTACATTTTAGTCAACATAATGATGATCTCCATAGGGAAGTGGAGAAGAATTCTTCCTTCGTAAGTGATGCATGTCATAAGAGGCAACTAAAATGCCATGAGCAAGAGGCTAGTAACCCCTTCTTCTGTATAAATTACTAAATGTAAAAAGTCTTAAAACTTCGTGGTTTTCTTCTTTTTTTGGGTTGTTCTGCCTTGGTGGGAGATGACTGGTGTGTTTAAAATAATAATAATATTATATTTAAATAATAATAATTTTTTAATACATTGGTCGTGTCCCACCGAGGCAGGGTGATCCAAAAAGAAAGAAAACCCCAGAAAGAAAGAAAAATACTTTTATTATCATTCAGCACTTTCACCATCACTCATACATAATCACTGTCTTTGCAGAGATGCTCAGGTACGACAGTTTAGATATCCCTCCAAACTGCCAATATCCAAGAGCCCTCCTTTAAAGTGCAGGCATTGTACTTCCCATTTCCTGCTAACCGGTTTCCCTGAATCCCTTCACAAAATTTTACCCTCCTCACGCTCCAACAGCTCATCATGTCTCAAAAAACATTCATCTCCATTCACTCCTATCTAACACGCTCATGCATGCTTTCTGGAAGTCCAAGCCCCTCGCTGATAAAACCTCCTTTACCCCCTCCCTCCAACCTTTTCGAGGACGACCCCTACCCCGCCTTCCTTCGCTTACAGATTTATACGCTCTCCAAGTCATTCTACTTTGTTCCATTCTTTCTAAATGACCAAACCACCTCAGCAACTCCTCTTCAGCCCTCTGACTAATTTTTAGTAACTCCACACCTCCTCCTAATTTACACATTCCGAATTCTCTGCATAATATTTACACCGCTCATTGCCCTTAGACACTACATGTCCACTGCCTCCAGCTGCCTCCTTGCCATAGCATTTACAACCCAAGCTTCACACCCATATAAGAGTGTTGGTACCACTATACTTTCGTACATTCCCTTCTTTGTCTCCATGGATAATGTTTTTTGACCCCACAGACACCTCAATGCACCACTCACCTTTTTACCTTTATCAGTTCTGTGATTTACCTCATCTTTCATAAACCCCTCTGCTGACAAGTCAACTCTCAAATATCTGAAAACATTGACTTCCATACTCCCTCTCTCCAGTGAATGTGATATCCAATTTTTCTTTAGCTAAATTGTTTCATACCCTCAACACTTTACTCTTATCTATGTTCACTTTCAACTTTCTACCTTTACATATATTTAAATATTAATATTCTAGTCTTGAAAGAGGGTTGTTAGATCTCCATGTGAAATTTATCTTTGGGCATCAAAGGGACTGTGGAAAAAGATATTTATGCATGGTTCAGGATGTTTATTAGAGGAAATGTTTTGCCACTAGTGGCTTCTTCAGTCCTAATCAACTGTAGTGTAGGATACAGCTATGGTACTCACCATAAGAACTTTCACAGAAATGCTACCACATTTAAATCTCTGTATTTCGTACACTTGAACTACTCTTAGTAATATTTTTTTAGCTACAAAAATTCTGCCTTCTGTGTCCAGGTTACCGGGATGATAGCTTGGAGACAGTTAAGCGAAATGAACAACAGTATGAAATCCCTCTCAAGATAGTCTCTTATGAGGAGTTGTATGGATGGACAATGGACCGTATTGTAAAGAAGGTAGGATATTTATTTACATTTTTAGAGTGTTCATCTGATAAGAGAGACCTTTCGAATTGTGATGTCTGTATACTTCTGGCAGGACAGCTATTGAATGTGTTTCCTTTATGGGTCACCTTACCTTGACAACACCCTTCTGTCATAAAACTGGAGTCAAACAAATTTAACGGCTTTTTACCAATACCATTTATGGATGGGTGCCTGGATGTAGGTGAAATGCTCTTGATTTAAGGAATTAGAGCTACTCTTCTCCTCCTTGGATCATTCATGATTATATCCTGTTCTTAAGGCTGATACCATGACCTTGGTGTGTTCCCATGAATATAATATTCACCAGAAATCCCAGGGTACAATATTAGTTTCAATCTGGTAGTATTAAGTCACTAAAGTCCTACCAGTGTTTAGAAACTAGGAATCATTGTAGAACTATCTGTGTTCATTATGGAGGAGAGTAGATAGGTGTTTATACTACAATATCCTAGTTGTTTCTGCTATTCTGCCCTGAGACTGACAATGAGAGATCTGTGGGCACAACATGAGAGTTTCAGCTAACACATTGGAGGCACCAGAGTCTGTTATTGAATAACTTGAAAGTGCTTACTGAGCATGGAGGTAAATATTGAGTCTAGATATGTGTAGGTTGTATTCCAGGTGGGGTAACAGTCCTCTATTACATAAATACCATTAATAGTACCTTATGTCTCTATCTGTAACTCTTGTTTTTTCATATGCTTTTGCAAATAGGGAATCCAAATCAAAGGAAAGGATTTATATTTTTGAGAGGGGAAAGTATAATTAATACGTAATTTACATACTAGCTGTCACACATTTGGTTTCCCATCAGATTGGCCGAAAAAGTAATTGCACATTTTGTGGTGTGTTTAGAAGACAAGCATTGGACCGAGGAGCAAGTTTACTGAAGGTTGATAAAATTGTGACTGGACACAATGCTGATGATATTGCTGAGACAGTCTTAATGAATATTCTGCGAGGTGACATTGCCAGACTTCAACGGTGTACTGCAATAGTAACTGTGAGTGCTCTAGTTGCTCTGATTTATACATGGTTTAGTTCCTATAGAAAACATAACATTTTCAAAGCTTTCTTTCACTGATGCATTTATAAAGTCATTGCTTGAAAACCCAAGACATTTACTGAAATTATCAAATAAATCATCTTATTGGTAGATCACACCACTGCTATCACTCAGGCCTTTGGGAAAAATGGCATAGACGTTGATTACCTAACCTAAAAAAACCTAATTTTGTCTTTATAAGACTCTCTCCTATATGCACAATAGCTATGATATCAAAGATGGCATTTACACCAAACTTTGTGCAGTATTTGACAGATATGTTTTTAACACAGCTGTTTCTCATCAAGGTAGGGTAAACCACTCATTTTCTAGTTGTCTTTAAAGATCCACAGGAACATCAGAATTCATCCACAGCATGCCTGTTCATGTAACAAATATTATGTGGGTGACATAATCTAATGTGAGAATTCTAGAATAAAGATGTGCCTGCAGAAATCACAGCACCAGAAATGTGTCATCCATGTTATGCAGCTCACTGTCCAACATCATTAATTTACACCTTACCTCATATCATAATGCCCTGGGCCATCTATCATAAAGTTTTTTTAAAGTTTCCAGTGGCTGAAACATTTACTACTACATCCTCTTGCAAAAATTCCATTGATGTACCATTGATTTATATCTACATAAAGTGATGTTTTTGGAAGGTAAACTTTATGTGACAGTTCATTTTACAGAAATTGCATAGAAAAGATTGTCTTTAGGTGATTTACATACATACCAGTTAACTTTTCCAGGGTTCTGAAGGTGCAATCCCAAGATCCAAGCCATTTAAATATACATATGAGAAGGAGATTGTTATGTATGCATATTTTAAGAAGCTGGATTATTTCTCCACTGAATGCATTTATTCACCAAATGCTTATCGTGGGTATGCCAGAGCATTCCTGAAGGATTTGGAAAAGATTAGGCCAACTTCCATCATTGATATTATCCATTCAGGTGAGTTAAAATGTAGTTTTAATATTTTTGAGATTTTTCTCAAAACATCTTGGGATGAGTACTTATATGCATTTTTGGATGGGTTCTGACAGAATTTAAGCTCCATTTAAATTTCTTGTATGGAGTTCAGCCTCTCCTCACTTAGCGATGTACTCGTTACCGACGACTTGGACTTATGACGGGCTCTCTGACCAGTATGCATACCTAAATAATTTATATTAGAGCTAATTTCCTCTGTTCTGTTTATTACAGTATACAGTACACTACTGTATAAATATTTAAAAATATACTATAAATGTTATAAATGGTTCAAAGGTGACATTAAAACAATATCAAAGATGGTTGATGCAAACCCACTATCATTGTAGTATGCTCCTTGTGTAGTGATTAATTTATTTACCGACGTGGTCTTCATATACCGACGTGGTCTTAGGAATGGAGCTCCATCATTAAGTGAGGAAAGTCTGCATTTACGTATATCACTAACCCTTTCAGGGTCCAGAGGCCAAATCTCGGAGTGTCAGCCAGGGTCCAAGAATACATGTGACTTTGTCAATGGTCCAAGTCGGACCGAAACGTCGTCGTAAGCTTCTCTCTTTTATGTGCGGGTTATTTGTGTATCGTTCCAGTCACGGTATTGTGCCTTTTTTGTTATTCTGGGTCCAAGAATTTTCGAAAAAAAAAAATCCTACAAAATTAAAGATATTATTTTTCTATAGGTAATGAAACAAAATAAAAAATTCTGATGTGCCCTGGGTGGCGGCAACATCCACGACTTCCATAAAGTCGCATTTGTTTATTTTACTATTTTCTTTTCTTTTCTAATATTTTTTTCCAGTAATGTTGTGGCCTGTGAGACCAATATAATATATAATGTATATATGTACACTCATTGTATTCAACACAATACCTGCACTAAAGTTTTTATCACAATAATGTTTACCGAACTTGTTTACAACAATAAACATGCAAAAATATTGTATACAGCCTCTCCTCACTTAACGACGGAGTTCTGTTCCTGAGACCTTGTTGGTAAATGAATTCGTTGTTAAGTGAGGAGCATACTATAATTATATTGGGCTTGTGTCAACCATTTTTGATATCGTTTTAATGTCACCTCTGCAGCATTTATAACATTTCTTGTATACATATTTTTAAATGTTTATACAGTAGTGTACTGTATATTGAAATAAACAGAATAGAGGAAATCAACTCTAATATACATTATTTAGGTATGCATACTGGTCAGAGAGTTCGTCGTAATTCTGAGTCATCGGTAAACGAGTACGTTGCTAAGTGAGGAGAGGCTGTATTAGTAATGTTCTATTATATATTTACATATATACAGTCACTGGACATGTTCTAGAACTACTGCAGTCTGTGGAAATCTTTGAAACAAGGTGTCATGCACAGTGGTGTCCTTCATTCCTCTCACATAAACCGGGTGTCTTTGTGTCTTTGTGGTCATCGTTTTGTTTGTGCACAGACAACGCATCTCTTCTAAGCCCATTTCTTCTTAGTTGAAGGAAGCTGTATTAGGAAGTGATCACCTTCCCACCTCAAATGATTGGGTAATTGGTGATCAGTTCGTGGATGGTTTTGTATAGCAGGTGTTGTGACCTGGTACTTGATTATTATTTGTCTGATGACAGATAAACAAAATTCACCATATGGTGGTCTGTTGCCGGTCTTCATTTGATACATATTACAGTGGACCCCCGCATAACGATCACCTCCGAATGCGACCAATTATGTAAGTGTATTTATGTAAGTGCGTTTGTACGTGTATGTTTGGGGGTCTGAAATGGACTAATCTACTTCACAATATTCCTTATGGGAACAAATTCGGTCAGTACTGGCACCTGAACATACTTCTGGAGTGAAAAAATATCGTTAACCGGGGGTCCACTGTATATGCATTGGGCATTGAAATGTCCATGAGATGGAAGAAAAGTTTCATGTACTACTTGTAACTCTTACGAACACAATCAGCAAAGCCAATTTGCATGTCACATTTGTCAACCAAACACGTGTTTTGTGTATAGGCAATCACTGTTGCTGGTTTTAGAATACGTATGTTCATTCATCATTCTATTCAACTTGCCATTGTCTTTCATTTCATTAGGGTGAATGGATGTCAACAATGTGACATCTCGTTTGTCATGCCACTGTAATGCCATGATGTCATTGGCAGCAAACACCTGCATCTCACCACTATGAATGCCTGTGTTGAACCTGGGCATATGTTCACGATTAGAATTCACTGTGCCACACACGCCTGTCATGTTCACTAGCAAGAAATCACTGAGTAAGGGGCTTGTGTACCAGTTATCAGTATATAATGTATGGCCCTTACCAAGATATGGTGCTCTCATCATTTTCAATATGTCACCCGAGATACCCAACAACATCCTGGTATCTTTCAATGTTTTACTTCCCGTGTATACAGACATGTCCATTACCACGCCACTATCACAGTCACAGAGTACAAACAGTTTTATACCAAAGCATTTCCTCTTGCTAGGTATATACTGCTTGAACGACAGTTTACCTTTGAACAAAATCAAAGACTCGTCAATTACAAGATTCTTGAATGGATATAAGTACATGTTGAACTTTTGTTTCATATCCATAAAAACATTTCTAATCTTGTATAACCTGTCATTTCTTTCAGGCCTGGTTTTGTCAGAGAAGTGCAGCATATGTAACAGTAAGATAAATCTGTTCACTGGGATGATTGCACTGAGGGCCGGGGTAGAAATTAGCCCATCCATGGACCAATATGATTTTATATTATGCTTAAAGACATGAGACATGAGCATTATTGTTGCAAAAAACAGATGCATTTCAGGCACAGTTGTCTCCTTCCACTGGTGTAGTCTTGACTGTGGTGATATCATTGTACAGTGGACCCTCAACCAACGGCATTAATCCATTCCAGAGAGCTTGCCGTTAGTCGAATTTGCCATTGGTCGAATTAATTTTCCCTATAAGAAATAATGGAAATAGAATTAATCCATTCCTGACACCCCAAAGTATGATTTTTTTTTTTTTTTACATGAAATATACATTTTCCTATACCAAAATGAACGAGACATGCAAAATAAACAATAATTAAGTGCCACTTACCTTTATTGTGGAGTTGTTGATGAATGATAAGATGGTAGGAGGGAAGATAGCGGAGGTGTTTTATTGTTTGGAAGGGGGAATCCCCTTCCATAAATACTTCAGGTACCATGTCCTTTGGTGGGGTTACCTCCCTTCTTGGTTTTTTAATGCCACTAAAACCAGCTTGAGAGTCACTGGGCCCCTGTCACACAAAATATCTGTCTGGAGAGCTCTGTTTCTCACATACCCTTAGGATTTCCCTAAAATGGACACAAGAGTGTCATTGTACATGTTGCCAATTTGGCTTGCAACTTCTGTGACAGGCTAAAATTCATTGATAAATGCTTGCACCTTTTTAAACATCGAACACATTTCCCTAATCCTTGACGAAGTCATCTTCCTCTGTCTCTCTTCATCCTGCTCTGAAGAACATCCTGAGATGTGATCTGTTGCTGTTGCACCTGAAGTTCTTGCAGGTCTGCAGTGGTTAGTTCTTCCTTGTTGTTTTGCACCAACTCTTCTACATCCTCACCACAAACCTCCAACCCCAAGGACTTCCCCAATGACACATTAGCTTCCACTACTGACATAGCCTCCTGAGGGTTAGCCTCAAACCCTTCAAAATCCCTCTCTTCTACACATTCTGGCCACAGTTTCCTCCAATCAGAGTTCAAGGTCCTCTTAGTCACTCCCTCCCAAGCCTTACCTATATGGTTTACACAACTGAGGATATTGAAGTGATCTTTCCAAAACTCTCTTAGGGTCAGTTGAGTGTCTGAGGTCACTTCAAAGCACTTTTGAAAAATTGCTTTTGTGTAGAGTTTTTTGAAGTTTGAAATGACCTGCTAGTCCATGGGCTGGAGGAGAGGAGTTGTATTAGGAGGCAAAAAACTTCACCTTAATGAAACCAAACTCCCCTGCAATTTCCTCTTGCAAGTCGTGAGGATGAGCAGAAGCATTGTCCATTACCAGGAGGCACTTGAGTGACAATTTCTTTTCCTGGAGGTATTTTGTCACAGTGGGCCCAAACACACCATAAAACCAGTCCAAGAAAAATTCCCTAGTGACCCATGCCTTACTGTTTGATCTCCACAGTACACAAATTACCCTTGACGATATTGTTTTTCCTGAACACTCTGGGAGTCTTAGAGTGATACACCAATAGAGGCTTCACTTTGCAATCACCACTAGCATTACTACACAGAATTAATGTCAGCCTGTCTTTCATAGGCTTATGTCCTGGGAGTGCCTTTTCCTTCTGAGTAATGTAGGTCCTGTTTGTCATTTTCTTCCAGTACAGGCCTGTTTCGTCACAATTAAACACTTGTTCAGGTTTTAAGTTTTCAGTCTCTATGTATTCCTTAAAGTCCTTCATATATTTTTCAGCCGCTTTTTTGTCTGAACTGGCTGCCTCACCATGCCTTACCACACTGTGTATGCCACTATGAATCTTGAATCTCTCAAACCAGCCTTTGCTGGCCTTAAATTCATCAGCAGCAGCACTATTTTCAGGCATTTACTTAATGAGATCATCATGCAACTTCCTTTCCTTTTCACAAATTATAGACTGAGAAACACTATCTCCTGATAATTGTTTTTCATTTATCCATACCAATAACAGTCTCTCTGCTTCTTCAATTATTTGTGGTCTCCGTTTTGAAAACACACTTGAACCTTTCGCAACAACAGCTTACTTGATTGCCTTTCTGTTCACCAAGATAGTACTGATGGTTGAACGTGATTTGTTGTATTGCCTTTCCAACTCAGACATACGCACTCCGCTCTCGTATTTTTCAATTATCTCTTTCTTCATTTCCATCGTAATTCTCACCCTTTTAACACAGGCTTGGCACTAGGAGCTTTCTTGGGGCCCATGGTGGCTTATTTAGTGGTTACCAGCACTAAAAACACTGGAATAATCCAAAATATATGGCAGACACACATGGAATCAACCGCAACAACTTGTAAACAATGGCACACTGACTCTTGGAGTGGCTGGGCTCGCTCTGGCCACGCTCCCGGTGCATGGACATGTTCCAGACGAACGTCGTTGGTAGAGTTTTTCGCCGTTGTTAGAGATATTTTTTTTTTTATGTCAAAATGTGCCGTTAGAGGAATTTGCCGTTACTTAATGCCGTCGTTAGTTGAGGGTCCACTGTATTTGCCATTGTGTAATCAAAATACTTGTTACTCTCTCTGACAGTATTTTCCATCAAGGGCTGGTCAATGAATAAAGAATTCCAGTTCACTTGCAGTGTTTCCTAGGGAACAACATGGCAGGAGTCTATTTTGAGTGTTATCAAACTGATGGGGATTGGGAACAAAATTGGGATTTTGCTGCCAGTCCCAGATGCAGTTTGCTGGTGGGTACTTGACATCATAAACTGGTTGTGGTGGTAGTGCAGGTTGTGGTGTTGTGGGGCTGGATGACGATGCGCTTTGTCCTGGACCTGCTGAGTCAGTGGCTTGGGTTCGTGCCACTTGCTGCATGCCCGTGTCACCACCACCACCTACTGATGCATGTGGTCTATCCCTCCCAATTGTAGCCACATCATCGTCACTTTCACTGTCTATTCCAGGTATAGGGCCATGGGATGTACTCCATCTCCTTGGAATTGCACATGGTACACTACCCGAGTGCATGCGGCGGCATATATACTGATGCTTCACTGGTGAATGATTCCTCACTATCATTATGCAAATGGTCATCAGGAGCAATAAAATCAAAGTCCATGTCACTATCATCACCATGACTCAAATCTGAGGCCTGGCCATGCGAAAATATTAGTTTTCTTTTGCGACAAGGTACAACTGAATGTGACTGAGACAAACCAGTACCAGAGGTGGAACGTTGAGGGTCGTCAGGATTTTCGGCACTATTTTTGATATCTTGAGCATTGCTTTCAGTCACAGATTGATCAAAATCATAGAATTCCTCTTCAGATCCACTTCCATCAGTGTTGGAACTATTACTTGGGAACAGGAGAGTACCAATTCGTCAAGGAGTGAGAGCTTCCTTGCCGCGAGGCATGGTGAACAAAGCGTATTGAGATGGTGTTCCCACAATGCCATGCGGGTTCCCCTGGTCACAGACCGGGCCGCGGGGGCATTGACCCCCGGAACTCTCTCCAGGTAAACTCCAGGTAAACACTGACCACGCAGACCCATTCTCTTAGATGTAGGCCTACCAGCCTTCTCGTGCTAAATTTGAAGCCGCTAGAGTTTTGTTGTAGACCCTAGCTTCAAAGCTGTAGAACTACGGGACGGACCCTGAAAGGGTTAAGGGTATAGTCATACTGCTGCTGCTTCTCTTACATAAAGCAATGTGGTGCAAGAAAAATTATCCATAAATGAGTCGGTCTTTTTATTTCCATGTATTCTCAGCAGGCATAAAATGTGATTTATTGTGAAATTCTTTTTCTTTATAGTTATTCCACAGCATAATTGTAATATATGCTGTACAGTAATTAATATATTGATTAAAATGTGACTAATATCATTTGCATTCTTGGTTTCATCCTTCTTTAGTATATGAAATAAAATGTGCTAAATAGGAATGAGGTTGTCCCAGTTCTTTGAGTGAAGAAACCTACTTAGATGAAGAAAAGTGGGCAAAGAATGTTGAAAAACATGAATAGTAATAGAACTAAGAGATAGCATTGTTATAACACTGTTAGTGTTATGTATTACACCAGCAGTGGAGTTTCAGTGTAATTATGACTGAGAAGTGAGTCACAGGCAAATGGGTCTCTGTCATACTTCCTTTATCACTGATGATTTGTGGAAATAGTACTCTTGTACATGTGTATTGATTCCAGCAGACTTAGATATGGTCATCTCATGGAGGGGCATCATGTGTCATTACACCAGAGCAGTTGTGTAGTGATGACACAATAACATCTTTTGGTAGACTATCCTAATTATCAGAAAGCATATTAATTTTTTTTCAACCTTTCCTTCAACACCCTATATTGTTTATACTTTCTACCATTATTTCTTCTCTCCTTTTTTTGCCCTTGTGCTTACTGTCAATACGCACATGAGTTTAAGTCTATGAATATAATAACAGTACAGTATCCTTGATCATTAAGCTCAAACCTGCCTCTAGCCACTCTGTTCAGACTACGCATTATTAACTTCTTGAGGGTAGTATTGTAGTTCTATGGCTTTGAGCTCTGGGTCAATGCCATAGAACTACGTCATGAGCTCAGCTCACTCAGATAAGCTGTAAGGGGTAAATTTTGGCTTAGATATGAAAGAATGGGTCTGTGTGATGAGTGTGCACCATATAAAAAAAGTCCTGCCCCATGCAGTGCATGATGGGAAAAAACACTTACCTGGTTTTTGGTTTAAAATTGTGAATTTGCAGTGTATTTTCAGGTGGTTTTTATGGTTTTATTCTCAGTTTCTTGGTATCACTTGATAGAATTGAAGATATATTATTGAAATAGGATGATTTTGATGGGTTTCAGGACTGGAAGTACTTTGAAATTGGGCTCAAAGTAGCAGAAATATTCGATTTTTGCCAATATTCCAGAGTAAACAAATCATGTCACTTATCCAATACATGTCCAACTGTGTCTCATATGCATTCACAAATGCACTGACATTATTTATGCAGTTATTAAAGTAATGAAAAACAGTAAATCTTATTTTTTTTGTGTGAATAAAAATTGAAAATGGATAACAAGTGTAATATAACAGAGGCCTGGGAATATAGCTAATGAACAGAGGAAATGTTATTTTAGTGCCAGGAATAACTGCTTTGTTTATTCTGGACCTTATTTTGAAATTGTCATGCAGTAGAACCCCTGTATTCCCGGGGGATACGTTCCAAGGACTTTTTGTGGATACCGAAACCATGGATAGTAACAGACCATTTATTTAAGTCCTATACATACCTGTTATAAAGTTTAATTGAAAAATTATGCACAATAAGTGAAGAATTATCACTTTTTCACTGATGAGAAGCACTTCACGGCTGCTCTTAGGTTTTGAAGAACTGCCAGCTTTTCTACTTTTGCACTTTGGGGCCATTATTATGCAAAATTAAAAGGTATTTTTGAGCCACAGTAAACCATGGATACTGAATCAGTGGATACAAGGGGTTCTACTGTATTTTGAAATTTGTGTGAAATTGACCAGTTTCCAGTTTCTGATCACTTTGTTGGGTAGTTGATATCAAAATCAAAAGTTTATTTCTTTGTAGAGGTTGCAATGTGTGTTTACATTTCATAATTTGATTGGTACAAAGAAAGCTACTATCATGCCGAGGCATTTTGGTCTGCCTTAACCTAATACTTAAAGACTACTTAAGTCTAGACAGGTGAAGAGTGGTAGATTACAAATATTCAATATCTTACTCAATTATTAATATGAGGTAATAAAATTTATTATGCAGATATGCATTTTTAAGTTTGTAATAATGGCTTAATAGTTAAAGGATAATAAAATATTTGGGAGAATTACTTCAATTAAGGTTAGAGATTAGCATAGTGTGGGTATGGTTGTTATTGAGAGATGAGATGATTTTTAATTTTTTTTTTTTTTCAACAAGTCGGCTGTCTCCCACCGAGGCAAGGTCATCCAAAAAGAAAGAAAATCCCCAAAAAGAAAATACTTTCATCATCATTCAACACTTTCATCACACTCATACATAATCACTGTCTTTGCAGAGGCGCTCAGATACAACAGTTCAGAAGTCTCTCCAAGATAAGATAAGATAAGATAAGATTTTGTTCGGATTTTTAACCCCGGAGGGTTAGCCACCCAGGATAACCCAAGAAAGTCAGTGCGTCATCGAGGACTGTCTAACTTATTTCCATTGGGGTCCTTAATCTTGTCCCCCAGGATGCGACCCACACTAGTCGACTAACACCCAGGTACCTATTTGCTGCTAGGTGAACAGGACAATAGGTGTAAGGAAACGTGTCGGAATTTCCACCCGCCGGGAATCGAACCCGGGCCCTCAGTGTGTGAAGCGGGAGCTTTAGCCACCAGACCACTGTCAGTATCCCAAAACCCCTCCTTTAAAGTGCAGGCATTGTACTTCCCATTTCCAGGACTTAAGTCTGGCTAACTGGTTTCCCCAAATCCCTTCACAAAATATTATCCTGCTCACACTCAACAGCTCGTCAGGTCCCAAAAACTATTCGTCTCCATTCACTTCTATTTAACATGCTCGCACATGCTTGCTGGAAGTTTAAGCCTCTGACCCACAAAACCTCCTTTACCCCCTCTTTCCAACCTTTTTCAGGACAACCCCTACCCCGCCTTCCTTCCCCAAGGGCCACTGAGAGTAAGCCGTCCATAATGGTGGTGAAGGAGTTGGTTGAATGTTCACCAATCAACTCCTCCAATGTTGTAATAAAGTTGGTAGAATTACCGACAATATGTAAAGTAAAAGGACACAAGTGCAACTAATGTGACGTTTTATTGTGGCAACGTTTCGCTCTCCAGGAGCTTTATCATGAAATTCAGAGACGCCCAATTAGTGATCAAAGAAACTAATTTCCGCAGACGCAAGTGCCTCGAATCAGCACTGATCGCTGTTTCGAATGCAATTAAACAAAACAACGGCAGCTTCACCATCTCCGAAGTCTTAGCAAGAATCCTCCTGAAAACAGTAAACCCTGCCATCACATAGTCTCTCCTGTTATACTACACATAGCACATTACAGAGAGTGAACACTGAAACAAGCTGCCTCTTTCCAGTCTTTATTTGTCCAACCTATTTTTATGTTACCCAAGTAATAGCTTTTATATCCTTTTACTCATGTACGAATTAATTGCTCTACCATATTGTATTACTTTTGTCACTACTACTACTACTACTACTACCACTAGTGAACTCGAAATGGTATCTCACTAGTATTGCACCTCACTCTGAGCCTTTATATACTCTCTGTGTCCATGTATTGTTTGTAATGGCTTGATAAAGCTCCTGGAGAGTGAAACGTTGCCACAATAAAATGTCACATTAGTTCCTCCAATGTTGATAAATTAGGCACATGTGCAACTCTTGGGTATCTTTATTAAGGAAACGTATCCTCCAATGTTGTTTGGTAACGTATCTTTATTTCGAAACGTTTCGCCTACCCAGCTGCTGGTTCACCACCATTATGGACGGCTTACTCTCAGTGGCCCTTATATACCCAACAACAACACAACACAACACCTCTCGTGACATACGTAATGACTTATTTTATTCATTCTGGAGTATATTCCATGTTTCTATGTTATTAATATTGTTTATTATGTCATATTAGTTGAATTGTGATAGATAAATAAGCTGTAGAGTTGATATTACTGTCATATTCTCCAACAATAAACTTGCCATCCCTCCCTCACACAAACAAGTCTCCAATAAGAAAGGAGGAACACTGCAGTAGGCCTGTTGGCCCATACTAGGCAAGTCCTTTACAATCCTTCCCACTAAGAATATAACAATGGAAGAACACTGTAGGTCTACTGGCCCATACAAGGCAGGTCCTTATCAAAATGACCTCTACACAAGAATTTACTCCCGTACCCAATGACACAAATCAAACTCAGCTCCTCCCACTCATATATTTGTCTAATCTCTTCTTAAAAGCTACCCAAGGTCCTAGCCTCGATCACCCTACTGGTAAGTGTGATGTTAAATAAGAACATAAGAACTTAAGAAAGTAGGAACACTGCAACACCCCTGCTGGCCCATACTAGGCAGGTCCTTCACAAATCCAACCCACTAACAGAACAAATGCTACCCAAACAATAAGCTCAGGTGCAAGTCCGACTCAAATCCAACCCCTCTCACTCATGTACGTATTTATCCAGCCATAGCTTTTAGAACATAAGAAAGGAGGAACAGTGCAATAGGTCTGTTGGCCCATACTAGGCCGGTCCTTCACAAATCCAACCCACTAACAGCATAACTGCTATACCCAAGCAATAAGCTTTGATAAATTGCTGAATCACTAAAGAAGACACCCTCTACCACCATCACTACCACTTTCTAACACTATTACAATGCTACCACCTTAAGAATGTAAGAACGGAGGATCACTGCAGCAGGCCAGTTAGCCCATACAAGGCAGGTCCTTAACAATCCATCCCACTAACAAAACATTTGCCCACCCCAATTTTCAATGCTACTCAAGAAATAAGCTTTGATAACTATCCACTCATTTGCAAGTCCCACTCAAATCCAACCCCTCTCTCTCATATATTTATCCAACCTAAATTTGAAACTACCCAAAGTCCTAGCCTCAATAACATAAGACCCAGTATTACAACTACTATTACAACTATTACCACTATTACAACTGCTACAACCATCAACCACTATCACAACTGCTTCCACTCTACCACCACCACCTTCATATTTTTCCACAAACTTTTTCTTAAATTATATGTGTTTCTCACATTCTTTACCAAAGGGCTGGCACTAGAAGCTTTCCTTGGAGCCATGGTGACTTATTTAACAGTTGCAAACACTAAAACGAATGGAATAATATGAAATATATCGTATGAACTCGTGGGACCATCCTCATTCACTGATAAACAATGGCACACTGGCTGGGAAAGGAGTGTGAGGCGGCTCGGGGCTGTGTGTACCTGTTCCAGATGAACTACTACAGTGGACCCCCGCATACCGTTGGCATCACATAACGTTAAATCCGCATACTGATACATTTTATCGCTAAGATTTTGCCTCGCATACCGCTAAAAAATCCGCTCAACGCTATTCGTCCGAGACGCGTCTAATGTGCAGCCTGAGCCAGCCTCACTTGTTCCGCCGGTGGCGTTGTTTACCAGCCAGCCTCCGCGGTAACATCCAAGCATACAATCGGAACATTTCGTATTATTACAGTGTTTTTGGTGATTTTATCTGCAAAATAAGTGACCATGGGCCCCAAGAAAGCTTCTAGTGCCAACCCTACAGGAATAAGGGTGAGAATTACTATAGAGATGAAAAAAGAGATCATTGCTAAGTATGAAAGTGGAGTGCGTGTCTCCGAGCTGGCCAGGTTGTATAGTAAACCCCAATCAACCATCGCTACTATTGTGTCCAAAACGGCAATCAAGGAAGCTGTTCTTGCCAAAGGTTCAACTGTGTTTTCGAAACAGAGATCGCAAGTGATGGAAGATGTTGAGAGACTCTTATTGGTATGGATAAATGAAAAACAGATAGCAGGAGATAGCATCTCTCAAGTGATCATAAGTGAAAAGGCTAGGAAGTTGCATGAGGATTTAATTAAAAAAATGCCTGCAACTAGTGATGATGTGAGTGAATTTAAGGCCAGCAAAGGTTGGTTTGAGAGATTTAAGAAGCGTAGTGGCATACATAGTGTGATAAGACACGGTGAGGCTGCCAGTTCGGACCACAAAAGCAGCTGAAAAATATGTGCAGGAATTCAAGGAGTACATAGACAGTGAAGGACTGAAACCTGAACAAGTGTTTAATTGTGATGAAACAGGCCTGTTTTGGAAGAAAATGCCAAGCAGGACCTACATTACTCAGGAGGAAAAGGCACTCCCAGGACATAAGCCTATGAAAGACAGGCTTACTCTGTTGATGTGTTCCAATGCTAGTGGTGATTGCAAAGTGAAGCCTTTATTAGTGTATCACTCAGAAACTCCCAGAGCGTTCAGGCAAAAGAATTATCCTCAAGGCTAATTTGTGTGTGCTGTGGAGGGCAAACAGTAAGGCATGGGTCACTAGGGACTTTTTCTATGACTGGTTACACCATGCATTTGCCCCCAATGTGAAAGATTACCTAACTGAAAAGAAATTAGACCTTAAGTGCCTCCTGGTGTTAGACAGTGCCCTGGTCATCCTACAGACGTGGCAGAGCGACTTTATGGGGACATGAGCTTCATTAAGGTGAAGTTTTTGCCTCCTAATACCACTCCTCTCCTGCAGCCCATGGACCAGCAGGTTATTGCAAACTTCAAAAAACTGTACACAAAAGCTCTGTTTGAAAGGTGCTTTGTAGTGACCTCAGAAACTCAATTGACTCTAAGAGAGTTTTGGAGAGATCACTTTAATATCCTCAATTGTGTAAACCTTATAGGTAAGGCTTGGGAGGGAGTGGCTAAGAGGACCTTGAACTCTGCTTGGAAGAAACTGTGGCCAGAATGTGTAGACCAAAGGGATTTTGAAAGGTTTGAGGCTAACCCTGGGAATCCTATGCCAGTTGAGGAATCCATTGTGGCACTGGGAAAGTCCTTGGGGTTGGAGGTTAGTGGGGATGATGTGGAAGAGTTGGTGGAGGAGGACAATGAAGAACTAACCACTGATGAGCTTCTAGATCAACTTCAACAGCAAGAGGCCAGACCTGAGGAAACTGGTTCGAAGGAGGGGAGAGAGAAATTGAAGAAGTTGCCTACTTCAAAGATTAAGGAAATGTGTGGAATGTGGCTTAAAGTGCAAACCTTTTTTGATGACAATCACCCTAACACAGCTTTTGCAAGCCATGCTGGTGACTATTACACTGACACTGTTGTGAAACACTTTAGGAAAGTCATAAAGGAACGAGAGGTACAGGCCACTATGGACAGATATGTTGTGCGACAGAAGTCCAGTGACTCTGAAGTTGGTCCTAGTGGCATTAAAAGAAGAAGGGAAGTAACCCCAGAAAAGGACTTGACACCTCAAGTCTTAATGGAAGGGGATTCCCCTTCTAAACACTAAGACTCTCTCCTCCTCCCATCCCATCAATCATCACCAGATCTTCAATAAAGGTAAGTGTCATGTAACTGTGCATGCCTTTTTCAGTTTGTGTGTATTAAAATTAATATTTCATGTGGTAAATTTTTTTTTTTTCATACTTTGGGGTGTCTTGCACGGATTAATTTGATTTCCATTATTTCTTATGGGGAAAATTCATTCGCATAACGATAATTTCTCATAACAATGAGCTCTCAGGAATGGATTAATATCGTTATGCGGGGGTCCACTGTATTTGCGAGTCAATCTACGATTAGCGAGCCCATGTTTATACGAAAATATCCCTATGATTTCCGAAATTTACGATTCTCGAGAACTACAATTATCGAGGGACCACTGTATTTATATACTCTCCAAGTCATTCTACTTTGTTCCATTCTCTCTAAATGAGCAAACTACCTCAACGACCCAGCTTCAGCCCTCTGATTAATACTTTAGTTATTTCACACTTCCTCCTAATTTCCACACTATGAATTCTCTGCATAATATTTACACCACACATTGCCCTTAGACACGACATCTCCACTAAGTTTTACTGGGAACTAATCTCCCTCTCTCCTGCACACCCTAACCTGAGCCTCACTATCCTCATAAAAGCTCTTTACAGCATTTAGTAACTTGCTTCCTACTCCATACACTTGCAGTGTCTGCCACATTGCTCCCCTTTCCATTCTATCATATGCCTTTTCTAAATCCATAAATGCAATGAAAATTTCCCTACCATTATCTAAATACATTGCCTATGCTAATGAGAGCATAGGCAATGGGGTCGAAGAGGTATGGGGTAGATTTAAAAATGTAGTGTTAGAGTGTTCAGCAGAAGTTTGTGGTTACAGGAAAGTGGGTGCGGGAGGGAAGAGGAGCGATTGGTGGAATGATGATGTAAAGAGAGCAGTAAGGGAGAAAAAGTTAGCATATGAAAAGTTTTTACAAAGTAGAAGTGATGCAAGGAGGGAAGAGTATATCGAGAAAAAGAGAGAGGTTAAGAGAGTGGTGAAGCAATGTAAAAAGAGAGCAAATGAGAGAGTGGGTGAGATGTTATCAACAAATTTTGTGAAAATAAGAAAAGTTTTGGAGTGAGATTAACAAGTTAAGGAAGCCAAGAGAACAAATGGATTTGTCAGTTAAAAATAGAAGAGGAGAGTTATTAAATGGAGAGTTAGAGGTATTGGGAAGATGGAGGGAATATTTTGAGGAATTGTTAAATGTTGATGAAGATAGGGAAGCTGTGATTTCGTGTATAGGGCAAGGAGGAATAACATCTTGCAGGAGTGAGGAAGAGCCAGTTGTGAGTGTGGGGGAAGTTCGTGAGGCAGTAGGTAAAATGAAAGGGGGTAAGGCAGCCGGGATTGATGGGATAAAGATAGAAATGTTAAAGCAGGTGGGGATATAGTTTTGGAGTGGTTGGTGCAATTATTTAATAAATGTATGGAGGAGGGTAAGGTACCTAGGGATTGGCAGAGAGCATGCATAGTTCCTTTGTATAAAGGCAAAGGGGACAAAAGAGAGTGCAAAAAATTATAGGGGGATAAGTCTGTTGAGTATACCTGGTAAAGTGTATGGTAGAGTTATTATTGAAAGAATTAAGAGTAAGACGGAGAATAGGATAGCAGATGAACAAGGAGGCTTTAGGAAAGGTAGGGGGTGTGTGGACCAGGTGTTTACAGTGAAACATATAAGTGAACAGTATTTAGATAAGGCTAAAGAGGTCTTTGTGGCATTTATGGATTTGGAAAAGGCATATGACAGGGTGGATAGGGGGGCAATGTGGCAGATGTTGCAGGTGTATGGTGTAGGAGGTAGGTTACTGAAAGCAGTGAAGAGTTTTTACGAGGATAGTGAGGCTCAAGTTAGAGTATGTAGGAAAGAGGGAAATTATTTCCCAGTAAAAGTAGGCCTTAGACAAGGATGTGTGATGTCACCATGGTTGTTTAATATATTTATAGATGGGGTTGTAAGAGAAGTAAATGCGAGGGTCTTGGCAAAAGGCGTGGAGTTAAAAGATAAAGAATCACACATAAAGTGGGAGTTGTCACAGTTGCTCTTTGCTGATGACACTGTGCTCTTGGGAGATTCTGAAGAGAAGTTGCAGAGATTGGTGGATGAATTTGGTAGGGTGTGCAAAAGAAGAAAATTAAAAGTGAATACAGGAAAGAGTAAGGTTATGAGGATAACAAAAATATTAGGTGATGAAAGATTGGATATCAGATTGGAGGGAGAGAGTATGGAGGAGGTGAATGTATTCAGATATTTGGGAGTGGACGTGTCAGTGGATGGGTCTATGAAAGATGAGGTGAATCATAGAATTGATGAGGGGAAAAGGGTGAGTGGTGCACTTAGGAGTCTGTGGAGACGAAGAACTTTGTCCTTGGAGGCAAAGAGGGGAATGTATGAGAGTATAGTTTTACCAACGCTCTTATATGGGTGTGGAGCATGGGTGATGAATGTTGCAGCGAGGAGAAGGCTGGAGGCAGTGGAGATGTCATGTCTGAGGGCAATGTGTGGTGTGAATATAATGCAGAGAATTCGTAGTTTGGAAGTTAGGAGGAGGTGCGGGATTACCAAAACTGTTGTCCAGAGGGCTGAGGAAGGGTTGTTGAGGTGGTTCGGACATGTAGAGAGAATGGAGCGAAACAGAGTGACTTCAAGAGTGTATCAGTCTGTAGTGGAAGGAAGGCGGGGTAGGGGTCGGCCTAGGAAAGGTTGGAGGGGGGGGGTAAAGGAGGTTTTGTGTGCGAGGGGCTTGGACTTCCAGCAGGCATGCGTGAGGGTGTTTGATAGGAGTGAATGGAGACAAATGGTTTTTAATACTTGACGTGCTGTTGGAGTGTGAGCAAAGTAACATTTATGAAGGGGTTCAGGGAAACCGGCAGGCCGGACTTGAGTCCTGGAGATGGGAAGTACAGTGCCTGCACTCTGAAGGAGGGGTGTTAATGTTGCAGTTTAAAAACTGTAGTGTAAAGCACCCTTCTGGCAAGACAGTGATGGAGTGAATGATGGTGAAAGTTTTTCTTTTTCGGGCCACCCTGCCTTGGTGGGAATCGGCCAGTGTGATAATAAAAAAATAAATAAATAAAAAAATACTGTTCACATATATGCTTCAATGTAAACACTTGATCTACACATCCTCTACCCATTCTAAAGCCTCCTTGCTCATCTGCAATCCTGCTCTCTGTCCTACCTCTAATTCTTCAATAATTACCCTTCCATACACTTTACCTGGTATACTGAGTTAACTTATTATACAACCAAAATTGACAACAATCAAAGCAGTTTTTCCCATAAAGAATAATGTAAATGGAATTAATCCATTCCATACCCCAAATGACAATATAGTTATATATATTAATAATGTACTAACTATCACATAAAACATTGTATAAAACTATACAGCACAGGAAAACTGTAAAAATGAATACTAAATGAAAATTTAACTGAAATACTGTGCAATGTTGTTTCTCTTCTTTGTCTCTTTTCACCACTAACACCTTGTTCTGGCTCACTGGTTCTTTGTTTCACTAAACACCTGTCCAGTGAAGTTTGTTTCAGGCTTTGTTTTAACACTTGTTCAAACTGAGACATTACACTGTTGTTGTACATGTTAGAGAGATGGATGGCCATTTCTTGGCCTGGATGGTATTTTTTGACAAACTTCTGCACTTCATGCCATTTAGCACACATTTCCTTGACAAGTGCAGTGGGCACATCATCCCTTCCCTCCTCTTCCTCTGATGACATCTCTTCTGCTACAATTTGTTGCTGCTTCTTCTGAAGGTCTAGAAGTTCTTCTGTGGTGAGTTCAGTTCTATGCTCCTCCACCAACTCCTCCACATCATCTTCAGTCACCTCTAGGCCCAAGGTCTTCCCCAGGGATACAGTATCCTCTGCCAGCTCAGGTTCAGTTTGAAAGCCTTCAAAATCCCTGGCTGCCATAAATTCAGGCTGCAATTTCTTCCATGCTGACTGCATGGTCCTGGAAGACACATTCCCCCAAGCTTTGTCAAAAAGCCTCAAGCAGGTGAGGATATTGAAATGGTTATTCCAGAACTCATTTTGTGTCTGAAGTGACCGAAGCACCTTTCAAAAAGAGCTCTGGTGTAAAGTTTCTTGAAGTTAGAAATAACCTGCTGGTCCATGGGCTGGATGAGAGGAGTGGTGTTAAGAGGCAAGAACTTCACAGTTGCATCGTCTGCCAAGTCTTTTGCTTTCGTAGTGAGTGATTTTCGTGTACAAGTTCGGTACTAGTCCCTCTAGGATTTTCCAGGTGTATATAATCATGTATCTCTCCCGCCTGCATTCCAGGGAATACAGATTTAGGAACCTCAAGCGCTCCCAGTAATTGAGGTGTTTTATCTCCGTTATGCGCGCCGTGAAGGTTCTCTGTACATTTTCTAGGTCGGCAATTTCACCTGCCTTGAAAGGTGCTGTTAGTGTGCAGCAATATTCCAGCCTAGATAGAACAAGTGACCTGAAGAGTGTCATCATGGGCTTGGCCTCCCTAGTTTTGAAGGTTCTCATTATCCATCCTGTCATTTTTCTAGCAGATGCGATTGATACAATGTTATGGTCCTTGAAGGTGAGATCCTCCGACATGATCACTCCCAGGTCTTTGACGTTGGTGTTTTCGCTCTATTTTGTGGCCAGAATTTGTTTTGTACTCTGATGAAGATTTAATTTCCTCGTGTTTACCATATCTGAGTAATTGAAATTTCTCATCGTTGAACTTCATATTGTTTTTCTGCAGCCCACTGAAAGATTTGGTTGATGTCCGCCTGGAGCCTTGCAGTGTCTGCAATGGAAGACACTGTCATGCAGATTCGGGTGTCATCTGCAAAGGAAGACACGGTGCTGTGGCTGACATCCTTGTCTATGTCAGATATGAGGATGAGGAACAAGATGGGAGCGAGTACTGTGCCTTGTGGAACAGAGCTTTTCACCGTAGCTGCCTCGGACTTTACTCTGTTGACTACTACTCTCTGTGTTCTGTTAGTGAGGAAATTATAGATCCATCGACCGACTTTTCCTGTTATTCCTTTAGCACGCATTTTGTGCGCTATTACGCCATGGTCACACTTGTCGAAGGCTTTTGCAAAATCTGTATATATTACATCTGCATTCTTTTTGTCTTCTAGTGCATCTAGGACCTTGTCGTAGTGATCCAATAGTTGAGACAGACAGGAGCGACCTGTTCTAAACCCATGTTGCCCTGGGTTGTGTAACTGATGGGTTTCTAGATGGGTGGTGATCTTGCTTCTTAGGACCCTTTCAAAGATTTTTATGATATGGGATGTTAGTGCTATCGGTCTGTAGTTCTTTGCTGTTGCTTTACTGCCCCCTTTGTGGAGTGGGGCTATGTCTGTTGTTTTTAGTAACTGTGGGACGACCCCCGTGTCCATGCTCCCTCTCCATAGGATGGAAAAGGCTCGTGATAGGGGCTTCTTGCAGTTCTTGATGAACACGGAGTTCCATGAGTCTGGCCCTGGAGCAGAGTGCATGGGCATGTCATTTATCGCCTGTTCGAAGTCATTTGGCGTCAGGATAACATCGGATAGGCTTGTGTTAACCAAATTCTGTGGCTCTCTCATAAAAAATTAATTTTGATCTTCGACTCTCAGTCTGGTTAGCGGCTTGCTAAAAACTGAGTCATATTGGGACTTGAGTAGCTCACTCATTTCCTTGCTGTCATCTGTGTAGGACCCATCTTGTTTAAGTAGGAGCAAAGACCTCATGAACCCACTCAATAAAAAACTGTCTTGTTACCCAGGCTTTTGTGTTGGCCTTCCGCATTGTCAAGTTCTGTACACACAGAAACTTTTCTGTCGACAACCAAGAGAACGTATGAAAACCGGGACATTTTTTCTCGAACACCTCATTCGAAAACCCATTTATTCGACAAGTAATGCAATCAACAACCAAGGTTTGACTGTAGTTATAAAATAATTGTAATAAAAATGTATGGTATACATTAGTATTGAAATAATTTAATTATTTCAGTTGGGAGGATGTCTGTGAAGGCAAGTGTGCCTAGGCCCTATGAAAGGTCAGAAAATGGTAATGAATACAACATTATTTACACTGTATATTCTGTATATATTTGTTTGTAAATTTATTTTAACATGTCTTCATTGTTCTTTAATTAGGTGAGTGCTTCTCTGTGCGTGAGGGAGTTAAACTTCCAACTCAAGCAACATGTGAACGTTGTGGCCACATTTCTTCCCAGTCAGTATGTAAAGCTTGTGTTCTCCTTGAGGGCCTTAACAAGGGCAAGCCAAGACTTGGCATTGGTAAAACTTCTAAGGCCCGAGAACATATGGAGGAACTTGCAATCAGCAAGCCTGAAAATGAATGCACGCATGACTGTCAAACATCTGTCATTGATTTAGACAGGCTCAATCTTCATGTTAAAAATACAAATTTGGAATTTTGATGACTGTTGATTATAGTAGAATTTAGAATGTTATATAATGATAATAAAAATTTTGACGAATATAAACACGTGCTTTAAATTTAATTAGTCCTCTAATTTTGTTGGGATGAAGAAAAGGAGTACTTGTTAGTGAAGTAACTGTTTATCATTTATGAAAGGATTCAGGGAAACTGGCAGGCTGGACTTGATTCCTGGAGATGGGCAGTACAGTGCCAGCACTCTGAAGGAGGGGTGTTAATGTTGCAGTTTTATAACTGTAGTGTGAGCATGCCTATGGCAAGACAGAGATGAAGTGAACGATGATGAAAGTATTTCTTTTTTGGGCCACCCTGCCTTGGTGGGAAATGGCCAGTGTGTTAATTAAAAAAATAAATAAAAATAACAGTTCTAAAGTTTTTACAAAATTAGGAAAACTATTTAATTGGTAGGTAGTAGGTTGGTAGACAGCAACCACCCAGGGAAGTACCTCCGTCCTGCCAGATGACTGTGAAACAAAAACCTGTAACTGTTTTGCATGATGGTAGGATTGCTGGTTTCTTTTTCTGTCTCATAAACACGCTAGATAACAGGGATATCTTGCTACTCCTACTTACACTTTGGTCACACTTCACAGACACGCACATGCATATATATATATATACATACATCTAGGTTTTTCTCCTTTTTCTAAATAGTCTTTTTCTTTTTTATTTTCTTT
>NC_069470.1:20615344-20671363 GCF_026875155.1 Cherax quadricarinatus | reverse complement strand
AATTGGGTGTAGGGCCACGGGATGTACTCCGGATGATCCGCCCCCTGGGCACAGCATGGGGTAACTACCCGAGGCATGGGGGGCGGCGAAATACGAGCTTCAGGTGAATAGATCCTACTACACTACTCGAATATCGTCGGCGAAATTAAAATCACAAATCCACATCAGAATATCGTCATTACTGAAGCAGGGCCTGGCATGCGAAAATTTTATTTTTCTTACGTTTGGAACATCCGCCCATGAGTCCAGTGCCCCCCAGGGTAAAGGTCGAGGATGTCGGGGTTTTTCCACTTTTTTCGAATCCGGTCATTATTTTGGGTCTAAAATTTATCAAAAGCCGTAGAATTTCGTTTCTTTCCCTTCCTCAGTGTCAAAAATATCAGACGGAAGGGGAGTCCCAATTTTTCCCCGGGGGGGGGAGTGAGAGGCGGACTTGCAAGGCATTGAACTTTTTTTTTTTTTTTTGGGGCTTAAATTATAATTTTTTTTTTTTTTTTTTTTGTTTACGGCCGCCCCATTCTCCCCAAATGTGGGCCTAGGCGCTTTCGTGCTAAATTTGACGGCGCAAAATTTTTTGGCATAGTCTAGGTTTTGGACCCTCCCCGAAAAGCGTGTCTACGGGACGGCCCCTAAAAAGGGTTAATCTTTTTTTAAATTTTAAAAAAAAAAAATTTTATTTTAAAAAATTTTTGGGTTCGGGAAAGGGATTAATTTTTTTCCATTATTTCTTTGGGGAAAAAGGGTTTCGAGTTTCGTGATTTTCGACTTTCGGCGGGCCCTTCTGGAACAGATTAATCGCAAAACCGGGGTAACTGAAATTAATAATGAAGTTTCTAAATTTCATATTAGTGGCAGTGATTACCACAAAAATGCGGGGGCAGTTGTGGCCCCCCTCCATTGCCACATAAAGCATATTCTTTCATTCCAGAGTATATTTTAGTTTTCTGTGTTATTTAATTGTTTGTTGTCATATTATTGAATTGTGAAATAATAAACTGTAAGATGTATTAGTGAAATATTTCGTATCTTATTGTGCCTCCTGAGGGGATGGGATAAATTGCGTTTCAGTTTATTTTTCCCCTTTAGGGTCGACAGGCCCTCCCAAACTCGTTCTCAGGGTCCCAAAATTTAAAAAAAAAAAAAAAAATTTTTTTCTCTTAGAAAAGAAGGAATTTTTCCCCCTCATAAAGACCCAAAAATTTGAAATTTTATAAAAAATTTCGAAAATGCTCTCCAAAGTTTGGGTCTCGCGATGTTTCGATCGGCGATTTTTCCCACTTTGAGCCCATTTTCGGCCCAAATTTTATTACTAGTCAAAAAAATGAAATTTCGCTAGAACTCCATTTTTTCTATCGAATGGGTGCAAGAAACCACTCATTTATGAAATTCAAACTATCCAGTACCAGTGGTCAGAATTTAGCAATTTTGCCAATTTCACACAAATTTCAAAAGATGCCAATTTCCGAATAGGGTCCAGAATAAACAAGAAAGACATTCCTGGCACTAAAATGACATTTCCTCTAGTCATTAGTCACGTCTCAAGGCCACTCTTATATTCTTTTGCTTTCCACTTTGAATTTTTATTTTCACAAAAAATATAAGATTTACTGTTATGCAGACTACTGCATTAGTGTAAAAAATGGTATAAATATTATTGGTGCACTTGTGAAAGAATATTAGACTCACCAGTTGACGTGTATTGGACGCTTGGCACGATTTGTTTACTTTTGAAGTTTGGAAAAAAATCGAACATTTCTGCTACTTTGAGCTCAATTTCAAGGCACCTTTCTTTGTAAAACCAGACAAAATCATCTCAATTTCTGTAATATGTCTTCCATTCTATAAAATGAGACCAAGAAAACTAGAATACAACAATAAATACCATACGAAAATATACTGCAAAGTCGCTGATTTATTAAAAAAAAATGGTCAAAGTTTTTTTTTTCTCATTATGCACTGTGTGCTGCAGGATTTTTTTCAGACTGTGCACACTGACCACATAGACCCATTCTTTCATATGAAGGCCTACCAGCTTTCTCCCACTAGATTTGAGGCCGCTAGAATTTATGAGTACTAGTACGTCAAAAACCCCTACGCGTAAGACGTACTAGTATGACGAAAACCCTCAAAGGGTTAAATGAGGAAAATTGGCTGCAAATGTGCAAATCCAAATGCGAGCAAGGTCAAGAAACAGATTAAATTCATAAGTAGAGGTTCCACTGTATTTACACTTACTGTACCTTGGAGATGCTGGCATTGGTTTAGGGTGGTGTAAGATAGGCTGGGCAGCATATGTTTTTCAGTGGCCCTATGTACCCCCAATAACATTGGAGGAGTAAGTTTTGTGTTTTTTTTATATCGCTTAACTCTTTGACTGTTTCGGTCGTATATATATATACAGTGGACCCCCGCATAACGATCACCTCCGAATGCGACCAATTATGTAAGTGTATTTATGTAAGTACGTTTGTACGTGTATGTTTGGGGGTCTGAAATGGACTAATCTACTTCACAATATTCCTTATGGGAACAAATTCGGTCAGTACTGGCACCTGAACATACTTCTGGAGTGAAAAAATATCGTTAACCGGGGGTCCACTGTATATCTTACGCGCCACTGTTTCTGATGTATTTATACGCATAAATTCTAGCGGCTTCAAATGAAGCGGGAAAAAGCTGCTAGGCCCACATGTGAGAGAGTGGGTCTGTGTGGTCAGTGTGCACCACATAAAAAAAATCCTGCAGCATGCAGTGTCTAATGAGAGAAAAAAAACGACCATTTTTTTGGATTAAAACGCCGACTTTGAGGTGTATTTTCATATAGTGGTTATTGTTATATTCTCTTTTTCATGGTCTCAGGTGATAAAATGGAAAACATATTACAGAAATAGATATGATTTTGATTAGTTTCATGATGAAAACTACCTTGAAATTGAGCTCAAAGTAGCGGAAATGTTCGATTTTTTCCAATGTTCAGGAGTAAGCAAATCACACCACACGTCTGATACACTTCAACTGGGGAGTTTAATATTCTTTCACAAGTGCTCTGATATTATTTATACCATTTTTACAATAGTGCAGTAGTCTGCATAACAGTAAATTTTGTATCTTTATGTATGAGTAAAAAATCAAAATAGAAAGCAATAGTAAATATGAGAGGAGCCCAGAGACGTGGACTAACGAACCAGAAGATAATTGTTATCTTTTAGTGCCAAGAATTCTTCATTGTTTATTATGGACCCTATTTGAAATTGGCATTTTTTTAATTTGCATGAAATTGGCCACATTGCCAATTCTGACCACTTCATTTAGTAGTTCAAATCAGTAAATGAAAATGGGCTGTTTTCTTGTACTCATTGATAGTGAAATGGAGTTCTAAATAAATATAGCTATGAGTTAGGTCAACTGGAGCAACGGAAATTGGCCAAAACAAGGGCTCAAAGTTGCAAAATTGCCGATGCGTATATGTCGCCAAGACGCTAACTTTCACGGAGCGTAATTCCGTGAGTTTTCGAGACCCAAAATTTTGTACTTTTGTTTTGTTGGTGTCATTACACCAGGAAAGAAATTCTCTATCATTGCATAAAAAAATCAATTTTTTTTTTTCCAAAATTTATCAACATGGAATGACAGTTTTTTCAGAAAGGAGCCTGCGACAGTCAAAGGTTAACTTACTTGCTGCTACAACCATACACTGTTAATGCTACACTTTATTGATGCTGGCGCTATAGCCTTTATCAACTCCTGCTGCCTTAGTATAATACATATTGTAGAATCCACTGAAGAGAGGCATATTGTCCCCTCTCTCTTCCTCCTCCACTTTGTTACTTTGCTACAAGTTTTTTCTGAATTCTATGTGTTTCTCACCTTCTTTATCAATGGGCTGGCAGAAGCAGCTTTCTTTGGCTATGGTGGCTTACCTAGCAGTCACACAGGAATAAAAAAAGATGCAAAAAACAATGATTATTATTAAATGTTTTCCTATGAACACTGCCTCAGCATGTGTGTTGTGGGAGGCTTTGTGTGTGCTGTGGCACTTGGACAGGTACCATACCAACTGACAAGAGCGAGGAAAGTAAGTAGAAATGGAGCCAATATTTTTACCACAGAACAAGAATGGAGGAAAGCAAAAACGGAGCCATGACAAAGAATTCTGTTGATCAGGATAAAAATTCTGTTGATCAGATCAAGAATTGCCGTTGAATCAGGATAAAGAATTCAGTATTCAAAGTTTATTCTCTATAAGGATTACAATGCTGAGTTTACAGAATTTGGTTATTGTGTGGTTTACATGTATTAAAATAATAATTACAGATTGTACTGCTAGAACGCCTAGCATGACTAGGCATTTCGGGCAGACATAGTTTATTTCTTAATTTTAAAATATTACAAATTATGAGGTAAGTTGGTATTATGGCTAAGTGACTAAATACTTGTTTGTGGGTTTGGCAATGTGAATGCTTTTGTTTTGGCACAGTACATAGTTTCAGTATTGGAGTATCACAGGCCAAGTTATGACTAGTTAGGATTCATTATTTTAAGATTGAGATTGATATTTCTGTTTATGGTCAAATGGGTGAGTGAGTGTAAGTGTGAACCACCAGGTGTTATTCGTGTAGTTAGTTGACGGGGTGTATCAGGGAGATAAGATGTTTTCTAATGGTAGTTTTGAAGGTGATGAATGTGTCTGCAGTTCTAGAGTTCTCAGGTAGGATGCTCCAGATTTTAGGGCCTTCGACATACATTGAATTTTTGTAAAGGTTTAGTCAGACACGGGGAATTTCGTACAGATGTAGGTAGTAGGTTGGTAGACAGCAACCACCCAGGGAAGTACTACCGTCCTGCCAGATGACTGTGAAACAGAAACCTGTAACTGTTTTGCATGATGGTAGGATTGCTGGTTTCTTTTTCTGTCTCATAAACACGCTAGATAACAGGGATATCTTGCTACTCCTACTTACACTTTGGTCACACTTCACAGACACGCACATGCATATATATATACATACATCTAGGTTTTTCTCCTTTTTCTAAATAGCTCTTGTTCTTCTTTATTTCTTCTATTGTCCATGGGGAAGTGGAAAAGAATCTTTCCTCCGTAAGCCATGCGTGTCGTATGAGGCGACTAAAAATGCCGGGAGCAATGGGCTAGAAAACCCCTTCTCCTGTAGACATTTACTAAAAAAGAGAAGAAGAAAAACTTTATAAAACTGGGATGCTTAAATGTGCATGGATGTAGTGGGGATGACAAGAAACAGATGATTGCTGATGTTATGAATGAAAAAAGTTGGATGTCCTGGCCCTAAGCGAAACAAAGCTGAAGGGGGTAGGAGAGTTTTCAGTGGGGGGAAATAAATGGGATTAAAACTGGAGTATCTGAGAGAGTTAGATCAAAGGAAGGTATAGCAGTAATGTTAAATGATCAGTTATGGAAGAGAAAAAATATGAATGCGTTAAATTCAAGAATTATGAGGATTACAGTAAAGGTTGATGCGAGAAGTGGTCATATAAGCGTGTACGCACCTGGAAAGAGAGGAATGCAAGGAGAGAGAGAGATTTTGGGAGATGTTAAGTGAATGGTATAGGAGCCTTTTAACCAAGTGAAGAGAGTAATTGTGGTAGGGACCTGAAAGCTAAAGTAGGAAAACTTTTAGAGAGGTGTGGTAGTAAGTTTGGGGTACCATCCAGGTGTAAATGATAATGGGAGCCCTTTGATAGAATTTGTATAGAAAGGGTTTACGTTATAGGTAATACATATTTTAAGAAAAAGAGGATAAATAATTATACAAGATATGATGTAGGAGATGCGAAATGACAGTATTTTGTTGGATTATGTATGTAGATAAAAGACTGTTGAGTAGACTTCAGGTGTACAAGTTTATAGAGGGGCCACAGATATATCAATCACTTTCTAGTTTTTCGCTACACTGAGAGTAAAAGGTAATGGATACAAGGAGAATAAAAGCAAACAGAAGAGAGAGTGAAGGTTTATAAACTAAAAAGAGGAGGCAGTTAGGGTAAGATATAAACAGCTATTGGGGATAGATGGGCTAATGAGACATAGGAATTGGGGTCTAAGAGGTATGGTAGGTTTAAAATGTAGTGTTAGAGTTTCAGCAGAAGTTTGTGGTTACAGGAAAGGGGTGCAGGATGTAAGAGGAGCGATTGTTGGAAATGATGATGTAAAGAGATGGAAGTTTAGTAAGGATGAAAGCGAGTTACGCATATGAGAATTTTTTTACAAAGTAGAAGTTGATGCAAGGGGGAAGAGTATATGGAGAAAAAAGAGAGAGTTAAGAGAGTGTGAAGCAATGTAAAAAGCGGCAAATCGAGATAGTGGGTGAGATGTTATCAAACAAATTATTTTTGTTGAATAAGAAAAAAGTTTTGGAGTGAGATTAACAAGTTAAGGAAGCCTAGAGAACAAATTGATTGTCAGTTAAAAAATAGGAGATGAAGTTAATTAAATGGAGAGTTTTAGAGTATTGGGAGATGGAGAGGGAATATTTTGAGAGAATTGTTAAATGTTGTTGAAGATAGGAAGCCGTAATATCGTGTATAGGGCAAGGAGGAGTAACATCTTGTAGGAGTGAGAAGAGCCAATTGTGAGTGTGGGGGAAGTTCGTGAGGCAGTAGTAAAATTAAAGGGGGTAAGGCCGCCGGGATTGATGGGATAAAGATATGACATGTTAAAAGGCAGGTGGGGATATAGTTTTTGGAGTGGTGTGCTGCAATTATTTAATAAATGTATGGAAGAGGTAAGGTTACCTAGGATTTGGCAGAGAGCATGCCATTTCCTTTGTATAAAAGGCAAAGGTAAAAAGATAAAAGAGAGTGCGCAAAATTTATAGGGGATAAGTCTGTTGATATACATGGTAAAGTGTATGGTAAGATTGATAATGAAAGAATAAGAGTAAAGACGGGAATAGGATAGGCAGATGCAACAAGGAGGCTTTTAGGAATGTAGGGGGTGTGTGGACGCCAGGTTGTTTTTACAGTGAAACATATAAGTGAATCAGTATTTAGATAAGGCTAAATAGGTGCTTTGAGGCATGTTATGGATATGGAAAAGGCTATGACAGGGTGGATAGGGGGGCAATGTGGCAGATGTTGGCAAGTGTATGGTGTAAGGAGGTAGGTTACTGAGGAGGTGCGGGAGTACCAAAAACTGTTGTATCCAATGGCTGAGGAAGGGGTTGTTGAGGTGGTTCGGACATGTAGAGAGAATTGAGCGAAACAGAAAAAAAAAAAAAATGGAACTTCAAGAGTGGTATCAGTCTGTCGTGAAGGAAGGCGGGGTAAAGGTGGTTTTGCCTAGGAAAGGATGGAGGGAGGGGTAACGGAGGTTTTGTGTGCGGGGGCTTTGGACTTTCCCGCAGACATAGCGTGAGCGTGTTTGATAGATTGAATGGAGACAATGTTTTAATCCTTGACGTGCTGTTGGAGTGTGAACAAAGTAACATTCATGAATGGATTCATGGAACCCGTCAGCCGGACTTGAGGTCCTGGAGATGGTAGTACAGTGGCCTGCACTCTGAAGGAGGGGTGTCTAATGTAGCAGTTTAACAACTGTAGTGTAAAGCAGCCTTCTGGCAAGACAGTGAATGGAGTGAATGATGGTGAAAGTTCTTTCTTTTTTTCGGCCAGCACCTGCCATTGTGGTACATCGGCCAGTGTGGATAATATAAAAATAATAAAAAATGTTGATGCTGTGCTATGCCTGTGGGTTCTTCACCAACTATCAAGAAAGCATTTTCAGTTCAAGGTTAATATTGGAATTTAAGGTCCTTGTATATGTAGTAATGCACCAGTGTAAGTGTTGGATGTACTGAACAGGGAGTAGTTTCGACTATGAAGAGTTGGGGGGGTGGGCCAGGATGAGATTTTAGTGATTATTCTTATTGTGGCTTTTTGATGGGTTTATTATTGGCTTTAGTGTGTGCTGCAGTTGATCCCCAAGCACAAATAGCATAGGTGAGGTATGTATAAATGAAGAGTGGGTATAGTGTAAGAAGGGCATTTTTGCGGCACATAATAACGTCTCTTGGAGAGGATCCCAACCATTTTGGATACATTTTATGGTTTTGAGTTGGTTATGGTTGTCTGAAATTCAGGTTGTCTGTCAAGGTATAGGCTAGGAATTTTGCCCTCCTTATGTCTGAATTAGAGTGTATGTCCGATCTTAATGTTATTTTTGCTCATCTCCACTCTGCTACCAACATAATATAGTAGGTTTTGTCATTGCTAAGCGTAAGTTTTATTGGCTGTCATCCAAGTCGATATTTGATCAGCTCTCGTTAACAATGGTGATTTGAGTGTGGCAAGATTGGGATGAGAGATTGACATAAGTCGTGTCCGTCAGCAAAAGATAATGAGGTATTCAGGTGTTGGAGATACGTTTGGAGATCATTGATGTATATGATAAGAGGCAGGGACCAAGGACACCTTCCCTGCGGAACTCCAGAATCAAGTGGCTCGTGTTGTTGATCTGTTTCGTTAATGGTGACATACTGATACCTATATTAGGTTAAGATTTGAAATATGCAAGCGCATGGCTCTTATACCGTAATGTCAAGTTGTGTATAGGATGCCGTGGTCAGAACAGCGCTGTGTCAAAAAGGTTTTCTTAGAGTCAAAAGTACAGTGGATATTGTTTTTATTTACATTTATTAAGGTTTTTGATAGAGTACGCAACATCAGAGGCTGTTGAATAAGAAAGTGGCTGCTCAGGCAATGGAGAAAAAGTGCAGTCATGGATCAAGTCATGGCTCAAGTCAAGGCTCAACTAAACAGGAAGGCTGATAGTGTGCCAATAAATAGGGGTTAAATCTGAGTGTGGATCGTAACAAGTGGCATCCCAGGGATCAGTTTTAGGCCCATTGTTGTTTATAATTCATATATCATGACCTTGATGAGAGAATTACCTACTGAATAATCAAATTTGCTATGACATGAAGATGGGTAGGGATAATTCGATTCATTCGTTGATGTCCATGTAAACTTCAGAGGATTTAGACAAACACAGTTCATGGTTGAGAAATGGTCTACCAGCTAAAGTTAAAATTACATATACTGGGAACTCTCATCTTGATAACAGCATCGCCAACACAGGCACCCCTGCAGGCGAAGAGTTGAGAAGCTGTCGTAGCCACTTCTCAATCGAGAAGAGTGGAATGCTCGAGGGATAACTTCCTCAATCGGCCGGAAAATAAATATATAGTAATACATTACCCCTAGGGGGTATTATTTCAGCATATTTCATTCACAAAATGCTGACTGGAAAACATACTGTGTGGACCAAGGTCTGCGCCTCATTGGCGTAGATAATTACTAATTCATGAACCTTTAAACTCAACTGCACACTCATAGTAGTACCAGTGGAGCGCCTCGAACCAGCGAATTAATTCTGTTTCTTGAGAGCTCATCGTTCATGAAATAATCGTTAGTCAAGTAATTTTCCCATAAGAAATAATGGAAATCAAATTAATCCGTGCAAGACACACAATGTATTTACAAATAAAAAACTTACCACATAAAAATTAATTTTAATGCACCAAACTGAACGAAGACGTATGCACAGTATTACCATGACACCTTTATTGAAGATCTGTTGATGATTGTGGGATGGGAGAGGGTAGAGTGTTGATCTTCTTGGTGTTTAGAAAGGGAATCCCCTTCCATTAGCACTTGAGGTAGAGCAAGTCTTTTTCTGGGGTTTACTTCCATAGTTCTTTAATGCCACTAGGACCGAGCTTCAGAGTCACTGGACTCTGTCGCACAACACTGTCAATAGATCCCTGTACAGGAAAGTGGGTGAGGATGGACTAAAGGAGGCGATTGGTGGAATGAGATGTAAAGAGCGTAGTAAGGAGATTAAGAAAAAGTTAGCATATTAGAGTTGTTATAAAGTAAGAAGTGATGCAAGGAGGGAAGAGTATATGGAGAAAAAGATGAAGGTTTAAAGAAAGCAAATGAAAGAGAGAGGGTGAAATTTACTATCATCAAAATTTTGTTGAAATAAGAAAAAGTTTTGGAGTGCAGATTACCAACTAAGGAGCACAGAGAACAAATGAATTTGGTCAGATAAAAATAGGAGAGGAGAGTTATTAAAATTGAGAGTAGAGGTTATTGGGAAGATGGAGGGAATATTTTGAGAAATGTTAAATGTTGATGAAAGATAGGGAAGCGTGTGATTTCGTGTATAAGGGCAAGTAGTGAATAACACTATGTAGGAGTGAGGAAGACGCCAGTTTGTGAGTGGGGGGAAGTTCGTGAGGCAGTAGGTAAAATGAAAGGGGGTAAGGCAGCCGGGATTGATGGGATAATAGATAGAAATGTTAAAAGCAGGCGTGTGATATAGTTGTGAGTGGTTGGTGCAATTATTTAAAAAATGGTATGGAAGAGGTAAGGTACCTAGGGATTGGCAAGAGCATGCATAGTTCCTTTGAGTATAAAGCAAAGAGTTGAACCAAAAGAGAGTGCAAAAAATTATAGGGGGATAAGTCTGTTGAGTATACTGTAAAGGTATGGGAGAGTTATAACTGAAGAATTAAGAGAAAGCTGAAGAGTATGATAGCAGATGATCAAGGAGGCTTTAGGGGGTGTGTAGACGCAGGTGTTTACATGTGAAACATATAAAAATCTGAACAGTAGTTAGATAAGGCTAAAGAGTCTTGGTGGCATTTATGGATTTGTGCTGAAAAAGGCGTATGACAGGGTGGATAGGGGGCATTGTGGCAGATGTTTACAGGTTAAGGTGTAGTGAGGAAGATTACTGAAAGCAATGAAGAGTTTTTTACGAGAAATTGAGGCCTCAGTTAGAGATATGTAGAAAGAGAAATAATTTCCTAGTAAAAGATAGGCCTTATACGAAGATATCTGATGTCACCGTGGCTGATAACATATAGTAATAGATGGGGTATAAGGAGAATAAATGCGAGGGTCCACTTGGCAAGAGGCGGGATTTAAAAGGATAAAAGAATCACGCATAAAGTGGAGTTTCACAGTTGCTCTTTGCTGATGACAGTGCTCTTGGGAGATCTGAATAAGAAGTGCAGAGATAGGTGATGAATTTGGTAGGGTGAGCAAAAGAAGAAAATTAAAAAGTGAATACAGAAAAGAGTAAAGTTATGAGGATAACATACCCGCGATTAGGTGATGAAAGATTGGGATATCAGATGGAGGGAGAGAGTATGAGGAGGTGAATGTATTCATATATTTTGTGAGTGGACGTGTCAGCGGATGTGTCTATGAAAAGAGTTGTGAATCATAGAATTGATAGAGGGGAAAAGGGTGAGTGTTGCACTGCTACGTAGTCCTGTGGAGACAAAGAACTTTGTCCTTGGAGGCAAAGAGGGAATGTATGAGAGTATAGTTTTAACCAACACTCTTATATTTGGGTGTGGAGAAAGGCATGGTTGATTGAATGTTCAGCGAGGGGAAGGCTGGAGCAGGAGATTTTCATGTCAGAGGGCAATGTGTGGTCTGAATATAATGCAGAGAATCCGTACTTTGGAAGTTAGGAGAGGTGCTGGATTGCCACAACTGTTTGTTCAGGAGGGCTGATAAGGTTGTTGAGTGTGGTTCGCGACATGTATAGAGAATGAGAGAACAGAGTGACTTCAAGAGTGTATCAGTCTTAGTGGAAGGAAGGCGGGGTAGTAGTCGGCCCAAGGAAAGGTTGGAGGAGGGGGTAAAGGAGGTTTGTGTGCGAGGGCTTGGACTTCCAGCAGGCATGCGTGACGTGTTTGATGGGAGTGAATGGAGACAAATGTTTTTAATACTGATGTCTATTGAGTGTGAGCAAAGTAACATTTAATGAAGGGGTTTCAGGTGAAACCGGCAGGCCGACTTGGAGTCCTGGAGATGGGGAATTAAGTGCTGCACTCTGAAAGGAGGGGTGTAAATGTTGGCAGTTTATAACTGTATAGAGAACAGCCACCCTTCTGGCAAGACAGTGATGGATGAATGATGGCTGACAGTTTTTTTTCAGGCCTCCCTGCCTTGGTGGGAATCGTGCCAGTGTGATAATAATAAAAAAAAAAAGATACCGTACCTCTCGTTCCTTTTTGACTTCCCTAAATGGTTCACAAACATAGTCAGTTTACAGGTTGCCACACGGCTTGCAGTAGCATGTGTTTTAAGGGTGAATTTTTCATTTTTATGTAAAGATAAAGAAAAATTGATTTTCATCATAAAAGGTTTTCACCACAAGCCACTTTGCACACATTTTCCTTAACTTAGAAGTAGGCAATTCTTCATTTTCTCTAAGGGGTCCCCTCCTCGAAGCAGTTTCCTCAGGTCCTGCCCTCTTGCTGTTCAAGATGATCTAGCAGCTCATCAGTGCTAGTTCTTCATTGTCTCCCACACCATCTCTCCACATCTCCCCACTAACCCCAACCCAAGGACTCCCAGTGCCACAATGGATTCCTCAACTGGCATACATTCTCAGTTTAGCCACAAACCCTTCAAAATCCCTTTTGTTCTACACATTCTGGCCACAGTTTTTTCGCAATGCAGAGTTCAAGGTCCTCTTAGTCACTTCCTCTCCAAACCTTACCTATAATGTTTACACAATTGAGGAATGGTGAAGGATCTTTCCAAAACCTCTCTTAGAGTCAGTTGAGTATCTGATGTCGCTACAAGCACCTTTCAACATAATCTTTTTAGTGTACAGTTTCTGAAGTTTGAAATGACCTGCTGGTCCATGGGCTGCAGGAGAGGAGTAATGTTAGGAGGCAAAAACTTCACTTAATTAAGCTCATGTCCCTAGAAAGTCGCTCTGGCCAAGTCGGAAGGATTACCAGAGCATTGTCTAATACCAGGAGGCACTAAAGGTCTAATTTCTTTCAATAGGTATTTGTTCACATTGGGTGGCATAATGCATGGTGTAACCATGCATAGAAAAGTCTCTAGGACCCCATGCCTTACTGTTTTGCCCTCCACAGCACACCGCAAATTAGCCTTGACGACATGTTTGTTCTGAACACTCCTGGGAGTTTGCAGAGTGATATACCAATAAAGGTACACTTTGCAATCACACTAGCAAAGGCACACATCAACAGAGTAAACCTGTCTTTCATAGGTTTATGTCCTGGGAGTGTCCTTTTCCTCCTTGAGTAATGTTCGTCCTGCTTGCATTTTCTTCCAAACTGGCCCTTTTCATTACAATAAACACTTGCCAGGTTTTTAGTCCTTCACTGTAATGTGTTCCTTGAATTCCTGGCAACCTATTTTTTCAGTTTCCAGCCCGCTTGTGTCCGACCTGCAGCCCACTACCATGCCTATCACACTAGTATGCCACTAGCTTCTTAAATGCTCTCAGACCAACCTTTGGCTGGCCTTAAATTCACTCACATCACTAGTTGCTGGCATTTTTTTAATTAAATCTCATGCAACTCCTTCCTTTCACATATGATCGTTTAGAGATGATACTCCTGCTATCAGTTTTCTCGTTTATCCACACCAATAAGAGTCTCTCAATATCTCTATCACTTGTCGATCTCAGTTTTCAAAAACATATTTGCCCCTTTGGCAAAGAACAGCTTCCTTGATGCCGTTTTTTCTTTCTTGCCCACAATAAGTAAGCGATGTTGATTGGGGTTTACTATACAACCTTACCAGCTCAGAAACACCGCACTCCACTTTCATACTTTTATTAAAAAAAGGGCAATGAAACTCTTTCTTCTCTCCATAGTAATTCCTCTACCCTTTATGCATTAGGGTTGTCACTAGAATCTTTTTGGGCCCAGGTGACTTACATTGCAGTTGCAATCACTACAAAGGCTTGATTAATATGAAAAGTTCCAGTTTAATTTTTGAAGCGACCATGGGGGCTGGCTGTCTTGTAAACACTGCACCCAACGGGACAAAGTGAGATGCGCTCAGGCCAAAGTTGACGCCGTCGCTAACTTAACGAACAGCGATGGTCGGGTTTTTAAGCACTAGTCGAGGCAAAACTTTTGCGTTAAAATGTATCGCTAGTCAGGTTTATCGTTAATCAAAATGGCCATCGCTGGTTTAGGGCTACTGTAGCTCTTTACGTATTAGTACACTTACCACTGGGTATATGTATCTGACCCTTAGTTGCACCCGGATATCTGATGACTTGATTGAAGACTAGTGTTCTTTGAAGAATGCCATACTACACTATTGGTTTGCAACACTTGATACACTGTTCTTCAAGATTTGTTAATTTTATTCACAATCTATGTTACAAAGAGCCTGATCACACTTCTGTGGTTTATTGTGTTTTGTGAGACATTTTTCTCACACTAATTTGCACAGATCAATGTTCTTTATGTTGGTTATCCTGGAGTCAGTGTGAATCCCAGTAGGATCAAAAGTATCTTACCTCCACAGCATCTCCTTGCCCTCAACTGTCCCTATTCATAAGGATAAGTGACCTAGAATTTTTTTGCTTCCTTGCCAAACTTCTACTAGTAAGCAAAGCAGAATGTTTGATTTCATGCTGTCTTAACCAGAGACAACAATGTACCATTATCTTTAACCATGGTAATAAAGTGGAGCAGATTTTCCATAATAGTCCTCCTAAGGTAAGAAGATTGATTTCTCTTATTAAACTAAGCTACTTGCAACATTGTTTTTTTGGCAAGGAGCGACAGTCGCTTACCACTTCACATACTCGAACTGAATATGTGATCAATTAACTTGCGTTATTAGTACACAAATAGTTTTTTTCCCTTTCCTGAGAGGGCTGAGACCCTCATGTCTGAAAGGTGGCTGAAGTGGACTGATACCCCCACTTGAGAAAATTTCCTCCACAATTCCATGGTCGAGAAAAGTGGCAGATGCAGTTCAGTGTAGATAAATGTTTAAGTTCAAAGCTCGGAAATGTTCATGAACCCTAGCACCTACCAGCTATTAATATTGAAACTTAGCCGTATATAATGCGAAAAGGATTTGGGGTTGTGTAAGCCGCAACCTAAAACCAAGACAGCAGTGCCTAAGCAGTGTAATAAGGGCAAATAGACTGCTGGGATTTAATATCTAGAAGTGTAAGCACAAGAAGTCCAGTGTTAAACTTCAGCTTTATACATCATTAGTAAGGTCTCAACTAGATTAGGCAGCTCATTTCTCATCTCCATTTTAACAGAATAGATGTACAATTTGTTATAAAAAAAGAAATCAATTCAGCACGAATGACAAAAATTATTTCATTTGCATTAGGAAATCTTCCGAATTAAGATTAGATTTTGCCACCGATGTGGCTAGTTTTATTGTGAACCCCATATCCATCCTGTGGATTGTGAGTGCAGAGCATATGGATGCATTAAATGCCTAGTAACTAGGCGCACAGGGTAACAGGTGTAAATATGGGCTTTGTATTTTATCAACATATCATAGTTCAGTTATCTTTTGCATGCAAATTTAGAAATGTGCCTAGTATTCTGGTATCTTATTTTCATTAAATAAGATATCTTGACATGACACATAGGATATTATACTGTCTGCCCTCTGTATTCCTCAGTAAGTGAATACTTAAGCATAATTCCATAGTGTTCAAGACAGGACCATATTCCTGATCACATAATTTGCATTTTGTTTGATCATCTGTGGTCTCTCTCCAACTGCCAAAAGTACTTGTAACCAAGCCTAAGCCTGGCCACTACAACATCAATCGTCTGTTCACATAGCACATTGCTCCATAAACATACTTATCTACGTTTTCATGTTATCAATAGTGAGTTAATAGATCTACTGCGGGCTTTCTAACTGCATTCCTTATAACAATGATTTTCATTATTAACTCCACTCCTAATAATTATTCTTAATGCAGACACAGATATACCAAAGTTTATTTTCTATCATTCTCCTTCTGGATACTCTTCTTTGCTAACATATCAGCTTTATCATGAAGGAGTAATCCAATGTGTGGATGGATCCATAGCAATTGTACATAATTACTTTGTCCCTGACTTTGAGTATCTTACCTGCTTCTCCAGAGCAAGTGTAGAGTCATTATATAGTCAAGAGGCCTTGAAATGATGACATAGAACAGTAATAATGATTGAGATCAGCTCAGTGGTCATAGGTTAGCTATAGTGCCATTAAGATTGCAAACAATTCCATTTTGCTGTATAGATGCCACAGTTTTTGTTAATTTCTTATGCTAACACAACAATATTATTATCTTTCTTAACTAGGGGGTGGCAAAAGAGCAGATGCGCCCTGCCAGAAGACTCCGGTTTAGGTCCGTCTGTGTAGCCATAACTTTTGATAACTTATTAGTCCCAGCTAGGCGAGAAATTTTCTTCTTGAGCATTTGCTTACAAGTGATTTAAGGAAGTGATTACTAGCAATGATCTTCTTGGGAGGACTGCAGTATGTATTTAAATGAACACATCTTCCATGGAGGGGTGAAATGCTCGTTGTTTCCTAGAGTGATACAGTTTCATGCCAGGTTATAGCTAATGCAATTGCACACTTTCACCGATTCCATTTAGATCTCTGTTATTTCCTCTAGACACTTGTAAGATTCATTGTGATAGTGTCTGGATCATTTCCTAACATTAAAACCAAGTACATTTTTATCTCAACATTCTATCCACTGATACTAGAAACACCAAGCTCCTTCCTCATATTAAGAACCTTTATAGATTTGGACACCCAGGAATAATTTCTGAGAGTCTTCCATTTTGCAATAACTCCAAGGGTTGGAGAGAACTTTCTCTAGCCAATAATCAACATGGGAGCACATAATCAATTAACCCTTTTCAGGTTACGATGCACTAGTAACGGCTTACGCGCTCCAGGGTTTATTGACGTACTAAAATGCATAAAAAATTCTAGCACCTTCAAATTCTCACGGGAAAAGTCTGGTATGCCTTGATGTGATATAAATGGGTGTGTGGGGTCGGTGTGTGGTGGTAGAAAAAAAAATCTGGGTGCCCAGTGGTGCATTGTGGAACGTCATTTAAGTAGACCTTGTTCACCATGCCTCGCCGTAAGAAGCTCCTCTACTCCCCTCAGGGCGCATTGGGACTCTTTTGTTCGCCCATGAAGTTCAAATACAGATGGAAGTGCCAGTGAAGATGATTTTTTATTCAATGGTTTTGATGATGGTTTGACTGAAATTAATGACCATATTACAAGTAAATAGTGAGAAAACCAAGACGAACCCTCACCTCCACCTCTGGAGCTGGCTGTCTGGTTCACCTACCGTTGTACCTGAAACCAAAGAGGAAACTCCTTTATTCCCAAATTCAGGAACTCAGATGCGAGCATTTGGAGATGATAGTAGATAGTGAATATGAACTACAAGCTCTTGAAAACACATCCAGTAGCGATAGCGAAGTGGAATAATCTCCAGTGAAGCTTCAGTATATACGACGATATATGCGCTCTGGTAGTGTGCCATATGATGTTTCAAGAGGAAGGAGTACAACTTCGGGAGTACATCCCATGGCTGTACAACAATAGCAGAAGTGAAATGAAGATGATAGTTTTGGCAATTGGGATGGAAAATATGCATGGTGTTGATAGTGGTGGTGCCGTCCTGAGGCCACCCTTATTTGGGCCATGCTGCCACCCACGCTGCCACCCACACCACTTACTGCCTCAGCTGATCTACAACCAATGCCACCACCCCCCACCCACCCACCACACCAGCCTCCACAACCACAACTTCCACAACCGACAAACTCCAACAACCCAACCACCTTCAATGTCCAGTACCCACCAGCAAGACAGCACCTGGGATTGGCAGAAGCTGCAATTTTTTGTTCACAAATTCCCCACCAGTTTGATGAAAGCCAAATTTGAATGCAGCCATTCTCGTACACTGGGAACAATGCCATTTAACTGAAATTTTTTCGAGTTATTCTTTGAACGAACCCCTGATGGTAATTTATTGTCAGGAAAGCAAACACATGACTTCGTTTACACCATGGCAAACACAATACTTTCACCAAAATCAATCTACACCAGTGATGAGAACAACTGTGTCTGAGAGTATCTTTTCTTTGCCACAATATGCTTATGCCCATGTTGTATAAGCAAACTGTGAAATCATACAGGTCAACAGACTGCCTAACGATTGCAACCCCAGGTTTCAGAGGTATAATGCCATGAATCGATTTGTCTACTATTACGTAAGCTTCACTTCTCAGAACACCCAGCCTGACAGAATGACAGGTTATATAAAATAAGAATGTTGTTTGTGTAACTTAAAGAGAAATTCAATATTATTTTATCCCTTCAGGAAGCTTGTTATTGCGAGTCTTTGATCTGTTCAAAGGAAACTTTCAAGGCAATACATACCAATCAAGAGGAAATGCTTTGGTATAAAGTTGTGTTGTGCTTTTGATTGCTACAGTGGTCTTTGTATTGATATTATTGTGTACACCAGATAGTTATACATTGCAAAATACCAGGAAGTTATTGGCATTCTCTGTGCTGTGGTTAGAACAATGATGGAACCCAAACCTTGGTAAGGGCATATTATTATATACTGATAACTCATACACAAACCCCTCAGTGATTTTTGTGAGTGAATATGAGAGATGTGTGTGGCACAGTCATGCAAATCGTAAACAAATCCCAGGTTTGACACTGCACCATAGAGGTGAGGTGCAGGCATTTGCTGCCATTGACATCATGGCATTTCGGTGTAAGACATACGAATTGTCACACGTTGTCATCAGTTTCACCCTAACGAAATGACAAACTCAGCAGGGCATGGACAGCATAGAGACAGCAATGAACCCATTCTAAAACCTGCAGCTGTGATTGATTACACCCTCAATATGCACTCATTGGACAAATGTGACTGCAAATTGGTTTTGCAGATTGTGTTTCGCAAGAGTTATAATTGGTACATAAAACTCTTTTCCGTCTTCTGGACATTTCCAATGCTCAATGCTTATAAACATATAAGATAGGACCAGAAACAAACCACCATATTGAGAATTGCTTCGTCCTGCAATCAGATAAATATATTCAAGAACCAAGGAGCAACATCTGCTATAGAAGACCGCCCACTAAATATCAACAACTACCTCTCGTCTGCAGCATGATGATCACTTCCTAATAATAATGCTCTCCAGAAAAAGGCTCAGAAGAGGAGTTATGTGCCCCACAACAATTCAGAGACACTCGTTTTTATGTGTGAGGAGTTAAACACTACTGTGCATGAACACCATGTTTCAAAGAGTTCGACAGGCTGGGCAAGAACTTCTAGAAACAATCCCTCTGACTATATATTGTATATGAAATAAAGAAAAATAGTAATAAACATCATTTTATATTGTTGTGTTTTGTAAACAATTAAAAACAATACAGTGACCAGTGTTTGTACAGTTATTGTGTAGTAAATAAAGAGAAATAACTTACAAAAATAGTGTCTCATATTTGGTCTCACAGACCATAAAGTTACGTGAAAAAAGTAAATAAAAAAATAATAGAAAATAATACCAAAAAAAAAAAAAACTAAAACTGGGTGACTCACGGCGAGGTTCCCGGCGATGTACCGTATCCATGTCATTTTCTGTCAACTTCACGCCTCCATAACTCGGTAAGTATTGATGGTAAAAAAAATTTTGTTAGCCTAAGATTTAAAAAAAAAAAAAATCTTTTCATAATAAAAAATAATTTTTTTTTTTGAAAAATTTTGGACCCTGAGAACAAGTCTTGGAGAGCCCGTCACCCTGAAAGGCTTAAGGACCAAACATAGGCGAGTAAACATTTCTCATGATTCCTCACTTTGGCACCAATAGTTGGGTTTTAGTCAGCAACAGCCTTGAGAGTATTTAGCCTATCTGCATTTTTTATTTAGTTGTGGTATAGTGGATTTGATAAAGGGTACATCTACGCCAAGATTCTAAAGTTTAAAAACGTAGGCTAGCAATTTTCACCCTGCAAATTTGGTGGGGAATGTCATTTGCTGTTAATATCTTTGTTTCAGAGAAAGATATTAGAGCCTAGTTGATTACAATTTGCTTGAACTTCCATTAGGAATGGTGCTCATCATCTTAATCCCTGTAGTATGTAATCATGATGTCATCCAGCATAGCTTAAAGCTGTATGTTTAGGTGAGGCAGGTAGAGTATTTAGAGAGGCATTAATCAGAATATAAATAGCATGGACAAAAAACTCTCCCTGCGGTGTACCCAAAGACATTTCATTCGACTCGCCGCTTCAAAGCCTTGGTAGAGGGCAGAGGATACTCTATTTTATAGTATCTTATTATCCAGCAGAGTAAGCTACCACCAATATTCATTTTGGAGAGATTAAAGTCCCTTAAATTACACTCACTTGTAAGATGAAGAATGAAGGGAGACCTGATCGAAGTGTACTAGTGGAAGATGGGTATTAATAAAGAGGATATTAATAAGGTCTTGACGATCTCTCTCCAAGAGAGAACCCGCAGTAATGGATTCAAATTAGACAAGTTTAGATTTAGAATGGGTATAGAAAGTATTGGTTTGGAAATAGGGTAGTTGATGAGTGGAACAGTTTGCCTAGTAGGGTTATTGAGGCTAAGACCTTGGGTAATTTCCAATTTAGGTTGGATAAATACATGAACATAAGAACATAAGAATGTAGGAACACTGCAGAAGGCCTACTGGCCCATACGAGGCAGGTCCTTATCAAAACGACATCTACCTAAAGCTACTCAAGAAATAACTCCTGTACCCCTTGACACCAATCAAACCCAGCCCCTCCCACTCATATATTTGTCCAGTCTCTTCTTAAAGCTACCCAAGGTCCTAGCCTCTATCACCCCACTGGGAAGTATTTTTTTTTTTTTTTTTAATTTTTATTATCATTATATAACATTCTAAATTCTACTATAATCAACAGTCATCAAAATTCCAAATTTGTATTTTTAACATGAAGATTGAACCTGTCTAAATCAATGACAGATGTTTGACAGTCATGTGTGCATTCATTTTCAGGCTTCCTGAGTGCAAGTTCCTCCATATGTTCTCGGGCCTTAGAAGTTTTACCAATGCCAAGTCTTGGCTTGCCCTTGTTAAGGCCCTCAAGGAGAACACAAGCTTTACATACTGACTGGGAAGAAATGTGGCCACAACGTTCACATGTTGCTTGAGTTGGAAATTTAACTCCCTCACGCACAGAGAAGCACTCACCTGAATGGATAATATCAATGATGGAAGTTGGCCTAATCTTTTCCAAATCCTTCAGGAATGCTCTGGCATACCCACGATAAGTATTTGGTGAATAAATGCATTCAGTGGAGAAATAATCCAGCTTCTTAAAATATGCATACATAACAATCTCCTTCTCATATGTATACTTAAATGGCTTGGATCTTGGGATTGCACCTTCAGAACCAGTTACTATTGCAGTACACCGTTGAAGTCTGGCAATGTCACCTCGCAGAATATTCATTAAGACTGTCTCAGCAATATCATCAGCATTGTGTCCAGTCACAATTTTATCAACCTTCAGTAAACTTGCTCCTCGGTCCAATGCTTGTCTTCTAAACACACCACAAAATGTGCAATTACTTTTTCGGCCAATCTTCTTTACAATACGGTCCATTGTCCATCCATACAACTCCTCATAAGAGACTATCTTGAGAGGGATTTCATACTGTTGTTCATTTCGCTGAACTGTCTCCAAGCTATCATCCCGGTAACCTGTGATTCCTTCATCAACAGATTTGAGTGGGATTGCACATGAGTTAATAGAATTATCAAAGATTGTTCCTTGGGTACAATTGAAAATTGAGTTGGGCAAATATTCTGTTAATGGGATGAGTTGTGAAGGACCTGCCTAGTATGGGCTAACAGGCCTGCTGCAGTGCTCCTCCTTTCTTATGTTCTTAATAAAGTACTGAGAGTGTTGAACCAGTTAAGAACCAGAAATAATGGATTTAACCCTTAAACGGTCCAAACCTATATATACACTCGCACATCGAATATTTTGAAAAAAAAAATAAAAAAAAAACATTTTTTTGAGGTGTTTTAGAATAAAAAATTAGGGCCAGTACTTACAGAGATATGAGGCCTAGAAGTTGGCACTGGATGCTCACGTGACGGCAACATCTAGTCCTGCCGCTTGCAGAAGTGTTGCCGATATACCTTTTTTTTCTATTTTTCATATTATATATAATTTTTATGTTCTGATAATTATAATTTATAGTAGTTGTTTTCATTTTATAACCAATCTTTGTTCTGACACTAGTATTAGGTACTGAAATTGTCACAAACACATTGACAGATGGACATTTACACCTGCCCTGGCCATTTTCAATTGTCTTGGAATATATACAAAGTATTTATATATCCCAGCAATGTTTTGGATATGTGGAAGTATATAATAACAGAAGATTAATAGAAGGAGGAGTAGGAGAAGGAGAAGGAGAAGGAGAAGAAGGAGGAAGAGGAGGAGGAGGAGGAGGAGGAGGAGGAGATGAAGGAGAAGGAGGAGGAGGAGGAGTAAGAGGAGGGGAAAGGGAAGAAGGAGGAAGGGAAGGAGGAGGAGGAGGAAAGGGAGGAGGAGGAGGAGAGAGGAGGAAAAAGGAGGAGGAGAATGGAGGGGAAAAGGAGAAGGAGAAAGGAGAAGGGGAAAAAGGAGGGGGAGAAGGAGAAGAATAGGTAATAATAATAATAGGTAATAAGAAGTTGCCTTGAAGCATAAAAAACAAAGTCTGCCCCTGACAGTGACGTGATGAGATAACATCTGATAAGAGCTGACGTTTGATGGACATACTCGAGGGTGCAGGGATAAGAAAAGATTAGTGGTGACATTTGATGAGCATCGCCCTCACTTTGTTTTCGCTGGTACCCAAACATGTCTGTCTGTCTATTTGTCTGTAAAAATCCCTGATTTTCATTCTGCCGATTATAATGGACTTAGGGAACGCCTGTCAAATCTTGATTGGGGTTATCTAGCTAATGATTTTGTTGATGATGATCATACTTATGATTATGAAGGTATCTGCATTTATGATGTTTTTCTTAATTAATAATGTACACTGTGCTCAGAGTATATACATTCCCCAGAGAGAAATTAGGTCTGATAATAAGGATCACAAATGGGTTAACAGGAGTCTAAAGCATCTATTAGGGGAGAAAAGGGGAATTTATAGGCACATCAGAAGAGGAGAGGTTAACCTTACTGACCAATATGTTCAGCTTAAAAGAGAAGTGAAAAAGGGGATTAGAAAGCCTAAACATGACTATGAAACTAGAGTTGCTAATGAATCAAAGACCAATCTGAAAGGGTTCTTTCAGGTGTATAGGATGAAGGTGAAGAAAAAAGTAGGACCTCTGAAAATTGGAAATGGACAGCTGAGGGATAATGAACTGGAAATGTGTTCCTTATTTAATGATGTTTTTTTTGTCAGTTTTTACACAGGAAGACATAAATGAGATTCCAGAAATTAAGAGTTATTCAGTTCCTGATGAATTTAAATTAACTAATATTGCTGTCACAAGGGACATGGTTATCAAACAGATAGACAAACTGAAGCAAAATAAGTCCCCGGGACCCGATGAGTTGTTTTCCAGTGTATTTGAGGAATGCAAGATGTAGCTTAGTCAGCCATTAACAAGTGTTTAATGCGTTTATCCTTACCGGTGTTGTGCCAGAGTTGTTGAAGATGGCTAATGTGTTTCCTATATTCAAATCAGGGGATAAGTCCACTCCTTCAAATTACTGTCCAATAAGCCTGACATCTATAGTGGGCAAGTTATTAGAATCAATTATAGCTGGAATTATTAGAAGTGGTTAGGTTACGGGAAAGTGGGGCGGGAGGGAAGAGGAGCGATTGGTGGAATGATGATGTAAAGAGAGTAGTAAGGGAGAAAAAGTTAGCATATGAGAAGTTTTTACAAAGTAAAAGTGATGCAAGGAGGGAAGAGTATGTGGAGAAAAAGAGAGAGGTTAAGAGAGTTGTGAAGTAATGTAAAAAGAGAGCAAATGAGAGAGTGGGTGAGATGTTATCAACAAATTTTGTTGAAAATAAGAGAAAGTTTTGGAGTGAGATTAACAAGTTAAGGAAGCCTAGAGAACAAATGGATTTATCAGTTAAAAATAGGAGAGGAGAGTTATTAAATGGAGAGTTAGAGGTATTGGGAAGATGGAGGGAATATCTTGAGGAATTGTTAAATGTTGATGAGATAGGGAAGCTGTGATTTTACATATAGGGCAAGGAGGAATAACATCTTGTATGAGTGAGGAAGAGCCAGTTGTGAGTGTGGGGGAAGTTCGTGAGGCAGTAGGTAAAATGAAAGGGGGTAAGGCAGCCGGGATTGATGGGATAAAGATAGAAATGTTAAAAGCAGGTGGGGATATAGTTTTGGAGTGGTTGGTGCAATTATTTTAAAAGTATGGAAGAGGGTAAGGTACCTAGGGATTGGCAGAGAGCATGCATAGTTCCTTTGTATAAAGGCAAAGGGGACAAAAGAGAGTGCAAAAATTATAGGGGGATAAGTCTGTTGAGTATACCTGGTAAAGTGTATGGTAGAGTTATTATTGAAAGAATTAAGAGTAAGACGGAGAATAGGATAGCAGATGAACAAGGAGGCTTTAGGAAAGGTAGGGGGTGTGTAGACCAGGTGTTTACAGTGAAACATACAAGTGAACAGTATTTAGATAAGGCTAAAGAGGTCTTTGTGGCATTTATGGATTTGGAAAAGGCGTATGACAGTTTGGATAGGGGGGCAATGTGGCAGATGTTGCAGGTGTATGGTGTAGGAGGTAGGTTACTGAAAGCAATGAAGAGTTTTTACGAGGATAGTGAGGCTCAAGTTAGAGTATGTAGGAAAGAGGGAAATTATTTCCCAGTGAAAGTAGGCCTTACACAAGGATGTGTGATGTCACCGTGGTTGTTTAATATATTTATAGATGGGGTTGTAAGAGAAGTAAATGCGAGGATCTTGGCAAGAGGCGTGGAGTTAAAAGATAACTAATCACACATAAAGTGGGAGTTGTCACAGTTGCTCTTTGCTGATGACACTGTGCTCTTGGGAGATTCTGAAGAGAAGTTGCAGAGATTGGTGGATGAATTTGGTAGGGTGTGCAAAAGAAGAAAATTAAAAGTGAATACAGGAAAGAGTAAGGTTATGAGGATAACATAAAGATTAGGTGATGAAAGATTGGATATCAGATTGGAGGGAGAGAGTATGGAGGAGGTGAATGTATTCAGATATTTGGGGGTGGACGTGTCAGCGGATGGGTCTATGAAAGATGAGGTGAATCATAGAATTGATGAGGGGAAAAGGGTGAGTGGTGCACTTAGGAGTCTGTGGAGACTAAGAACTTTGTCCTTTTGGGGGCAAAGAGGGGGATGTATTAGAGTATAGTTTTACCAGCGCTCTTATATGGGTGTGAAGCATGGGTGATGAATGTTGCAGCGAGGAGAAGGCTGGAGGCAGTGGAGATGTCATGTCTGAGGGGGAATGTGTGGTGTGAATATAATGCAGAGAATTCGTAGTTTGGAAGTTAGAGGAGGTGCGGGGGTTACCAAAACTGTTGTCCAGAGGGCTGAGGAAGGGTTGTTGAGGTGGTTCGGACATGTATAGAGAATGGAGAGAAACAGAGTGACTTCAAGAGTGTATCAGTCTGTAGTGGAAGGAAGGCAGGGTAGGGGTCGTCCTAGGAAAGGTTGGAGGAGGGGGTAAAGGAGGTTTTGTGTGCGAGCGGCTTGGACTTCCAGCCGGCATGCGTGAGCGTGCTTAATGGGAGTGAATGGAGACAAATGGTTTTTATAATACTTGACGTGCTGTTGGAGTGTAAGCAAAGTAACATTTATGAAGGGGTTCAGGGAAACCGGCAGGCCGGACTTGAGTCCTGGAGATGGGAAGTACAGTGCCTGCACTCTGAAGGAGGGGTGTTAATGTTGCAGTTTAAAAACTGTAGTGTAAAGCACCCTTCTGTCAAGGCAGTGATGGAGTGAATGATGGTGAAAGTTTTTTTACTTTTTCGGGCCACCCTGCCTTGGTGGGAATCGGCCAGTGTGATAATAAATAATAAATAATAATATATTAGAAGTCACCTTAAAGAACATAATTTGATTAATGAATCTCAGCATGGGTTCACGAGAGGTCGTTCCTGCTTGACAAATTTACTCACGTTCCTGCGTGACATAATTTACTCACGTTCCTCAGTAGAACATTTGAGGCAGTGGACAGTGATAAAGAATATGATATTGTTTATTTGCATTTTAGTAAAAGCCTTCGGATAGAGTACCTCACAAGGAGATTAAGAAAAAAGTGGCAGCTCATGGTATAGGAGGGTAAAGTTCTAGGCTTGGTTAATAGAGGCATGGCTTACCAATAGAAAGCAGAGAGCTTCCATTAATGGGGTCAAATCTGAATGGGGATAGTCACTTGTGGCATTCCACGAGGATCAGTTTTAGGCCCTCTCTTGTTCATTAATTAACATTTATTGACTTGATGAAGGGATTGCGAATGACATGAGAAATTTGCTGATGATACAAAGATAGGCCGTATAATTCATCTGGAGGGGAGGATAGCAATGAACTCCAGGAGGATTTGGAAAAATAATGTCTTGGTCTGGAAAATGGCAGATAAGTCAATGTGGATAATTGTTAGGTCCTTGGTAAGAAAAATATCCCTTGAAGCTATAAAACAGGTTGAAGTTAGAGCTTATATACAGAATGTGAAAAAGACTTTGGGAGTCATGGTAAGCAGAAAATCTAAGCCAAGGAGCAGGGTGCTTTTGTGTGCACAAAAAAGGCTAAAGATTACTAGGATTTATCTCTAGAAGTATAAGTAACAGAAGTCCAAAAGTTATTTTTACATCTCATACCTCACGAGTGAGGCCTTATTTGGATTATGCCGCTCAGTTTTGATATCCTTACTATAGGATGGATTATGGACTCATTGAGAGAACATACAGAGAAGAATGACTAAAATGTTTTACTGTGTAAGGAATCTCCAATCTCTTAGAAACATAGAATGAGGGGAGGTTATCATGAAGTTGCTAAGTGGATGACGGGATGACAAAAGGAAATATTTAATAAAGTTACTGAGGGTGTGAACCAGGTAAAAATACAGAAATAATGGATTTAAGTTGGAAAATTTAGATTTACAAAGGACTAGGTAAGTATTGTTTTTCTAACAAAGTTGTGGATATGCTTGAACAATTTTCCAGTAGGGTGACCGAGGCTAGGACCTTGGGTAGCTTTAATCCCTTGACTGTCAACAACCCCAATCCTGGAGGCGTTCCTGGTGTCACAATTATTGAAAAAAAAAATTTTTTTTCTTATGAAATGATAGAGAATCTTTTCCGATTTTAAGACACCAAAAGAACGAAAATTGATGGAAAACTGACAGAATTACGCGTCACGAAGTTAGCAACCTCCGTGCAATATTACAAATTGGCAATTTTTACCCACTTTGAGCCCCCTATTTTTACACTATTCCATTGTTCTAGTCAACCAAAATCATAGCTATTCTTTAGAACTCATTTTTTCTATCGACTGACAGTACAAGAAACTGCCATTTTACTGATTTCAATACTCATTAATGTGGTCATTAAAATTTGCAATTTGGCCTTTTCAGAAAAATAATAAATATGAAAATTTCAAAATAAGAAGATTTAGTGTTATGCAGACTACTGCAATACTGTAATAATTGTACAAATAATGTCAGCACATTCATGACTGCATATTAGAATGGCTAGTTGGACATTTATTGGGCAATGACATCAATTATTTACTTTTGAACATCAGCAAAAATCAAACATTTCCCCTACTTTGAGCTCCATTTCCAGGTTCTTTTCATAGTAAAACCAATCAGCATCACCTCTATTGTTATAATATGTTTTCCATTCTATCAATTGAGACCAAGAAAATGAGAATACAACCGTAAATACTATGCCAAAATTGGCCACAAAATTGGCATTTTAATTTAAAAAATGATCGGAGTTTTTTTTCTCTCATGCACTGCGTGCTCCAGGATTTTTTATATGGTGCACACTGACCACAGAGACCCATTCTCTCAGATGTGGGCCTGCCAGCTTTCTCCTGCTTGATTTGAAGCCGCTAGAATTTATTAGTATATATACGTCAAGCACTGTGGCTTGTAAGATGTATATATATGACCGAAACAGTCAAAGGGTTAAAAAGAGATTGGACAAATATATGAGTGGGAGGGGCTGGGCTTGATTGGTGTCATTGGGTACGAGAGTAAATTCTTGGGTAGCTTTGGGTAGAGTGGTTAGAGGTTGTTTTGTTAGGACCTGATTTACATTGGCCAATCAAGCCATCTGCAGTGTTCCTCCATTCTTATGTTTTTATGTTCTGTCTGTCCATCTAGCTCTCTGTCTCAGAGAGAGCCACAAGACTGCGTCATCACCTTTACTCATATCTTCAAGCAGAGTATAGCACTTTGTCTTGATTTTTTGGGTTATCCTAGGTAATTTACACTTGCATACTAGTATTTATGTGTACCTGTGAGACAGGATAGATCAGATTAGAAAGAGAGAGACAGATTAAAAGAGATACAAGAGACAGATAGACAAAGAAGATAGAGGACAAAGACTGACAGAGGTAGAGATAGACAGGAGATAGACAGGAGATTATCGACAGACCCTAAACTTGGGGTTAACATCACTTTTCTCTTAAAAGAGGAGTGTTAATATGACATTACATCAGTGATTCCTTGGTGTTTGCTTACACTGTTTGCTCTAGCTGACGCTCAAATTTAACTGGTGCTCCACAAGGTACTAAGTGTTCAGATTTTTTTTAATATGGTGCACACGGTGTTTAGACCCTTCTTCTGTGCTGACCAGGCACTCAGTGGCAGTCATGCCAGTTTGGAGGCAGGAGGAAAATAAACATATAAAAGACTGTTTGGGGCGGGGCCACTATGCATAAAGAACGATATATATATGTTTGGACCATTTGAGGGTTAAGTTGGATAAATTTAGATTTAGAAAGGACATATGGTGTAAGTACTGTTTTCTAACAGAGTTGGGATGCGTGCAACAAATCTTCCCAGTAGTGTGTTCGAGGTTAGGAATTTGGGCAAGCTTTTAACCCTTGACTCTACAGGCCCCTTTCTGAAACTGTAATCTATGTCGCCAATATTAAATTTTTTTTTTTTTTTCATGAAATTGTTAGAATTATTTTACTGAGTGTTTTAAGCCTTAATTTTTTTTTTTCCTCAGTACTTTACCGAGATATAGAGGCACAAGTTAGCTGAAGTGAGCTCCGTTACAGCAAACAAAAAAAAAAAAAAAAAAAAAAAAAAAAAAAAAAAAATCAGCGGCAAATGCCGCCCCACCTGTAATCTTTTTTTGCTTGAATTTGAAGGTTTTCTTGATGTTTTTCCAATATTTTTCTTTTCCAAGTAACTTATCTGGCCTGTGAGACCAAAGTAAGGTGCATGTTCAAATATAACACTATTGTTTACCACACAATAACTGAACAAACTTTAACACTATTAGTTTGTGTATAAAAGTTGTTTACACAAACAAACAATACAAAAAATTGTTTATTACTATTGTTCCATAATATATATACATATGTACAGTCACTGAACAGTTCCTAGAACTGCTGCAGCTGGTGGAACTCTTTCGAAACATGGGTTTGTGCAGAGTGCACTTGACACTCTCACACATAAAACAAGTGTCTTCTGCGTGTTTGTAGGCGTTTTGTGGTATGTGCACATACAAAAACACCTCTTCTGAGCATTTTTCTTGAAAGGTAGGACGGCAGTAGTATGGGGTAGTGATCACCAGGCTGTAAACGAGATGGCGTGTTTGGTAATTTCGTGGGCGCTGGTCTATTGCAGGTGTTGCTCCCTGGTGCTTGGCGATTATTTGTCTGATGACTGACAAACAAAATTCACCATATTTTTGTGTTTTGTTGGCCCTCAACTTGTATATGTTATAAGCATTTAGCATGGAGATATCAACAAGATAGAAAAAGATTTTCATGTACCACTTATAACTCTTGCGTACACAATCAGCAAACTCAATCTGCATGTCACATTTGTCCACTACTCGCATATTGAAGTTGTAGTCCATGACAGCTGCAGCTTCTATGAATGGGGTTCATTGGTGCTCTGTTTGCCTGCCAGTGTGTGCCATTTCGTTTCAGTGAACTGATGTCAACAATGTGACATCATGTTTGTCATGCCACAGAAATGCCATGATGTCATTGGCAGCAAAGGCTTGCACCTCACTTCTGCGAGTGCCAGCGTTGAGCCTTGGCATATGTTTATGATTACCATGCACTGTGCCACACACGTCTGTCAAGTCCACTCACAAGTAATCACGAGTAAGGGGCTTGTGTAACAGTTATCAGTAATAACATATTCCCTTACAAGATATAGTTCCATCATTGTTCCTACCACATCACACAGAGCTACACAATAACTTCCTGGTATCTCCAAAGTTTCTGCAGTGTTACACTGTGATATCCAAAAACTAGACCACTTCTGCAATCATACAGTACAAAATAAACTTTAACCAAAGTATTTCCTCTTGCTTGTTTATATATTGTTTGAATGAGTCTTCTTTGGAATATATATCAAAGACTTCATCAATACAAGCTTCCTGAGGGATATAAAAAAAATACATGCAGCACTTTTTGTTTCATTGTACATAAACACATTTCTGATCTATACAACATGTCACTTCTGTCAGGCCTGTTTTTGTCTGAAAAGTGTAACATACATTAACAGTATCAGAAACGATTGACACCTATAATGTCACTAAAACGTGGAGCTGAAATCAGGCGTTCTTTTACCCAGTATGTAGTTAGTGTGCTTATACACTGTGGCATGACATTATTGTGGCAAAAACAGGTACATCTCTGCCACAGTTGTGTCCTTCCAACTTTTGTAGCCATTTATCCTGGTGAGAGAAAATGTAAATGCATGTTGTACTCATAGTATGTGTTGGTTTCCCTGACATGATGTCCATCAGGAGGTTCATTGAAAAAATAACTCAAAGCATTACAGTACTAGCATTGTTCCCAAGTGGACATATGGCTTTATTCCACTTTGTGTTTCATCAAATGTCAAGGGGGACTGGGAAACAAACTCATCACCTACCTGCAATCCCCAGATGATGGTCTGCTGGTGGTTCTGGGATACTAGAAACGTGGTTAGTGGTTGTGCAGGTGTGGTTGTTTGTAGGTTGTGGGAGTGTGGGGTTGGGTGGGCTTGGGGGTATGTTGTTGTGAAGAATCAGCAGAGTTGGTAGTAACGTGGCCGCGGCTGCTGATGGCCACATAGGGTCGTGCCACCATAACTATCACCACCACTGCCTGCGCCTCACTCACATCATTCATAACCATCGTAACAATATCGTATCTTCACTAACGGGTCGTGGTGTAGGGCCATGGGATTGTGCTCCCAGAGTTATTCCTTCCCCTTGGAGACAAGCATATGACACACCATCAGTACCGCATCTAAATCACACAAAGTGCCGTTTCACTGGGGAATATTCACCTCACTGTCACAACTAGAACTGCTTTAATAATCTTGAAATTCACTATCAATAATTCGCTACCACTTTCACTGCTAAACATCTGGGTCTTGTACACGGCCAAGTAGTTTCCTCTTTCATCCTGGTACAGTGTGAATGTGAACATGGAATGAGCCGGCCCAGAACCATTAGGTCGAAGGGGGTGAGGGTCATCTGGGTTTTTTAATCACTAATGTACATCATCCTGGGCACTTTTTCGGTCACATTCACTTGATAACCATTGAAATCAATTGCACTGACACTTCCAATCGCTTGTTAGAGCTATCCACTTGGGAACAAAATGACATTCTAAGTCCGCCGAGGAGTGAGGTACTACCTACTCAGGCATGGATGAAAAGGGCTACCAAATGGTGTTCCTACAATGCACCACGAGTCCCCATATTCATTTCACAGGGTGCACACCCGCACTGAGAACCCATTCTCTCTCATGTAGGCCTAACACGCTTTACTCCCCTTGATTTTTGAAAGCTGCTAGAATTGATGCGTATAGATACGTCAGAAATATGGCCGCGTAAGACGTATATGAATGGCATAAACAGTCAAAGGTTAAAAAGAGATAGAACAAATATATATTGAGTGGGAGGGTTGGGTTTGATTTATGTCATTGGTACCGGAGAAAATCTTGGGTAGAAGTCTTTGATAAGGACCTTCCTTGTATGGGCCAGTAGGGCCATTCACATTTTCCTCCATTCAAATTTCTTAAATCAGCAATATGGAAATGAATGAAAACACAGCCCAGACAAAAAGGGAGGGTCCACTGTAATCTGAAACCAAGACAAGCAGTGCATAAGTGTTCACAATAAGGTTAACAGAATCCTTGGCTTCAATATCATGAAGTACAGGTCTCCCTCACATTCATCACGGTTTTCCACTTTCACGGCTTCAAACTTCGTGAATTCACAGCCATTAATTCCCTAGCTGCCCAATCATATTTAAATGGTTTACTAAGTCTATAACCTTGGGTATTTCAAATTTAGGTCATATAAATACATGGTTGAGAGGTGTTGAATTTTAGTGGGACCCTACACATTAGTGAAAAGAATTAACAAATTGGGGTATCATTGAAATTGGGTTGGGCCAAAATATTTTGTTAGTGGGATGGATTTGACGGACTTGCAGATTATGAGCAAGAAGGCCTGCTGCAGTGTCCCTCCTTTCTTGCATAAGAATGGAGGAACCAGCAGAAGGCCTATAGACCCATACATGGCAGGTACTTATTGAAACGCCCCTACCCAAAAACAACCCAATTAATTCCCATACCCAAGGCAACCAATCGAAACTCAGCCGCCTCCTACTCATAAATTTTCTCCAATCTCCTTTTTAAGCTCTCAAATGTTTCTAGCTTCAATTACCCTATTCAGGACAATCATTCCATGCATCCACCACTTCTGTTCAAAAATCTATATCTAAATCTAAATTGGGTCCAACTTAAATCCATTATTTCTGTTATTTTTTTCATGGTTCAACCACCTCAGTAACTTTATTAATATCACCTTTGTTTCTTTCTGCCCATCTTCCACTTATAACTTGATAAAATCCCCCTCCTCTACGTCTCCTCCAGAAAGTGGAGATTCAAGGCTCTGAGGCTTCTTCATACGGAGATTCCTTATAATAGTAAATCATTTTAGTCGATCTCTCTGGTATGTTCTCCAATGAGCCTATATCCATCCTGTAGTAAGGAGACCCAAAACTGAGGCGGCAAATACAAACGACGCCTCACTAGTGATGTATAGAGCTATAAAATGGTGGTGACTGTACTTAACTCAGAGGGCCTAAAACTGATCCTTGATGGAACACCACTAGTGACTAATCCCCATTCAGATTTGCCCCCATTAATGAAACTCTCTACTTTCAGTTGGTATGCCATGCCTCTATCCATGGCCCCCCCGACACAAAAAAAACTCCACCATGCTTTTTAAAAAAAAAAAAAAAGCCCTAAAAAACTAAAAAAAAAAACAAAAAAACCTTTTCCTCTCCAATAACCAGGAGCAGCCATCTTTCTTAAGTCCTGTTGTGAGGTACACTAACAAAGGCTTTATTGAAATCTGAATGAACAATATCATATTCTTTATTACTGTCTGCTGCCTCAAATGCTTCATTGAAGAACGACAGTAAATTTTGTGTCAGGCAGGAACACAAACCTCTCGTGAACCATACTGAGATTCATTAATCAAGTTATGCGCTTAAAGATGAATTCTAATAATATCAGCAATAAGTCGATTCTAATAATATTTGCCTACAATAGGAACTACATTAGCTATCTTCACCTCTCGGGCACAACACCACTTAAGATGGATGCATTAAAACACGCTCATTAACCCTTTAAACTGCCCAAACGTAATCTACGTTCACCTGTGTGGAGCTCTGAATATTTTGAAAAATAAAAAAAAAAAATTTGTTTTTGTTTTTAAATAAAAGTAGGTATTTTCTGTGTGGTATAAGACCGAAAAAAAAAAAATTTTCGGACAGTACATACAAATAAAAGACCTTGACGTTGGCTATGGATGCTCACCTAGAAGGCAACATACAGTCCTGCCACTTGCAAAGAGTTTGTCAATTTTACATTTTTTCTCATTTTATTTTAATTTATATATATTTTTATGTTCTGATAATTACAATTTTGCAATAGTTTCTGTGATTTCATAGCCAATCTTTGTTCTGACAGTAATATTATGTACCAAAATAGTACTCAAAATTGTAACAATCACACTGACAGGTGATCATTTTCACCTTCCCTGGTCATTTACTATTGTCTAGAAATGTATAACGAAGTATTATAGCCCCAGCAATGTTTAGACATGCGGTGTATGAAACTCCTTGAAGCATGGTGTTATGACAAGGGTCTGATAAGGACAATTGATGATGTGCTTCAGCAGGAGGGAACCCTTGCCTTTGTAATGTTTTTGACTCTTGCACACAAACATGTCTTTGTATGTAGTCAGTCTATCTGTCTGCCTGATTATCTGTCTGTATCTGTACGTCTATCTGTCTGCCTAGTTTTGTTTATCTCTGTCCAGTTTTCAGCTTATCTGTCTTTCTTCTGCCTTCTGTGTGTGCCTGGAGTGTAAATGAACTTCTTGAATTATGGTGTTATGACAAGTATCATATAACAAGTGACTTTTGATGAATGAGTGCCGCGGAGGAGGAACCTTGCCTTTATATGTTTTTTACTCCTTGCACACAAATATGTCTCTGTATAGTCCGTCTGTCAGTCTTTCTATCAGTACATCTGTCTGTGTGTCTGTACATCATCTGTCCTGTCTGCTTAGCTCTGCTTATCTGACTGTCTTGTTCTAACTTATCTTTCTGTCTCTGTTGTAGTGTCTGTCTTCCAATCTGCGCTTGTCTCTGCTCAGGGGAGTGCGTCAAGTGAACCTGTTGGTTTGTGGTGTATGTGCTGCTCCCTGATTCTGATCAAGTGACACTGCTATTATTTGTGTCATGTTTATTTAGTCTTATATCTACAAACACAGTATAGCACTTTGGCCTAAAGAATTTTTGGGTTACCTAGATATTTACATTAGTAGGATAACTGTATTAATAAGTACACGTGATAGACACAGATACAAATAGACCAGTGATATATGACAGATAGACAGAGATATAGACAGGAAGGCACTTGACTTGCATTTAATTCCAGGATGTTTTTTTCACACTGGGGCCAAACCTTCATTAAACCCAGTACTGAAAAGTTCCCCTTGTGACCCATGCCTTATTGTTTAGCCTTCCACAATCACAACACAAATTACTCCTACGGTGACACGTTTTCTTGAACACTCTGGGATTCATTGTGATACACCAGTAAAGGCTTCAATTTAAAATTTCCACTACATTTACTAACAAAACATGAGAGTAAGCCTTTCCTTAATAGGCTTGTTGACTGGGAGTGCCGATTCCTCCTGCTTGATGTAGGTCCGCTTTGGCATTTTTCTTCCAAAAGAGGCCTGGTATTGTCACAATTAAACACTTGTTGGGGTTTGAATTCTCCAGTGTCCTATGCACACCTTAAACTCCTTTACAAACTTCTCAGCTGCTTTTTTGTCATAACTGGCAGCCCTCACCAAGCCTTATGAACTGTGAATGCCACTACGCTTCTTAAATCTCTCAAACCAACGCTTTGCTGGCCTTAAAATGACAAGCATCACCACTATTGCAGGCATTTTCTACCCTTTGACTGTCGCAGCCCCTTTTCTGAAAACAGTCAATTCTATGTCACAAAATATTAAAAAAAAAATAAAAATTATTTTTTCTCATGATGTTTTTTAGTCCAAAAAAAAATTTTTTTTTTTGCCATCAGTACTTACGTGAGATATAGAGCTGTGAAGTTTGTAGAAAATGAGCCGCTTATGGCAACAGCCCTGGAAAACTTATAGTATACTTGTATTTGAAGTTTTTTTTTTGTTTTTTTCACTATTTTATTTTTTCACATAACTTATGTGGCCTATGAGACCAAAGTAAGGTGCAATGTACATATATACACTCGTTGTATACAACACACTAACACACTCCTCCTGCTGCCTCGCCCTACATCATAAATACAAGGTTTTATACATATTTAAATTACCTAGAATAAACCCAAAAAATCCAGACAAAGTGCCAAACTCAGCTTGAAGATGTGAGTAAATGTGATGATGACACAGTCTTGTGGCTCTCTCTGAGACAGAGAGCTAGATGGATAGACAGGGAGCTTGACAGCAGACAAATGACAGAAATGTTTGTGTACCATCAAAAACAAAGGGGAGGGGGATGGTCACTAATCTTTTTCTTATCAGCTGCCCCCTGCCCCCAATCCTCATTTATGCTCATGCAAATGTCAGCTCTTATCCCAAAGATGTTATCTCACCTTATCTTGACACTGTACATGGGGTGGACTTTTTTTTTTCTTGCTTCAATGGAACAATATATTATATCTTCTTCTTCTACTTCTTCTTCCTCTATTTCTTCTTCTTCTTCCTCCTTCTTCTTCTTCTTCTTCTTCTTCTTCTTTCTCTTCTTCTTCTTCTTCTACCTCTTCCCTCTTCCTCCTCTCCTTCCTTCTTGTTTTCCTCCTCCTTCCTCCTCCTCCTTTCCTCCTCCTCCTCCTTCTTCCTCCTCCTCTTCTTCCTCATCCTTCTTCCTCTCCTCCTTCTTCCTCCTCCTTCTTCCTCCTTCCTTCTTCCTACTCCTTTTTCCCCCTCCTTCCGAGGGGGGGGGGGGGGGGGGGGGGGGGGGGGGGGGGGGGGTGGTGTCTTTTCCTCCACCTTCTTCCTCCTCCTTCTTCCTCCTCCTCCTTCCCTCCTCCTCCTTTTCCCCCTCCTCCTCTCTCTTCCTCCTCCTCCTCCTCTTCCTTTCCTCTTCCTCCTCCTCTTCTTCCTCCTCTTCTTTCCCATCCACCTCAATTGCTTTTGGTCTCAAACTCCTCAAAATCATGAAATTGATCTTCACTGACACTTCCAATCTGTGTTAGACATCACTGGGAAAAGAAGAGTCCCAGATTTGCTGGGAAGTCACATATTTCTTAAACCGCAAGCATGCTTGAAAAAGGGACAACTGAAATGGCATTCCCACAATGCCACAACTGCTCACCGATTTTTTTTAAATGTGCACGACTGACCCATGGAGACCCATTCTCTCACAATGTGGGCCCTACCAGCTTTCCCTCCTGCTTGAATTTGAAGCCACTATAATTTCTTTGTATAAATACGGTCAGAAACAGTGGTAAGACGTATAATACAGTCGTAAACAGTCAAAGGGTTAAAAGATTCATCATGCTACTGCTTGCCTTAGTCCACATATTATCAACTGCGTAACACTATCTCCTGCTAACTGTTTTTTTTCGTAATCCAGCCAACAATTAACCTTTCCACTTCTTTGAGGATTTGAATCTCTTTTTTGTCAGCATTTCCACCCTTTTGCAACAATGGCACACTTATATCCTTTCTCCCTTCCGTCGCCATGACCGAAGTGATGGTCGAATGGGGTTTGCTATCCATCCTGGCAAGCTCTTAACATCACTCCACTCTCAAAATATTTCAATATTTCCTCTTGAATTAGATCATGTTTTTCTCACTTTCTTTACCAAAGGGCTTGCACTAGCTTTCTGGGCCCAGGTGACTTATTTTAGTACTTGCAATCACAAAAAACAAAGATTATATAGGTATGAACCCGCGGGGATATGTCCATGTAGGTAAACAGTGGCACACATGTTGGATGAATGGCATAGGAGACTGGCTTTGTGTGCACTTGACGGGGGACCTGGTACCGGAGGACGCCGAATCACGAGTCTAATCACGAAACTCGAGGCCAAAATTGCTGAAAAAACTTGCCAAAAGTCAGATTTCAACGAAAGTCGATGCACCAAACTCGAGGTGCACTGTAATCACTACATGTATGACAGTTTATGGGTAATGGCTGACTAAGTTCCCATCTTGCATACTTTAAGTACCCTAAAAACAACTCGTCGGTTCCTAGGGACTTAATTTGTTCAATTTTATCTATCTGTTTTGATAACAATGACCCTCATAACAGTAATACTCATTTAATTTGAATCATCAGGGAACTGAATACGAGTGGACCCCCGCCCCGCATACGATATTCATCCATTCCTGAGAGCACATTGTTATGCAAATTATCGTTATGGCGAAATGAATTTTCCCTAGAAGAAATAATGGAAATCAAAATTAATCATGCAAGACACCCAAAAGCATGAAAAAAAAAATTTTACCACATGAAATAACATTTTCTTACATACACAAAGAGAAGGATAACATGCACAATAGTAGAGTAGTACATGCACAATATATATTGTGCATGTACTACTCTACAAAATGAAGAATAAATGACACTTTATTGAAGATTCGCAATGACCCATGATTAGACACTGTGTCCCTGGAGTGCCTTTTCCCTCTGAAGTACTTGTATCCAGTTATGGCAATTTCTCCAGAACAGGCCTTAATCACACTCAATTTTGTCCTGATGTATGCAACTACGATTACTTAATCTCTCAAAACAACCTTTGCTGGCTTATTAAACCCTTTTCAGTGTCAGTCCCGTAGATCATACGGCTTTATGGTTCAGGTCCAAACCGTAGAATCTACGCCATGAGCTAGCCTCACGTCTGATACACTGTGAGTGGTTCATTTTGGGCCTAGATATGAGAGAATACATCTAATGTGGTATGAGTGCACCACATAAAACAGAATCCTGCAAGCACACTGTGTATAATGAGATAGAAAAATGAAATCAAGAATTTATACGCTTAAAACAGCAACTTTGCAGTGTTTTTTCGTATGTTGTATTATCTTGTATTTGCCAATTTTCCTTGGTCTATTTGATAGAATTGAAGACATATATACAGAATATAGATGATTTTGATTGTGTTTTAGCACTGGAAATGGACTGAAACTGAGCTCAAAGTAGCATAAATGTTAAATTTTTGCCGATATTTCAAGAGTAAAACAAACGACCTCACACATTCGAATACACTCACTGGTGGGTCTAATATACATTACAAATTGGTATGATATTTATACAATTATTACAGTATTGCATAACGTAAATCTCTATTTTTTGGTGTGAATAAAAATTCTTTATGTGAAAAAAAAAATCAAAATTAATTTATTTGTAAAGCCTCAAAACATAACTAATGAACGGGGAAATTTATTTAGTGCCGGAATGCCTACATGTTCTTCTGGACCCTATTTTGAAATTGGAATTTTTTTTAACTTTGTTTTAAAATTTGGGCCAAATTAAAAATTTCCCGATCATTTTTATTTTGTATTTAAAACAGTTGACTTGGGGCGATTTCTTGGGGCTCAATCGATAGAATGAAGTAATACTAGTGAAATAGCTAAGAATTTGTGAGGGAATAATGAAATTGGGCCTAAAATGGGAGTCAAAGTGGGCAAAATCGCCGATTCGTAATATCGTGACACTAAAAAATTCGCGAGAGTAATTTTCGTCAATTTTCCCCCAAAATTTCGTACTTTTTTGTTTATTCCCTACAAAAAGTTTCCCTCGTTTTATAAAAAAAAAATAAAAAATTTTTTTTTTTTTTAAATTTTTGGACATTTGGTGCTGATCCAGATTTGGGCCTTTTGGCCCCTAAAAGGGGTTAAATTCCCCAAATTTGAGACTTTTCCCAGGCATTTATTTCCTGTTCCCTGGGGTTTCGATTGGTGTGGGTTGTATCCTGGGAGAAAAAATTTAAAGGGACCCCCAGGGAAAAATTAGACGTCTTCGAGACCTGATTTTTTTGGGTTATCCTGGGGGGAACCCTCTGGGGTTAATTTTTGGTATTCTCAAAAAGCCACCCCAACAAGGTGCTACAGCAGCAGCAGCAGCTGACAGTGCTACAGCAGCAGCAATGGTCACAGCAGATCGGGCAGTATACAGCATAGCGCGCTAGGTGGTAACCAGCACAGGCAGCTGACAGGCTACAGCAGCACCCTTGACAGTGCAGCAGAAAACAGCCGCAGCTGAATTTTACAGCAGCAGCTGACATGCACACACAGCAGATGGTGCTACGCAGCACAGCAGCAGCTGACGTGCTACAGCACAGCAGCTGACAGGCAGCCAGCAGCCAGCAAACAGTTATGGCAGCAGCGCAGGACAGGCTCAGAGCACAGATGTGCTACAGCAGCACAACGTACACAGCAGCACAGCAGCCAGCAGCTGACAGTGGTACAGCGCAGCGCAGCTGATGGTGCTACAGCACAGCACACGCAGGCTAAGCAGTAGCAGCAGCAGCATTGCCATGGTACCACAGTATTTCAATAATTTTCTCACCCTTTTTTACCACAGGGTTGGCACTAAAGCTTTCTTGGGGCCCCTGTCACTTTTTTTGCAGATAAAATCACCCAAAAAAGCTGTAATAATAAAAAATGCTCCATTGTACCTTGGATGTTACGCGGAGGCTGGCTTGAAATAGCAACCGGGGGAACATGTGAGGTGGGACAGGGCCCCACATAGACGCGTCTGGAGAAAGCGTTTTTGGGGTTTTTTTAGACTAGGGGGCAAAATTTTAGTATAAAATGTAAACGCTTTCGGGTTTAACGTTTGTGATGCCAATGGATGTGGGGTCCCCTGTAGTTGTTAATTTTTGGAATCCTTTAACATACTTTTGTAAAAACTGACAAAAATAATCATTAAATTAGAACCATTTCCAGTTTGTTATCCCTCAGCTGTCCCTTCCCAGTTTTAGAGGGGCCACTTTTTCCCTCACCTTCATCCTGTACACTTGAAAAGCCCTTTTTTTATAAGTCTTTGTTTATTTGCAACTCAATTTTTATGTCGGTTTTGCTTTTCTAAACCCCTTTTTTTACTTCTCTTTTTTTAATGAACTGTTGGGCAGTAAGGTTAATCCTCCCCTTTTGATGGGGCCCAGAATTCCCCTTTTCTCTCCTATAAATGCTTTTTTCCTCCGTTTTAACCCATTTGGGGGATTATTTTTTGACCTAATATCTCTTTGGGGGATATAATGCTCGAGCCATTGTACGTTAAAAAAAAATATAAAAGCAAAGCCCTTTGTAATCGTAATATGATCATCTAAAATTTTTGGCTAAATACCCCCAACCAGATTAGACAGGTGTTCCCCAAGTCCCTTAAAATCGGCAGAACGAAAATCAGGAACTTTTACTATTTATCATTATTCCTATTTACAGTAAAGTAAAAGTAGGATTTGTGATTACTTCAACCAAGCTCTTCAGAGATCTCCAGTTATTTACATGGTTTCCTTATTTTACAAGACAGGCAAGTTTTTACCCCGGAGGGTTTTTGTTTTCACACTGCTTCAAAAAAAAATCCTGAACTACAGTGACCCCCCATAACGATGGCATGCATACATTTTTTCCCCTAACGATTCTTTTTATCGCAAAATTTTTGCCCCGCATACCATTAAAAACCCACATACCGATTTCGCCGAGACCGTCCAATTTGCCCTCACATGTGCCGGCCGCCCCTTGTTACCACCACCCCCCGGTAACTCCCCAAACATACACCGGAATATTTCGTATTATTACAGTGTTTTCGGGGGTTTTCTGGGGAAAAAAATGACCATGGGCCCCCGAAAGCTTCTAGTGCCCCAAACCCCGGGTAAAAAGGGTGAAATTAGTATGGAAATTAAAAAGATTTTTAAGGGTTTGGGCTAACCCTGAGAACCTTGCATTGTGGAATCCATTTGCCTACTTCAAAGATTAAGGAAATGTGTGCAGAGTGGTTTGAACTGCAAACCTTTATAGATGAAAATCACCCTGACACAGCTGTTGCAAGCCGTGCTTGTGACTATTTCAATGACAATGTTTATGCCCATTTTAGGAAAGTCTTGAAGAAACGGGGGGTACAGAGCTCTATGGACAGATTTGTTGTGCGACAGAGGTCCAGTGACTCTGAAGCTGGTCCTAGTGGCATTAAAAGAAGAAGGGAAGTTAACCCCAGAAAAGGACTTGCTACCTCAGTCCTAATGGAAGGGGATTCCCCTTCTAAACAGAAAGAAGATAATGCTCTCCCCTCCTCCCATCCCATCAATCATCACCAGATCTTCAATAAAAGTAAGTGTCATGTAATTGTGCATGCCTTTTTTCAGTTTGTGTGTATTAAAATTAACATTTCATGTGGTTTAAAAAAAAATTTTTTTTCATACTTTTGGGCGTCTTGCACGGATTAATTTTATTTCCATTATTTCTTATGGGGAAAATTAATTCGCATAACGATTATTTCGCATAACGATGAGCCCTCTTGCACGGATTAAAATCGTTAACCGGGGGTCCACTGTACTTCCATAAAGTCACTGGACTCCAGATTACCGGTCAAAGAATTCCTGTCAATTTGACTAAAGTTAAAATCCCCTACTATCACTACATTATTGTGTCTAGAAGCCCTAACAATTTTGTCCCAAAGAAGTCTTCCTCTTTCATGATCCAAGCCTGGAGGTCGGTATATTACATGTACAATTAGTTTTTCTTGACCTACAAACTCTACCTATACAGATTATGTTACTAATCCATCTATTTTTATACCTGTTTTGATGCAACAATTTATATTTTCTCATAAATATAATGCAACTCTTCCCCCTTATATATCTTTGGTTAGGTCTCATTTAGATTATACTGCACAGTTTTGGTCACAGTGTTGCAGAATGAATATAAATGCACTGGAAAACATACAAAGGACGATGACAAAGCTGATCCCATGTATCGGAAATCTTCCCTGTGAGGATAGACTGAGGACCCTGAATCTGCGTTCTCTAGAAAAACATAGAATTAGGGGGGATATGATTGAGGTTTATAAATGGAAACAGGAATAAATAAAGGGGTGTAAATAGTGTGCTAAAAATATCTGGGTTTAAGTTGGAAAAAATTCAGATTGATGTAAGATTTCGGAAATCATTGGTTTTGGAATAGAGTGGAACAAACTCCTGAGTCCCGTTATAGAGGCTGAAACATTTGTAGTTTTTAAAATAGGTTAGATAAATACATGAGTGGTCATGGGTGGGTGTGAGTTGACCTGACTAGCTTGTGCTACTAGTCAGAAATGCCATGCTCTTTATTTAAGTGAAGTGTGACCTCCCTGACTAGCATTGGGCCAAAGCTTGGTTAGGAGACTTGGTCCTGTCTTGCATTGGGCTAGTTAAAAACCTTCTGCCAGCTTTCCCTCTTCTTAAAGTTCATAAATATTGCAGGTCTGCAGCTAAGTACATTGGTCTCTGGTGCCATGGATCATCTGGTAATATCTACTGACTTCCATATTTCTCTGAACTGCAACATAATCACACCCTTCTTTCCTACCGATGTCAGGTTCTATCTTAATGAATTTGAATCATTGTCCTAAGGAGAGTGATGCCTTGTGCTGTGTGGCTGTCTCTCCGACTCTGCTTCAGGGGAAATCTTCCAAATGTCCACTTATTCAGTAGCTAGAGAACCCACCAACCTTAGTGATCTTCCCTGCCTGTCAGCTCCTCTTGTGCCGTGTCTCTGGTGCCACTCCTGTCTCTAATTCTTTGTGGTTTTACCCCTCTGAACCCCCCACCTTCCTTACCTCATCTTATCTACCTCTACTTCTCATCTTCTTGGCCCCTAGTTTCCTCAGTCTGCAGCCTTGCATCGCCTACATCCTTCTTTTGAGCCTATCGCCTGTGAAGCTGAACCTGTCCTCCCAAGCCCAAGTCTCTTTTTTCATTCCTCTGGTGCTTACAGTTTCCCAAAAAGATTCCTTTTTTGGCCTCAGTGCCAGGTTCTCACCCCCTTTCACTCTCATATGAAGGTGGAGGTTCACCCCACCATTAATGTGGTCCCCTCTTGTCCCCACCCAGACTTCTCCCCAGCCCCCTTCCTTTCCTGTTACACTTTCAGGACTCCTCTGTTCCTTCTGGCACATCTCTCCAGGTGTCATCCTTCCCTCCCCTATCAAACCTCTTTGGTTCCCTCCATAGTCCCTCTCCAATCTCTTATGCTCTTACCTCACCTGCTCCTGAACTCGTGTATCGCCTTTTCCCTTGTCTGCTGAGACACTTAACACTGTTCCGAACTGTATTGCAAAGATGAAACCCTCGATTGACACGTAAGTGCTCCTTCTGCCCCTTCTCATTTTTCACAACTCATTAGCATCTTTTTTCCTTCACAGCATTCCCGATTCCTCCTTGCTACGGCTTTCAGTACCATCCACAATGACTTCACTGAATCCCTACTAACCAATAGATTTTATTGCTTTCTCAGTTTTGACATAACCTTTCTTTGTAAAAATGACTTATTACAGTGGAATATTAGTGACCTCAGGGGAAAATGGGAAGCTGCAGGTATCTCTCCTAGTTTTCCCAGTGTGTGGTCAGTCTACAAGAAAGCCTGAAGTTTGCTTAGCTGTTATCCATCCCATTTTGGCTATGTGCCATTGCATTCTTCTGATCCCTTTCCTGATGAAATTTTTTACTGGTATAACTGTTTCACGCAGGTCTTGTTCTCTGCTGCCATTATACTGCATCCATTATTTTATCTGCACAGAGTGTTATATAGTTTGCTCTCCTGTGCATTCTGTATCTGATATTGCATTCTTGATCTCTTCTCTGCCACCACCCATCTGTTTTGTTAGGTGGATTTTAATGTTCATCATCATCATTGGGAGTGTCCCACTGGACTCTCGTGTGATCATTGGAGATTCTTCTCACTTCTCATCCTCTTCATGTTTTTTACAGGTGCTCCAACTCATTTTGACTCACACTCAGTGTCTCTCTTGCATTAAACTTTCTATCTGCTCCACCCGTACCAATTGCACTTTGATTACACTTGGTCTGTCTCCGGATTTGGGTGACAGTGATCACTTTCCTATTATCTTCCACTTTGTATTCCCGCACCACCTTGTTGACCCCATTGGCAATTTTCGTCAAGTGAAATTTTTTGACATAATACCTCATCTTACCACTTTTTGTGGGGACCCTTCTTTGTCTCTATTGATTAGCTGTGCACCAGTTTTTTGACCTTAGTTTTGACTGCAGTGGACAGTTACTATTCCTGAAACATCAGGCAAGGCATTCCTCAGACATGTGTGCCTTAGTGGTCTCCAGCATGTGCTATGCAGTGTATTGAAATGTGTTTGCATGGGGCTGTCCTTCAGTGATATTGGACCACAGATCATCTTTAGGATTTTTAAGCAGGCAAGGCAGTTGCTTGCGTGTCATAGTGGATGGCAAATTGCACTTGTGGGAAACCTAACATTTCTACCATTGCCTCGACTATCCCCTATATTTGTTTTTTTTTTTTTTTTTTTTGTATGGAAGTTGTGAGTGGCAAATATATGCTCCAGACCCAAGCTCCCGTTTGAAGGTTGCTCTGTTTAGTGTTTGGTGGAGCCTCTTGAAGTTGCCATGGAAATCAGAACATCTTTTCGTGTCTCCCAAGGGCTTCACCTCTGTCCCTCATTTCTTCTTCTAAGGTCTGCCAGGGAGCAGTCACCCTTGTATTTCTCTTCTAATGAGATGGACCTGTATAATGTACCTTTTACTCTTTAGAGCCAGGGTCCACACTTTCCACTTACTGGTCATCCAAAAGCTTGGGTTGGCCTGAATCCATTCATGTTCTGCATGCTCAGCCTCTCATTCTACAGTCCCTTTTGCATGTTTTCAATCTTGTTGGATGTGATGGGTCCTCCATCAACAATGGAAATCTCCGATTGTACCCGCAATGCAAACCTAGCACTTTCTGGGCTTGATACCTTTCCCTCTATCATCCCATTTGCTCTGACCAGTGTAGTCTGCAAGGTGATGGAACAAATGGTGAATAGATGTCTGGTATGATATTTGGAAGCCTCACAGCAGCTCTTCTCGCCAATATGGCTTTTGTAAGGGCCACTCAAATTTGGACCTCTTGCTCCACTTGATACATACGTAGAAATTCCTTTGCTAATAAATACTCCATTCTTGCATGTCTTTTTTTGATCTCGAGAAGGCATACGACACCACTTGCAGGTAGTAAAACATGTAAGCGCGAGGTGCACTCCTTAGGCCCTGTATTGGTAATCTACCAATCTTCCTTACGGCTTCTTATCTGAAAGAATTTTCATAGGCCCATTAATGGATTTGGAAAAGGTGTAATGACAGGGAGGATAAGGGGGCAATGTGGCTGATGTTGCAGGTGTATTGTACAGGAGGTAGGTACTGGAAAGGCATGAAGAGTTTTTTACAAGATAGTTAGGCTCAAGTTAGAGTAATGTAGGATGAGGTGATTATTTCCACAGTAAAAGTAGCCTTAGACAAGGATGTGTTGATGTCACCGAGGATGTTTAATATATTTTTATACATGGAGTAGTAAGAGAAGTACATGCGAGGGTCTTGGCAAGAGGCGTGGAGTTAAAAGATAAAGAATCACACATTAAGTGGGGTTGTCCCACAGTTGCTCTATGCTGATGACACGTGCCTTGGAATTCTGAAGACAAAGTTGCAGAGATTGGTGGATGAATTTGGGTAGGGTATGTAAAAGAAGAAAATTAAAATGAATACAGGAAAGAGTAAGGTTATGAGGATAACAAAAAGATTAGGTGATGAAGATTGGATATCAATTGGAGGGAGAGAGTATGTAAGAGGTGACTGTATTCAGATATTTGGAGTGGACATGGTCAGCGGATGGGTCTATGAAAAGATGAGGTGAAACATAGAATTGAAGAGGGGAAAAGGTGAGCGGTGCTCTTAGATCCCTGTGAAGACAAAGAACTTTGCCTTTGGGGCAAAGAGGGGAATGTTATGAGAGTATAGTTTTACCAACGCCTTACATGGGTTTGAAGCATGTGAATGAACGTTCAGTGAGGAAAGGCTGGAGGCAGTGGAGATGTCATGGTCTGAGGGCAATGTGTGGGTGAATAAATGCTAGAATTCATATAGTTTGGAAGTAGGAGGGGTGCCAGGCTTTGCCAAAACTGTGTCCAGAGGCTGAGGAAGGGTTGTTGAGGTGGTTAAGACATGTAGAAGAATGGAGCGAAACAGAATGACTTCAAGAGTGTAAAATCAGACTGTAGGGAAGAAGGCAGGGAGGGTCGGCCCTAGAAAAGGTTGGAGGTGGGGGTAAGGAGGTTTTTTGTGCAAGGGGCTTGGACTTCCAGCGAGCATGTGTGAGCGTGTTTGATAGGAGTGAATGGAGACAAATGGTTTTTAATACTTGATGTGCTGTTGGAGTGTTAGCAAAGTAACATTTATGAAGGGATTCAGGGAAACCGGCAGGCCGGACTGGAGTCCTAGAAATGGGAAGTAGAGTGCCTGCACTCTGAAGGAGGGGTTTTAATGTTGCAGTTTAAAAACTGTAGTGTAAAGCACCCTTCTGGCAAGACAGTGATTGAATGAATGATGGTGAAAGTTTTCCTTTTTTGGGCCACCCACTTTTGGGTTTGTGGCCATTTTCTTACCACTGTTGCCATGCTCAGGAGACTGTTTTTCCCATCTCTGCATCAGCCATACTTGCCTTACATAAGAACATAAGAAAGAAGGAAGACTTCAACAGGCCTTCTGGCCTACACAATGCAAGTCCAAGTCTCCTACTGGCTTTAAATCAATTCCCTAACCTAGTTAGATCAGGTCACATTCACTTAAGGAAGAAGCACATCATCTGACCTAGTAGCACAAGCTAGTCAGGTCCAACTCACACCCACTCATGTACAGTGGACCTCCGGTATACGATATTAATTCATTCCTGAGAGCTCATCGTATGCCAAAATTATCGGAACGCGAATTAATCTTCCCAATAAGAAATAATGGAAATCAAATTAATCCGTGCAAGACACCCAAAAGTACTATAAAGAAAACGTTCTATCACATGAAATGTGAAGTTTAATGCACACAAACTGAAGAAGACATGCACAGTTAGTAGTACATACTCTACTAACAATGGAATACATGACACTTACCTTCAATGAAGATCTGGTGATGATTGATGGGACGGCAGGAGGGGAGAGTTTCGAAGCTGTTAATGTTTAGAAGGGGAATCCCCTTCCATTAGGACTTGAGGTAGCAAGTCCTTTTCCGGGGTTACTTCCCTTCTTCTTTTAATGCCACTAGGACTGAACTGGCAGCCTCACCATGCCTAATCACACTATGTATGCCACTACGATTCTTAAATCTTTCAAACCAACCTTTGCTGGCCTTAAATTCACTAACATTACCACTAGTTGCAAGCATTTTTTCAATTAAATCCTCATGCAACTTCCTAGCCTTTTCACATATGATTGCTTGAGAGATGCTATCTCCTGCTATCTGTTTTTCATTTATCCACACCAATAACAGTCTCTCAACATCTTCTAACACTTGCGATCTCTGTTTCGAAAACAGACATGCACCTTTTGCAAGAACATCTTCCTTGATTTCCGTTTTCCTGGCCACCATAGTAGCGATGGTTGATTGGGGTTTTGTATACAACCTGGCCAGCTCTGACACATGCACTCCACTTTCATACTTTGCAATTAGCTCTTTCTTCATTTCAATAGTCATTAGCAGCCTTTTTCTCGAAGGGTTGGCACTAGAAGCTCTCTTGGGCCCCATGGTGACTTATTTTGCAGAAACAAGCACCAAAAACACTTTGATAATATGGAATGTACCGAATGTATGTTTAGATGCGAGCACACTGGCTGGCTTGTGAACACTGGCACACATGGGGCAGTTCAGGCCACATGTGGATTCGTCCCATGGCGGGTTTTTTAACGAGTAGCGAGGCAAAATTTTTGCATTAAAATGTATCGTATACCGGGTTTAACATATACCGATGCCATCGTATACCGGGGGTCCACTGTATTTATCTAACCTATTTTTTTAAACTACACAATGCTTTAGCCTCTAATTGTACTGGAAGTTTTTTCACTAGATCCCCAACTCTATTACCAAACCAGTGCTTTCCTATATCCTTACTGAATCTGAATTTTTCCAACTTGAAACCATTCCTACGAGTCGTGTCTTGGCTAGATATTTTTAGTAATGCTATATACATCCCCTTTATTTATTCCAGGGGGGGGGGGGGGGGGGGGGGGGGGGGGGGGGGGGGGGGGTCCTGTTTTCCATTTATATACCTCAATCATATCCCCCTAATTCCATGCCCTTCTAGAGAGTGCAGATATCAGGGCCTTCAATCTATCCTCATAGGAAAGATTTATTGTACATTGGATCAACCTTGTCCATCCTTCCTTTAGTATGTTTTTCCAGCATTATATATCCATTCTGTAATACAGTGACCAAAACTGTGTCAGCATAATCCTAGATAAGGCTAACCAAAAATCTATTGAGTTGAAGAACAACCTGAGGACTCCTGTTACTTATGCTTCTCGATTAAAGCCAAGAATTCTATTTGCTTTATATTGTGAACATTCATGCACTGTTACTTGGTTTTAGATTACTGTCTAACCAGTAACTCCCAAAATCACTTTTTGGCCATCAGTAATATTAAGAACTACATTATTTGGTTTATATTTCTGGCATGGTAATTTCCTGTCCAAATGCTTAGAATTTGTATTTGTCCTATGTTAAACTTGCATCTGCCACTTCCTGACCACTGCATCAGTCCTATTTCATATCTTGCTCGAGTGCTCTAATGCCACTCATCAAAGAATTGAATGGCTTATTTTGGTTGTCATGGGCAAACTATCTTATTCACTATTTATTCCCTCATCTATGTTTTATGTATATCATGTACAAGGGGCCCAACACTGACTCCCTGGAACACCATTTCTGAAACTTGCCCACTCTGATTCTCTTCTTTTCTCCCCATTATGCAAATTCTCTGCTGCCTATTTGTCAACCATGCCTCTGTCCAGGAAAAAATTTCTCCTAATCCATGTGTCTTAATTTTCCTCAATAGTCTCTGATATGGGACTCATCAAAAGACTTAAGTCCATATATACAATATCAATATTCATTACCATGATCTATTCCTCAAATACCTTAGTGAAAAAAGTTAATGAATTCAAAAAGGCGATGAATGCCCTTTTGTAAAACTGTGGCTGAGATTTGTTTGGTCAATTTATGCTTTTCAAGAATGGCTATGAATTGCCTTGGCTAATTACTGATCATTAAATTTTCCACACAAGGAGCTTAGGCTTTATAGGTTCTATAGTTTGAAAGCATGGACCTGTCACCTGCTTTAAAAATAGGTATTACATTTGCCATTTTCCCACTTATCTGCACTATACCAGTTTAGTGTTTATGTTGAAAGATTAGCCAATGGTTTGCTATGAAGCATCCCTCTTTACATTCCATTAGAACCCTTGCCTACGTTCATCAGGGCCTGGGGGTTGGTTAGTTTTTAATTTTATCCATTTGTTTAAGGATCATGTCACTTGTGAACCTAATCGTGCTTATTAGCATCATCCTGTTCAAATAATTTATAATATTTCTTGAAATATCACTAGTATCTTCCCTGCAAAAACTGAGAGGAAGAAAGTGTTAAAAATTCTACACACTTTCCATATCATTCTCGGGTGATCTGACCCGAGTGACTCTTCTGAGTGGGCTTATCTTATCCCTAATCTTACGTCTGTATACCCGAAGGAATCCTTTTGGGTTAGCCTGGATTCTCTTGCAAATTTAACCTCATATCCCTTTACTTTTCTTATTCCCTTTTTTATTTTTCTCTTCAACTGAATACATATATGGTTTCCTTAACTGCTCCCTCATTCTTTGATTTGCCTATATATGCCTTTCTTTAACCAATAGATATTTTCAATCTATTGTTCATCCATTTAGGATCATTTTGTTTGATATGATTTCCTGTTTTGAACATAGGTTGTCTGAGTAGCTAGAACTAACTCTGGAAAATGTCATATCAGCTCAAAAAATGTCATATCACCACCTACCTTCCCACAGTCAGTCATTCCAGTTCAGCCCACCCAGGTAATTTCCTCCAGTCTTATTAATCAGCCAAGCAGAAGACAGGGACAAAGACTTGATTGCCATTATTAGGGTAATTCCACGATACATTAACTGAGTGTTTGTTATCACTCTCTCCCAAGTTCATCATTAACCTCAATACTACTAATTAGTGATTCCCTGCTGGAAAGAACCAAGTCAAACAGGTTATTTCCCTAGTTTGGTTCTGTCTCACACCCATTTTTAAAAAACAATCCTGAATCGTATCAAGAAAGTCACTTGATCTCTAAATTTTCTGTCAAATTGCTCCAGTCAGTTTGTCTAAAATTAAAATCTCCCATTAGCACTACATTTTCATATGTAGATGCCTATGAATTTCGTCCTAGAAGTTTACTGTACTTCCCTACAAGGTTTTGGAGGCCTGTAAATCACACCCAAGATTAGCTTTTCACAGCCTTGAGGAAGCTGTAATTAAACAGATTCAGTGGCTGATCACTTCTAATCTTATATCCGTCTAAGACAATTTAAATTATCTCTGATTACATCACTACTCCACCCACCCTTCCTGTTGTCCCTATCAGTATGGAATAATTTATAGCTTGTATGTGACATTCAGAAGGCAAGTCTCTATCTTTCAGACTGAGCCAAGTCTCTGTTATAGCAATAATATCTATGTTTCCTGCACTTGCAGTTAAAATTATCTCATCTATCTGATTTCTACACTCCTGCTATAGTATAGTAAACCTAAAGGACCTAGTCTCTCACTCCCTTCTGCTGTCTCTCTTTCTAACCTGATTCCATTGTCTGTATTTGTAACTTATATGAATGTCTTTAAACATTAATGTTTTCAACCTGATTGTTTCCAACATCACCCATATCCTCTGAACTTCTATCAGTTTAAAAAAAAAAATCTTAGACATGTCAGCCAATGGTCCTCTCAATTGAGTTGGGCAAGTGCAACCGCCAACCACCCCTGCCCCAGAAATATGTACCGGCCATCCCTTTGCATACTATCATATTTGCCATAAAAGTTGTCCGCAGTTTCAATGAATGGAATTGCAAGTTCCTTGCAGTATCTCTTTCAGTCCAGCATTTACACAATTGCCTTAGATAACCATTCAGTGCCCACTCCCCATCATGGCAAGGTGCTACATATGCAGGGATAACCACCCTAGGACCTAACTAAATCTAAATCTATAGCTGAACCTCCTACTTATCTAGAAGCTCTTCTCTCTCCCAACCCTTCCCAACATCATTTCCACCCGCACTGTGACAGATAATGGGCCCTTTGTTCCCATTACCTACATATTATCCAACCTTTGACTATGTCACCATCACCATCTCCAGGAAGTACAATCTCACCTTTTCATTTCCTATTACAGAAAGCACAGTCCATATATCTTTACAAGTGAGTCACCACCACAGAATTCATTACCTCTATTAGCAGAGGAAGTAGAAACCTTCACCTTCACTGCTACTGAAGTACACTCCATCACCTGAAGAACAGAGAAGTGATACTTCAGATCATCTCCTTAACTTTCCTTAATTTGTGCGTATCCGTATCTCATGGAATATCACACCCTGCGTGAGCGGCCTCTCTGTGAGGCTTGTCAGGTCCCTATTTTCAGTCTTCACTTTCTTGTGGATTATCTGGTTTACCTGGAGTTTACCTGGAGAGAGTTCTCGGGGGTCAATGCCCCGCACCACGGTCTGTGACCAGGCCTCCTGGGGATCAGAGCCGATCAACCAGGCTGTTACTGCTGGCTGCACACAAACCAATGTATGATCCACAGCCGAAGCTGTGGTCATACTGACTTTTAGGTGCTTGTCCAGTGCAGCTTGAAACTGCCAGGGTCTATGGAATACCCCTTATGTAATGCTGGGAGGCAGTGGACAGTCTTGGGCCCCCTGACACTTATTGTTGGTCTCTAACATGCTAATGACACCCTGCTTTTTTATTGGGGGGAATGTTGCATCATCTGCCAAGTCTTTTGCTTTGTTGTGAGGTGATTTTTCATGTGCAAGTTCATTACTAGTCCCTCTAGGATTTTTTCCAGGTGTATATAATCATGCATCTCTCCTGCCTGCATTCCAGGGAACCAGGTTCAGGAAACTTCAAGCGCTCCCATAATTGAGGTGTTTTTATCTCCGTTATGTGCGCCGTGAAAGGTTTCTCGTACATTTTCTAGGCAGCTAATTTTAACCTCCTTGAAAAGGTGTTTTAATTTGGGGGGGGGGGGGGGGGGGGGGGGGGGGGGGGGGGGGGGGGGGGGGGTTTTTTATTTTTTTGGTTTTCTTTTTTTTTTCTATTAGGTGCAGCAATATTTCCAGCCTAGATTGAACAGTGACCTGAAGAGTGTCATCATGGGCTTGCATCCCTAGTTTTGAAGGTTCCTCATTATCCCATCCTTATTTTTCTAGCAGCTGTGATTGATACAGTGTTATTGATCTGAAGGTGAGATTCCCTCGACATGATCATCCCCAAGTCTTTGACATTAGTGTTCGCTCTATATTTGTGGCCAAAATTTGTTTTGTACTCTGATGAAGTTTAATTTCCTCATGTTTACCATATCTGAGTAATTGAAATTTCTCATCGTTGAACTTCATAATTTGTTTTCTGCAGCCCACTGAAAGATTTGTTGATGTCCGCCTGAGCCTTGCAGTGTCTACAATGAGACACTGTCATGCAATTGGGTGTCATCTGCAAATAAGGAAGACACTGTGCTGTGGCTGACATCCTTGTCTATGTCAGATGTGAGATGAGAAAACAAGATGAGAACGAGTACTGTGCCTTGTGGAAAAGAGCTTTTCACTGTAGTCTGCCTCAGACTTACTCTGTTGACTACTCCTCTTTGTGTTTTGTTTGTGAGAAATTATAGATCCATCTACCAACTTTTCCCTGTTCTTCCTTTAGCAAGCACGCATTTTGTGTTGCTTACACACCAAGGTCACACTTGTCAAAGGCTTTTGCAAAGTCTGTATAATTATTACATCTGCAATCTTATTGTCTTCTAGTGCATCAGGACTCTTTCCGTAGTGATCCAATAGTTGAGACAGACAGGAGCGACCTGCTCTAAACCCAGTTGCCCTGGGATGTGTAATTGATAGTTTTCTTGATGGGTTGCAATCTTGCTTCTTAGGACCCTTTCAAAGATATTTTTATGATATGGGATGTTTAGTGCTATCAGTCTGTAGTTCATTTGTTTTTGCTTTACTGCCTCCTTTGTGGAGTGTGGCTATGTCCTTTTGTTTTTAGCAACGGTGGATGACCCTCGTGTCTATGCTCCCTCTCCGATAGGATGGTAAAAGGCTCGTGATAGCGGATTCTTGCAGTCTTGTGATCACGGAGTTCCATGAGGTCTGGGCCGGGCAGAGTGCATGGGCATATCATTTATCACCTGTTCAAAGTCATTTGGCGTCAAGATAACATCAGATATGGCTTGTGTTAACCAAATTCTGTGACTCGGGAGAAAAATTCTTTTTAATCTTCGACCTCAGTCTGGTTAGCGGCTTGCTAAAAACCTGAGTCATATTGGGGACTTGATAGCCTCACTCATTTCCTTGACTGTCATCTGTGTAGGACCTCTTGTTAAGTAGGGGCCCAATACTCGACGTTGTTCTCAACCCTTTGATTGGCATAGGAAAAGAAATACTTTGGATTTTCTTTCGATTTTCATTTATGGCCTTTTTAGTTCCCTTTCCACTTCCTGACTCCTATAAGATTCCCTTAGCTTTAAGTGATGTTTGCTTTTCTATGACCAGTGACTTCCCTAATGCATTCAGATATATTGGCCTCTTTTAGAGCCGCTCTGTTATTCCTTTCCATCACCTGTAAAGGGAGCGCCTGTCTCTTTCTATTTTACGTCTACTCCTCACTTTTTCTTAGAGGAATAAGCCTTGTGCATACATCGAGTGCCACCCGAGTTAATCGCTCTAGGCATAAGTTGCGGTCTGTGGTGCTTTAGGTCTATATTCCAGCTATATCAGTTAGGACTTGGTTTACTTGGTCCCACTTTATGTTTTTTGTTTATTGAAGTTTAATTTGGTGAATGCTCCTCGTGACTATCTCATTTTATGTCCGGTCTGGGCTTCCACGCTACATATCTGAACCTCCGATTATTTTTGTGATCTGAGTATAAATTGTTTTTTGATATGGTGACATTTCGTAACAGATCATCATTGTTATGAAAGATGAGGTCTAGTGTAATCTCCAGTCTAGTAGGTTCTATTATTTGCTGGTTTAAAAAGAATTTTTTTGCTGAGATTTTTAAAGCTCATGTGTGTGTGAGTTCTCATCAGAGCTGCCTCCTGGGTGTTATCACTGCAACAACATTATTTTCTATATTTCCTCCATTTAGGTGCCTTAAGTTTGAATCCCCAGCGAGCAAGATGTTGGGGGCAGGAGCATGGCAGATTTTCCAGACAGTGGTCAGTTTTCACAGCTGTTCCTGGAATTGCTGGGATGTTTGCATTCTGGAGGCTTGTAGACTACCACAATGACTAGGTTTTGGTTTCTCAACTTACTTCTAAAAACTTCCACTACATCATCTTAGGCATTTAAAGCAGTTCTGTGGCAAAGAAGTGACTCCTTCTGCGATGTACAGGCCAACCCCCCTCTTTTGCCTGTTCACTCTGTCCGCATCTGTATAGGTTTGTAACCTGGGATCCATATTTTGTTGTCCCAAGTGATCCTTTATGTGGGTCTCTGTGAAAGCCTGAACATTGCATTTGCCTCGGCAAGCAGTCATGGATGAAAGGTATTTAGTTGTTTGTTCCTGGCTTTAGATCCTGTATATTTGCAAAGAAGAATCCATTGGACTGGTGCATTGTTGGTAATTGGGGGGAGACTTTTTTTTTCCGGCAATTAGTATCTGTATCGATGGTTTGGAGTGGAGGCCATCGACTGTGGATCCACTCCAGAATGAACTGATTTGGTGTACGATTTCCGCCATTACCCTGCCAGTATTTTTTTCCTTCCAGGCACTAAAAAACTCTCCTCTTGAGTGCCTGTGGCACCCAGGTTTTCCCATGGCCTGGATGTTTTGTATCTTTTTGTCCCCTTTAGATGGTGTGCCTGGCAATTTAAGTTATAGCACAGTCTTTCCCTGTACTGAAGAGGTACACATTTCCAGGGTGAAAAAGCTTACAGGAAGGGAGTTTTGCATTTTTCCAGTGTCATACCTGGGTACGGCATTTTGAAGGTGGTCATAGTTGCACGTCCCATCTGTTTTTCCAGATTTCCCATGCCTGCATTACCAATC
>NC_069470.1:20521165-20614844 GCF_026875155.1 Cherax quadricarinatus | reverse complement strand
TTTTTTTTTAAAAAAGACCAAAGTGTTTTTGGGGGCATTTTGCGTGAACTTCCCGATATCAATGTTTTGAAATGTTTGAATCCTGGTTTAATTAATATTTGGATATATTTGGATGGTGATATTCAATCTACATTCTGTTTTAGCAATTTTTTTGTAAAACCCCATAACTCTTGCCTTCAAAACTTGCCTTTAACTGGCTGCCAAAATGCCGAAAAATGCTTAAAAAAAAAGGGTCCTGAAGATAAAGACGTACAAACTATGCTATTTGCTCTTAAGTATCTGCACACTGTAGTCAAAGCATAATAGTTTTACCATCTTATGAGCAAGAGATTGTAATAACTCACTACAATGGATACATTACAAATCTTTTCATGGAACATTGCTTCCATCAGGAAGCGGTTGCCTGACTTACATCATATTAGTGCAACCAAGAATATTGATGTCATCTTTTTTGCAGAATGTAGATTGAAGATGGAGCACCTCCACCAAACTTGCCTGGATATGCAGCTTTACCTAAGGTCAACCAACTGTTGTGTGATGTATGTCAGAAAGAGCTTGCCACATTCACTCCTTTCCTTGCAGAGTCGAGTTAACATGCAGTATCATGGTGTCAAAGTATATGCAGGCGATTTTTCCATAAACATTTTTAATCTCTATGCCCCAGCGAACCAGCTTCCGACCTGATGCTTTACCAGATCGCATCAATAGTGAACCTACCATCATTCTTGGAGATTTTAATGCCAGACAAAGAATATTGGTGGGTCTATAACAAACACCAATGGAACTAAACTAGTGAGATTGCTAAATGAGCATGATAATGTTCGAATTGTGGCACTACTGAGCCTACTCACATATATGGTGGCATACTAGATCTGTGTCTTGGATTTAATACATCATATACGATGCATGACTCTGTCATAGTTGATGATCTTCTATCTGATCACTTCCCAAGACTAACAACTGTCAATCTTGATCACATCTCCAGCAATCAAGAGCTAAATACAGAAGGAGGGAAACTTATTCTCAAACCAGAACACAGAGACAACTTTATTAACCACTTGGATCAATGGTATAAGAATTACGAGCCCATTGGTACACAAAAATTTAATGATGATTTAATTACCACTATAGAAAGTTTTCTCCCACATAACAATTGGCGAGGAATAGGAAACAAATGACCTCCACTATAATAACAATAAAAACCAATGTAAATACTATAATGATCCACAGCTACGCAATCTAACACATGCAGCTAGGAGGATTGGTAAAGCATACCGTGAATGTAGAATCCCAGACCAGCTCAGAACGTTCCAAGCTGCACTAACAAATGCAAGGAATAGAAAGGAAGAACTTAGGCTACAGGAATGGGAACTCTCTCCAGGTAAACTCCAGGTAAACAGTTTGTTAGTGGGTTGAATAGGTCCACCCCTTTGAGTTTGGCTTGTAAAGGCATAAATATAATAACCAGGAAAAAGACTGGCAATGTCATGTGCTTGAAAAAGCAAATGACCTCATAAATGACTGGTCCAAAACATCCAGGCATGAAAACCTTCCACCTCATATTAGAAAAAATTTAGAGAGTACTTCTGAAGAAATGTTGAAACTGATTAATTTTATGAGCCAATATATTGATGAGAGTGATTGCCTCTTTACCGAGTATGAATTAGATAATGCAGTAACTAAAGGTCGATCAACTGCTCCTGGAGAGGATGGTATAACCTATGATATTCTCAGAACTCTAAGGCACGTGCCTGATAACCCTTTGTTGGCACTGTATAATCTCAGTTACATTGAGGGCGTTCTTCCTACTTCCTGGACCATAGTCTCATTGTGCCCTATCCCTAAGCCCCAACACCTGATACAATTTTAGGCCAATCTCCTTAACTAGTTGTCTTTGTAAAACTTTTGAAAGAATGATACTTAACAGACTGAACTACGGAATCAGACACCAACTTTCCCCCTAGCTCTATGGGTTCATGAAAGGTAAAAGTGTGCAGAACTGTCTTTCCACCTTTCTCACTGCACACACTTCTACTAGTTTTACCACTTTTCTTGATCTAAAATCTGCATTTGATATTGCGAACAGAACCGTTATACTACATGAACTAGCCAAAATGAATATTGGAATATTGGCTTCAGAAGTGATTCTAAAGAAATGTCTTTAGGTACACCGCAGGGAGGAGTTCTTAGTCCCATGCAATTTAATATTCTGATTAATGCTCTCCTAAATGCCTCTAACTCCTCACCTAAACATATATCTATAAGCATGCGATGAATATCATGATCCATACAACAGGCATAAAAGATTAATACCATTCTTAATAATTTCAGCAATTTGTAATCGACGTAGGTCTCATAATATCTTCTCTAAAACAAAGACAATTAACAAGACAAACGACACCCCCACCCATCTATTGCGGGTGAAATCATTGCTACTTAAAAATTACAATATCTTGTGTAGAATGTACCCTTTAAACAAATCCACTATACCACAACTAAACAGAAATGCAAAGCTAGGCTAAAATGCTCTCAAGCTGTTGCTGGCTAACATCCCAACTATGGTGCTAATGTGAGAATCGTTAGAATGAAGTACAAAGCATATGTTAGGTCCATAATTGATATGCTGCTCCCATGTTGATATTAGCTAGAGAAAGTTCTCTCTGCCCTTGGAGATATAGTGCAAAAGTGAAGCTCCTCAGGATTATTCTTTGGCTGTCCCAGATCTACAAAAGTTCGGTTTAACATAGGAAGGTGCTTGGTAATCTATTATTCAGTGATAGTAAGTTATTGAGATTAACACCGTACTCGGTATTAGAATGTTGAGAAACGAACCAACACTGTCACAATGAAATCCTAACCAAGTGTCCTAGAGGTAAATACACAGAGACAAATGGAATGTGAAAACGTGCAATTGCATTAAGTTTTTATAACCTGGCTGAACTGGTATCACTGTAGGCAACAAAGCAATTTCACCCCTCCGTGGAAGATTTTTTAATTTAATATCACATACCTACAATCCCTCCCAAAAAGCTATTGCTAGTAATCCCTTCCTTAAATCTCTGTTAGAGCAACTGCTCAAGAAGATATTTTCATCTACCTAGCTGGTAAGTAATAAGTTAACACAAGTTATATACACTGATGGATCTAAACAGGAGTCTTCTGGCAGGGCTGCACTGCACTTGTTGCCACCGTCCCTAGTTAAGAACGATAAGTAAATTTGTTGATTAGGCATTAAGAATTAACAACTTGGGCGTCTACACTGCAAAGTGAATTGTTTGCAATCCTAATGGCGCTAAAGCAACCTATGACACTGAGCTTGACTCTATCATGCAAGTACTGATTCTATGTCATCATGAAGGCTCTTGGACTCAATAATGACTCCAACAACATGCTCTTTGGAGAAGCCAGGTATAGATACCAAATTTAGGGACAAAGGAATTAATGTACAATGCTAGGGGGGAGGGGAGGGGAGGGGAGGGAGAGAGAAAGGAGGAGTGGGAGGTGGGGGTGGTCGGGTGGGGAGGGGGGGGGGGGGGGGGGGGGAGGGGAGAAAGGGTTGAGGGAATCCCATCACACATTGGATTACTCCCTTCATGATAAAGTTGATATGTTAGCCAAGAAGAGAGAACCCAGAAGGAGAATGTAGAATATAACTTTGGTATAACTGTGTCTAGCATTAGGAATAATATTAGGAGAGAAGCAAATAATGAAAATGATTGTTACAAGGAAATGCAGTTAGAAAGCCTGAGTAGATCTATAACCCACTATGATAACATAACGTAGAATAATATGTGTTATGGAGCAACTTGCAATGTGACAGGACTACAGATGGTTGTAGGGCCAGGCTTGCTTGGTTTACAAGTACTTCTGGCAGTTTGGGAGACACAACATATGATGATCAAACTAAATGAAATTAAGTGATCAGCAATATGGACACTGTCATTGAACACTATGTGCCTGTAATAGTCCACTTAATTAGGATACAGAGACAGACAGTATAATAACCTATATGACAAGTCAAAGATATCTTATTAATGAAAATAAGATACCAGATATACTAACAAATTTCGTAAATTGCTGTTGTAACAATAAGGAACATATGTAGAAATAAATCCATATGTATTTCACTGTTAACCCCTTGGCGCCTAGTTCCTAGGCCTTTTGTGTATCCAAATGCTCTAGCGGCTAACCGTTCCAGCAGGATTGGATATGGGGTGCACAATAAACTATCACTTCGGTGGCAAAATCTAATCTAATCTAAAATCCTCACAATCCAACCCCACCAACCCGGGAGAGAAGTTTTTTGTTTTTTGGGGTTGGGTGTAATTGGCTCTGGGGGTGGGGGGGGGTGTGGGTGGGGTGGGTGGGGGGTGAGGGGGGGGGAGGAGGGTTGGCGGTGGGGGGCGTGGGGTGGGGTGGGGATGGGGGGGGGGGGTGGATGAGGGCTGGGGGTGGGTGGGGGGGGGGGGGTGGGAGGGTTGGTGTGGGGGGGTGGTGGGGGGTGGGGTGGGGGTGGTTGGGGGGGGGTGGGGCTGTGCCCTCGCACAGTGTGTTATTTCCCCGTTGGGACTTCTCGGACCGAAATAAGTTCCAACAGTTAGCCAATATATCAGAGTCACTTGTTGCACAGAAGTGCTTAATGCCCTCAAATGATGTAGTGGAAGTTTTAGCAGTAAAGAATCGAGAACGCAAAACCTAGTCATTGTGTAGTCCTACAAGCCTCCGGATGCAACTTCCCAGCAATTACAGGAACAGCTGTTAAAATTGACCACTGTCTTGAAAATCAGCCAGCTCCCTGCCCCAACACTTGCTCCTTTGGAGAATTCAACTTAAGGCACCTAAAATGGAGGAATAATAGCAAATAATGTTGTTTGCAGTGATAACCAGGTAGGCAGTCTCTTTACGAAAATTCACACACACACGAGCTTTTAAATCTCTGCACAAAATTCAACTTAAACCAGCAAATAATAGAGCCTACTAGACTGGAGAATACACTAGACCTCATCTTTACTAACAATGATGATCTGATAATAAATGTCACCATATCAAAAACAATATACTCAGATCACAACATAATTGAGGTTCAGCCATGTATGTGGGGGAGCTCCACACCGACATAATGAGATTATTCATGAGGGAGCCTTCACCAAATTCAACTTCAATAATAAGAACATAAAGTGGGACCAAGTAAACCAAATCCTAACCGATATAAGCTGGGAAGGTAGACTAAGCAACACAGACCCCACTTATGCCTAGAACAGATTAACTCGTTGGCACTCGATGTATGCTCAAGGCTTATTTCTTTAAGAAAAAGGAGGAATAGATGTAAAATAGAAAGAGACAGGCGCTCCCTTTGCAGGCGACGAAAAAGAATAACAGAGCGGCTAAAAGAGGCCAATACGTCTGAAATGCGTAGGGAGTCACTGGTCAGAGAAATAGCAAACATCGAACTTAAGCTAAAGGAATCTCATGGGAGTCAGGAATCGTTGGAAGAACTAAAAGCCATACATGAAATCGAAAGAAACCCAAAGTATTTCTTTTCCTATGCTAAATCAAAGTCGAGAACAACATCCAGTATTGGGCCCCTACTTAAACAAGATTGGTTCTACACAGATGACAGCAAGGAAATGAGTGAGCTGCTCAAGTCTCAATATGACTCAGTTTTTAGTGAGCCGCTAACCAGGCTGAGAGTCGAAGATCAAAATTAATTTTTTATGAGAGAGCCACAGAAATTGGTTAACACAAGCCTATCCAATGTTATCCTGACGCCAAATGACTTCGAAAAGGCGATAAATGACATGCCCTTGCACTCTGCCCCAGGGCCAGTCTCATGGAACTCCGTGTTCATCAAGAACTGCAAGAAGCCCCTATCACAAGCTTTTACCATCCTATGGAGAGGGAGCATGGACACATGGGTCGTCCCACAGTTACTAAAAACAACAGACATAGCCCCACTCCACAAAGGGGGCAGTAAAGCAATAGCAAAGAACTACTGACCGATAGCACTAACATCCCATATCATAAAAATCTTTGAAAGGGTCCTAAGAAGCAAGATCACCACCCATCTAGAAACCCATCAATTACACAACCCAGGGCAACATGGGTTTAGAGCAGGTCGCTCCTGTCTGTCTCAACTATTGGATAACTACGACAAGGTCCTAGATGCACTAGAAGACAAAAAGAATGCAGATATAATATATACAGACTTTGCAAAAGCCTTCGACAAGTGTGACCATGGCGTAACAGTGCACAAAATGCGTGCTAAAGGAATAACAGGAAAAGTCGGTCGATGGATCTATAATTTCCTCACAAACAGAACAAAAAAAGTAGTAGTCAACAGAGTGAAGCGCAAGGCGGCTACGGTGAAAAGCTCTGTTCCACAAGGCACAGTACTCGCTCCCATCTTGTTTCTCATCCTCATATCTAACATAGACAAGGATGTCAGCCACAGCACCGTGTCTTCCTTTGCAGATGACACCCGAATCTGCATGAGAGTGTCTTCCATTGCAGGCACTGCAAGGCTCCAGGTGGACATCAACCAAATCTTTCAATTGGCTGCAGAAAACAATATTAAGTTCAACGATGAGAAATTTCAATTACTCCGATATGGTAGACACTATAAAATCAAAACTTCATCAGAATGCAAAACAAATTCTGGCCACAAAATAGAGTTAAAAACAAACGTCAAAAACCTGGGAGTGATCATGTCGGAGGATCTCACCTTCAAGGACCATAACGTTATATCAATCGCAGCTGCTAGAAAAATGACAGGATGGATAATGAGAACCTTCAAAACTAGGGAGGCCAAGTCCATAATGACACTCTTGAGGTCGCTTGTTCTATCTAGGCTGGAATATTGCTGCACACTAACAGCACCTTTAAAGGGCCCAGGTAAAATTGCGGGCCTAAAAAAATGAAAACCAGAAAAATTTTCATAGTGCACATAAGGGGAATAAAAACCTAAATTTTTTTTTTCGGGAGGGCATAAAGTTCCTGAACCGGGTATTCCCGGGAAAACGCAGGGGGGAGAGATACATGATTAATACACCGGGGAAAACCTAGAGGGATAGTCCAAAATTTTTTCCCACACGAAAATCACGGACAAGCATTTTAAAGTCGGTTTCTGACCACCCGGGTGTGGCTCGTACGGGTTTGCAGGCACCCAGCAGTAACCCCCCTGGTTGATCAGGGCTTTGATCCCCCAGGAGGCCTGGGGTCACAGCCCGGGGGCCCACGGGGGCTTTGGGCCCCCCGGGAATTTCTCTCCGGGTAAACTCCAGGAAAAACCATCGAAAGCAAGGCCCTTGGCGGGAGATGCAACACCCCCCAAATGAAAAGCGGGGGAGTAATTAGCACGTTAAGAGAAAAATACTTTTAAAGTGTCAGGGGCCGGACTTTTAAAACTGCCCCCCACCCATACATGGGGGGGTTTAAACCAAATAGCCCCCTGGCAGTCTTAAAGGTGGCACTGGAAAAGAAATAAGTCGGTACCTGCCCAGCCGGGCTGTGGTTCGTATTTTGGTTTTTGCGTGCATTTCACCCCAGAACCCCGGGTTTAAATGGCTTTTTTGGTTTCCCAAAAAAAGGCCCGGGGGGGCCCGCGGGGGGGGTTGCCCCCCGGAAAGGTTTCTCTCCGGGTTTAAACTCCGGGTTTTTGGAAGGAGGGGAAAGGAAAATTTAATTTGTTTACTTGGAGAGTTTACCTGGAGAGAGTTCCGGGGGTCAACCCCCCCGCGGCAGGGTTCTGTAAACCGGGCCCCCTACTGGTGGATCAGAGCCTGTTTAAACCCAGGTTTGTTTGTTGTTTTGGCTGCACGCAAAACCCAACTTTTCGAGCCACACCCCGGGCTAGTCGGGAAAACCGACTTTAGGTGCTTTTCAGTGCCACCCTTTGAAAAAGGGCCAGGGGTCTTTTGGGGTAATCCCCTTTTTGTTTGCGGGGGAGGCGTTAAAACAGTTTTGGGGCCCCCTGAAAACTTTTTTTGTATGGTCTTTTAAAAGTGCTAGTGACACTCCTGTTTTTCATTGGGGTGATGTTGCATCGTTTTTCCCCAAAGTTTTTTTGCTTTTAGTGAGTGATTTTCGTTGCAGTTTGGTACTAGTCCCTCTATGATTTTTCCCGGTGTATATAACATGTATCTCTCCCCCCCTGCATTTCCCCGGGAATACAGGTTTAGGGGAAAATCAAGCGTTCCCGTAGTTTAGGTGTTTTATCCCTTTTTTGTGCCCCCGTGAAGGTTCTCTTACATTTTTTTAGGTCAGCGATTTCACTGCCCTTCCCAAAAATGTGTTAGTGTGCGCCCAAAATTCCAGGCCCCCAGATAGAAAAAAAGTGACCCAAAGAGGGGGGCCCCGGGGGGTTTTGGTTTGGCCCAAAAACTCCCGCTTCACACCCGGAGGGCCCGGGTTCCCAAAATTCCCCGGGGGTGGAAATTTCCGACAGTTTCCCTTTAAACCCTTTTTTCCCGTTCACCCAGCCCGCAAATTTGGTAAATGGGGGGTTAGTCGATGGGGTGGGGGGCATCCTGGGGGGGCAAAAATTAAGGGGCCCCCAAAGGAAAAAGTTTTGCAGTCCTCGGGTGACGCAAATGACTTTCTTTGGGGTTTTCCTGGGTGGCTAACCCCCGGGGTTTTTAAAAAACCCAAAAAAAAAAAAAACTTATTTTTTATTTATCTTATCATGGGGGTTGGGCCCCTCCCTGTTTTTGAAAAATTCCCATTATCCCCTCCCGTCATTTTTTTTAAGCAAAATGCAAAATTTATACATCAGGTACAAAACCCAAAAATTTTTGGCCAAAAAAATAGAGGAAACCACCAAAAATCAAAAAACCCCGGGGGTGTTTTGTGGAGGTCTCACCTTCCAAGGACCATAAAAATTGTATCAATGCCCTTTTGCTTGAAAAAGACGGATGGGTAATGAAAAACTTTAAAACTTGGGGGGGCCCCAAACCCCCGATGACACTCTTCAGGTCACTTGTTCTATTCCCAGGTGGAAAATTGTTTCACTCTAACAGACCTTTCAAGGCAGGTGAAATTGCCCACCTTTAAAGGGAAAAAGTACAGAGAAAATTTCACGGCGCGCAAACGGAGATAAAACACCTCAATTACTTTGGGGGGCGTTTGAGGTTTCTAAACCTGGGATTCCCTGGGAACGCGGAGGGGAGATACATGGGTTTTATACCCCCTGGAAAATCCCAGAGGGGGGCTAGTACCGAACTTGACCACAAAAAACTCACTACCGAAAGGCCCAAAAGGGTTGGCAGAAAGATGCACCATCCCCCCCAAAGGGAAAAACGGGGTGTAAATAACCTTAAGAACCATTTCAATTTTGTGCAGGGGCCCAGACTGTTCAACTGCCCCCCAGAACATAAGGGGGATTACCAAAAAGAACCCCCCGGCAAATCTTCAAAAATGGCATGGACAAGAAACCCAAAGTAGTTCCCGATTTAGCCGGGCTTTTTGGGTGTACGTTGGTTTTTTTCGTGCAGCCAGCCCGCAACAGCCTGGGTTTATCAGGCGTGTCCCCCCGGGGGCCTGGGGCACAAAACCGGGCCCGCGGGGGCGTTGACCCCCCAAAAAATTTCCAGGGTAAAAATCCAGGTAAAACAATGTTTTTGGTTCCCTTTAAGGTGGATCCCCCGACTGATCACTCCCCGGTTCCCCTTTTACGGGTTTGGGGTTTCGCTCTATTTTGTGGCCAGAAATTTGTTTTGTACTCTGATGAAGATTTAATTTCCTCATGTTTACCATATCAGAGTAATTGAAATTTCTCATCGTTGAACTTCATATTGTTTTCTGCAGCCCACTGAAAATTTGGTTGATGTATGCCTGGAGCCTTGCAGTGTTTGCAATGGAAGACACTGTCAGCAGATTCGGGTGTCATCTGAAAAGGGGAAGACAGGGTTTGCTGTGGCTGACATCCTTGTCTATGTCAGATATGAGGATGAGGAACAAGATGGGAGCGATTACTGTGCCTTGTGGAACAGAGCTTTTCACCGTAGCTGCCTCGGACTTTACTCTGTTGACTACTACTCTCGTGTTCCTGTTAGTGGGGAAATTATTGATCCATCGACCGACTTTTCCTGTTATTCCTTTAGCACGCATTTTGTGGCGCTATTACGCCATGGTCACACTTGTGGGAAGGCTTTTGCAAAGCCTGTATATATTACATCAGCATTATTTTTGTCTTCTAGTGCATCTAGGACCTTGTCGTAGTGACCCAAATAGTGAGACAGACAGGAGCGACCTGTTCTAAACCAATGTTCCCTTTGGGGGTTGTGTAACTGATTAGGTTTCTAGATGGGTGGTGATCTTGCTTCTTAGGCCCCTTTTCAAAGATTTTTATGATATGGGATGTTAGTGCTATGGTCTGTAGTTCTTTGCTATTGTTTTACTGCCCCCTTTGTGGAGTGGGGCTGTCTGTTGTTTTTAGTAACTGTGGAACTACCCCCGTGTCCATGCTCCCTCTCCATAGGATGGTAAAGGCTCGTGATAGGGGCTTCTTGCAGTTCTTGATGAACACCGAGTTCCTTTGAGTTGGCCCTGGGGCAGAGTGCATGGGCAATGTCTTTTTATCGCCTTTTTTCGAAGTCATTGGCGTCAGGATAACATCGGATGGCTTGTGTTACCCAAAATTCTGTGGCTCTCCCATAAGAAATTCATTTTGATCTTCGACTCTCAGTCTGGTTAGTGGCTTGCTGAAAACTGAGTCATATTGTGACTTGAGCAGCTCACAATTTCCTTGCTGTCATCTGTGTAGGCCCCATCTTGTTTAAGTAGGGGCCCAATACTGGACGTTGTTCTCGACTTTGAATTGGCATAGGAAAAGAAATACTTTGGGTTTCTTTCGATTTCATGTATGGCTTTTAGTTCTTCCCGCGATTCCGGGACTCTAAAAGATTCCTTTAGCTTAAGTTCGATGCTTGCTATTTCTCTGACCAGTTTTCCCCCCTACGCATTTCAGAATATTGCCCTCTTTTAGCCACTCTGTTTTTCTTTTCCGTCCCCTGTTAATGGAGCGCCTGTTCTTTTCTATTTTCATCTACTCCTCCTTTTCTTAGAGGAATAAGCCTTGTGCATACATCGAGTGCCACCAAGTTAATCTGTTCTGGGCATAAGTTGGGGTCTGTGTTGCTTAGTATATCTTCCCAGCTTATATCGGTTAGGACTTGGTTTACTTGGTCCCACTTTATGTTTTTGTTATTGAAGTTGAATTTGGTGAATGCTCCTCATGATAATCTCATTATTTCGGTCTGGGGCTCCGCGCATACATGTCTTAACCTCCCAATTATGTTGTGATCTGAGTATATTGTTTTTGATATGGTGACATTTCTTATCAGATCATCATTGTTAGTGAAGATGAGGTCTAGTGTATTCTCCAGTCTAGTAGGCTCTATTATTTGCTGGTTTAAATTGAATTTTGTGCAGAGATTTAAAAGCTCGTGTGAGTGTTGAATTTTCATCAGAGCTGCCCTCTTTGGGGTATTGCTGGCAACAATATTATGTGCTATATTCCTCCATTTTAGGTGTCTTAAGTTGAAATCCCCCAGGAACAAGATATTGGGTGCAGGAGCTAGAAGATTTTCCCGACAGTGGTCAATTTTTAACAGCTGTTTTTTGGAATTGCTGGGATGTTGCATCCGGAGGCTTGTAGACTACCACAATGACTAGGTTTTGGTTCTCGATCTTTACTGCTAAAACTTCCACTACATCATTTGAGGCATTAAGTAGTTCTGTGCAAACAAGTGACTCTGCAATGTACAGGCCAACCCCCCCCCCCCTTTTTGCCTGTTCACTCTGTCGCATCTGTATGGGTTGTAACCTGGGATCCATATTTCGTTGTCCAAGTGATCCTTTATGTGGGTCTCAGTGAAAGCCGCGAACATTGCCTTTGCTTCTGCAAGCAGTCCACGGATGGAAGGTATTGTGTTGCTTGTTGCTGGCTTTAGACCCTGTATATTTGCAAAGAAGAATGTCATCGGACTGGTGGTTTTGTTGGTACTGGGGGGGGATTTTTTTTCCGGCAATAGTATCTGTATATGTTGGTTTGGAGTGGAGGCCATCGACTGTGGTTCCATTCCAGGAATGACTGGATTTAGTGTACGATTTCTGCCATTTCCTGCCAGATTTTTTTCCTTCCTGGCACTAAAAAACCTCTCCGTCTTGAGTGGCTGTGGCTACCCAGGTTTTCCCATGGCCTAGATTTTTTGTATCTTTTTGTCCCCTTTAGATGGTGTGCCTGGCAATTTAAGTTATAGCATAGTCTTTCCTGTACTGAAGAGGTACACATTTCAGGGTGAAAAAGCTTACAGGAAGGGAGTTTGCATTTTCCTGTTGTCATATGGGCATGACATTTTCTAGGGTGGTCATTGTTGCACGTCCCATCTGTTTTTCCAGATTTCCCATGTCTGCAGATACCAAGTGTTTGTAGATGAATGGTTCAGAGAACCGACATGTTGATAAATTAGACACATGTGCAACTCTTGGGTATCTTTATTGAGGAAACGTTTCGCCACACAGTGGCTTCATCAGTCCATACAAAGGAGAATCTTGAAGAACAGGAGGAGAATGAGGGAGGTTGAGGGACTGATTACCTCATTCTCCTCCTGTTCTTCAAGATTCTCCTTTGTATGGACTGATGAAGCCACTGTGTGGCGAAACGTTTCCTCAATAAAGATACCCAAGAGTTGCACATGTGTCTAATTTATCAGATACCAAGTGCATAGTATGTGCACAGGCTTGGTTTCCATTTGCCTTGGGTTTCTGTGACTGTATTCCCTGTTGGTGCATGTTTCCCTGTCTTACTTCTATCCTCCCTAGCACCAACAATGGAGCTCCCACCAGTTGTTTTTGGTAATATATCCTCACTATTGCTAGTGGAGTCCTCTTGTTCGCTATTTCTTGTGGTATTTCTAGTTTGCAATATTGGTTTTATCTTATCTTTGACTACACTTGTTTCCCCACTACGGCTCCTGTCCCCTATGAGGTCATTTATATGTATTCCTTCCTGTGTATAATTCCCGACTACCTGGACAAAATCTCCAGCTTCACCATTTTACTGTCTCCCAGACAGCACTATCGGGCCCCACATTTACTGACAACCGGGACATCCCTCCCAGCCTTGCAGTTTCTGACTACATGGCCAGTATCAATGGCAGTACCATTCAGCCCAGACTTTTTATGTTCCCATCTGTTGTAAAAAAGCTTCCGGGTTTGTCTATGAAAGCAGCTTTGATGTTATCCTCTTTGATACCCTTGTGTTTTTTAGTCCACAGATTTATCTCATTTGGGCTTTTCCTCAAAACACTCCCTGTTTTAATATGCTTGTAGCTAGTTCTTGGATATTGCAAAAGGGGGGGCGTGACACCAATTTTCACAAAAATAACAATTTATCCATGTGGAAGCCTGTTTGTTTGATTGAGTGCAGACTACACAGAGCTTCATAATGATTTGAATGGTTGATTTACTGTAATTCTACTAACAACCTCTTGTATACTCTATTAATAACCTCCTTAAATGAAGCTCTAGCCATTTGTATTTCTATTTCTAACTGTACTTGTATATTGGACAGCTTACTGTGTACGTTCCTGATTTGTATTTATTGTTTGTGTTTGATAAGGGCGCCTACAACCCCATCCATTTACAGTCTGCTTTATTGTCCAATGAATCCGTTTGAAACCAGTCAACTAGAAAAGCTAGATACAATGATTGATAAACAAGGGTTGAGGCTCGACCATTCGTCATTGTAGGAGCTGCCAGCAATCACCGGTTCTTCAACACGCAAGTTATACTTTTGTATCAATCAAATCACATATTACTCGGGTAGATAATTTCCAGTAGATCCTTCATGCATTATCCCAAATCACCGACCAGTATTTTAGCATACATACAGAGGTACAAAAAAATACAGGTAAGAGCAGCATGCCAAAGCCACTTATATGCATAGCATTACGGGCTGGCTTAAAATTAACTGAAGATTAACTAAGGAATGATGAAATCAGTGATAAGACATTATTGTAAACAGATAACTATAAAATACAAATGAGTATTACAAAGACAGGTCATATGGTTGCATGCATTGCTGTTCATTCAGTAGAATGGAGTATTCTGTTAGGTAGTGTATTTAAAACAAAAAAAATATAACAAAGTAAGGTTTAACATTTGTGTGATATAATTGTGAGTAACATTTAGGATATACAATTTATATGGTTCAGTTATTCAGTATTTATTTGGTTTTGAGTGAGTAAGTGAAATTTGAGAAGAGACTTGAATTTATAAACAGGTAGTGTTTCTTTTATATTTACAGGTAATGAATTCCAGATTTAAGGGCCTTTTATGTGCATTGAGTTTTTGCATAGCGTGAGATGGACACGAGGAACATCAAAGAGTGATCTGTGCCTTGTATTATGGTCATGTGTTCTGTTGAGGTTGGCAAGGAGATGTTTGAGGGGAGGGTTAATATCAGAGTTAAGTGTTCTATGTATGTAATAATTAGTTTAGTTTAATATGTTTATTATGCACCCCATACCCATCCTGTGGGCGGTAGTCAAAAGATTACAGAGGTACATAATTGGTCCAGGGACTAGACTCCAAAGTTTTGATAGCTGAGCAAGTTACAAAGGTAATGAACTAGATCTTCATAATCATGACCAAGTTACAAAGGTAATGAGCTCCAGGTTGAGCTGGTTCACACTCATGAATAATTGCAAAGGTAATGAATCATAACACATTAATCATGAGAATTTTTCAAAGGTAATTTAGCTCCAGGTAGAGCTGGTCACAATCATGAGTAAGTTTCAAAGGTAATGAAGATAAACACGTTATGACATGATTACAATCATAGACAAATTACAGAGTAATGAGCAGTTAACAAACATAGTAGGGAATTCAAACCATTGCCCCAACAATAGATGTTGCTAGGTGCCTGTTTTCTCCTCGGTAGACAGCCATTGCAAACAGCAGCAAGTTTTCCCCGGGATTGCTGCTTGCACGAGCACCATCGACCCTCCCCAAGAGGTCCAAGAAGCCAGTGACTCCGTTAGCAGCCCGATGGAGAGCTGTCCTAGGGACATGTCAGCGTCCTGGTGGACGCCAAGTTGATTGAAGATCCCAGGCCCTCGTGTGCACGGATGTTGAAGCTTGAGGAACTGAGTACACACTGCCTGTGGCACACCTGGCAGCTGCCTCGCGGTCGAACTCCACGATGCTGTCCTTCCAAAGTTTCAGGATGTTCTTCTGAAGAATATTACTCAACTCCTGCTCCTTTTTGGAAATTTTTTTAATGCCTGATAACCTTCTTATGAAGATCAGAGAGAGAGCTGAAAACATTTGCCCACGAGAACTTGCCAATATGCAGCTCCTTGTAAATGTTCATAGTAGTCTCTAAACTTTTGCTGAATATAAAGATGACATTGATAGAGGGTTGATGAGAATTTGGAAACTTTTTTAGTCCCAGTTGCTGTAGCTCACCACAATCAGGTGCTAGAACAACCTCTACCAGCAGTCCTGGGTTGATCAACTCTGATGTCAATATACAAGGCTTCTGTGTTTGTGTCAATTCTTGAGTGAGCTGGAGGAATGCTGAGCTGTGACATGAGATACTAAACACTGACACAGTCTTCCCTTGAATGCATGTAGGATATTTACATGATAGTAAAGACTGCTCACTCTGCAAGATCTTACTCCAAAGGTCATCATATTCTGTGATGCATGTCATCTTTAACTTTCCACCAAGTCCAGGGATAAGTGTGTTGTACTGTGACCATATTATTGCTGGCCCAAGATCCCGCTTTCCCACAAGTAACTGGCCATTCCAGATGTCCCATAATTCATCCATCTCTTTTATACTTTAATTAGAGGATAGTTGGTGTTGAAGGCGGCGCTGTTCCTCAGTCTTGTTTATGTACGAATGGTATATAATACCGACAAGATGAGATTAAGACATATGTACAACATCTGGGCATCCCCACTGTAGACGCCTCGCCATCCAGTGGCCCCATCAATACAAATTCCAGGACACAACCCGAAGACAGCAAAACCATGCACAGAAGATGAGGCAATCAGCCCCCCAACCCAGGAGCAGGTGCGAAGAGCATCACAGTCGTGGAGATTCCGAAGCAGAAGACAGGATCCTGGCGCTTATATAGTAATGTCAGGTGTAGCAGACAAGGACATAGTCACTGGTAGGCGGGATATCCCAGTGGAAGTAGGTCCTTCCCAAAGAGATGGGTTAGTTGTAGTAGTAGTTGTAGTAGTAGTTGTAGTAGTAGTTGTAGTTGTCGTAGTCGTGAAGGTTATGTACATGTCCTCAGAATTAAGATTCCATGATGTTGCAGTGTCTGACAAGTTGTGTACGAATGCTTCAGAATCTCCACGACTATGGCGCTCCCCAGACCCACTCCCAGGCCGAGGGACCGACCACCTCATCCCCCACACACAGCTCCACTGTCCCCAAGCTATGTCCCAGAATTTGCATTGACAAAGCCACTGGACGGCGAAACGTCCACAACAAAGACACCCAGATGTTGTACATGTGTCTCAATCTCAGTCTTGTTTATGTTGGGTTTTGTATGTAATAAGTGCAATAATAAGTGTGGATGTTTTGTATGGTGAGTAGGTTGAGTGTTTTGAATATTGGTGGAGTGTGCTGCCTGTAGTGAGAATTTGTTATCATTCTAACTGCAGCCTTTTGTTGGGTAATTAGTGGTCTGAGATGGTTAGTTGTTGTTGAGCCCCATGCACAAATTCCATAGGTGAGTGTAGTGATACTGGTCCTGTGGGGAGCAGCAGCAGGATAATACTGCACCACCTCTTGGGGCCCTTAACAACAACAACAGTTTGGTGTGTGTCATAGGCGCCAACACATGGTGTGTGATTCTCTCCTACTATATCCATTTATCAGTGATGCAGATTACATGGTGAGTTTAAATATGTGGCCTGTAGTTATAACTTTTCTCTTGACATATGCAAGACATCACCATCCCTGTAGAAGCCATTATTAGATGTACTAGTCATTATATTTTGTTGTTGCAGAAGTACTATGAAGATTCTATGTTCAATAAAGCCTAGAGATAAGGCCTGTGTTTCTATCACAACAGTGAGATAGGGGTAAATAAGAGAGTGATAAAGGGCCAGGAGGGCTGACTGTGGAACATAGTACCGTATCTTCGATAGTATGCCTACAGTCTTGGAAATTTTCTTAGAAATTTGTTGTATATGTGTATGAAATTTGAGTCTATTATCAAGGTGGATTCCTAAGAATTTTCCCTCTGTTAGCTTTGTGATAGGTGATCCGTTTATCATTATGTTAAGAGGTACATCTGTAGCTCTGTTACCAAACTGAATGAAGTAGGTTTTGTCAATGTTTAGTGTAAGTTTGTTAGTCCTCATCCAGGTAGATATTTTCTGTAATTCGGTGTTTACAGTATTGGCTAGCGTGACTGGGCTCGGGTGAGAGAAGACGTATGTAGTGTCATCTGCAAAAAGTGTGGGTTTGAGTAATTGTGAAGCATTTTGTAGGTCATTTATGTATAGGAGAAAGAGAAGAGGGCCAAGGACACTTCCCTGTGGGACACCAACTGTAATTGGTTGTGCGGAAGAGCTTGCCCCATTTGCGTACACATATTGGCTTCTGTTGCTGAGGTAAGACTTGAGGTAGTTGAGGGAGTGCCCTCTAATACCATAGTGAGACAATTTTACGTGGAGAAAGTCATGGTCAACTGTATCAAAAGCTTTACGTAAGTCAATGAAGATCCCCAGTGGGACTTCTTTTTTCTCTATTAAGATAAGATAAGATAAGATAAGATTTCGTTCGGATTTTTAACCCCGGAGGATTAGCCACCCAGGATAACCCAAGAAAGTCAGTGCGTCATCGAGGACTGTCTAACTTATTTCCATTGGGGTCCTTAATCTTGTCCCCCAGGATGCGACCCACACCAGTCGACTAACACCCAGGTACCTAGTTGCTGCTAGGTGAACAGGACAATAGGTGTAAGGAAACGTGTCGGAATTTCCACCCGCCGGGAATCGAACCCGGGCCCTCCATGTGTGAAGCGGGAGCTTTAGCCACCAGGCCACCGGGCTGTATATATGTTCTAGCATGTGTAATAATAGGCATCTTGAGTATTGTTTATTAGGCCGAATCCCAAAAATTGGCAGGGGTTTTGAGAAATGTATGGAGATGAGGTAGGAGTAGATTCGTTTATGAATTAATTTTTCGAAGATTTTTGAGAGAGGGTGTAAATTGGATATTGGCCTATAGTTATTCAACTCTGTTTGGTCTCCTCCTTTATGGATCGGGGTGACCCTTGCTATTTTGAGAACTGTAGGGAAGGTGAAGGATTCAATGGATTTGTTAAAGAGTGTTGCAATGATTGGTGATAGTACTTTGATGGACGCTTTTTTGTATATAAAGGGTGGTAGGTATTTAAATCACCTGCCTTGTTTTTCAGTGCCTTGAAAATAAGGGAGACTTCGTATGGGTTTAGTCGGAGCTAGAACATAGTGGTTACGTAGTTTGCCAAGTGAAGGGTAGTCCATTTGGTGGGGTATCTGAGCTTGGGATATTATTGGCAAGGTTTTGACCCCCTATAGTGGAGAAGAAATCATTGTGTCTGTTTGCTGTTTCCTGTTGGTGGGAGTTGGGGTTCATTTGGATTTTGCTAATTTTATTTCGCTATGTCGTGATATCTTTTTTGTTTCCCAGAATTTCTGATAGGGTCTTTTTCCAGGTCTTTTTTATATCACCTCGTAAGTTGGATAATCGTGTTCTCATAATACAATTTTTTTTGCCCTTCTTATCAGGCTGGTTAGGATTGACGAGTAACGTTTTTGTTTGGTCTCATGGTTATGTGACCCATTCTGTACTGTTTTTCATATCGGTGTTTTGTATTTATGGATTTGAGAATGCTGGGTGTTAGCCAGGGACTGTTCAGTCTCTTAGCTGTCATCTGTTTAGTTTTTTTAGGGCAGTGCTTGTTATAAAGGTGTTGGGTCTTTTTTAGAAAATTATTAAAACATTCGTCAATATCTGTATAGATTTCTAGCTCAGTGTGCCAGTCAATGGTTGTATGGCTGTGTAACCAGGAATGGCATAGACATCTGTAGTATCAGGCTTTAGCCAGGTTTCAGTTAGTGCAATGATGGACATACTGGCATGCAAGGAATTTAGTAATGCTAGGTCATCATAATGCTTGCTTAAAGATCTGATATTGTAGTTAAAGATAGTTATGTTGTTGTTAGCTCTGAGAAACAATTCTGGATCGTGCTATACATGTTTGACAGGTAGGCTGGCTCTGTCTATCTGTCTGTCTAGTTCTGTTTGTCTGTCTAGCTCTGTTTATCTGTCTCTGCTTATGTCTTTCTCTCTGTCTGCTTGTCTCTCTGCTTGTCCCTCTGTCTCAGAGAGAGCCATTTGTGAACCAACAGGTATTACACACGACTGTGTCATCAAATCTGATTCCTGAACAAGTGTAAATAAGTATTACATGCCAGATTTCTCTTCTTTTAAGATTTTGCCCACCAAAGTTGCTAGTTTATTGTGCGTCCCCGTATCTCCATCCGGTGGATGGTCGTGCAAGAGCTTGTGGATACACAAAAGGCCTAGGAACTAGGCCTCAAAAGGTTTAACAGGTGTACATATGGATTTATATCTACATATCTACAGATCAACTTATCTGTTACCAAGCAAATTTAGGGGAAATTTAGCTTAGGCATATCCTGGTATCTTATTTTCCATTAACCATAAACTCACCAAACACAGATCTATGTTTATTTTCAACATTTGAAAAATATGTAAAAAAGAGTAGATCTTTTTTTCTTTTTGATATACATTTGAAAATGTGAAAAAAACTTTGATCTACCATTTTTTTTTTTTGTTATATTTGAAAATATGTAAAAAAAAAGTAGATGTACTTTTTGGAGTCACTACGCATGGAAACAGAGATCTGTGGTGGACAGTTTAAGGGTTAAATGATAGATATCTTGACATGTCACGTAGGTTGTTATGCTGTTTATCTCTGTAACAGTGGACCCCCCGCATAACGCTATTAATCCCGTTCCTGAGAGCTCAATGTTAATGCAAAAATTACGTTATGCGAATTAAAATTTTCCCCTTAAGAAATAAAGGGGAAATCAAATATAATCCGTGCAAGACACCCAATAGTATGAAAAAAATAAATTTTTTACCACATGAAAAATTAATTTTGGGATACACACAAACTTTAAGAAAACATGCACAGTCACATAACATCTTACGTTATTTTTGGGGAAGATTGGTGATGATTGATGGGATGGAGTAGGGGCAGACTGGATGGTTTTTAGTGTATTAAAGGGTAATCACCTTCCATTAGGACTTGAGGTGTCAAGTCCTTTTCCGGGTTTCTTCCCTTCTTTTAAATGCCACCTAGGACCACCTTCAGAGTCACTGGACTTCTGTCCGCACAACATATCTGTCCAAGTGGCCTGTACCCTCTCGTTCCTTTTTATGACTTTCCTAAAGTGTTTCACAACAGTGTCAGTGTAATCGTCTCCAGCACAGCTTGCAATAGCTGTCTGAGGATGATTTTCATCAATGAGGTTTGGCCACTTCAAGCCACTTTGCACAGATTATCCTTAATCTTTGAAGTAGGCACTTCTCAATCTTTCTCTCTCCCCCGCTCTGAAGGGCAAATTTCCTCAGGGTGTGGCCTCTTGCTGTTTGAAGTTGATCTAGCAGCTCATCAGGTTGAGTTCTTCATTGTCCTCCTCACCACTCTTCACATCCTCCCACTAACTCCAACCCCAAAGGACTTCCCTCAATGCCACATTTGATTCCTCAATTGGCATAGATTCTCAGGTTAGCCCTCAATCCTTCAGAATCCCTTTGGTCTACATATGTCCTGGCCACAGTTTCTATCCAAGCAGAGTTCAAGGTCCTCTAGTCACTCCCTCCCAAACCTTACCTATAAGGTTTACCACATTGAGGAATTAAGTGCTCTCACTTCAAAAACTCCTCATATAGAGTCAATTTGAGTTTCTGAGGTCACTACAAAGCACCTTTTCAAACAGAGCTTTTGTGTACAGTTTTTTTGAAGTTTGCAATAGCCTGCTGGTCCCATGGGCTGCAGGAGAAAGTGGTATTAGGAAGGCAAAAACTTCCACCTTAATGAAGCTCATGCCCCCACAAGGTCGCTCTGGGTCCAAGTCTGTAGGATGACCCGGGGCATGTCTAACACCATAGGCACTTAAGGTCTAATTTTATTTCAGTTAGGTAATTTTAACAGTGAGGAGGCAATGCTTGGTGTAACCAGTCATAGAAAAAGTCCCTAGTGACCCAGCTCTTATTGTTTTGCCTCCACACGCACACAAATTAGCCTTGAGGATATTCTTTTGCCTGAACGCTCTTGGAGTTTTTCAGAGTGATACACTAATAAGCTTCACTTGGCAATCATCCACTTGCATGGCTCATATGTGAAAAGGTAAGTCCTGTCTTTTCATAGCTTATGTCCCTGGGAGTCCTTTTCCTCCTGATCCCCTTGAAATCATGCTCATATTTTCAGCTGCTTTTTTAGGTCCGAACTGGCAGCCTCCACCATCCTTAATCACACTATGTATGCACTACGCCTCTTAAATCTCTCAACCCAACCTTTGCTGGCCTTAAATTTCACCACATCACACTAGTTGCAGGGCATTTTTTCTAAATTAAAAAATCCTCGTGCAAACTTCCTAGCCTTTTCACTTAGATCGCTTGAGAGATGCTATCTCGCCTGGCTATCTTTTTTGTTTATCCAACACCATAACAAGCTCCAACATCTTCCTCTTCTAATCACTTGCGATCTCTGTTTGAAAGCACAGTTAACCTTTGGCAGAACAGGCTTCCCCCCTTGATTGCCGTTTTCTCTTGAACACAATAGAAGCGATGGCTAAATATTGGGGTTTACTATACAACCTGGCCAAGCTCGAGACACGCACGTCCACTTTCCATACGTTAAGCAATGATCTTTTTCTTCATCCTCCCAATAGTAAATTCTCACTCCATATGTTCCTGTAGGGGATGGCACTAGAAAGCATTCTTGGGGACCATGGTCACTTACTTTTCAATGTGAAATCACTATAAAAGCTTGTAATCATATGAAATGTTCCCGATTGTATGCTTGAATGTTACCGCAGAGGCTGGCTTGTAAACAATGCCACTGGCAGAACAAGTGAGGCTGACTCGGGGCCACTTGTCTCGAGACGAATCGCGTTGAGGCGAATTTTTTAGGCACTATGCAGGTGAGGCAAAATTTTAATCGATGAAATGTAATCGCTATGCGGATTTAACCACTATGCGTGCCAACGTTATGCGGGGGTCCACTGTATTCCTCAGTAAGTGGACAATTAAGCACATAAAGTGTTTAAGACAGTGATCGATAATCTCACCACATAAATTGGCTTTTAGTTTGATCATCATCTGTGTGGGTGTCACCAAACTGCCAGAAGTAACTTGTAACCAAGCATAAGCCTGGCCACTACAACATCAGTCAGTCTGTTCACATTGCCAAGTTGCTTCCATAAACATACTTATCTACGTTCAATGTTATCAGAGTGGGTTATAGATCCTACTCAGCTTCTAACTGCATTCCGATGACAATCATTTTCAGTATTTACTTCTCTCCTAATGATCTATTCCTAATGCTAGACACAGTTATGCCAAGTTATAATTCCCTACTTCTCCTTCTGGGTACTCTTCTTGGCTAACATATCAACTTTATCATGAAGGGAGTAAATTGAATGTGTGATGGGATCCGTAGCGATTTTTTTTTTTGTACATTAATTCCTTTGTCCCTGATTTTTGAGTAATCTATACCTGGCTTCCTCCAATGAGCATGTTGTTGGAGTCATTATATGAGTCAAGGCCTTGGAATGATGACGTAGAATCAATAATGATGAGAGAAGTCAAGCATCAGTGTAATAAGTTTAGCTTTAACACAATTAGGAATTAACAACTGGGATCTACACTGAAAACTGAATTGTATCAATCCTATTACTTGGCAGTCAATGCTTATTATTATATCTTCAAGCACATTAAATAGCACTCTAGCACTTTGTCTGGATTTTCTTGGTATCCTATGTAATTTACAATCTATGTATAATTGAATTTATGTATACCATGCCAGCCAGCTGGCTGACCAGTGGCTGGCTTGACTGACTGATGTCTTTGGGCTGTCTGCTACTCTCTGTCCTGTCTGTATCTATATCTCCTGTCTCACAGGTAACACAATAAATACAATTATATACGTATAGTTCTAGGTAGTAGGTTGGTAAACAGCAAGTGCCTAGGATGTACTACCGTCCTGCCAATTAGTGTAAAATGAAAGCCTGTAACTTATTTACATGATGGTAGGATTGCTGGTGTCCCTTTTTTGTGTCTCATAAACATGCAAGATTTCAGTATGTTTCTTGCTATGGGGCTTCTACTTACACTTAGGTCAACAATACACATACCTGAACATAGCATATATTATACACAACTACCCCTCTGGTTTTTCCTCTATTTTCTTTCTAGTTTTTCTGTTCTTGTTTTTATTTCTCTTATCTCCAATGGAAAAAGTGGAACAGAATTCTTCCTCTGTAAGCCATGCGTGTTGTAAAGGCACTAAAATGCTGGGAGCAAGGGGCTATAACCCCTTCTCCTGGTATATATTACTCTAAATGTAAAAGGAGAAGCTTTCATTTTTCCTTTTGGCCACCCGCCTCAGTGGGATACGGCAGGAGTGTTGAAAGAAGAAGAAGATATACGTATAAGTGTAAATTACTAGGAAAACCCCAAAAATCTCAGACAAAGGGCTGCCACTGTGCTTGTAATTATAATGCATAGTAAGCATGACTGGTAGAAGTAATATGTTATTTTTCCACTGCTCAGGAATCAGAAGGTGAATGATGCAGTCGTATTCAATACCTGGTTAGGTGTTACCACCAGTGGGTAGTGTTGTTGTAACCGAAGGTCTGTTTCTCATCTCATAAGGAATGAAGTGAATATAGTGGATAATATATTGAATAATTTCAGGGTCGACCATCAACCTGCGAAAAAAAAAATTGTCAGAGGTGAGAGTGAAGTGCAAAATGATTATACAAGTGTTATAACAAGGCAAAAAAGGATATAAATAGGCAGTGATATCGTAAACTAACTTATTGATAAAGTTAATCCTTTAAATCCAGAGTGTAGTGTCAAACTAATTTATATTATATGGGACCAAGTGCGAAAGTGCCCACCACCCGCACCCCACCTCCTCGCTGTCCCTGCCACTCGTGTGCCCTTACCCCCATTACCACCCGGATCCTACCCCTCCCTTCCAACAATCCCACCCCCCCAGCCCCCCTCCTCGTACACCTCACCTCTTCCACAGACCCCTACCTACCTCCCGCTTACCACCCCACCGACACAGCCCCCTCCTCCTATTGCCCCTACCCCTCTACCCAAGGATAAACCCACCACACCCAGCCCACCCCACCACCAGCCGTACATAATAACCAATCCACCACATACACCTGTTGTTTAAAAGTAATCATGGCTAGGATTAAAGGCTGTTGTAAATCTGTGAAAAATCTTTGGGAGAAACATGAGGGCATTGATTTTAGAAATATGCTCGGACAAACGTCACATATTCATGTACAAAGCCTAATGCAAAACCATGACAAATGACCCAAAAACAAGAAAGTCCATTTCTCATGGATTTGCCCCAGTGAAAGGGACAGCTGGTTAAGCATAAGAAGGCACTGAAAAAAGTGAAAAACCCTAGAAAGCATAAGGAAGTTTCTTTCTCAGGAGCTTGCCAGAGTTATACAAAGAGTGGGAAAACCAGGGGAAAAGGAACAAGGAGGAAAATGCAAATAGAGGTTGTTTATGCCTCAAAGAAATGTGGGATAGCTGGGCTGAACTTTGTCCTAAAGGCTAAGGTATAAGTTACACACATCTCAAGTTTAAAGAGGCCACCCAGGGCTATCCACAGTCAAAACAGAAAGTGCTAAACCAGTATGTGTTACTTCAATGGGGTTTGGTTAACAGAGGTTAGGCAAAAATCCCAGTTAGAAAATATATCTATTATCAACATAACATTATGTACCACTCTAGAAACACCTAAATTCCTAAATGGTCCATATGAGGGTACACAAGAAAACAGCTGGCTGGAGGTCCGCCACCATAACCACTAGGCCCTATTCAGCGCCAGGCCATAATTACTTCCACTACAAACCTCCATTTCCTTATTTCCTCACTCATCCCATCCCACAGCAACCCTGACCATGTCAGATGCCTTGGTGGTCATACAGGTAAGCCATAGAAAGCTATGGCTTGAGTTGGTTATACAAAAGGAGTACAAACTACAAACTTAAGCTTAAACACACAGCATCTTCAACGCCAGCCTCCACACCATGCTGATCCTCCGTACTCTCTCCCACGCCACGCTTACCCCGTGTACCCAAACACATTTGGAAAATAACTACCTAGCAGGATTTCTTTTATAATTACATTTAAGTACTTTATAGTGCCCCCCCAAAAACACATAATGAATTTTTAAAAATTATTTATTTACAATTATAAACATTCATACTATCATGGCACACTTCTCCACTATATGTACATTACAGTGTCATGCAGAACCCTGCATAACCCCCCCCCCCCCGCCCCAGACCATTGGTCTCGCTCTGCTAGCGAGGTCCCTAGGACAAAAAAAACCGCATAGGCAAAAGGAAAAAAAAGAAATAAACCCCACATTAAGGGCTGAAGGCAACGGGCAAATGATAACTGGGGAATGAACCACCATACAATCATGGTCTTTTGGTACTACAAATATGCAATATTAGCAAACTAGGTACTAGATTTGTGCAGACATGGGAAACTCCGCCGCACATAAAAGTGATCAAGTTCTATGCCAAACGAGCCCACATCACACTCTAGACAATGTGTTTAGGAAAAGGCACCATTACAACACAGCCGCTGGCCAGCACTGACATTGATGCATTTTAACCTTAATTACATCAAGCCAAACTTTATAAACGAGAGCAAGTTAAAACTATGTACAAAAGTGCCCCCTGAGGAAGCCGTTTTCATGAAGTAACAACACCAAAGTTCATATGTTCAAGGCAGACACAAAACTGTATGTGCCACCAAAAAAAACTTTTAAACAGTAAGTACATTTTCCAGGAGGAGCTCAAAGAAAAAGAAAACAGATTTTATATGTTAAATTCTACTTAGAAATCAGCATCACATTATCACTCCCATCTCACAGCAATTTTTTGTAAACAAAACTGGTTCCCCATAACACACCTCTGCGAGAATCAGGAGAGCACAGTAGAAGGAAAAATATCAGTCCCCCCCAAAAACGGGTGGATAGTCACATAAATCTTGTTGGTGGGACTGTGGCCGTAAAAGCCCTGGAGTCATCATTGAAGACCCCCAAAAGGTGGACCTCCCAGGCCGACACCTACATGTCATTCCTGGAGAACCAAAACACCTTGGATCAAGAGACATGACCCAAACAGTGTGGGGCTTCACTGCCAACCCCACATTCACTAAAACTTGCAGGTCCAACAGTCCCTACACCAACATAAAATGGAGGCGAGGCATCCCAGCCAACACCTAAAAAACGTAGCATACCTTACCTAGGCATGGCACTTGATGTGACTACCCCCAAAACACACACACACTAGGGAATCCTGATACCCATCTCCAGCTCAGTCTCAACGCCTTCTCCTTTGGTGGTTCAGGGTTCCATCTACTCGTCCCCCTACCCGGAAATCACTGCAAAATAAGAATAGATAAGTGATCTATACACCACTTCGTGCACTTTAAACACAAGACTTGCATCAGCAAACCACATTCTCTGCTCTTCTTCCTCACATAATGAATCACAAGAATAAAAAGAGGTTGGAGATAACAGGCCCACCTCCCATAAGTCATCTGTTTTGTGGTTTCCTCTTAAGTGAAGGAAACATAAAGGATTATGGTCACTATACCACAGTTCTAGGGTGAACTGATGATGTATATATACACCTCAAAATGGTTGCAACTGCCAACACTAAAGCAAGAGTCTCCTTTTTTATGGTAGTATAACTTCTTTGGTGCCTGTTACTTTTTGCCGAGAAGCAGCCGAGTGGGCAATACTTGCCCGCTTCTACCCTGCAACAAGACTTCCCCAATCCTGTATCATTTTGCAAAACCCGGGTTTGGTAACTCAGGATTAATACATAAAAGATCTTGAGGGTTTAATGGCAATACAAAAGGTTCATGTACAGAGATATTATAGTTACAAAATATGTATGTGGTGTGTCCTTGGCACACAGGGTCATGGGAATCGATGATCCCCGCACGTTCATTCACACACGTTGCATGTAGTTCATAAAGGGGGAACAAAACCTTATTTCTTTAAATGTACCTGGAGGCAGTCAGGTGCACGTTTTTCAAGGTAATCACCTAGTGTGAGATCCAGTAAAAGAACAATGTTACAACCCGACCCGTTGGATACAAACACAGTCTCTAGAAATAAACACTTCACTTCCCTTCCAAGGAACCTATTTTCACCCCCAAGCTTTACATCATGCCAGGCCTGCTGACATTTCCACAAATTTTTCAAAACCTCTACTCATGGGTTAACATGGCCCCATTTTTTCAGCATCCCAAAACTCTTTCCACTAAGGTGCACCATGGCTGAGCCCACACTACAACCAGTCTTTCAGAAGGTCCAACTCTATCCCCGACAATCTCTTAACAATTTTTCCTGCATACATTATCTTTCTCAGGGACCTTATCCACCATCATTTGAAAGCTACCGACCCAGTTCCATCCATAGCCTTCCCGAGGACCCCTCCCCGGCTCCAATGCCAATCCCCAACTCTCTCCGCTTCCGAGAATATGTAGCACCACCTCATGGTCCCATGTCATCCTGGGGCAGACCTGGCAAGGCTGGTGCACTAGTGCCATCGACCTCAATCTTAGCCAAGGTCATTTCTGAAACTGAAAAAAACATTGGCGGGGGGAAACATCACCATCCCACGTAGCCCATGACTTAATGATTCTATTCAGTGTGTTTCCCCACACGGGGGTTTAAAAAAAACCTGAAAGGAGGGGAATTCCCTCCTCCCAGTCCTTTCTGGTACTGGGTAAAACAAACATGCATGCCATAGAGACTGGGAAAACCACTGTGCTTTTCTTTGAACTCCTAGTATTATATACAGTGGTAAATTTAAAAAACTCAAGTAGGCCTCTCAAAACTACATGACATTTCATAAAATATGACTTTTCTGGTGATTTGTGCAAAAGCCAAAGAGACAAAAATGTTTCAATCACCAAAAATCTCAAACTACACACACACAACGAAATTATTTAGAAAGGGTATGTCGCACAACGGTAACCTGTTAGAAGTTATTAACCCTTTGAGGGTTTTGGGGTCCGTACTAGTAACGTCCTACGAGTAGGGGTTTTTTGGACGTACTAGCACTCCATAAATTCTAGCGGCCCTCAAATCTAGTGGAGAAAGCGGTAGGGGCCTTCTATGAAAGAATGGGTCTATGTGGTCAGTGAGCACAGTCTAAAAAAAATCCTGCAGCACACAGTGGCATAATGAGAAAAAAAAAAACTTTGACCATTTTTTTTGAATAAATCAGCGACTTTTGCAGTGTATTTTTCGTATGTATTTATTGTTTGTAATTCTAGTTTTCTTGGTCTCAATTATAGAATGGAAAGACATATTATACAGAAATTGGAGATGATTTTGACTGGTTTTAACAATGAAAGGTAGTCTTGGAAATTGAGCTCAAAGTAGGCAGAAATGTTCGATGTTGTACCAAATTTTTTCACAAAGTAAACAATTGGTGCCCAGGCGTGCAATAACACGCAACTGAGAGTCTTAATATTCTTTCACAAGTGGCAACCAATAATATTTTATAACCATTTTTTACACTAATGCAGTATCTGCATAACAGTAAATCTTATATTTTTTTGTGAAAAAAAAAATCAAAGTGGCAAGCTAAAAAATATAAGAGGGGCCTTGAGACGTGACTAATGACTAGAGGAAACGTCATTTTATGCCAGGAATGTCTTTCTTGTTTATTTCTGGACCCTTATTCCGGAAATTGGCATCTTTGAAATTTGTATGAAATTTGGCAAAATTGGCTAATTCTGACCACTGTACTGGATAGGTTGAATTCATAAATGGGTGGTTTCCTTGCCATTTTGGTGGATGTAGTGCGGGACAAAAAAACGATGTTTGCTAAAGTTATGATGAAAAAAATTTGGATGTCCTGGCCCTAAGCGAAAAAAAAAGGAAAGGGGGTAGGAGGTTTCATGGGGGGAAATAAAGGGATAAATCTGGAGTATTGAGAGAGTTGAGCAAAGGAAGGGGTAGCGTAATGTTAATGATCAGTTTGGAAGGAGAAAAGAGAATATAAAATGTGTAAATTCAAAAATTTATTGGTTAAAGAAAAGGTTGGATGCGAGAATTTGGGTTTTTAATAAGCGTGTATGCCCCTGGAGAGAGGGAATGCAGGGAGGAGAGAGATTTTGGGAGATTTTAAAAGTGAATGTATGGACCCTTTGAACCAAGTGAGGGGTTTAATTGGGGTAGGGGATTGAATGAAAATTGGAAAAAACTTTTAGAAGGGTGTGGTAGGTAAGTTTGGGGGGCCCAGGTGGAAAATGATAAGGGGAGCCCTTTGATTAAACTTTTTAAAAAGGGGGTTTGTTATAGGTAATCTTTTTTTTAAGAAAAGAGGATAAAAAGTATAAGATTGTGTAGGGCAAAAAGACAGTGTTTTTTGGGGATTAGTAGGGGTAGAAAAAAGACTGTTGAGTAGACTTCAGGATGCTGTTTTAGGGGGGCCCACGATTAAATCAGATCACTTTCTAGTTGTAGCTACACGAGGTAAAAGGTAGAGGGTTACAAGGAGAATGAAGCATCAGGGAAAGAGAGGGGAAGGTTTATAAACTAAAAGAGGACATTAGGGGAAGATATAAACAGCTATTGGAGGTAGATGGGCTAATGGAGCATAGGCAATGGGGTCGAAGAGGTATGGGGTGGGGTTTTAAAAAATGTAGTGTTAGAGTGTCAGCAGAAGTTTGTGGTTACAGGAAAGTGGGGGAGGGGGGAAGGGAGCGATTGGGGGAAAAGTGAGTAAAGAGGTAGAAGGGAAAAAAGTTAGTATGGGGAGTTTTTAAAAAAGTGAAGTGATGAAAGGAGGGAAAGAGTATATGGAGAAAAAGAGAGAAGTTAGAGAGTGGTAAAAGAAATGTAAAAAGGAGCAAATGGAGAGGGGTGAGATGTTATCAACAAATTTTGTTTAAAAAAAGAAAAAGTTTGGGTGGATTAACAAGTTAAGAAGGGCCCAGAGAACAAAAGGATTTGTCAGTTAAAAAAAAGGAGAGGGAGTTTTTAAAGGAGGGGGTAGAGGTATTGGGAAAATGGAAGGAATATTTTGGGGGGAATTGTTAAATGTTTTATGAAGATAGGGGAAACTGTGATTTCTGGTTTTTTGGGAAGGAGGAAAACATTTGTAGAGTGGGAAGGCCGTTTTTAGTGTGGGGGGAAATTCGTGAGGCAGAGGTAAAAGAAAGGGGGGTAAGGGAGCCCGGGGTTGATGGGAAAAGATAGAAATGTTAAAAGCGGTGGGGATATGTTTTGGAGTGGTTGGGTTTCAATTATTTAAAAAATGTATGGAAGAGGGAAGGTACCCAGGGTTTGGGAGAGCATGCATAGTTCCTTGTTAAAGGCAAAGGGGTAAAAGGAGTGCAAAAAAAATTTGGGGGATAGTCTGTTGAGTGTACCTGGTTTGTGATGGGGGGAGTTTTAAAATTTAAAAAAATTAAGGAAAAACGGGAATAGGATAGCGATGAACAAAGGGGGCTTTAGGAAAAGGGAGGGGGTGGGGCAGGGTTTACAGGAAACATATAAGTGAACAGTATTTAGATAAGGTAAAAAAGGGTTTTTTGGGATTTATGGATTTGGAAAAAGGGGTATGACAGGGTGGATGGGGGGCAATGTGGCAGTGTTGAAGTGTATGGGTAGGAGGTAGGTTATGAAGCAGTGAAAAGTTTTTTTTTGGGATAGTGGGCTAAGTTAGAGTTGTAGGAAAGGGGAAAAATTTTTCCCCGTAAAAGTGGCCTTAGACAAGGATGTGTGATGCACCGTGGTTGTTTAATATATTTTTAGATGGGGTTGTAAAAGAGTAAAGCGAGGGTTTTGGAAGAGGCGTGGAGTTAAAAGATAAAGAATCCCACAAAGTGGGGTTTTCACGCTGCCCTTTTCGAGACACTGTGCTCTTTTGGGAGATTTTTGAAGAGAAGTTTCAGAGATTGGTGGATGAATTTGGTAGGGTGTGAAAAAAAGAAAATTAAAGGTGAATACAGGAAAAAGTAAGGTTATGAGGATAAAAAAAAGATTGGTGATGAAAAATTGATATCGATTGGAGGGAGAGAGTTTGGAGGAGGTGAACTATTCGATACGTGGACCCCGGTTTTGATTTTAATCCGTGCAAGAGGGGTATCGTTTTGCAAATAACGTTATGCGAATCAATTTTCCCCATAAGAAATAATGGAAATAAAAATTAAACCCTGCAAAAACGCCCAAAAAATATGAAAAAAAAATTTTTTTTTTCCCCCAAAGAAATGTTAATTTTAATACACACAAACTGAAAAAAAACATGCCAATTAAAAAGACACTTTCTTTTTTTGAAAATTGGTTTTGGTTGATGGGATGGGGGAGGGGGAGCAATATTTTTCTTATGTTTGAAAGGGGAAACCCCCTTCCCTTAGGGCTTGGGTAGTAAGCCTTTTTGGGGTTACTTCCCTTTTCTTTTAAGCCATAGGGCCCGTTCAGAGTCCTGGATTCTTTCGCACAAGTTCTGTCCATAGGGCCTGTACTCCGTTCCTTTATGACTTGCCTAAAGTGTTTCACAAATTATAATTTACCTTTTTAAAATGATCCTTAAACCATTCCGCATTTTTTTTTTACCCCCTGGCCAAAACATTTCCAAATTTTGGATTTTTTAAAAAAAATTAACCCCCAAAAAACGTTCCTTTTTTTCTTTTGGTGCCCCCCCAAAATTTTTGGGGTTTCTTGAAAAAGGTGGTTTAAGCACCCCTTTCCCCTTTTTTTTCCCCTTTTTATCAAGAATTTTTCCCCCCGGGGTGTGGGTTAAATAAACCTTCCTTCTTATTTTCCAGCACACCAAAAACGTTTAAACAAAACCAAAAAGTGGATTTAGGGAGGGGGTAAACAAACCCAAGGGACGGGTAAAATTAACCCTTTCCCCTGGTTTGGGGGGTTTTTTAAATTTTTTGGGGGAAAAAATTTTTTCAAAAAAGAATTTTTTTAGCAAACCATCGTGCCTTTTACGGGGGCCCCTTTTTTGGGGGGGGCCCCAAAATGAAAAAAAAAAAAATTGGGGGGGGAAAAAAAATGATGGGTCCTTAAGGGGGAAAAAAAAAAATTTGTCTTCAAAAGGGGAAGATAAAGGAATTTTCCACCCTCAAATGGGGGGGAACGGGGGGAAATAAGGAAACCCCGGGGAAGGGGGGGGGGGGGATTTTCGAGGGGGGGGGTTATTTCAAAAAAAGATTAATTTTGGATGGGTTCCCCTTTTTTCCGACTAAGGGGGGTTTGAGGGGGTTTTGGACATGTAAGAAATAAAAAAAATTAAGGTTTCCCTCTTTGGGAAGGGGGGGGGGTTTAAAAAAGGGGGGGAGGGGGAAAGGGGGGGTTTTTTTTACCCCCGGGCAGCGGTCCCGGTTAAAGGTTAATGGAGAAAAAGGTTTTTAAAGACGGGGGGGTGGGGCAAAAAATTTAGAAAAACAAAACCGGGGGCCCTTACCAGTATCTGCCGCCTCTGAAATTTAATTTCTTTAAAATGGGAAAAACCCCTTTCAAAAAATTTTTAAGGGGTTTGGTTGAAAAAACTTTTTCGGGCCCCTTTAAACCCCTTTTTTAAAAAAAAAAAAAAAAAATTAACAAAAAAAAGGGAAAAAAGGGGGTTTAATTAAAAAAAATTTTAAAAGCCCCAACCCTGGTTTGGAATTTTTTAAATTTTTGGGGGAAAATCTTGGCCCCCCCCCCCCCCTCACTGTCCCTCCCTCCCCCTTACCCTTCCCTTTTCCCCCCCCCCCCTTCCCCAAAACCCACCCCCCCTCCTTTTCCCTCCCTTTTTCCCAAACCCCCAAAGCCCCCCCCCCAGCCCCCTCTTACCCCCCTTCCAAGGAAACCCGCCCCCCCAACCCTGATAATAAATTAAACCCCAACCTTTTAAAAAACAGGGCAAAATAAAGGCTTTGTATTGAAAAAAGGGGAAAAAAAGGGGGTTAAAAAAAATAAAAACACAAAATATTAAAAGTAATGAACTGAAATAAAAAAAAAAAGTGTTTCTGGATTTCCCGGGGGGGACGGGGTTAACAAAAAAGGGCCTAAAAGTAAAAAAAAAAAAAAATTTTTTGGGAGCTTGCCAGTTTAAAAAGGGTAAAAAACCAAACAAAACAAGGAAGGAAAAAAATTGGGGTTTTTTGTATAGCTTTGAGTTTTCAAAAGGTTTAAAAAAAATTTTCCCCAAATTAAAAGGGAACCCCCAAAAAAGAATGCCCCCTTTTATTTAAAAAAAGGGGGGGAAAAAATCCCGTTAAAAATTTAAAATTTTAAACAAAAATTTAAAAATTTTTTTCCCGGGGCCTGGTGGTTAATCTCGACATTTACCTTTTTCACCCCCAGCCAATAAAAAATTTTTTTTTAATTTTTTACAAAAAGGGTTTTGGGGGTTTTAATTTTGGGGGGGGAAAACCCAATGCCAAGGAGGCTTCCCGACGGGCCCCGGAGGAATCTTGGAAATATTAAAAAACCCAATCCAAATTTTTCCCAAAATGAGGGAAAAAAAACATGGGGGGGTCCACCAAAAAAAAGGTTCACCCCCCATTTTTTTCCACAAAAAAATTTTTTCCCACCCCAAAGCATGCCTTTTTCGACCTTGGGGTTAATAAAAAAAACCGTTTTTTTAAACAAAAGGTCCCTAAAATTAGGAAAACCCACTTTCAAGGAAAATTTTTTTTTTTCCCCCCACCCTGAAACCCTTTTGGGAAAAATCACCTAAAGGTTTTTAAAAATTAATTTGGGTTCTTTCTCCCCAAATTGCCTTAAAATTTTTTTAAAAATTTTTTACAAAAACATTAACTATTTTGGAAAAACCTTTTTTTTTTAATGCTCAGAACCCTAAACCCCCCCCCCCCCCGGGGTTTTGGCCCTGTGGAGTTTTTCCCCGGGCTGGCGGAAAAAAAAAAAAAAACCCCAATTGGTCTGGGGCCCCCCCCAAAAAATAATGGGGAAGCCCCACTCGGCTTTTGGACACTTCCCCTTTAAAAACTAGGGAGGGGTTCCAAAAATCGGTTTAAAAAAAGTTTTTAAAGACCAACCCAATTTAGAAACCCCGGGGAAAAACACCTTAAAAACCGGCTCCCCCGGTACGTTAGTTTTCCCCAAAAAAAAAACTTATTTAAACGGCAAGTTAATTTTGGGTAAAATTAGGAATGGTTTTAAATTTAAACCCCAAAGTTCAGTATGTTGAAGGCAACCAAAGTTTCCAAAAAAATTTTTTTAAAACGAAGTCATTTTCCGGGAAAGGAGAAAAAAAAAAAACGTTTTAAGAAAAACTTAAAAAGACAATTTACCTTTTGCAATTTTTGAAAAAATGGTTTAAAAACCCCCGTAGAGGAAAAAAGGGGGAAAAATTTCACCCCCCCCCGGGTATAGCCAAAACGGGGGGGATTCCCCCCAAACCCTAAAAAAACCCCCCAAAATACCCCAACCAACTGTCATTCCGGAAACCAAAACCCCTTGGAAAAGGGGGAACCCCAGGGGGGGGCCACTCCCCCCCATTATAAAGAGGAAAAAGCCCTAAAAACTAAAAGGGGGCGAGGAACCCGAAACCTAAAAAACAATATTATGGCATGGAGGGCCCCCCAAAACCCCCAACACGGGGGAACCATACCCCCTCAGCTAACCTGCCCCCTTTGGGGGGTTTTCCCATTATTTTTCCCCCGGAAATAGAAAAATGAAATAATGGTCAAACCCACTGATTTAAACAAAACTGGATACCAAATTTTGCTTTTACAAAATGTCACAAGTTTAAAGGGGGAGAAACAGGATTAGTTTTTTTGGGGCCCTCTTAAAGGGGGGAAAACATAATTTTTCCCCTAAAAAGTTTATGCTTGATATGTCAAAAAATTTTTCACCCAACAAAAGCAAGGTCTTTTTTTTAAAGGGGGTTTTCTTTTTTGGTCCTTTCTTTTGGAAAGGCATAATTTTTCCTTTACCGAAAAATTCCCAACCCTGGGGGGGGGGGGGGTGGGGGTTTCAAAAAAGGGGGTTTAAGGCCATAAAAATTTTAAAAAAATTTAAAGGAAAAAATTTATTGTGTTTCCCAAATGACAGGGGAACAGTGTTGCACGGTTTTTCAACACCAGGGGTTTTTAAAGGGGAGCAAATTTTTTTTCGGGAGGCATCGGGGTTTTTCGGTTCCCCAGGGGGCCAGTTAAAAAATGACCCATTTGGAAAAAAACCAGCCTAGAAAAAAAACCTTCACCCTTTAAAGGAATATTTCCCCCCGCTTCTTTTGCCAGGGGGAAATTTTCCAAAATTTTTTCCTTTTGGGGGTTCCCCCCTTTTTGTCCCAAAAATTTTCACTTTGCCCCATCATCCAAAAAAATTTATAAGAAGGCCCCACAATCCTTCTTTTTTCGCATACAATCTTTCCGGATTCCCCCCTTTTTAACCCCCACCATTAATACCCCCCGGAAACCCGGAAATCCTAACTCTCGGGCTTCCGTTGAGAAAACCTCAGGTAGTCTCCCAAAAAAGGGCCCACCCCATCGTATTTGGGAAAGCATTTAAATGGAAAAACAGGGGGGAAAACCCCCTCCCAGTGCAATTTAAAATCCGTGTGTTTAAAAATAAAAAAAAGGGGGGGAAAACCCCCTTTTTGGGAAAAATTTTTAAAACAAAATTTTGCCAAAGGGGGGGAAAACCCTTTTTTTTTGATTAAAAAAAAATTAAAAATTCCTAAAAACCCCCCCCCCCCCCCTTTTGAATTTCAAAAAAAAAAAGAGGGGGAGAAAAAAATAAATAGGGTTTCCCAAAATTAAAAACTCCAAAAAAAAATATTAGAAATTTTTTTTTACCTTTAAGTTAAAAAACATTTAGTTTTTTTTTTAAATTTTTGGGGAATTTTAAAAAAAAAAGGGGGCCCAAAATTTTGTTTGGGGGCCAAAACAGGCCCTTTAAAAAAACAGTCTTGTCTTTAAATCTGAAAAAAAACATTTGGTAAATTTGGGCCCCATCCTCTGCAACAGTTGAAAAAGGAATAGCTTCCGGGGTCAAAACCTTTCCCGGGGCCCTCACTCAGTGCGAGTCAGGGGATTTTTTTTCCATCGCCCCAAAACCCTTTTCCAACTGAGTTCCTGTTGACCGGTTCATCCTGCAAGGCCCCTTGGGACCAAACCCCCCCCAAAAACCCCAACATGGCAGAAGGGCCACAGGGGGGCACAGTCCTGCCTTGTTCCCCCCGTTTAGTCTAGGCACACTGAAAAATTTTTAGGGACCGTTGCTCCAATTAGGTCTTACCACCCCTTGTAAAGCGGGTACAAACCAAACATTCCCCACTTTTGATAGTCCCAAAGTTGTTGCCTAGTAGAAGGTAAAAAATCCGCAAAAGGTCATCTTGTGCAATTACCCCAAGGTGGTCCCCCGATGGTATCAGACTCTACCCAAAACCTGTGCCTGGAGTCCTGACAAAATCCAGTTATCCCTTTAAGAAAAAAGTCCAAAACCCGGTTTTTAGGTGTCATCCGAAATGGGAATTCACCCCCGCGAAGCAAAGGGGAAAGTGCTCAAGTTCCCTCAAAGACATAACACCGTGACCCCCACCTTCATTTTGGGGTAAGGCCACAGTAGACTTACTTGAATATACCTTCATCGAGGGGCTAAAAAGTGGTCTTCTTTGGATACCTTGGGGCAGACTGCAATCAAGCAAAAATTATGTGTAACGGTGTATAAATGGAGAAGCACTCGCAGCCTGGTCCCCAAGATCTTTTGACATATGGTGCAGGTGGGCCCCGTTTATTGCAATATGTACGTTTTGACTTGTTTAACAATTATTACGTAATGAGTTCTGCATAAAAGAAAAATTTTTTTTTTTTTTTGTTTTGAATAAAAATTTTTAAATTATTTAATTTAATAAAAATAATTTCATACATAGACCCCCATTTAACCCTAGTTACATTCCTTTAAAATGGTGGGGGTTTGGGGAAAACCGGGTTGGTGAACTGAAGATTAAGGGAAAAAAAAAAGGGTTAATGGTCCGGGGGCCTCAAAAAAAGCCAAAAATTTTTTTTTGGCCCCCCACTACTACAAAAAATGAAGTGAATTGCATTGTATTTTTTATGTTGTTTTTTTTGGTTAAGACTACAAAAGAAACAGATTAATAATTTTCACCTTAAAAATTTTGGGGGGTTTTTGTTTTTTGGTGATTGTGGATGGAGAATTTTGCGGGCCCCACTGGGGTGAGGGGATGGTGGAGGTTCTGGTACTGAAGTCGATGGTTTTTGGGTTTTTTAATTTTAAGGATTCAATCAATCGTCAGGGCGTAAGTCAGCGAGTCATTAAGTCGTCTCAGAGTAGTACCCGTTCTTAGTAAACCCGTTACCAGTAACCAGGTACAGTAGATGACTCACTACCAACCGTCTGTGAATCACTGACTGTTTGTTGCTGCTGACCATCATGATTTCAAACAACGCACCCGAAGGCACTGGTGGGTCAGCGGATAGGGAGCAAAAAGAGGGAGGGCGGCTGTTGGCGTTTCCCATACTTTTTTTTTAATTTTCGAACTACCAGCCTACGTGAGATTCTTACCCCATCCCGTTACGTGAAAAACCCCTTGACATCGGTCAAGTCATTTAAATCAGTAATCGTCAGACATAAGTTATTCATAATCATTCAGTAGTCATCAAGTTTCGGTAAGTCAGTAAGTCATTAATCAATTAGTCAAATGTAAGTTATTTATCAAATCTCAAATCAGTTGTTATTCATCAAAATCATTCAGTAACTCAAACAATCGTAAATTAGTCAAACGTAAGTTATTCAGTCAATCAGTAAATCAGTCAGTCAAGTCATTAGTCAGTCAGTAAGTCCGTAAAATTATTCATCAAGTATTCAGTCAGTCAAGATTCAGTCAGTCAAGTCTTCAGTCAGTAAGTAGTAAGTCTTTAGTAATCGTCACAAAAACTTATTTTTCCTCTTTTTTTGTGTCAAAGGGGAAACTTTTTTAAGGCCCGTTAAACCTTTTAATACAGTGGGAAACCCCCAGTTTCGAATTTCTTTTCAGAAGGCGTTCAAGTGCCATTTCCCAACGAATTTTTTCCCCTGAGGGAAAGTAAATTAGATTAGCCCCTTTTTAGCCCCCAAAAATCACTTACAAAAGATTGCTAATCACTTACATAAATTGGGGGGTTGGGGCGTTCGAAATTTTTGGGGTTCCACTGCATTTTTCTTGTTAATTTTAAGACTTAAAGTTATACTTTTCTTAGCACTTTTAGCAACACTGGTATGCCTACTGGGTTTGTGATTGTTGGCACATACAACATTAGTAAATTTTAAAAAATCAAAACAATTTACAAAAAACAGCTAGCTTGTAAGAGAGGAAGGACTGGAGTTTACCTGGAGGGTTCCGGGGTCAACGCCCCCCCCCCCAATCTGTGACCCCGCCCCATGGGGATAGGGTTGTAAATCAGGGGTTACTGCTGGCTGCACTCAATCCAACGTATGAGCACAGCAAGGTTTAGGAAACCAACTTTTGGGCTTGTCCCGTGCCCGCTTGAAGACCCCAGGGGTCTATGGTAAACCTTTTTTAGTAAGCGGGGGCAGGTTGAACAGTTTGGGGCCCCCGAACTTATTTTGTTTTCTCTTAAAGTGCTAGTGTTCCCTGCTTTTCATTGGGGGGGAGTTTCATGTCTGCCCAAATCTTTTTCTTTTGTAGGAGTGATTTTCATATGCAGTTGGTAAGTCGCTCTAGGATTTTCCGGTGTTTTATAACATGTATCTCTCCCGCCCGTGTTCCAGGAAAATACAGGGTTTGGAACCCAAGCGCCACCGTAATTTTAGATGTTTTTTCTTCGTTTGCGTGCCCTGAAAGGGTTTTTGTACATTTTTAAAGGTTTAGCAATTTCACGTCCTTGAAAGGTGTGTTGTGGCGCAATATTCCCCCCAAGATAGAACAAGTGAAATAAGGTTAACTGGGCTTGGCATCCCTAGTTTTGAAAGGTTTTCAAATTTTCCATCCCCTTTATTTTTCTAGCAGATGCAATTGTACAATTTATGGTCCTTGAAGGTGAGATCCTCCGACGTCGTCCCCCGGTCTTTTGATTTTTTTTTTTCCCTTATTTTGGCTCGAATTCGTTTTTATTGATAAAATTTTTTTTCATGTTTACCCAAATTGGGGTAATTTAAATTTTTTCATTGAACTTCATTTGTTTTCCGCAGCCATTGAAAGATTGGTTGAGTCCCCTGGGCCTTTCAGTGTCTGCAATGGGAAAACATGTCATGCAGATTTGGGTGTATTTGCAAAGGAAGTGGGGGTGGCTTCATCCTTGTTTTAGTATGGGATGAAGAACAAGATGGGAGTGAGTATTTTTCATTGTGGAAAAGAGTTTTCACCCTAGCTGCCTCGACTTTACTCTGTTGTACCACTCTTTTTGTTTTTATTTTTAGGGAAAATTTTAGATTCATCTACCAACTTTTCCTGCTTCTTTTGTTGCATTTGTGCATATTACGCCTGGCACACTTGTCGAAGGCTTTTGCAAAGCTGTGAAATTAAATTGCATTCTTTTTTTTTCTAGTGCATCTAGGATTTGTCATAGTGATCCGTGGTTGGGGCGACAGGACGATGTTCTGAACCCATGTTGCCCTGGGGGGTGGGAATTTATGGGGATTAGATGGGTGGCAATCTTGTTCTTAGGACTCTTTTAAAGTTTTAGATAGGTTGTTAGCGCTTAATCTGTAGTAATTTGCTATTTCTTTACTGCCATTTGTGTGGGGGGGCTATGCCCTTTTTTTTTTTTGTAAATGTGGAAAACCCCGTGTCCCTGCTCCTCCCATGGGTGTTAAGTAAGAAGTTTATTAAGGGATACACAAATACTTTTCAAGAATTTTCTCATAGCAGCATAAGTGTGAGAAACCCAGGGTAACCCCAAAAAAATCGACTGAGTTTAAGCATTGATAGGGGCTTCTTGCGGTTTTTGATGAAGACCGAGTTCCTTGAGTTTTGCCCCGGGGGGGAGTGCATGGGGGTGCAATTTATCGCCCCCTTCGAAGATTTTGCATCGGATAAAATCAGTAGGCTTGTGTTTACCCAAAATTTGTGGTCTCAAAAAAAATCATTTAGATCTTAGACCTCCGTTGGTTAGCCGCTTTTCTAAAAAACGTCATTTTTTGGGACTTAAGTAGCTATCATTACCTTGCGTCATTCTGTGTTGGACCCTCTTGTTTAAAAATAGGGGCCCCAAAAAGGGGTTGTTTTCAACTTGTTGGTCTAAAAAAGAAAAACTTTGGGGGTTTTTTTCAAGTTCATTTTTTGGCTTTTCATTCTTCCTCGTTCCGATCCTTGAGATTCCTTTTTCTTTAGTCAAGTTTTTGCTATTTTTCTATAATGCTCCCACGCATTCCGATACTTTGGGCTTTTTAGCCGTTGTTTTCTTTTCGAGCCCGAAAAGGGGTGCCCCTCTCTTTTTTATTTTAAACTCTCCTCCTTTTTCTTAAAGGAATTGCCCTTTAGCTTCATGAGTGCCCCAGAGTTAATCTATTCCGGTAAGTTAGGGTCTGTTTGCTTTGTCTATCTTCCCAACTTATTCTTTAGGACTTGGTTTACTTGGTCCCCTTTTGTTTTTTTCGAAGTTGAATTTGGTGAGGTTCCTCGTGACTGATCCAATTTCGGGCTGGGGCTCCGCACATACATTTCTGAACCCCGGGGTTATCGTGGACCCAGCATAACGATATTTAAACCTTCATGAGAGCTTATTTTATGCGAAATTATCGTTATGCGAATGAATTTTCCCCTAAGAAAAATGGAAATCAAATTAATCCGTGCAAGCACCAAAAGTAGAAAAAAAATTTTTACCACTGAAAAATCATTTTCCTTTCAACAAAGAGAAGGTCATGCACAATAGAGAGTGTACATGCCAGTATATAGTGCAGTACTACTTACTTAATGAAAGAAAAATGACACTTACCCTTTTTTGAAAATGCAGCAATGACTGGAGACCTGTGTCCCCGGGGTGCCTTTCCTCCTGAGTCTGTAGTCCTGTTTGGCATTTCTTCCCAAAAAAGCCTTATACACGTGTATGCCCTAGATTTTAAAACTCCAAACCCAACTTTTTCTGGCTTTAAATTCCCAAAATGAGCAATAAAAGCACCTTCAAGGCGGTGAAATTTTTTGACCCAGAAAAAGACAGAGAACCTTATGGGGGCCCTAAGGAGATAAAACACCCAATTACGGGAGCGCTTTAGGTTTGAACCTGTATTTGGAACGCAGGCGGGAAGGGTACATATAATATAACCCGGAAAATCCCGAGGGGCTGACCCAACTTGCACAGAAAAACTCACTACAAAGCAAAAAACTTGGGGACGATGCAACACCCCCCAATGAAAAGCAGGGGTGCCCCTAGCAATTAAGGGACCCTACAAAAAATGTCAGGGGGCCCCAGACGTTCAACTGCCTCCCCGCAAACATAAGGGGGATTTCCAAAAACCCCCGGCAGTCTTCAAGCTGGCATGGAAACACCTAAGTTGGGGTTCCCGATCGCGGGCTGTGGCTCGTACTTGGGTTTTGGGGCAGCCAGCGTAAAGCCGGTTGATCGGGTCTGACCCCCAGGAGGCCCGGGCACAGACCGGGGCCCTGGGGGTTTACCCCCCGGAACTCTCTCGGTAAACTCCCGGTAAAATAGTTCCAGGCATTTTTCCCCCGTTCCCCGGGTGTTTGTCAATTTGTGGGTGCATCCCGGGAGGAAAAATTAAGGACCCCTGGAAATAATTGACGTTTTCGTGACACTGACTTTTTTTGGGGTTATCCTGGGTGGCTAACCGTCTGGGGTTAATTTTTTCTTGGTTTTCTAATAAGCCACAACAAACAAACGGGCCAGAGCGCCCGCCCGCAGCTGACAGTGCTACAGTAGCAGCAGTGCAGCTGACAGTGCTACGCGCAGCAGAGTCTCAGCACAGCAGACGGGACTACGCGAAGCCCGAGCCCTGACAGTGAGCAGCAGAGCAGGACAGTGCTAAGCAGCAGCAGACGATGCTCGTAGCAGCAGACGAGTAAGCAGCACAAAAGGTACTATAGGGAGCAGCAGCAGTGACGGTGGTACAGCGCAGCAGAGCTGAGACCGCGCAGCGCAGCTGACAGTGCGCAGCAGCAGCAGCCAGCGAGGGGGTCGGGAGCACCCAGCTGACAGTTCTCAGAGGAAATCATGTACACGGGCATAGAGTTTTCCATGGTCAAGTTTTCGATAAAATTTTTTCCCCCCTTTTTACAATTTACGAAGTTTCTTGGGGATTTCCTTATTTTGAAAAAAATCACCAAAAAAACCCCCGAATTAAAAAGTTCGATTTCTTTTTTTAGGGAGGGGCTTTTAAAAATGCCCCGGCGGAAAAAATATGGGTGGCCAGGCCGGAATTGGGGGTCACGGGATGTTTAGGGGTTTTTTTTTGGGGGTTTTCGACAAAATTTTAGGATAAATGTTTTTATTTGGGTTTTAAGTTATGGTGAAAAAAAAGGGTTTTGGGGGTCCACTGTTGTGATCCGAATATTTTTTTATTTTGGTGCTTTATATGAAAACAGAAGAAGATGGGCCAGTGGTGTTTTCAGAATTGGTCATTTTTGCTGGGTTTAAGTTGATTTTTTTGGGGGGTTTAAAATGTTTGGCTGGTTTTTGTTCTGTCCTTTTAACTGCAAAACAATATTTTCATTTCCTTCTTTTTAGGGTGCCTTAAGAAATCCCCGGGCAAATGTTGGGGGGGAACTGGAAGGTTGCCGCATTTCAATTTTCAATGCTGTTCCCGGAAAGGGGATTTCTTTGGGGGTTTTTGAACCGTAAGATAGGTTTTGGTTTTGTCTTTACCTAAAAATTTAATATTTTTGGGGAAAAAGATCTTTAAAAAAGTGCTTGCGTTTTTTAACCAAACCCCCTTTTGCCTTTACCCGTATCTGTTTGGTTTTTATTTGGGATTATATTTCATTTTAAGGGACCATTGGGTCCTTGGGGAAAAAGGAACTTTGATTGTTTGGGTCGGTTAAGGATTTTTGTTTTTTCGGCTTTGGGACCCTTTTTGCAAGAAGTTTAAAATGGATTGGTGGTATTTGGGGGGGAGGTTTTTTTTTCTGGCAAAAAAAATTGTTATGTTTTTTATGGACCATTAATTTTTATAAAAAATATATTGGGGTTAAAAAAACATATTATAAAATGTTGGGATTGGGGGGGTTTTGGGGCTCAAGGGATATGGGAGGGTTTTTTTAAAAAGGCCCGTTTTAAAAAAATTTTTTTTTTCCCCCAACGAACCCGTTTTGTTTTCAATGTTACAAAACTTCCCCCACTTCAATTTTGTTCCAAAATTTAAAAAAAACGGTGCTAAGGGTCTACGTATAAAACAATTTTTTTTAAATTTAATTAAAAAATATAATAAAATGATAATTTTTAAAAAGTTAAAGATAATTAGAAAAAATCAGAATGGTTTTTGGGTCGTTTTTGAAATTGACGGGAGTTTTTTTTTGGAAAAATTTGGTCGGTTTTGGAAAAAAATATTTGGCAATGGGGGTACCCGTCCCCTATGATTAAAAAGGTCCCCCTTTAAGCCGGGGATTTTCCCCCCAGGCCCCCAACCCTGGGCACGAAAATCCAGTTTTTTTTTAAACTGTTTCAAGGGAGGAAAAGTTTTTAAAGCCCCTTTTAAAGAAAGTTTGGCAGATGAACAGAAGGAAAATTTGAAAAAATATAAGTGGAGGGGGTTTTGGCAATTTTTAAAAAATTTTGAAGGGGTTTGTCTGACCAAGGAAAGAAAATTTGGAAGTTTTTTGTGAGGGGGGGGGGGGGGGGGGGGGGGGGGGTGAGGGGGGGTATGTCTCCTGGGGATTGCCCTCGGGTGGAGGTGAGTGGGTGAGGATGTCGAAGAGTGGTGAAGGACACACCAGGGAAGAGCATACCACTGAAGATAATCCCTCAAGACTTCATTCTGCAACACAAGAGATCACAGCTCATAAACTGCTGCAGAGGAGGAAGAAGATTGAGGAAGGTGCCTATCTTCAAAGATTAAACGACATTTGTGCAAGTGGACAAGAAGTGCAAAACATTTCTGGATGAACATCACCCATAACAAAGCTGTTGCAGGCCGTATGGCAACATGTACGATGACAGAGTTGTTGGTCCCACTTCAGACAAATCTTAAAGAAACGCAGAAACAGACCTCTCGGACAGATATTTTGTGTGAACAGGGGTCAGTGACCTCAAGCTGGTCCCAGTGGCTTAAAAGAAGGGAGTAACCCCAGATATTATTTCATGCCTGAAGCCGTATGGAAGGAGATTCTTATTTCAAAAACTAGTGTACAACCCTTCTCCTATCCCCTCCTCCCATCTTCCATCCATGCAGAAGTCTTCAGTAAAAGGTAATTGTAATATTATTATTAAATTCAACTACATTACTTGATTTGCTGATATTATTAACTTTATTTAATTTGAAAAAAAAAATTATTTTAATATTATTGGGGTGTCTGGAACGGATTATTATTTCCATTATTTCTTAATGGGAAAAATGGTTTTTCGAGTTTCGTGATTTTCGACTTCGGCAGCTCTCTGGAACAGATTAATCACGACCTCGAGGGTCCAACTGTAATTATAAAATAGACAGCTACTAAATTTTCATCATTAGATGCAGTTGATTTTTTACCACAACAATAATGCGGACATTGTTGGCCCCGCGCCTCCACTTGCCACATAATGACATTTAATTATCATTCCAAGGTGGTATATTTCAGTTTTCTGGTGTAATTATATTGTTTGATTGTCATATATATGAATTGATGATAGATAAATAAGCTGTATATGATGATATTAGTGAACAATAGTAACGTATTATTCTATGTGCCTCCTGGAGCCCCGGATGGGATAAATTGCATTTCATTTTATTAAATGAGGAAAATTTGGCTGCAAGTGCAAATCCCAAATGCGAGCCAAGGTCAAGAAACAGATTAAATTCACTAAGTAGAGGATCCATCTGTATTTACAGCTTACTGTAACCTTGGAGATAGCTGGCATTGGTTTAGGGAGTGGTGTAGATAGGCTTTGAGGCAGCATATGTTTTTCAGTGGCACCAATGATACCCCTCAATAACAATGTAGTAATAAGTATTGTGTTTTTTTATATCAATAACAACTCTTTGACTGTTTCGGTCGTATATATATATCTTACGCGCCACTGTTTCTTCTGATGTCTAATTTATACCTAAATTCAAGCGGCTTCAAATTGAAGCGGGACAAAAGCTGGTAGCCCACATGTGAGAGAATGGGTCTGTGTGGTCAGTGCCCCACATAAAAAAAATCCTGCAGTACATGCAGTCTAATGAGAGAAAAAAAACCGAGACCATTTCTTTTGGATAAAAAACGCCGACTTGAGGTTGTATTTTCGTATATGGGGTTTTTTGTTACTATTCCTCTTTTTCATGGTCTCAGGTGATAAAATGGAAAACAGTATTACAGAAATAGATTTTATTTTGATTAGTTTCATGATATGAAAACTACCTTGAAATTGAGCCAAAGTACGGAAATTGAGTTCGATTTTTACACAATGTCAGGAGTAAGCAAATCACAACCACACGCTGATACACTTCAACTGGGGAGTCTAATATTCTTTCACAAGTGCTCTGAGTGGTGAGCAAAGTAACATTTATGAAGGGTTCAGGAAAACCGCCAGGCCGAACTTGAGTCCTGGAGAATGGGGAAGTACAGTGCCTGCACTCTGAAGAGGGGTGTTAATGTTGCAGTTTAAAAAACTGTAGTGTAAAGCACCTTCTGGCAAACAGTGAAGGAGTGAATGATGGTGAAATGTTTTCTTTTCGGCCAACCCTGCCTTGGTGGGAAACGGCCAGTGCTGGATAATAATACAAAAAAGTGCTCTGATATTATTATAAACCATTTTTACATTGTGCAGTATCTGCAATAACAGTAAATTTGTATCTTTAATGTATGAGTAAAAAATCAAATAGAAAGCAATAGTAATATACGAGGAGGAGCCCAGAGAACGTGACTAACGAACAGAAGATATGTTTTATTTTAAGTGCCAAGAATGTCTTCATAGTTTATTATGGACCTATTTTGAAATTGGCATTTTTTTTAATTTAGAGCATGAAAGTTGGCCAAATTCAATTCTTCTGACCACTTCATTAGGTAGGTTCAATCAGTAAATGGGGGTTTCTTGTACTCCAACTGAGAATTTAGATGAAATTGGAGTTTCTAATAAATAGCTAGAGTTGGTCAACTGGAGCAACGAATTGGCCAAAACAGGGCTCAAAGTTGGCATCGCCGATACGTATATGTCGCCAAGACTGCTAACTTCATGGGAGCATAATTCCGTGAGTTTTCGACCAAATTTATCAACATGGAAACAGTTTCAGAAAGGAGCCTGCGACAGTCGAAGGGTTAACTTACTTGCTACACTGTTAATGCTACAACTTTAGTTGATGGCTGGGCGCTAATAGCCTTTACAACTCCTTCTGCCTTAGTATAATACATATCGTAGAATCACTGAAGAAGGCATATTGTCGCCTCTCTCTTCCTCCTCCACTTTGTTACTTTGCTACAAGTTTTTACTTGAATTCTATTGTGTTTCTCACCTTCTTTATCAATGGGCTGGCAGAAGCAGCTTTCTTTAGGCTTATGGTGGCTTACCTAGCAGTCACACAGAATAAACAAGTGCAAAAAACAATGAATTAATTATTTAAATGTTATTCCTATGACACTGTCTCAGATTGTGTTTTTGTGGGAGGCTTTGTTGTGCCGCCGGCACTTGGACAGTACCGATACCTACTGACAAGAGCCGGAGGAAAAGCAGTAGAAATGGAGCCAATATTTTTACCACAGACGAGAATGGAGGAAAGCAAAAACGGAGCCATGATAAAGAATTCTGTTTATCAGGATAAAGAATTGCTGTTGATCAGGATAAAGAATTCAGTATTCAAAGTTTATTCTCTATAAGGATTACAAAGCTGAGTTTACAGAATTTGTTATTGTTGGTTTATTAACTTGTATTAAAATAATAATTACAGAGTGTACCGCTAGAACGCCTAGCATGACTAGGCATTTCGGGCAGACTTATTTTATTTCATAATTTTAAAATATTACAAATTTTATGAGGTTAAGTTGGTACTGATGGGCTAAGTGAATAAATACTAGTTTGTGGGTTTGACAATGTGAATGCTTTTGTTTTGGCACAGTACATAGTTTCAGTATTGGAGTATCACAGGCCAACTTAGAATTATGCGCACAGTTTTGGTCACCTGATTAACAGATGGATATAAATTCTACTGGAAAATTACAAAGAGGATGAACAAATTTAGATCCCATGTATCAGAAACCTTTCCTATGATGATAGACTAAGGCCCTGAGATCTGCACTCTCTAGAAAGACGTAGAATTAGGGGGATATGATTGAGTGTATAAAAACCGGAAACAGAAAAATAAATGGATGTAAATAGTGTGCTGAAAATATCTAGCCTAGACAGGACTCGCAGCAATGGTTTTAAAGTTGGGAAAATTCAGATTCAGGAAGATATATGAAAGTACAGGTTGGTAATAGAGTTGTGGATTGGTGGAACATACTCCTGATACAGTTATAGAGCCAGAACATTGTGTAGCCTTTAAAAATAGATTGGATAAATACATGACGTGTATGTGGGTGGGTGTGAGCCATGTCGGTTGCCGTTCCTCCCTAATGACAATGTGACCTGGACCTGACTAGGTTGGGTGCATTGGCTTAAGCGTAGGAGATCTTGGACCTGCCTCGCAGGGCCGAGTAAGGCCTATCTGCAGTGTTCCTTCGTTCTTATGTTCTTATGTTCTTAACTTATGACTAGTTTAGGATTCATTATTTTAAGATTGAGATTGATAATTCAGATTACGGTCAAATGGGTGAGTGTAGTGTAAGTGTCAACCACCAGGTTGTTACTCGTTGTAGTTAGTTGACGGGTGTATCAGGGAGATCAAGATGTTTTCCTATTATGGTAGTTTTTGAAGGTGATGAATGTGTCTGCAGTTCTTCTAGCGTACTCAGGTATGGATGCTCCAGGATTTTAGGGCCTTTGACATACATTGAATTTTTGTAAAGGTTTAGTCAGACCGGGGAATGTCTAGAGATGTTTGTTCTTGGTCATGCCAGTGGGTTCTGTCCACACCTATCAAAAGCATTTTAGGTCAAGGTTAATATTGGAATTTAAAAGGTCCTGAAGATGTAGATTGCACAGAGAAGATGTGGATGTACTGAACAGGAGTAAGTTTATGATCTATGAAGATTGGGGGGTGTGTGCCAGGATGAGAAATTTAGTGATATTATTTCTTATTGTGGCTTTTTGTTGGTTTATTATTGGCTTTAGGTTGTAGCTCGCAGTTGATTCCCCAAGCACAAATAACAGAGGTTAGGTATGATAAATGAGTGGTATAGTGGTGATAAGGCTATTTTGCGGCGACGAAATAATCGTATCTTGGAGGAGGATCCCCCAACTATTTTATGGATACTTTTTGGTTATGTGTTGATATGGGTGCTGAATCTTCAGGTTGTTGTCAAGGTATAGCCTAGGAATTTGCCCACTCATTATATCTGTAATTAGAGTGTTGTCGATCTATTGAGTGACTTTAAACGCATTCTCCTGCTCAGCTAGCTAACCAAACATAATATAGTAGGTTTTGTCAGTGTTAACGTAAGTTTTTGAGTCATCCAAATCGATATTTTGATGATCCTCTCTATGGTTTAACAATGGTGTTGAGGGGTGGGCACGAGTAGGTGAGAATGACATAAGTCAGTCGTCATGCAAAAGATAATGGGTATCAGGTGTTGGGAAACTTTGGAAGATCATTGATGTATAGATTAAGAGCAGGGGACCAATGACACCTTTCCCTGCGAACTCCATTACAAGTGGCCGTGTTGTTGATGCTGTGTCTTTTAATGGTGACATACTGATACCTATTTAAGTTAGTTAAGATTTAAATATGCAAGCGAATGGCCCTTAAAACCGTAATGGTCAAGTTGTGAGTAGGGATGCCTTGGTCAACAGTGTCAAAAGAGCTTTTTCATTAGGTCAATAAAAATTGCCTCGTGATATTGTTTATTTACATTTTAGTAAGGTTTTAGATAAGAAGTACCCCCATCAGAGCTGTTTTGAAGAAAAGTGGCTGCTCATGTGACATTGGAAAAAGTGCAGTCCATGGATCCAGTCATGGCTCAAGTCATGGCTCACTAAAAGGAAGCAAGAGTGGCATAAATGGGGTAAATCAGAGTGGGGATCTGTAAGCAAGTGGCATACCCAGGTATCAAGTGTTTTAGGCCCATTGTTGATTATAATATATATAAGTGACCTTATGAGAGAATTACCACTGATCATAAGCAAATTGCTGATGGACATGAAGAGGGTAGGATATTCGATCAGAGTTGTGTCTTGTAACTTCAGGAGGATTTAGACAAACTCAGTTCATGTGAAGAAATGGTTTACCAGCTAAAGTTAAAATTAAATATACTGGGAAACATAGCTTGTATAGACAGCTTATCGCCAACACAGCACCCACCCCTGCAGGCGAGGAGTTGAGTAAGCTGTCGTAGCCACTATCTTTCTCAATCGGCTGGAAAAGAGAAATAAATTAGTAGTAAATTTCCCCTATTGGGGTATTATGTCAGCATATTTCATTCACCAAGTGCTGACTGGTAAAACTTACTTGTGTGGACTCAAAGGTCTACTCCTCACTTGGGCTTATGATAAGTTTACTAATTTGTAACTTTATACATCAACTGCACAGTCAGTAAGTAGTACAGTGGGACGCCTCAACCAGCAATATTAATCTGTTCCTGATAGCTCATCGTTAATCGAAATAATCACGTTAGTCAAGTTAATTTCCCCATAAGAAATAAATGGAAATCAAATTAATTCCGTGCAAGACACCCCAATGTATTGAAAAAAAAATTACCACATGAAAAATTTAATTTAAAGCACACAAACCTTAAGAAGACATGCACAGTTACATGACACCTTTATTGAAATCTGGTGATGATCGATTGGATGGGAAGAAGGGAGAAGTGTTGATCTTCTTTAGTGTTTAGAAGGGAGAATCCCCTTTTCCCATAAGCACTTGAGGTAGCATAGTCTTTTTCTGGGTACTTCCATTGTTCTTTAAGTGCCACAAGTACCAGCTTCAGAGTCACTGGACTTCTGTCGCACAACATATCTGTCATAGATATCCTGTACAGAAAGTGGTGTGAGGGAGGGAATAGGAGTCGAATGGTGGAATGATGATGTAAAGAGAGTAGTAAGGGAGAAAAAGTTTAGCATATGAAAGAAGTTTTTTATAAAAGTAGAAGAGATGCAAGGAGGGAAGAGTATATGGAGATAAAAAAGAGAGAGGTTAAGAGAGTGTTGAAGCAATGTTAAAAGAGAGCAAATGAAAGGTGGGTAAGATGTATCAACAGCAACAAATTTGTTGAAAATAAGAAAAAGTGTTTTGGATTGAATTAACAAGTTTAAGGAAACCTTAGAGAAGAAATGAATTTGTCAATAAAAATGGAGAGAGAGTTATTTAAATGGAGAGTTGAGGTACTGGGAAAGATGGAGGGAAATATTTTGAGGAAATTGTTAAATGTTGATGAAGAAGGGATCTGTGATTTCGTGTATAGGGCAAGGAGGAATACATCTTGTAGGTAGTGAAGGAAGAGACGTTGTGAGTGTGGGGAGTTCATGAGCAGTTAGGTAAAAGAAACGGGGGTAAGGCAATGCCGGGATTGAGGGATAAAAGATAGAAATGTTAAAAGCAGGTGGGATATAGTTTTTGGAGTGTTGGTGCACATATTACTGAAATGTATGGAAGAGGGTAAGGTACCTAGGGATTGGCAGTGAGCATGCATAGTTCCTTTGTATAAGGCAAAGGGGACACAAGATAGTGCAAAATTATAGGGGATTAAGTCTTATTGAGTATAACTGGTAAAGTTGTAATGGTAGAGTTATTAATTTGAAAGAATTAAGAGAAAGACTGGAGAGTAGATAGCAGATGAACAAGGAGGAGCTTTAGGAAAAAGGATAGGGGGTGTGTAACCAGGTGTTACAGTGAAACATATAAATGAACAGTATTTAGATAAGGCTAAAAGAGTCCTTTGTGGCATTTATGGATTTGGAAAAGGCGTATGACAGGGTGGGAGGGGGCAATGTGCGCAGATGTTGAGCAGGTGATTGGTAGGAGGTAGGTTACTGAAAGCAATGAAAGTTTTATTAACGAGGATAGTGAGCTCAAGTTAGAGTATGAAGGAAAGAGGGAATATTTCCTAGTAAAAGTAGGCCTTAGACAAGGATATCTGATGTCACCGTGGGTGTTTAATCTATTTAAGATGGGTTAATAAGAGAATAAATCGAGAGTTCCTTCAGGCAAGAGGCGTGGTAGTTAAAAGATAAAGAATCACACATAAAGTGGAGAGGTTGTCAACATTTGTGCTATTTAAGCTGATGACACTGTGCTCTTGGAGTTCTGAAAGAGAAGTTGCAGAGATTGTGGATGAAATTTTGGTAGGGTGTGCAAAAGAAGAAAATTAAAAGTGAATACAGAAAAGAGAAAAGTTAATGAGGATAACAAAAAGATTAGGTGATGAAAAGCATTGGTATCAGATTGGAAGGGAAGGAGTAAGGTCATTAACACCTTGTAAAGCAGGGACAGCAAAAGCAAACATTCCTCACTTTTGTATGTGTCCCACAACGTTGTTGCCTAGTGGGGAGGGGGGGAGGGGGGGAGGGGAAGGAGAAAGTTTCAACGCCTGCAAAAGGTACATCTTGTGCAATACCTACGGTAGGTACCCAGACTGGATGCAGACACTACCATAACCTGTTCACTGGAGTCCTGACAAGACTCCAGTTACCCTTTTAAAGAAAAATGTCCAATCCGGGATAGGGTTCATCCGACACTGGCAATTCACCCATGCGAAGCAAGGTGTATGTGCTACAAGTGTCCCCAAAGAAAGCATAACACCCGAGACCCTACGACCATCATTTGTGTAAGGCCCACAGTAGACTTTCTTGAATATAACCCTTCAACGAGGGTCTAAGACAGCGGTCGTTCTTTGGATACCTTTGGGCAAGACTGCAATGCAAGCAACATCATGAGGTAACTGGTGTATTAACTGGAGAAGCATCTGCCTGCCAAGCCTGGTCCCCAAGCATCTTTTGACAAATATGGGCTGTTACTGCAGGTGGAACCCTGTTTATGCAATATGTACAAGTTTTGACAAGTTTATTACAATTATTACAGTAATGCAGTAGTCCTCAATAACAGTAAATTATCTATTTTTTTGTGTGAATAAAAATTTCAAATTATATATATTGTAATAATAATACATAACATACAGTAGACCGCGCTTTTTAACAACCGCAGTTACATTCCAGAAAAATGGTGTGTTAGGTAAGAACCGGTTAGTTGAAACTGAACGAACATATACGGAAAAATAGGGTAATGACCAGGGGAGCCTCAAAAAAAGCCAAAAAACTTTTTTTTAGGCCTCCACATACTACAAAAATGAAGTGAATGTGCAGTTGTAAGTTCATTATGTTTTTTTAAACGGTTAAGACTACAAATAAACATGATATAATAGGAATTCTCACCTCTTAAATAGTGGGTGCTTGTGTTTGTGGATGATTGTGGACTGGAGAATTATGCTGTGGCCCTACTGGCTGAGGTGGCTGGTGGAGGTTCTGGTACTGAAGTCGATGGTTGTACTGAGTTTTTAATTTTAAGGCCATTCAATCATCAGTCAGGGCAGTATGTCAGTCGAGTCATTAAGTCGTCTCAGTAGAGTACCGAAGTTCTTAGTAACCAGTTACCAGTAACCAGTGTACCAGTAGATGACTCACTACCAACCGTCTGTGTGAATCACTGGACTGTTTATGTTGCTGCTGTACCATAGCATGATTTCAAACACCGCTCACCCGAAGGCACTGGTGGGTCAGTCGAAGATAGGGAGCAGAGAGGAGGCCAGGTCGGCTGTTGCGTTTCCCATACTTTTTGTTTATTATACGAACTTACCAGCCCGTGAGTATTCTTACTCCCTCCCACGTTTACGTGAAAACCCACTGACAGTCGGTCAAGTCATGAAGTCAGTCCAATCAGTCCAGACATAAGTTATTCAGTCAAGTCATCAAGTACGATCTGTCAAGTCATTCAGTAGTCAGTCCAAGTCATTCAATCAATTAGTCAAGGTCATAAGTTATTCATCAAGTCAGCAAACATTAGTTATTCACAGTCCCAAGTCTTCAGATAACTCAATCAAGTCATAAGTTAGTCAAGTCAGTAAGTTATTTCAGTCAAGTCAGTAAAGTCATTCAGTCAAGTCATTCATCAGTCAGTCAAGTCAGATGGTGTTATTCAGTCAAGGTCCATTCAGTCAGGTCAACTATTCAGTCAGTCAAGTCATTCAGTCAGTCAAGCAGTAATTCATACAGAAAGTCATCACAAAAACTTATTTTTACCTCTTTTTATGTGACAAGGTGAAACTTCATTAAAGGCAAACAGGTATCTCATCTAATACAGTGGGAAACCCCGAGTTTCGAACTTTCTTCGTTCTAGAAAGGCTGTGCAAGTGCCATCACCCGAACAATTATTTCCCATGAGGAAGGTCAATTAGATAAGCCCATTACAGACCCTCCAAATATACACTTACAAAAGAGCACTTGCTATATTACACCTTACATAATTGGTCGAGTTGGGAGCGAATCGAATCCGGGGTTCCACTGCATCTTTCTTAGTTAAATCTAAAGACTTAAATTGCTTATTACGTTTCTTAGCACTTTCAGCAACATCTGTATGCCCTACTGGGTGTTGTGAATTGCTTGCACATACACATAATAGTAATTAAAAGATCAAAACAATTCACAAAAACAGTAGCTTTAGCAGAGAGGAAGACTGGATTTACAACTGGAGAGAAGAGTTCTCGGGGTCAACGCCCCCACGACCACAATCTGTGACACGCCACATGGTGGATCAGGGTCTGATAAATCAGGCTGTTTACTGCTGGTCTGCACTCAATCCAACGTAATGAGCTACAGCAAAGGCTGCTTAGGTACCAACTTTAGGAGCTTGTCCAGTGCCTGCTTGAAGACAGTCCAGGGTCTACATGGTAATCTTCTTATGTATGGCCTGGGAGGCAGTTTGAATACAGTCTTGGCTCTCCTGACACTTTATTATGTTTTCTCTTAATGTGCTAGTGATTTCCCCTGCCTTTCATGTGTATGTTGCACGTCTGCCAAGTCCTTTTGCTTTTGTAGTATATTTTCATATCAAGTTTGGTAGTAGTCGCTCTATGATTTTTCCAGGTAGTATAAATCATGTATCTCTCCCGCCTGTGTTACCAAGGGAGACAGGTTCCAGGAACCACAAGCGCACACATAATTGAGATGTTTTATCTTCGTTTATGCCTGCCTTGAAGGTTTCTCTGTACATTTTTAAGGTCCAGCAATTTCCGTGCCTTGAAAGTGCTGTTAGTGTGCACAATATTCCCTCCAAGATAGAACATCAAGTGAAATGAAGAGTGTCATCAAGGGCTTGGCATCCCTAGTTTTTGAAGGTTCTCATTATCCATCCTCTCAGTTTTTCTAGCAGATGCAATGAATACAATGTTATAGGTCCTTGAAGGTGAGACATCCTCCGATATGAATCGCTCCCAGGTCCTTTACATTAGTTTTTTCCCTCATTACTGTGCTCGAAATTGGTTTTTATACTATGATAAAGTTTTTATTTGCACATGATTTACATATTGGAGTAATTGAAATTCTCATTATCATTGAACTTTCATATTGTTTTCCGCAGCCGATTGAAAGAATTGGTTGATTACCACCTGGAGCCTTGCAGTGGTCTGCAATGGAAATACACTGTCCTGCAGATTAGGTTGTCATTTGCAAAGGAAGACATGGTGCTGTGCTTACATTCATGTGTATGTCAGATATGAGGATGAAGAACAAGAGTGGGAGGGGTGTGTATCTTGTTAGCATTGGAGTTAACGACGCTTATTCAACCGTAGCTGCCTCAGACTTTACTCTTTGACTACCACTCTTGTGTTCTATTTGTTAGGAAATTGTAGATTTCATCTACCAACTTTTCTCCTGCCAATTCCTTTTAGTACGCATTGGTGACATCTATAAACGCCATGGTCCACACTTGTCGAAGGCTTTTGCAAGTCTGTGAAATTTAAATCTGCATTCTTTTGTCATCTAGTGCCTCTAGGACTTTGTTCATAGTGATCCAGTGGTCGGACAGACCAGGAGCGATGTGCTCTGGAAACCCATGTTGCCCCCTGGGTTCTTGTGTAATTGGAGGGTATCTAGATGGGTGGCACTCTTGCTTCATAGACTCTTTCAAAGAGTATCATGATGGACGGGTTGTTAGCGCAGTCAATCTTAGTAATTTGCTATTGCTTTACTGCCCACCGCCTTTGTTGGGTGGGGCTATGCCTTTTTGTTTTTAGTAACTGTGGAATGACCCCTGTGTCCATGCTCCCTCCCATAGGATGTTAAGTTAAGTAAGTTTTATTTCAAGGTATACACAAATACAGTTTTTACACATAGAATTATCATACAAGCAGCATAAGTTAGAGAAACCTAGGATAACCCAAAAAAGTCTGACTGATGATAGCATAGTGGATAGGGGCTCCTGTCGGTTCTTGATGAAGGACCGAGTTCCTTGATCTGGACCCTGGGGCAGAGTGCATGGGCATGCAATTTACGCCATACCGTAGTCGAAGTCATTTGGCATCAGGAATAACATCAGATAGGCTAGATGTTTACCAAAAAAAAAAAAATTTTCCCCCCCCCCCCCAGTGCTCTCAAAAAAAAGTCATTTAGATCTTTAGACTCCAGTCTGGTTAGCCGCTTGCTAAAAGCTGTCATATTGGGACTTAAGTAGCTCACACAATACCTTGCTGTCATCTGTGTTGGACCCATCTTGTTTAAGTAGGGTCCCAAATACTGGATGTTGTTCTCAAACTTCATTGTTCATAAGAAAAGAAACACGTTTGGGTTTCTTTCAAGTTCATTTAAGTGGCTTTTCCATTCTTCCTGCGATTCCCGACCCCTATGAGATTCCTTAGCTTAGATCAATGTTTGCTATTTTCTCTGATAAGTGCTCCCTACGCATTACCGACTCATTGTCTTTTTAGCCGCTTTCTGTTATATCTTTTTCCATGCCTCGTAAAGGGAGTGCCTGTCTCTTTCTATTTTAATCTACTCCTCCTTATTCTTAAAGGAAGAGCCATGAGCATTCATTCGAGTGCCACAGAGTTAATCTATCCAGGCATAAGTTAGGGTTATGTGGTGCTTAGTCTATCTTCCTAACTTATATCATTTTAGGACTTGGTTTAAAAACTTGGTTGTCGCCACTTTATGTTTCTTGTTACTGGAGTTGAATTTGGTGAAGAGGTACCTCGTGACTGATCCCAATTTTGTCGGTCTGGGGCTCCGCACATACATTTCTGAACCACGATTATACAGTGGACCCATGCATAACGATATTAATCCATTCATGAAGCTTATTGTTATGTGCGAATTATCCGTTATGCGAATGAATTTTCCCCATAAGAAATAATGGAAATCAAATTTAATCCGGCAAGACACCCAAAAGTATGAAAAAAATTTTTACATCACATGAAATATACCTTTTCCTACACCAACAATAGAAAGGATACATGCACAATAGTAGAGTAGTAATGCACATATATATTGTGCAAGAACTACACTCCTAAAAGAAGAATAAATGACACTGTAACCTTTATTGAAGAAGCAGCAATTACTTATGAACCACTGAGACCTGGGAGTGCCATGTTTCCTCTCTGATTCCTGAGTAAAGGGTCCCCCGTTTGGCTTTCTAACAGAACATGCCTTATTACACTGTGTATGCCACCAATTCTTAAATCTCTCAAAACCAACCTTTGCTGGCTTTAAATTACCAAATATGAGCAATAACAGCACTCTTTTCCAGCAGGTGAAAATTGCTGACCTAGAAAAATGTACAGGAGAACCTTCATGGCGCGCAATAACGTAGATAAAACACCCAATTACAGGAAGCCGCTGAGGTACCTGAACCTTTAATCCTAGGACAAACGCAGGCGGGACAATACATGATAATAACACCTGAAAAACCTAGAGGGACTATTACCGAACTTGCACACGAAATCACTCACTACGAAAGAAAAGCCTGGCAGATCGATGGCAACATCCCCCAATGAAAAGCAAGGGGTGTCACTAAGCACATTAAGAGACCATACAATAAGTGTCAGGGGGGCCCGAGACTGTTCAACAGCCTCCCTAGCATACATAAGTGGTGATTACCAACAGACCCCTGGCAGACCTTCAAGCTGGCACTGACAGCACCTAAAGTTGGTTCCTGATCACCGGCTGTGGCTCGTACATTGGTTTGCGTGCAGCAGCAGTAATACAGCCTGGTTGATCAGGCTCTGATCCACCAGGATGCCTGGTCACAGAACCGGGCCATGGGGCATTGACCCCACGGAACTCTCTCCAGAAAACTCCAGTAAACAAGTTCCAGGCATTTTTTCCCTGGTTCACCCTTGGTGTTCTCAACTGTTGTGGGTCGCATCCTGGAGAGAAGATTAAGTAACCCCAATGGAAAATAAGTAGACAGTCTTCGATGACACTGACTTTTTTGGGTTACTCCTGGGTGGGCTAACCGTCTGGGATTTAATTGTTTCTTGGTATTCTCAATAAGCCACGACCAACTACGGTGCTACAGCAGCAGCCAAGCAGCAGCTGACAGTGCTACAGTAGCAGCAGCTGCAGCTGACAGTGCTAACAGCAGCAGCAGACGATGCCTACAGCAGCAGCAGACGTACTACAGCAGCACAGCAGCTGACAGTGCAGCAGCACAGCAGCTGACAGTGCTACAGCCGCAGCAGACGATTGCTTACAGTAGCAGCAGACCGATCCTACAGCAGCGCAGATGGTACACAAAATAGCAGCAAGCACAGCTGAGTTGGTACAGCAGCAGCAGCAGCTGACTACAGCAGCCGCAGCATCTGACAGTCAAGCAGCAGCAGCAGCATCAGCCTGACGGTGAGTACGGCAGCAGCACAGCAGCTGACAGTGCGTGGGCAGCAGCAGCAGCAGCTGCAGTGCTACAGGAGCAGCAGTCATCAGCAGTTGACTCATGGTACCACAGTAATTTTCGATAATATTTTGTCTCACCTTGCTTACTCCAACCGGGTTGGCACTAAAGCTTTTCTTGGGGCCCATGGTCACTTATTTGCACATAAAATCACCAAAAACAATGTAATAATACAAAATGTTTACGATTGTAATGCTTGTATGTTACCCCGCGGGAGGCTGGCTTGTAAACAATGCCACCGCGGAACATATGAGGTGGCTCAGCCGCACATTAACCCTTTCCGGACGAGTAGTGTTGAGAGGCGGGTTTTTTAGCGGTATGGGCGAGGCAAAATCTTAGCGATAAAATGTATCTGTATGCGGATTAACGTTATGTGATGCCAACGGTAATGTGGGGTCCACTGTATTGTTGATCCGAGTATATTTTTTTTGAATGGATGACATTTCATACAGATCATCATTGTTAATAGAAGATGAGCGTCCAGTGTGTTCTTCAGTATAGTAGGCCTCTATTATTTGCTGGTTTAAGTGAATATTTTGTGTGGAGAATTTAAAAGCTTGTTTTGTGCGTGAGTTCTCGTCTGTCAGAGCTGCCTCCTGGTGTTATCACTGCAACAAACAATATTCTAATCCTTTCATTTTAGGTGCCTTAAGTTTTGAAATCCCCCAGGAGCAATGTTTGGGGGCAGAGCTGGAAGGTTTTCCAGACATTGGTCAATTTTCAATAGCGGTTTCCCTAGGAATTGTTTGGGAATGTTGCATCTGAGGCTTGTAACAACCGTAATGACTAGGTTTTAGGTCTTGATCTTTACTGCTAAAAGTTCAACACATCATTTGAGGCATTAAGCATTCGTGCAAATAAGAGAACTCTGCGATTAATACACACCAATCCCCCCTTTTGCCGTTTCACGTTCTGTCGCATCCTGTATAGGTTGTACCCTTGTATCTATATTTATTTCCCAAGTGATCCTGTAAGTGGGGCTTCTGTGAAAGCCGAGAACATGCATTTGCCTTTGCGCAAGCAGTCCAAGATTAAAATGTATTTGTTGTTTGATTGTCAGGCGTTTAGACCCAGTATATTTGCAAAAAGAATAACAATGGAGTTGGTGGTACTGGGGGGGGGAGGCTTTTTTCTGCACTAAATATCTGTACTGTTTGTTTGGAGTGGAGGCCATTGAGGATTTCACTTCAAGAAATGACTGGATTTGGTGTGCGACTAGACACGTATGAAGTACAAATGTTGGGATGGTGGTGTGGTGTTGGGGCTGGCAGAGGATAGTGGGAGGTCCTCCCCGTTTGATCCACAAAAGGCCGCCGCTTGAGGTAAAAGCAAATTTTCGGGGGGGGGGGGCTTTTCTTCCCGTCAAACTGAACCATGTTTAAATTGATTTTAACCGAAGTGGGTAAATAAAACAGTGCCAGCAGTTCTTCAATTGTCTATAACCCGAATCATGCCAAATAAACTTGTTGCTAAATGATTGTCTAACTGTAAAACAATATTATAATAAATATAATATAATAATAATAATATAATATGTATAATAATAATACATTGTATAATGATAATGTTACTGTAAAAATACAGTAGACACTCGAGTTTTGGCAGCCTCGACTTTTCATGAAATTCGACGATTTTTTTTTTTGTTTTTTCTATATTACTTTCGAGTTTTTTTGAAAAATTTGTTGCCCTCGAGTTTACATGAAAAAACTCATGTTTCGGCAACTGTCCGTAACCCCGTCCGCTCTTCACGGCATATACAAAGCCAGCCTCCCACGCCCTTCAGCTCAGTGTGCCATTTTTACCAACATGTGACCATCACACCCGTGGGTTCATACGTAATAATCCTTGTTTTTTGTGATTACAACTGCTAAATAAGGTCACCATGGGCCCAAGGAAAGCTATTGAACGCCTTAAGTAAAGAAAGTTAGGAACAACGATCGAAATCAAGAAGGAAATTCATTGAAAAATATGAGAGGTGGAGTGCGTGTTACAGAGCATAGTTTGTGTAACAAGAGATGGGATTTGAAAGAGTGTTTGTGGCTGACCCTAAGGAATCTATGTCATTTGTGGAGCTATATGTGGCATTGGGGTATGTCTCCTGGGGATTGCCCTCGGGTGGAGGTGAGTGGGTGAGGATGTCGAAGAGTGGTGAAGGACACACCAGGGAAGAGCATACCACTGAAGATAATCCCTCAAGACTTCATTCTGCAACACAAGAGATCACAGCTCATAAACTGCTGCAGAGGAGGAAGAAGATTGAGGAAGGTGCCTATCTTCAAAGATTAAACGACATTTGTGCAAGTGGACAAGAAGTGCAAAACATTTCTGGATGAACATCACCCATAACAAAGCTGTTGCAGGCCGTATGGCAACATGTACGATGACAGAGTTGTTGGTCCCACTTCAGACAAATCTTAAAGAAACGCAGAAACAGACCTCTCGGACAGATATTTTGTGTGAACAGGGGTCAGTGACCTCAAGCTGGTCCCAGTGGCTTAAAAGAAGGGAGTAACCCCAGATATTATTTCATGCCTGAAGCCGTATGGAAGGAGATTCTTATTTCAAAAACTAGTGTACAACCCTTCTCCTATCCCCTCCTCCCATCTTCCATCCATGCAGAAGTCTTCAGTAAAAGGTAATTGTAATATTATTATTAAATTCAACTACATTACTTGATTTGCTGATATTATTAACTTTATTTAATTTGAAAAAAAAAATTATTTTAATATTATTGGGGTGTCTGGAACGGATTATTATTTCCATTATTTCTTAATGGGAAAAATGGTTTTTCGAGTTTCGTGATTTTCGACTTCGGCAGCTCTCTGGAACAGATTAATCACGACCTCGAGGGTCCAACTGTAATTATAAAATAGACAGCTACTAAATTTTCATCATTAGATGCAGTTGATTTTTTACCACAACAATAATGCGGACATTGTTGGCCCCGCGCCTCCACTTGCCACATAATGACATTTAATTATCATTCCAAGGTGGTATATTTCAGTTTTCTGGTGTAATTATATTGTTTGATTGTCATATATATGAATTGATGATAGATAAATAAGCTGTATATGATGATATTAGTGAACAATAGTAACGTATTATTCTATGTGCCTCCTGGAGCCCCGGATGGGATAAATTGCATTTCATTTTATTAAATGAGGAAAATTTGGCTGCAAGTGCAAATCCCAAATGCGAGCCAAGGTCAAGAAACAGATTAAATTCACTAAGTAGAGGATCCATCTGTATTTACAGCTTACTGTAACCTTGGAGATAGCTGGCATTGGTTTAGGGAGTGGTGTAGATAGGCTTTGAGGCAGCATATGTTTTTCAGTGGCACCAATGATACCCCTCAATAACAATGTAGTAATAAGTATTGTGTTTTTTTATATCAATAACAACTCTTTGACTGTTTCGGTCGTATATATATATCTTACGCGCCACTGTTTCTTCTGATGTCTAATTTATACCTAAATTCAAGCGGCTTCAAATTGAAGCGGGACAAAAGCTGGTAGCCCACATGTGAGAGAATGGGTCTGTGTGGTCAGTGCCCCACATAAAAAAAATCCTGCAGTACATGCAGTCTAATGAGAGAAAAAAAACCGAGACCATTTCTTTTGGATAAAAAACGCCGACTTGAGGTTGTATTTTCGTATATGGGGTTTTTTGTTACTATTCCTCTTTTTCATGGTCTCAGGTGATAAAATGGAAAACAGTATTACAGAAATAGATTTTATTTTGATTAGTTTCATGATATGAAAACTACCTTGAAATTGAGCCAAAGTACGGAAATTGAGTTCGATTTTTACACAATGTCAGGAGTAAGCAAATCACAACCACACGCTGATACACTTCAACTGGGGAGTCTAATATTCTTTCACAAGTGCTCTGAGTGGTGAGCAAAGTAACATTTATGAAGGGTTCAGGAAAACCGCCAGGCCGAACTTGAGTCCTGGAGAATGGGGAAGTACAGTGCCTGCACTCTGAAGAGGGGTGTTAATGTTGCAGTTTAAAAAACTGTAGTGTAAAGCACCTTCTGGCAAACAGTGAAGGAGTGAATGATGGTGAAATGTTTTCTTTTCGGCCAACCCTGCCTTGGTGGGAAACGGCCAGTGCTGGATAATAATACAAAAAAGTGCTCTGATATTATTATAAACCATTTTTACATTGTGCAGTATCTGCAATAACAGTAAATTTGTATCTTTAATGTATGAGTAAAAAATCAAATAGAAAGCAATAGTAATATACGAGGAGGAGCCCAGAGAACGTGACTAACGAACAGAAGATATGTTTTATTTTAAGTGCCAAGAATGTCTTCATAGTTTATTATGGACCTATTTTGAAATTGGCATTTTTTTTAATTTAGAGCATGAAAGTTGGCCAAATTCAATTCTTCTGACCACTTCATTAGGTAGGTTCAATCAGTAAATGGGGGTTTCTTGTACTCCAACTGAGAATTTAGATGAAATTGGAGTTTCTAATAAATAGCTAGAGTTGGTCAACTGGAGCAACGAATTGGCCAAAACAGGGCTCAAAGTTGGCATCGCCGATACGTATATGTCGCCAAGACTGCTAACTTCATGGGAGCATAATTCCGTGAGTTTTCGACCAAATTTATCAACATGGAAACAGTTTCAGAAAGGAGCCTGCGACAGTCGAAGGGTTATAACTTTACTTGCTACACTGTTAATGCTACAACTTTAGTTGATGGCTGGGCGCTAATAGCCTTTACAACTCCTTCTGCCTTAGTATAATACAATATATCGTAGAATCACTGAAGAAGGCATAATTGTCGCCTCTCTCTTCCTCCTCCACTTTGTTACTTTGCTACAAGTTTTTACTTGAATTCTATTGTGTTTCTCACCTTCTTTATCAATGGGGCTGGCAGAAGCAGCTTTCTTTAGGCTTTAGGGTGGCTTACCTACAAGTCACACAGAATAAACAAGTGCAAAAAACAATGAATTAATTATTTAAATGTTATTCCTATGACACTGTCTCAGATTGTGTTTTTGTGGGAGGCTTTGTTGTGCCGCCGGCACTTGGACAGTACCGATACCTACTGACAAGAGCCGGAGGAAAAGCAGTAGAAATGGAGCCAATATTTTTACCAACAGTCGAGAATGGAGGAAAGTCAAAAACGGAGCCATGATAAAGAATTCTGTTTATCAGGATAAAGAATTGCTGTTGATCAGGATAAAGAATTCAGTATTCAAAGTTATTCTCTATAAGGATTACAAAGCTGAGTTTACAGAATTTGTTATTGTTGGTTTATTAACTTGTATTAAAATAATAATTACAGAGTGTACCGCTAGAACGCCTAGCATGACTAGGGCCATTTCGGGCAGACTTATTTTATTTCATAATTTTAAAATATTACAAATTTTATGAGGTTAAGTTGGTACTGATGGGCTAAGTGAATAAATACTAGTTTGTGGGTTTGACAATTTGAATGCTTTGTTTTTGGCACAGTACATAGTTTCAGTATTGGAGTATCACAGCCAAATTAGAATTATGCGCACAGTTTTGGTCACCTGATTAACAGATGGATATAAATTCTACTGGAAAATTACAAAGAGGATGAACAAATTTAGATCCCATGTATCAGAAACCTTTCCTATGATGATAGACTAAGGCCCTGAGATCTGCACTCTCTAGAAAGACGTAGAATTAGGGGGATATGATTGAGTGTATAAAAACCGGAAACAGAAAAATAAATGGATGTAAATAGTGTGCTGAAAATATCTAGCCTAGACAGGACTCGCAGCAATGGTTTTAAAGTTGGGAAAATTCAGATTCAGGAAGATATATGAAAGTACAGGTTGGTAATAGAGTTGTGGATTGGTGGAACATACTCCTGATACAGTTATAGAGCCAGAACATTGTGTAGCCTTTAAAAATAGATTGGATAAATACATGACGTGTATGTGGGTGGGTGTGAGCCATGTCGGTTGCCGTTCCTCCCTAATGACAATGTGACCTGGACCTGACTAGGTTGGGTGCATTGGCTTAAGCGTAGGAGATCTTGGACCTGCCTCGCAGGGCCGAGTAAGGCCTATCTGCAGTGTTCCTTCGTTCTTATGTTCTTATGTTCTTAACTTATGACTAGTTAGGATTCATTATTTTAAGATTGAGATTGATAATTCAGATTACGGTCAAATGGGTGAGTGTAGTGTAAGTGTCAACCACCAGGTTGTTACTCGTTGTAGTTAGTTGACGGGTGTATCAGGGAGATCAAGATGTTTTCCTATTATGGTAGTTTTTGAAGGTGATGAATGTGTCTGCAGTTCTTCTAGCGTACTCAGGTATGGATGCTCCAGGATTTTAGGGCCTTTGACATACATTGAATTTTTGTAAAGGTTTAGTCAGACCGGGGAATGTCTAGAGATGTTTGTTCTTGGTCATGCCAGTGGGTTCTGTCCACACCTATCAAAAGCATTTTAGGTCAAGGTTAATATTGGAATTTAAAAGGTCCTGAAGATGTAGATTGCACAGAGAAGATGTGGATGTACTGAACAGGAGTAAGTTTATGATCTATGAAGATTGGGGGGTGTGTGCCAGGATGAGAAATTTAGTGATATTATTTCTTATTGTGGCTTTTTGTTGGTTTATTATTGGCTTTAGGTTGTAGCTCGCAGTTGATTCCCCAAGCACAAATAACAGAGGTTAGGTATGATAAATGAGTGGTATAGTGGTGATAAGGCTATTTTGCGGCGACGAAATAATCGTATCTTGGAGGAGGATCCCCCAACTATTTTATGGATACTTTTTGGTTATGTGTTGATATGGGTGCTGAATCTTCAGGTTGTTGTCAAGGTATAGCCTAGGAATTTGCCCACTCATTATATCTGTAATTAGAGTGTTGTCGATCTATTGAGTGACTTTAAACGCATTCTCCTGCTCAGCTAGCTAACCAAACATAATATAGTAGGTTTTGTCAGTGTTAACGTAAGTTTTTGAGTCATCCAAATCGATATTTTGATGATCCTCTCTATGGTTTAACAATGGTGTTGAGGGGTGGGCACGAGTAGGTGAGAATGACATAAGTCAGTCGTCATGCAAAAGATAATGGGTATCAGGTGTTGGGAAACTTTGGAAGATCATTGATGTATAGATTAAGAGCAGGGGACCAATGACACCTTTCCCTGCGAACTCCATTACAAGTGGCCGTGTTGTTGATGCTGTGTCTTTTAATGGTGACATACTGATACCTATTTAAGTTAGTTAAGATTTAAATATGCAAGCGAATGGCCCTTAAAACCGTAATGGTCAAGTTGTGAGTAGGGATGCCTTGGTCAACAGTGTCAAAAGAGCTTTTTCATTAGGTCAATAAAAATTGCCTCGTGATATTGTTTATTTACATTTTAGTAAGGTTTTAGATAAGAAGTACCCCCATCAGAGCTGTTTTGAAGAAAAGTGGCTGCTCATGTGACATTGGAAAAAGTGCAGTCCATGGATCCAGTCATGGCTCAAGTCATGGCTCACTAAAAGGAAGCAAGAGTGGCATAAATGGGGTAAATCAGAGTGGGGATCTGTAAGCAAGTGGCATACCCAGGTATCAAGTGTTTTAGGCCCATTGTTGATTATAATATATATAAGTGACCTTATGAGAGAATTACCACTGATCATAAGCAAATTGCTGATGGACATGAAGAGGGTAGGATATTCGATCAGAGTTGTGTCTTGTAACTTCAGGAGGATTTAGACAAACTCAGTTCATGTGAAGAAATGGTTTACCAGCTAAAGTTAAAATTAAATATACTGGGAAACATAGCTTGTATAGACAGCTTATCGCCAACACAGCACCCACCCCTGCAGGCGAGGAGTTGAGTAAGCTGTCGTAGCCACTATCTTTCTCAATCGGCTGGAAAAGAGAAATAAATTAGTAGTAAATTTCCCCTATTGGGGTATTATGTCAGCATATTTCATTCACCAAGTGCTGACTGGTAAAACTTACTTGTGTGGACTCAAAGGTCTACTCCTCACTTGGGCTTATGATAAGTTTACTAATTTGTAACTTTATACATCAACTGCACAGTCAGTAAGTAGTACAGTGGGACGCCTCAACCAGCAATATTAATCTGTTCCTGATAGCTCATCGTTAATCGAAATAATCACGTTAGTCAAGTTAATTTCCCCATAAGAAATAAATGGAAATCAAATTAATTCCGTGCAAGACACCCCAATGTATTGAAAAAAAAATTACCACATGAAAAATTTAATTTAAAGCACACAAACCTTAAGAAGACATGCACAGTTACATGACACCTTTATTGAAATCTGGTGATGATCGATTGGATGGGAAGAAGGGAGAAGTGTTGATCTTCTTTAGTGTTTAGAAGGGAGAATCCCCTTTTCCCATAAGCACTTGAGGTAGCATAGTCTTTTTCTGGGTACTTCCATTGTTCTTTAAGTGCCACAAGTACCAGCTTCAGAGTCACTGGACTTCTGTCGCACAACATATCTGTCATAGATATCCTGTACAGAAAGTGGTGTGAGGGAGGGAATAGGAGTCGAATGGTGGAATGATGATGTAAAGAGAGTAGTAAGGGAGAAAAAGTTTAGCATATGAAAGAAGTTTTTTATAAAAGTAGAAGAGATGCAAGGAGGGAAGAGTATATGGAGATAAAAAAGAGAGAGGTTAAGAGAGTGTTGAAGCAATGTTAAAAGAGAGCAAATGAAAGGTGGGTAAGATGTATCAACAGCAACAAATTTGTTGAAAATAAGAAAAAGTGTTTTGGATTGAATTAACAAGTTTAAGGAAACCTTAGAGAAGAAATGAATTTGTCAATAAAAATGGAGAGAGAGTTATTTAAATGGAGAGTTGAGGTACTGGGAAAGATGGAGGGAAATATTTTGAGGAAATTGTTAAATGTTGATGAAGAAGGGATCTGTGATTTCGTGTATAGGGCAAGGAGGAATACATCTTGTAGGTAGTGAAGGAAGAGACGTTGTGAGTGTGGGGAGTTCATGAGCAGTTAGGTAAAAGAAACGGGGGTAAGGCAATGCCGGGATTGAGGGATAAAAGATAGAAATGTTAAAAGCAGGTGGGATATAGTTTTTGGAGTGTTGGTGCACATATTACTGAAATGTATGGAAGAGGGTAAGGTACCTAGGGATTGGCAGTGAGCATGCATAGTTCCTTTGTATAAAGGCAAAGGGGACAAAAGAAGGGGCAAAAATTTATGGGGGGATAAGTCTATTGAGTATACTGGTAAAGTGTATGGTAGAGTTATTATTGAAAGAATTAAGAGAAAGACGAGAGTAGGATAGCAGATGAACAAGGAGGCTTTAGGAAGGTAGGGGTGTGTAACCAGGTGTTTACAGTGAAACATATAAATGAACAGTATTTAGATAAGGCTAAAGAGGTCTTTGTGGCATTTATGGATTTGGAAAAGGCGAAATGACAGGGGGGGATAGGGGGGCAATGTGGCAGATTTTTGCAGGTGTATGGTGTAGGAGGTAGATTACTGAAAGCAATGAAGAGTTTTTACGAGGATAGTGGGGCTCAAGTTAGAGTATGTAGGAAAAGAGGGAAATTATTTCCTATTTAAAAGTAGGCCTTAGACAAGGATATCTGATGTCACCGTGGTTGTTTAATTATTTATAGATGGGGTTATAAGAGAATAAATGCGAGGGTCCTTGGCAAGAGGCGGGGAGTTAAAAAAATAAAGAATCACACATAAAGTGGGAGTTGTCACAGTTTGCTCTTTGCTGATGACACTGTGCTCTTGGGAGATTCTGAAGAGAAGTTGCAGAGATTGGTGGATGAATTTGGTAGGGTGTGCAAAAGAAGAAAATTAAAAGTGAATACAGAAAAGAGTAAAGTTATGAGGATAACAAAAAGATTAGGTGATGAAAGATTGGTATCAGATTGGAGGGAGAGAGTATGGAGGAGGTGAATGTATTCAGATATTTGGGAGTGGACGTGTCAGCGGATGGGTCTATGAAAGATGATGTGAATCATAGAATTGATGAGAGGAAAAGGGTGAGTGGTGCACTTAGGATCTGTGGAGACAAAGAACTTTGTCCTTGGAGGCAAAGAGGGGAATGATGAGAGTATAGTTTTACCAACACTCTTATATGGGTGTGAAGCATGGGTTTATGAATGTTGCAGTGAGGAGAAGGCTGGAGGCAGTGGAGATGTCATTCTGAGGGCAATGTGTGGTCTGAATATAATGCAGAGAAATTCCCTAGTTTGGAAGTTAGGAGGAGTTGCGGGATTACCAAAACTGTTTTTCCAGAGGGCTGAGGAAGGTTGTTGAGGTGGTTCGGACATTAGAGAGAAAAGGAGAGAAAAAGAGTGACTTCAAGAGTGTAAACAGTCTGTAGTGGAAGGGGAAAGGGGGGGTGGAGTCAGCCAAGGGAAAAGGTTGGAGGGGGGGTAAAGGAGGTTTTTTGTGCGAGGGGCTTGGACTTCCAGCAGGCATGCGTGAGCGTGTTTGATAGGAGTGAATGGAGACAAATGGTTTTTAATACTTGATGTGCTGTTGGAGTGTGAGCAAAGTAACATTTATGAAGGGGTTCAGGGAAACCGGCAGGCTGGACTTGAGTCTTGGAGATGGGAAGTACAGTGCCTGCACTCTGAAGGAGGGGTGTAAATGTTGCAGTTTAAAAACTGTAGTGTAAAGCACCCTTCTGGCAAGACAGTGATGGAGTGAATGATGGTGAAAGTTTTTTTTTCAGGCCACCCTGCCTTGGTGGGAATCGGCCAGTGTGATAATAATAATAAAAAAAGATACCTGTACCTCTCTTTCCTTTATGACTTCCCTAAAGTGGTTCACAACATTGTCAGTTTACAGGTTGCCAACACGGCTTGCAGTAGCTGTGTTAGGGTGATTTTCATCAAAAAAGGTTTGCACCTCAAGCCACTTTGCACATATTTCCTTAATCTTAGAAGTAGGCAACTTCTTCAATTTCTCTATCCTCTCCTCCGAAGCAGTTTTCTCAGGTCTGCCCTCTTGCTGTTCAAGATGAATTAGCAGCTCATCAGTGGCTAATTCTTCATTGTCTCCCACCACCAACTCTTCCACATCCTCCCCACTAACCTCCAACCCCAAGGACTTCCCCAATGCCACAATGGATTCCTCAACTGGCATAGGATTCTCAGGGTTAGCCTCAAAACCCTTCAAAATCCCTTTTGTCTAAAATTCTGGGCCCCAGTTTTTTTCCCAAACAGAGTTCAAGGTCCTCTAGTCACTTCCTCCCAAGCCTTACCTATAATGTTTACACAATTGAGGATGGTGAAGTGATCTTTCCAAAACTCTCTTAGAGTCAGTTGAGTTTCTGAGGTCGCTACAAAGCACCTTTCAAACATTAGCTTTTGTGTACAGTTTCTTGAAGTTGGAAATGACCTGCTGGTCCATGGGCTGCAGGAGAGGAGTAGTATTAGGAGGCAAAAACTTCACCTTAATGAAGCTCATGTCCCTAGAAAGTCGCTCTGCCAAGTCTGAAGGATGACCAGGAGCATTGTCTAATACCAGGAGGCACTTAAGGTCTAATTTCTTTTCAATTAGGTATTTTTTCACATTGGGGGCAAATGCATGGTGTAACCAGTCATAGAAAAGTCCCTAGTGACCCATGCCTTACTGTTTGCCCTCCACTGCATACGCAAATTAGCCTTGACGACATTGTTTTTCCTGAACACTCTGGGAGTTTCAGAGTGATACACCAATAAAGGCTTCACTTTGCAATCACCACTAGCATTGGCACACATCAACAGAGTAAACCTGTCTTTCATAGGTTTATGTCCTGGGAGTGCCTTTTCCTCCTGAGTAATGTACGTCCTGCTTGGCATTTTCTTCCAAAACAGGCCTGTTTCATTACAATTAAACACTTGCTCAGGTTTTAGTCCTTCACTGTATGTGTTCCTTGAATTCCTGCACATATTTTTCAGCCGCTTTGTGGTCCGAACTGGCAGCCTCACCATGCCTTATCACACTATGAATGCCACTACGCTTCTTAAATCTCTCAAACCAACCTTTGCTGGCCTTAAATTCACTCACATCACTAGTTGCTGGCATTTTTTTAATTAAATCATCATGCAACTTCCTAGCCTTTTCACATATGATCACTTTAGAGATGCTATCTCCTGCTATCTGTTTCTCGTTTATCCACACCAATAAGAGTCTCTCAATATCTTCTATCACTTGCGATCTCAGTTTCGAAAACATAGTTGCACCTTTGGCAAGAACAGCTTTCTTGATTGCCGTTTTCTTTCCCACAATAGTAGCGATGGTTGATTGGGGTTTGCTATACAACCTGACCAGCTCAGAAACACACGCACTCCACTTTCATACTTAGCAATGATCTCTTTCTTCATCTCCATAGTAATTCTCACCCTTTTTGCTGTAGGGTTGGCACTAGAATCTTTTTTGGGGCCCATGGTGACTTACTTTGCAGGTGCAATCACTACAAAGGCTGTGATAATATGAAATGTTCCAGTTGTATGTTTTAAAGCGACCATGGTGGCTGGCTGGCTTGTAAACACTGGCACCCATGGGACAAGTGAGATGCGCTCAGGCCAAAGTGGACGCGTCTCGAACTTAACGAACAGCGATGGTCGGGTTTTTAAGCACTAGTCGAGGCAAAACTTTTGCGTTAAAATGTATCGCTAGTCAGGTTTATCGTTAATCAATGCCATCGCTGGTTGAGGGTCTACTGTACTCTTTACGTATTAGTACACTTACTTGGGTATACGAATCTGACCCTTAGTATGCACCCGGATGTCTGATGGACTTAGATTGAAGAATAGTGTTCTTTGAAGAATGCATGACTACACTGTTGGTATTGGCAACCCTTGATACACTGTTCTTTCAAGATTTGTTCATTTATTTCACAATCTATTTACAAAGAAGCTATTCACACTTCTCTGTGTTTACTGTTTTTGTGAGACATTTTTTCACACTAAATGCACAATCAATGTTCTATTTGGTTTATCCTGGAGTCATGTGAATCCCAGTAGATCAAAAGTAATCTGACCTCACAGCATCTCCTTGCCCTCACTTGTCTCCATCATAAAGGAAAAGGTGACCTAGTATTTTTTGCTTCCTTGCAACTGTCCACTAGAAAAGCATAAGGCAAATTTTGATTCATGCTGTCTAAACATAGACAACAATGTACAATACCTTACATGGTAATAAAGTGGGACAGGATTTTCCAATTGTCCTCCTAAGGTAAAAGAGATTGATTTCTCTATTAAACTAGCTACTTGCAACAATGGTTCCCTGCAAGGAGCTACAGTCCGCTTGACCACTCACGTACTCGAACTGTTATATGTGATCAAATACTTGCTGTAGTAGTCACAGATGTTTTCCCCCTTCTGAGAGGGCCTGTGCCCCTCAGGGCTGAAAGGGGCTGAAGGGGCTCATCCCCCCTACTTGAGAAAATTTCTTTCTTCCACAATTCTGGTCAAAAAAGTGGCAGATGCAGTTCAGTGTAGATAAATGTTAAGTTCTAAACTCAGGAAATGTTCATAACCTAAAAAAAATACACCTACCAGCTTATTAATAATTGAACTTAGCCAAATATAATGTGACAAAAGGATTTGGGGGTTGTGGAAAGCAGCACCCTAAACCAAGACAAGCAGGCCTAAGCATGTGTAATAAGGCAAATAGACTGCTGGGATTTATATCAAGAAGTGAAAGCAACAGAAGTCCATGTTATACTTCACTTTATACATCATTAGTAAGGTCTCAACAAGATATGCAGCTCATTTTCCTCGCTCCATTTTACCAGAATGGATGTAAATTTTGTTAGAATACATTCAGCGACGAATGACAAAAATAATTCATTTGCATTAGAAATCTCCTGTAATAAGATTAGATTTGCCACCGATTGCTATTTATTGTGAACCCCATATCCATACCTGTGGGATGGTAGTGCAAGAGCATAATGGATGCATTAAGGCCTAGGAACTAGTCCGCAAAGGGTTAACAGTGTATATATGGGCTTTTATTTATCTACATATCTAAAGTTCAGTTATCCTGTTGCAATGCAAATTTGGAATTTGCTAGTATATCTGGTATCTTATTTCATTACTAAGATATCTTACATGTTCACATAGGTTATTATACTGTCTGTCTCTGTATTCCCTCAATAAGGTGTCTAATAAGCCACGATAGTGTTCAAGACAGTGACCATAATTGCCTGATCACATTAATTTGCATTTAGTTTGATCATCATCTGTGTCTCTCTCAAACTGCCAAAAAGTACTTGTAACCAAGCCTAAGCCTGGCCACTACAACATCATCAGTCGTTCACATTGCACATTGCTACCATAAACATACTTATCTACGTTCAATGTTAACATAGTGGGTTATAGATCACTTCGGTGGTCTCTAACTGCATTCCTATAACAATGATTTTCATTATTTACTTCTCTCCTATCATTATTCTTAATGCTAGACACAGATATACCAAGTTATTTTCTACATTCTCCTTCTGGATACTCTCTTTGCTAACATATCAGCTTTATCATGAAGGAGTATCCAATGTGTGATGGGATCCATAGCAATTGAACAAATTCCTTTGTCCCTGACTTTGATATCTATGCCTGGCTTCTCCAATGAGCATGTTGTAGAGTCATTATATTAGTTCAAGAGCCTTGAATGATGAAAATAGAATCAAGTATAATGATTGAGTCAAGCTCAGTATCCATAGGTTAGCTATAGTGCCATTAAGATTTCAAACAATTCAGTTTGCAGTATAGATGCCTCAGTTGTTAATTCTTATGCCTAACTCCACAAATTTATTATCTTTCTTAACTAGGGAGGTGGCAACAAGAGCAGATGCAGCCCTGCCAGAAGACTCCTGTTTAGATCCGTCAGTGTATATTAACTTTTTATAACTTATTACTTCCACTAGGCGAGAAATTTTCTCTTGAGCAGTTGGCTTTTAACAAGAGATTTAAGGAAGGGATTACCAGCAATGAGCTTCTTGGGAGGGACTTGCAGGTATGTGATATTAAATGAACACATCTTCCATGGAGGGGTGAAATGCTCTTGTTGCCTAGAGTGATACAGTTCATGCAGGTTATAAGCTTAATGCAATTGCCACTTTCAACGATCCATTTAGATCTCTGTGTATTTACCTCTAGACACTTGGTAAGATTCATTGTGATAGTGTCTGGTTCATTTCTTAACATTAATGCCAAGTACAGTGTTAATCTCAACAATCTTATCACTGATACTAGAAACACCAAGCTCCTTCCTCATATTAAGAACTTTTATAGATTTGGGACACCCAGGAATAATTCTGAGAGCTTCATTTTGGCATTAACTAACTCCAAGGGTTGAAGAGCTTTCTCTAGCTAATATCAACATGGGAGCAGCATAATCAATTAACCCTTTCAGGGTTTCCGATGCACTAGTACGGCTTACGCGCCAGGGTTATTGACGTACTAATATGCATAAATTCTAGTGCCTTCAAAACTCACGGGGAAAGGCTGGTAGGCCTAGATGTGAGAGAATGGGTGTGTGGGGTCGGTGTGTGTGGTAGAAAAAAAATCTGGGGCCCATGGTGCTTTGTGGGAACGTCCCATTTTAGTCACCTTGTTTCACATGCCTCGCCGTAAGAAGCTCCTCACTCCTCAGCGAATTGGGACGCTTTTGTTCCCCAATGAGAGTTCAAATACAGATGGAAGTGCCAGTGAAGATGAGTTTCAAGGTTTTGATGAGGTTGTGACTGAAAGAAAATCCAATGACCATAAATACCCGTTTGAAGTAATATGAGGAAAACCCAACGAACCCTCAGCCTTCCAACTTCAGTTGCTGGCTGTCTTTCACGTTCAGTTGTACCAGAACAAAAGAGGAAACTCCTGTTTTCCCCCAAATTCAGGACTCAGATGCGAGCATTGGTGATGATAGTGATAGTGAATATGAACTACAAGCTCTTGAAAACACTTCCAGTAGCGATAGCTACTGTAGCAGCGCTGTATAGTCCTTGTGGCTTAGCGCTTCTTTTTGATTATAATAATAATAATAATCATTGCTTAGTTAATCTTAAGTTAATTTTAAGCCAGCCCGTAATGCTATGCATAGTATAAGTGGCTTTGGCATGCTGCTCTTATCTGTATTTTTTTGTACCTCTGTATGTGTGCACAAATTGGAAATAAAAAAATAAATAAATAAATAAATAAATAAATAGCGAAGTGGAATATTCTCCAGTGAAGCGTCAGTATATACGACGATATATGCGCTCTGGTAGTGTGCCATATGATGTTTCAAGAGAAGTGAGTACATCTTGGAGTACATCCCATGGCTGTACAAAAAGAACAGATAGTGAAAATGAAGATGATAGTTTTGCAATTGGGATGGAAAATATGCATGGTGGTGATAGTGGTGGTGTCGGCCGTGAGGCACCAGCAGTGGGCCATGCTGCCACCCACGCTGCCACCCACACCACTGCCTCAGCTGATCTACAACAAAGGCCACCACCCCCACCCACCCCTCCACAACCACCTTTTCCAACAACCACAACTTCCACAACCACAAACCACAAACCACAAACCACCTGTCAATGTCCAGTACCCACCAGCAGACAGCACCTGGGATTGGCAGGAAGCTGCCAATTTTGTTCCAAATCCCCACCAGTTTGATGAAAGCCAAAGTGGAATGCAGCCATCGTAAACATATGCCCAGGTTTGACACTGGCACTCATAGAGGTGAGGTGCAGGCCTTTGCTGCCATTTGAAATCATGGCATTTCGGTGGCATGACAAACGAAATGTCACACTGTTGTCATCAGTTCACCCTAACGAAATGACAAACTCTAGCAGGCAGCATAGAGACGGCCAGCAATGAAACCCAATCTAAAACCTCTCGGGGGGTTGGGGGGGGTGGACACCCTCAAATTTTGCACTCATTAGACAAATGTGACATCAAATTGGTTGCTGATTGTGTTCGCAAGAGTTATAATTGGTACATAAACTCTTTCCGTCTTCTGGACATTTCCATGCACAATGCTTATAATACATAGAAGATGAAGGACCAGAAACAAACCACCATATTGCGAAATTTTGCTGTCCTGCATCAGATAAATAGTATTCAAGTACCAAGGAGCAACATCTGCTATAGAAGATCCGCCCACTAAATTATCAACAACTACCCTTCTCGTCCCTTGAAGCATGATGCCACTTCTAATAAAACTGCTCTCAAGAAAAAGGCTCAGAAGTGGTGTTATGCCCACAACAATGCAGAGACACTCGTTTTATGTGTGAGGAGTGTAAAACACTACTGTGCATGACACCATGTTTCAAAGAGTTCGACAGGCTGCAGAACTTCTAGAAACATTCCCACTGACTATATATGTGTATATGAAATAAAGAAAAATAGTAATAAACATCATTTTATATTGTTTGTGTTTGTAAACAATTATAAACAATACAGTGACAGTGTTTGTACAGTTATTGTGTTTATCTGGAGAGAGTTCCGGGGGTCAACGCCCCCGCGGCCCGGTCTGTGACCAGGCCTCCTTAGGTCAGTGTCCCAGGATGCGACCCACACCAGTCGACTAACACTCAGGTACCCATTTTACTGATGGGGAACATAGACAACAGGTGGAAAGAAACACGTCCAATGTTTCTACTCTGGCTGGGAATCGAACCCAGGCCCTCACCGTGTGAAGCGAGAGCGTTAACCACCAGGCCACCAGTAAATAAAGAGAAATAACTTACAAAATAGTGCTCATATTGGTCTCACAGACCATAAAAGTTACTTGAAAAAAGTAAAAAATAATAGAAAAATAATACCCAAAAAAAATAAAAAAAAACTAAACTGGGTGACTGGCCAGTCGCGATGTTACCGTATGCCATCATTTTTCTGTCAACTTCATCACCCTCCATAACTCGGTAAGTATTTTGGTAATAATTTTTGTTTAGCCTAGAAAGTTTAAAAAAAAAAATCTTTTCATAAAAAAAATAAATTTTTTTTTTTTGAAAAATTTTTGACCCTGAGAACACGTCTTGGAGAAAGGGGGCCTTCGACCCTGAAAGGCTTAAGGAAAACATAGTCTTATGGTACAATCATTCTCAGATTCACACTTTGTGCACCATAGTTGGGGTTGTAGTCAGCAACAGCCTTTAGAGTATTACCTAACTTGCATTTTGTATTTAGTTTGTGGTATAGTGGATTTGTTAAAGGGTACATCTACAACCAAGATATCTAAGTTTTAACGTAGCTAGTTATTTTCACCCTGCAAATAGATGGGTGGGGAATGTCGTTTGCTTGTTAATATCTTTTGTTTCAGAGAAAGATATTATGAGGCCTAGTTGATTACAAATTGCCTTGAACTTCATTAGAGACTGGTGCTCATCATCTATTCCGTTGTATGTATCATGATGTCACAGCATAGCTTATACTGTATGGTTTAGGTGAGCAGGTAGAGTAATTTAGGAGAGCATTAATCAGAATATTAAATAGCATGGACAAAGAACTCCTCCCTGCGGTGTAACCCAAAGACATTTCTTTCGACTACGCTTCTAAAGCCTTGGTAGAGGCAGAGGATACTCTATTTTATAGGTACCTTATTATCCACAAAAGTAAGCTACCACCATATTCATTTTGGAGAGATTAAAGTCACCTTAAATTACCTCACTTTTAAGATGAAGAAGAAGGAGACCTGATCGAAGTGTACTAGTGGAAGATGTGGTATAATAAAGAGGATGTTAATAAGTCTTGACGATTCTCTCATCCAAGAGAGAACCCGCAGTAATGATTCAAATTAGAACAAGTTTATATTTAGAAATGGGTACTGAAAGTATTGGTTTTGGAAATAGGGTAGTGAATGAGTGTAACAGTTTTCCTAGTAGGGGTTATTGAGGCTAAACCATGGGTAGTTTCCAATTTAGGTTGATAAAATACAACATGAACATAGAACATAAGAATGTAGGAACATACAGAAGGCCTACTGGCCCATACGAGGCATCCTTATCATAAAACACATCTACCTAAAGCTACTCAAAAAAACTCCTGTACCCCTTGACACCAATCAAACCCGAGCCCCCTCCCACTCATATATTTGTCCATCTCTTCTAAAGCAACCCAAGGCCCAAGCCTCTATCACCCACTGGGAAGTATTTTTTTTTTTTTTACAATTTTTATTAATCATAATAACATTCTAAATTCTACTATAATCAACAGTCTCAAAATTCCAAAATTTGTATTTTTTAACATGAAGATTGAACCTGTCAAATCAATGACAATGTTTGAGACCAGTCATGCGTGCATTCATTTTCAGGCTTGCTGATTGCAAGTTCCCTCCATATCTTCTCGGCCTTAGAAGTTTTACCAATAGCCAAGTCTTGGCTTGCCCTTGTTAAGGCCCTCAAGGAGAACACAAGCTTTACATACTGACTGGAAGAAATGTGGCCACAACGTTCACATGTTGTTTTAGTTGAAGGTTAACTCCCTCACCATCAGAGAAGCACTCACACTGAATGGGATAATATCATGATGGAAGTTGGCCTAGATTTCTTTTCAAATCCTTCTGGAATGCTCTGGCATACCCGACGATAAGCATTTGGAGAAATAAATGCATTCAGTGGAGAAATAATCCAGCTTCTTAAAATATTCATACATAACAATCTCCTTCTCCATATGTATACTTAAATGGCTTGGATCTTGGATTGACCTTCAGAACCAGTTACTATGCAGTACAACCGTTGAAGTCTGGCAATGTCACCTTGCAGAATATTCATTAAGACGGTCCTCAGCAAATCATCACATTGTGTCCCAGTCACAATTTTATCAACCTTCCAGTAAAAAACTTGCTCCTTCGTCCAATGCTTGTCTTCTAAACACACCACAAAAAATGTGCAATTACTTTTTTCGGCCAATCTTCTTTACAATCACGGTCCATTGTCCCATCCATACAACTCCTCAAAGAGACTATCTTGAGAGGATTTCATACTGTTGTTCATTTCGCTGAACTGTCTCCAAAGCTACATCCCGTAGCCTGTGATTCCTTCATCACAGATTTGAGTGGGATTGCACATGAGTTAGTAGAATTTCAAAGATTGTTCCTTGGGTACAAATGAAAAATTGAGTTGGGCAAATATTCTGTTATGGGATGAGTTGTGAAGGACCTGCCTAGTAATGGGCTAACAGGCCTGCTGCAGTGCTCCTCCTTTCTTATGTTCTTAATAATGAACTGAGAGTGTTGAACCAGGTAAGAACCAGAAATAAAGGATTAACCCTAAAACGTCCAAACCTATATATACACTCGCACATCGAAAATTTTTGAAAAAAAAAAACAAATAGGGGGGGGGGGGGGGGGGGGGGGGGGGGGGGGGGGGGGAAAAAAAAAAAATTTGAGGTGTTTTAGAAATAAAAAATTAGGGCCAGTACTTACAGAGATATGAGGCCCAGAATTGGGCACTGGATGCTCACGTGACGGCAACATCTAGTCCCTGCCGCTTTGCAGAAGTGTTGCCGATTATACCTTTTTTTTTTTCTATTTTTCCATATTATATATAATTTTTATGTTCTGATAATTATAATTTATAGTAGTATGTTTTCAATTTTAAACTCAATCTTTGTTCTGACACTAGTATTAGGTACTGAAATTGCACTGAAATTGTCACAAACACATTGACAGATGGACATTTACACCTGCCCTGGCCATTTTCAATTGTCTTGGAATATATACAAAGTATTTATATATCCCAGCAATGTTTTGGATATGTAGAAGTATATAATAACAGAAGATTAATAGAAGGAGGAGTAGGAGAAAGAGAAGGAGGAGAGAGAAGGAGAAGAAGGAGGAAGAGGAGGAGGGAGGAGGAGATGAAGGAGAAGGAGGAGGAGGAGGAGTAAGAGGAGGGGAAGAAGGAGGAAGAGGAGGAGGAGATGGAGGAGGAGGAGGAGGAGGAGAAGGAGGAAGAGAAGGAGGAGGGGGAGAAGGAGGAGGAGGAGAAGGAGGAGGAGGAGAAGGAGGAGGAGGAGAAGGAGGAGAAGGAGGAGGAGGAGGAGGAGGAGGAGGAGGAGAAGGAGAAGAATAGGTAATAATAATAATAGGTAATAAGAAGTTGCCTTGAAGCATAAAAAACAAAGTCTGCCCCTGACAGTGACGTGATGAGATAACATCTGAGGATCTCACCTTCAAGGACCATAACATTGTATCAATTGCATCTGCTAGAAAAATGACAGGATGGATAATGAGAACCTTCAAAACTAGGGAGGCCAAGCCCATGATGACACTCTTCAGGTCACTTGTTCTATCTAGGCTGGAATATTGCTGCACACTAACAGCACCTTTCAAGGCAGGTGAAATTGCCGACCTAGAAAATGTACAGAGAACTTTCACGGCGCGCATAACGGAGATAAAACACCTCAATTATTGGGAGCGCTTGAGGTTCCTAAACCTGTATTCCCTGGAACGCAGGAGGGAGAGATACATGATTATATACACCTGGAAAATCCTAGAGGGACTAGTACCGAACTTGCACACGAAAAATCACTCACTACGAAAGCAAAAGACTTGGCAGATGATGCACCATCCCCCCAAATGAAAAGCAGGGGTGTCACTAGCACGTTAAGAGACCATACAATAAGTGTCAGGGGCCCGAGACTGTTCAACTGCCTCCCAGCACACATAAGGGGGATTACCAACAGACCCCTGGCAGTTTTCAAGCTGGCACTGGACAAGCACCTAAAGTCAGTTCCGGATCAGCCGGGCTGTGGCTCGTACGTTGGTTTGCGTGCAGCCAGCAGCAACAGCCTGGTTGATCAGGCTCTGATCCACCAGGAGGCCTGGTCACAGACCGGGCCGCGGGGGCGTTGACCCCCGGAACTCTCTCCAGGTAAACTCCAGGTAAGAGCTGACGTTTGATGGACATACTCGAGGGTGCAGGGATAAGAAAAGATTAGTGGTGACATTTGATGAGCATCGCCCTCACTTTGTTTTCGCTGGTACCCAAACATGTCTGTCTGTCTATTTGTCTGTAAAAATCCCTGATTTTCATTCTGCCGATTATAATGGACTTAGGGAACGCCTGTCAAATCTTGATTGGGGTTATCTAGCTAATGATTTTGTTGATGATGATCATACTTATGATTATGAAGGTATCTGCATTTATGATGTTTTTCTTAATTAATAATGTACACTGTGCTCAGAGTATATACATTCCCCAGAGAGAAATTAGGTCTGATAATAAGGATCACAAATGGGTTAACAGGAGTCTAAAGCATCTATTAGGGGAGAAAAGGGGAATTTATAGGCACATCAGAAGAGGAGAGGTTAACCTTACTGACCAATATGTTCAGCTTAAAAGAGAAGTGAAAAAGGGGATTAGAAAGTCTAAACATGACTATGAAACTAGAGTTGCTAATGAATCAAAGACCAATCTGAAAGGGTTCTTTCAGGTGTATAGGATGAAGGTGAAGGAAAAAGTAGGACCTCTGAAAATTGGAAATGGACAGCTGAGGGATAATGAACTGGAAATGTGTTCCTTATTTAACCCTTTGAGGGTTTTCGTCGTACTAGTACGTCTTACGCGTAGGGGTTTTTGACGTACTAGTACGCATAAATTCTAGCGGCCTCAAATCTCGCACGAAAAGGCTGGTAGGCCTAGGTGTGAGAGAATGGGTCTGCGTGGTCGGTGTGCGCGGTAGAAAAAAAATCTGGGACCCAGTGGTGCATTGTGGGAATGCCCTCTTAGTAAACAATGTCCATGCCTCGCGGTAAGAAGCTTCTCACTCCTCGGCGAATTGGGACACTTTTGTTCCCCAGTGACAGTTCTAATAGTGATGGAAGTGCCAGTGAAGATGAGTTTCGTGGTTTTAGTGAGGTTTTGACCGAAACTAATGATCATAATATCGGTAATAGTGAAGAAAACCCAGACACCCTCACCCTTTTCCACCTCTGGTGCGGGGCCCTCGTGTTCACGTTCAGTTGTTCCCAGAACCCAAGGGGAAACTTCTATTTTCCCCCCCCAAATCCCAGACTCAGATGAAGCATGGTGTTTGATAGTGATAGTGAATATGAACTACAAGCTCTTCAAACTAGTTCCAGTAGTGATAGGGGAAGGGGCAATATTCCCCAGTGAAGCGTCAGTAAAATACGACGATATATGCGCCTGGAAGTGTGCCATATGCTATTCCAAGGGAAGGAGTGTATCTCGGAGTACATCCCGGGGCTGTACAACAGGAACAGACAGTGAAAATGACGAAGATACTGTTGCAATTGGAGGAAAATGTGCGTGGGGGGTAGTGGTCCCGGGCGGTGAGGCACCAGCAGTGGGCCAATGCGCCACCCACGCTGCCACCCACGCCGCTGCCTCAGCTGATCTAGAACAAAGGCCACCATCCCCACTCCCCCACCACACCAGCCTCCACAACCACAACCTCCACAACCACAACCACCTGTCATTGTCCAGTACCCACCAGCAGACCGCACCTGGGATTGCAGGAAGCTGTCAATTTTGTTCCAAATCCCCACCAGTTTGATGGCAGCCAAAGTGGAATACGCCATCTTGTGCACTTGGAACAATGCCACTGAACTGGAATGTTTCGAGTTATTCTTTGACGAACCACTGATGAAAAGTATTGTCATGGAAAGCAACACATACTAAAGTAAAACCATGGCAAACACATTATTTAAAACCCAAAAATCACGCCCTACACCAGTGGAAGGGGGCAACTGTGGCTGAGATGTATCTTTTCTTTGCCACAATAATGCTTATGCCACAGTGTATAAGCACAAAGTGAAATCATACTGGTCAACAGACCCCCTGATTGCAACACCGGGTTTCAGTGATATAATGCCAGTGAATCGATTTGTGCTAATGTTACGTATGCTTCACTTCTCAGATAAAACCAGGCCTGACAGAACTGACAGGTTATATAAGATTAGGAATGTGTTTGTGTAATCTGAAACAGAAATTCAGTACGCATTTTTATCCCTTCGGGAAGCTTGTAATTTGACGAGTCTTTGATTCTGTTAAAAGGGAAACTCTCTTTCAAGCAGTACATACCAAGCAAGGGGAAAAACCCTTTGGTATAAAGTTTTTTGTACTTTGTGATTGTTACAGTGGTCTGGTATTGGATATTACTGTGTACACTGGAAGTTATACATTGCAAAATACCAGGAAGTTATTGGGGCCATCTCAGGTGATGTGGTTCGAACAATGATAGAACCATACCTTGGTAAGGGGGATATATTATATACAATAAATGGTACACAAGCCCCTCACTCAGTGATTTTTTGCGAGTGAACATGACAGATGTGTGTGGCACAGTGCGTGCAAATCAAAAACAATGCCCAGGTTTTTTCGCTGGCACTCGTAGAGGGGAGGGGCAGGCATTTGCTGCCAATTACATTTATGGCATTTCGGTGGGATGACAAACGAGATGTCACACTGTTGTCATCAATTCACCCTAATGAAATGGCAAACAGTGGCAGGCAGCATAGAGAGAGAAATGAACCCATTCTAAAACCTGCAGCTTTGATTGATTACACCTTCAACATGCGTTCAGTGGACAAATGTGACATGCAGATTGGGTTTGCTGATTGTGTTTCGCAAGAGTTATAAATGGTACATCAAACTGTTTTTCCATCTTCTGGACATTTCCATGCTCAATGCTTATAATAATTATAAGATGAGCACCAGAAACAAACCACAGTATGGGGAATTCTGTTTGTCTGTCACAGACAAATAGTATTCAAGTACCAAGGAACAGACCTGCAATTGACCGCCCACCAAATTATCAAAAACTACCTGCTCGTCTGAAGCAAAGTGATCACTTCCTGGTAAACTGCCTGCTACTGCTTTGAAGAAAAAGGGTCAAAGAGGTGTTACGTCTGTGCACATACAAAAAACGCACACAAAACAACGCAGAGACACTCGTTTTATGTGTGAGGAGTGTAAAACTCCACTGTGCATGACACCAGTTTCAAAGACTTCCACAGGCTGCAGAACTTCTAGAAACATTCCCTGTGACTGTATATGTGTATATAAAATATAGAAAAATAGCAATAAAAAAACATTTCATAACGTTTGTTTTTGTAAATATTTTCTGTAAACAAAATAATGACAACAGTGTTTACGCCCTTATTGTGTAGTATTGAAAAAGAAATAACTTACAAAATACTGATCATGTTGCCTCAGAGGCCATAAAAGTTACTCAGAAAAAGAAAAATTGAAAAATAATTGAAAATAGTACATAAAAAAGTAAATAGAAAAATACCGGGTGACGGCAGTCGGCGATGTTACCATATGTTGTTCAATTTTGGCAAATTTCACACCTCCATATCTCGGTAAGTATTGACGTTAAAAATTTTTTGTTTAGCCTATAATGTTTAGAAAAAAATACTCTATTTTTTCATAAGAAAAAATAATTTTTTTTTTTTTTGAAATTTGGCCGACCCTGAGAACGAGTTTCGGAGAGGGCCTGTCGACCCTCAAAGGGTTAATGATGATTTTTTGTCAGTTTTTACACAGGAAGACATAAATGAGATTCCAGAAATTAAGAGTTATTCAGTTCCTGATGAATTTAAATTAACTAATATTGCTGTCACAAGGGACATGGTTATCAAACAGATAGACAAGCTGAAGCAAAATAAGTCCCCGGGACCCGATGAGTTGTTTTCCATTGTACTTAAGGAATGCAAGATGTAGCTTAGTCAGCCATTAACCCTTTCAGGGTCCGTCCCGTAGATCTACGGCTTTACGTTCAGGGTCCAAACCGTAGATCTACGCCATGAGCTCAGCTCACTCTGATAAACTGTGAGTGGTACATTTGGGCCTAGATATGAGAGAATACATCTATGTGGTATGTGTGCACCACATAAAACAGATCCTGCAGCACACTGTGCATAATGAGAGAAAAAAAATGAAATCATGATTTTTCGATTAAAACAGCAACTTTGCAGTGTTTTTTCGTATGTTTTTTATAGTTGTATTTGCGATTTCTTGGTCTCATTTGATAGAATGGAAGACATATTACAGAAATAGAAATGATTTTGATTGGTTTTAGCATTGGAAATGGCTTGAAACTGAGCTCAAAGTAGCGGAAATGTTAAATTTTTGCCGATATTCAAGAGTAAAAAAAACGACCTCACACGTCTAATACACATCAGCTGGTGGGTCTAATATACATTCACAAATATGGTGATGATATTATACAATTATTACAGTATTGCATAACAGTAAATCTTCTATTTTTGGTGTGAATAAAAATTCATTATGTGAATAAAAAATCAAAATGGAATTTATTTGTAAAGCCTCAAAACATAACTAATGAACAGAGGAAATGTTAGTTTAGTGCAAGGAATGCCTACATTGTTCATTCTGGACCCTATTTTGAAATTGGAATATTTTGAACTTTGTGTTAAATTGGCCAAATTAACAATTTCCGATCACTTTATTTTGTAGTTGAAACAGTTGACTTGGCGATTTCTTGTGCTCAATCGATAGAATAGAAGTAATACTAGTGAAATAGCTAAGAATTTGGTTGTTTGGAATAATGTAATTGGCCTAAAATGGGAGTCAAAGTCGGCAAAATCGCCGATTCGTAAATATCGCTGACACATCAAAATTCGCGAGAGCATAATTTCGTCAATTTTCCACCAAATTTCGTACTTTTTGTTTTATTACCTTCACAAAAAGATTCTCTACGATTTCATAAGAAAAAATAACAAATTTTTTTTTTTTAAATTCTTGGACACTGGTGCGTGACTCCAGATTTGGGCCTTGGACCCTGAAAGGGTTAACAAGTGTTTAATGCGTTTATCCTTACCGGTGTTGTGCCAGAGTTGTTGAAGATGGCTAATGTGTTTCCTATATTCAAATCAGGGGATAAGTCCACTCCTTCAAATTACTGTCCAATAGGCCTGACATCTATAGTGGGCAAGTTATTAGAATCAATTATAGCTGGAATTATTAGAAGTGGTTACAGGTTACAGGAAAGTGGGTGCGGGAGGGAAGAGGAGCGATTGGTGGAATGATGATGTAAAGAGAGTAGTAAGGGAGAAAAAGTTAGCATATGAGAAGTTTTTACAAAGTAGAAGTGATGCAAGGAGGGAAGAGTATATGGAGAAAAAGAGAGAGTTAAGAGAGTTGTGAAGCAATGTTAAAAAGAGAGCAAATGAGAGAGTGGGTGAGATGTTATCACAAATTTTGTTGAAAATAAGAAAAAGTTTTGGAGTGAGATTAACAAGTTAAGGAAGCCTAGAGAACAAATGGATTTATCAGTTAAAAATAGGAGAGGAGAGTTATTAAATGGAGAAGTTAGAGGAATTGGGAAGATGAGGGAATATTTTGAGGAATTGTTAAATGTTGATGAGATAGGGAAGCTGTGATTTCGTGTATAGGGCAAGGAGGAATAACATCTTGTAGGAGTGAGGAAGAGCCAGTTGTGAGTGTGGGGGAAGTTCATGAGGCAGTAGGTAAAATGAAAGGGGGTAAGGCAGCGGGATTGATGGGATAAAGATAGAAATGTTAAAAGCAGGTGGGGATATAGTTTTTGGAGTGGTTGGTGCAATTATTTAATAAATGTATGGAAGAGGGTAAGGTACCTAGGGATTGGCAGAGAGCATGCATAGTTCCTTTGTATAAAGGCAAAGGGGACAAAAGAGAGTGCAAAAATTATAGGGGGATAAGTCTGTTGAGTATACCTGGTAAAGTGTATGGTAGAGTTATTATTGAAAGAATTAAGAGTAAGACGGAGAATAGGATAGCAGATGAACAAGGAGGCTTTAGGAAACATAGGGGGTGTGTAGACCAGGTGTTTACAGTGAAACATATAAGTGAACATTATTTAGATAAGGCTAAAGAGGTCTTTGTGGCATTTATGGATTTGGAAAAGGCGTATGACAGTTTGGATAGGGGGGCAATGTGGCAGATGTTGCAGGTGTATGGTGTAGGAGGTAGGTTACTGAAAGCAATGAAGAGTTTTTACGAGGATAGTGAGGCTCAAGTTTGAGTATGTAGGAAAGAGGGAAATTATTTCCCAGTGAAAGTAGGCCTTACACAAGGATGTGTGATGTCACCGTGGTTGTTTACTATATTTATAGATGGGGTTGTAAGAGAAGTAAATGCGAGGATCTTGGCAAGAGGCGTGGAGTTAAAAGATAACTAATCACACATAAAGTGGGAGTTGTCACAGTTGCTCTTTGCTGATGACACTGTGCTCTTGGGAGATTCTGAAGAGAAGTTGCAGAGATTGGTGGATGAATTTGGTAGGGTGTGCAAAAGAAGAAAATTAAAAGTGAATACAGGAAAGAGTAAGGTTATGAGGATACATAAAGATTAGGTGATGAAAGATTGGATATCAGATTGGAGGGAGAGAGTATGGAGGAGGTGAATGTATTCAGATATTTGGGAGTGGACGTGTCAGCGGATGGGTCTATGAAAGATGAGGTGAATCATAGAATTGATGAGGGGAAAAGGGTGAGTGGTGCACTTAGGAGTCTGTGGAGACAAAGAACTTTGTCCTTGGAGGCAAAGAGGGGAATGTATGAGAGTATAGTTTTACCAACGCTCTTATATGGGTGTGAAGCATGGGTGATGAATGTTGCAGCGAGGAGAAGGCTGGAGGCAGTGGAGATGTCATGTCTGAGGGCAATGTGTGGTGTGAATATAATGCAGAGAATTCGTAGTTTGGAAGTTAGGAGGAGGTGCGGGATTACCAAAACTGTTGTCCAGAGGGCTGAGGAAGGGTTGTTGAGGTGGTTCGGACATGTAGAGAGAATGGAGAGAAACAGAGTGACTTCAAGAGTGTATCAGTCTGTAGTGGAAGGACGGCGGGGTAGGTTTCGTCCTAGGAAAGGTTGGAGGGAGGGGGTAAAGGAGGTTTTGTGTGCGAGCGGCTTGGACTTCCAGCCGGCATGCGTGAGCGTGTTTAATGGGAGTGAATGGAGACAAATGGTTTTTATAATACTTGATGTGCTGTTGGAGTGTAAGCAAAGTAACATTTATGAAGGGGTTCAGGGAAACCGGCAGGCCGGACTTGTGTCCTGGAGATGGGAAGTACAGTGCCTGCACTCTGAAGGAGGGGTCTTAATGTTGCAGTTTAAAAACTGTAGTGTAAAGCACCCTTCTGGCAAGGCAGTGATGGAGTGAATGATGGTGAAAGTTTTTCTTTTTCGGGCCACCCTGCCTTGGTGGGAATCGGCCAGTGTGATAATAAATAATAAATAATAATATATTAGAAGTCACCTTAAAGAACATAATTTGATTAATGAATCTCAGTGTGGGTTCACGAGAGGTCGTTCCTGCGTGACAAATTTACTGACGTTCTTCAATAGAACATTTGAGGCAGTGGACAGTGATAGACAAATTTACTGACGTTCCTCAGTAGAACATTTGAGGCAGTGGACAGTGATAAAGAATATGATATTGTTTATTTGCATTTTAGTAAAGCCTTCGATAGAGTACCTCACAAGAGACTTAAGAAAAGTGGCAGCTCATGGTATAGGAGGTAAAGTTTTAGCATGGATAGAGGCATGGCTTACCAATAGAAAGAAGAGAGGTTCCATTAATGGGGTCAAATCTGAATGGGGATTAATCACTAGTGGCATTCCACGAGGATCAGTTTTAGGCCCTCTCTTGTTCATAATTAACATTAATGACCTTGATGAAGGGATTGCGAATGACATGAGTAAATTTGCTGATGATACAAAGATAGGCCATATAATTCATTCTGAGGAGGATAGCAATGAAGTCCAGGAGGATTTGGACAAATTAATGTCTTGGTCTGAAAAATGGCAGATGAAGTTCAATGTGGATAAGTGTAAGGTCCTTGGTAATGAAAATATCCCTTGAAGCTATAAACTAGGTGAAGTAGAGCTTCATCATACAGAATGTGAAAAAGACTTGGGAGTCATGGTAAGCAGAAATCTAAAGCCAAGGCAGCAGTGCTTTAGTGTGCACAAAAAGGCTAACAGATTACTAGGATTTATCTCTAGAAGTATAAGTAACAAAAGTCCAAAAGTTATTTTACATCTCTATACCTCACGAGTGAGGCCTTATTTGGATTATGCTGCTCAGTTTTGATCTCCTTACTATAGGATGGATATAGACTCATTGGAGAACATACAGAGAAGAATGACTAAAATGATTTACTGTGTAAGGAATCTCCAATCTCTGGAGAAACATAGAATGAGGGGAGGTATCATTGAAGTTGATAAGTGGATGACGGGCATAAACAAAGGAGATATTAATAAAGTACTGAGGGTGTCGAACCAGGTAAAAACCAGAAATAATGGATTTAAGTTGGAAAAATTTAGATTTACAAACGACATAGGTAAGTACTTGTTTTCTAACAAAGTTGTGGATGCATGGAACAATTTTCCTAGTAGGGTGACCGAGGCTAGGACCTTGGGTAGCTTTAACCCCTTGACTGTCCCAACCCCCAATCCTGAGGCATCTCCTGGTGTCACAAAATTTGAAAAAAAAATTATTTTTTCTTATGAAATGATAGAGAATCTTTTCCCGATTGTAATGACACCAAAAGAACGAACTTTGATGGAAAACTGACAGAATTACGCGCTCACAAAGTTAGCGACCTCGGCAATATTTACAAATTGGCAATTTTGCCCACTTTGAGCCCTATTTTTCACTAATTCCATTGTTCTAGTCAACCAAAATCATAGCTATTTCTTTAGAACTCCATTTTTTCTATCGATTGAGTACAAGAAACTGCCCATTTACTGATTTCAACTACTCAATAATGTGGTCAGAAATTTGCAATTTGGCCAATTTCACGAAAATTAAAAAATATGAAAATTTCAAAATAAGAAGATTTACTGTTATGCAGACTACTGCAATACTGTAATAATTGTACAAATAATGTCAGCCCATTCATGACTGCATATTAGAATGGCTAGTTGGACATTTATTGGGAAATGACATCAATTATTTACTTTTGAACATCAGCAAAAATCAAACATTTCCCCTACTTTGAGCTCCATTTCCAGGTTCTTTTCATAGTAAAACCAATCAGCATCACCTCTATTGCTATAATATGTTTTCCATTCTATCAATTGAGACCAAGAAAATGAGAATACAACCATAAATACTATACGAAAATTGACCACAAAATTGGCATTTTAATTAAAAAAACGATCGGAGTTTTTTTTCTCTCATGCACTGCGTGCTCCAGGATTTTTTATATGGTGCACACTGACCACAGAGACCCATTCTCTCAGATGTGGGCCTGCCAGCTTTCTCCTGCTTGATTTGAAGCCGCTAGAATTTATTAGTATATATACGTCAAGCACTGTGGCTTGTAAGATGTATATTTATGACCAAAACAGTCAAAGGGTTAAAAAGAGATTGGACAAATATATGAGTGGGAGGGGCTGGGCTTGATTGGTGTCATTGGGTACGAGAGTAAATTCTTGGGTAGCTTTGGGTGGAGGTTGTTTTGATTAGGACCTGATTTACATTGGCCAATAGGCCTTCTGCAGTGTTACTCCATTCTTATGTTTTTATGTTCTGTCTGTCCATCTAGCTCTCTGTCTCAGAGAGAGCCACAAGACTGCGTCATCACCTTTACTCATATCTTCAAGCAGAGTATAGCACTTTGTCTTGATTTTTTGGGTTATCCTAGGTAATTTACACTTTGCATACTTGTATTTATGTGTACCTGTGAGACAGAGATAGACAGATAGAAAGAGAGAGACAGATTAAAAGAGATACAGAGACAGATAGACAAAGACAGATAGAGACAAAGACAGACAGAGGTAGACACAGAAAAAGATAGAGATAGACAGAGATACAGAGATATAGACAGAGATCGACAGAGATCGACAGACCCTAAACTTGGGGTTAACATCACTTTTCTCTTAACCCTTTGAGGGTCGACAGGCCCTTTCCGAAACTCGTTCTCAGGGTTGGCCAAATTTCAAAAAAAAAAAAAATAATTTTTTCTTATGAAAAAATATAGTTTTTTTTTCTAAACATTATAGGATAAACAAAAAAAATTTACCATCAATACTTACGGAGATATGGATGCATGAAGTTTGCAGAAAATGAGCCGCGTATGGCAACAGCGGCGACTGCTGCTCACCCGGTAAACTTTAGTTTACTTGTATTTGAAGGTTTGTTGTTTTTTTCACTATTTTATTTTTTCACATAACTTATGTGGCCTATGAGACCAAAGTAAGGTGCAATGTACATATATACAGTGGACCCCCGGTTAACGATTTTAATCCGTGCAAGAGGGGTAATTGTTATGCGAAATAATTGTTATGTGAATGAATTTTCCCCATAAGAAATAATGGAAATAAAATTAATTCGTGCAAGACACCCAAAAGTATGAAAAAAAAAAAATTTTTACCACATGAAATATACATTTTCCCACACACAAAGAGAAGGATACATGCACAATAGTAGAGTAGTACATGCACAGTATATATTGTGCATGTACTAGTCTACTAAATGAAGAATAAATGACACTTACCTTTATTGAAGATGCAGCAATGACTGATGAGACACTGTGTCCTGGGAGTGCCTTTTCCTCCTGAGTACTGTAGGTCCTGTTTGGCATTTTCTTCCAGAACAGGCCTTATCACACTGTGTATGCCACTACGATTCTTAAATCTCTCAAACCAATCTTTGCTGGCTTTAAATTCACCAATATGAGCACTAGTTCCAGGCATTTTTCCCTGTTCACCTGGGTGTTAGTCGACTTGTGTGGGTTGCATCCTGGGAGACAAGATTAAGGACCCCAATGGAAATAAGTTAGACAGTCTTCGATGACACTGACTTTTTTGGGTTATCCTGGGTGGCAAATCCTCTGGGGTTAATTGTTTCTTGGTATTCTCAATAAGCCACACCAACAACGGTGCTACAGCAGCAGCAGCAGCTGACAGTGCAGCAGCAGCAGCAGCTGTACCACCAATAGTAGCGATGGTTGATTGGGGTTTATTATACAACCTGGCCAGCTCGGAGACATGCACTCCACTTTCATACTTATCAATGATCTTTTTCTTCATCTCTATTGTAATTCTCACCCTTATTGCTGTAGGGTTGGCACTAGAAGCTTTCTTGGGGCCCATGGTCACTTATTTTCCAGAAAAAGCACCGAAAACACTGTAATAATACGAAATATTCCGATTGTATGCTTGGATGTTACCGCGGAGGCTGGCTGGTAAACAATGCCACCGGCGGAACATGTGAGCGTGGCTCAGGCCGCGTCTCGGACGAAAATCGGTAAGCGGGTTTTTAAGCGGTATGTGAGGCAAAATTTTTGCGATTAAAGTAAGCGGTATGCGAAATAATCGCTATGTGATGCCATCGTTATGCGGGGGTCCACTGTACACTCGTTGTATACAACACAATAAGCACACAAACATAATTATCAATATATTGTTTACAAAACTTGTTTACAAAAACAAACAATACAAAACATTGTTTATTATTATTGTTCTATAATATATATACCAATATACAGTCACTGAACATATTCCTATTAGTTCTGCAGCTTGTGGCACTCTGAAACATGGTGTCATACACAATGGTGTTTTATCTTTCTCCCTCATTCTATCTCTTTCAATCTGTCTCTCTCTTTCTATCTGTCTGTCTATCTCTGTCTCACAGGTACACATAAATACAAGTATACATAGTATAAATTACCTAGGATAACCCAAGAAATCCAGACAAAGTGCTGTACTCCGCTTGAAGATGTGAGTAAAAGTGATGACACAGTCTTGTGGCTCTCTGAGACAGAGAGCTAGACGGATAGACAGATAGACAGGGAGCTTGACAGACAGACAAATAGACAGACAGAAATGTTAGTGTACCAGTACCAGTGTACTAGTGTTCCACCCTCCTCCTCCTCTTCTTCCTCTTCCCTCTTCCCCCTACTCTTCCTCCTCTTCCCCCTACTCTTCCTCATACTCTTCCTCTTCCTCTTCCTCCTACTCTTCCTCTTCCTCCCCCTCCTCCTCTTCCTCCTCCTCCTCTTCTTCCTCCTCCTCCTCCTCCTCCTCCTCCTCTTCTTCTTCCTCCTCCTCCTCTGCCTCCTCCTCCTCTTGCCTCCTCCTCCTCTTGCCTCCTCCTCCTCTTGCCTCCTCCTCCTCTGCCTCCTCCTCCTCTGCCTCCTCCTCCTCCTCCTCCATTCTTGGAACAAGTTTGAAGAGCTTGTAGTTCATAATCACTATCATTATCATCACCAATGCTCACATCTGAGTCTGGGATTTTGGAAAATAGGAGTTTCCTCTTTGATTCTGGTACAACTGAACGTGAACAAGATGGCCCAGCACCAGAGGTGGAAGGCTGTGGGTTGTCTGGGTTTTCCTCACTATTACCCATATTATGGTCATTAGTTTCGGTCAAAACCTCACCAGAACCTTGAAACTCATCTTCACTGTCACTTCCATCTGTATTAGAAACTGTCACTGGGGAACAAAAGTGTCCCAATTCGCCGAGGAGTGAGGAACTTCTTACCACAGGGCACGGTGGAAATTGTGTACTATGATGGCATTCCCACAATTCTCCACTGGGTCCCAGATTTTTTTCCTACTGCGCACACCCACCACACAGACCCATTTTCTCACATCTAGGCTTATCAGCCTTTTCCTGTGAGATTTGAGGCCGCTAGAATTTATGCGTACTAGTACGACAAAAACCCCTACGCGTAAGACATACTAGTACAACCAAAACCCTCAAAGGGTTAAAAGAGGAGTGTTAATATGACATTACATCAGTGATTCCTTGGTGTTTGCTACACTGTTTGCTCTAGCTGACGCTCAATTTAACTGGTGCTCCCACAAGGTACTAAGTGTTCCCAGATTTTTTTAATATGGTGCACACCGAGTGTTAAGACCCATTCTGTGCTGACCAGGCATCTCAGGGCAGTCATGCCAAATTAGGAGGCAGGAAAAATAAAACGTATAAATATGTTTGGGGCGGGGCACTACGCGTAAGAACGTATATATACGTTTGGACCATTTGAGGGTTAAGTTGGATAAATTTAGATTTAGAAAGGACATAGGTAAGTACTGGTTTTCTAACAGAGTTGTGGATGCGTGCAACAATCTTCCCAGTAGGGTGATCGAGGTTAGGAATTTGGGCAGCTTTAACCCTTTGACTGTCACAGACCCCTTTCTGAAACTGTCATTCTATGTCGCCAAATATTAAAAAAAAATTATTTTTTTTCATGAAAATGTTAGGATTATTTTACTGAGTGTTTTAAGCCTAAAAATTTTTTTTTCCATCAGTACTTACTGAGATATAGAGGCACAAAGTTTGCTGAAAGTGAGCTCCGTACGGCAACAGCGGTGAATGCCGCCCACCCTGTAATCTTTTATTTGCTTGAAATT
>NC_069470.1:20497442-20520665 GCF_026875155.1 Cherax quadricarinatus | reverse complement strand
AACTCCAACAGAAACATCAAGTATTAAAAACCATTTGTCTCCATTCACTCCTATCAAACACGCTCACACATGCTTGCTGGAAGTCCAAGCCCCTTGCACACAAAACCTCCTTACCCCCACCCTCCAACCTTTCCTAGGCCGACCCCTACCCCGCCTTCTTTCCACTACAGTCTGATACACTCTTGAAGTCATTCTGTTTCGCTCCATTCTCTCTACATGTCTTAACCACCTCAACAACCCTTCCACAGCCCTCTGGACAACAGTTTTGGCAATCCTGCACCTCCTCCTAACTTCCAAACTATGAATTCTATGCATTATATTCACACCACACATTGCCCTCAGACATGACATCTCCACTGCCTCCAGCCTTTCCTCACTGCAACATTCATCACCCATGCTTCACACCCATATAAGAGCATTGGTAAAACTATACTCTCATACATTCCCCTCTTTGCCTCCAAGGACAAAGTTCTTTGTCTTCACAGACTCCTAAGAGCACCGCTCACCCTTTTCCCCTCATCAATTCTATGATTCACCTCATCTTTCATAGACCCATCCGCTGACATGTCCACTCCCAAATATCTGAATACATTCACCTCTTCCATACTCTCTCCCTCCCATCTGATATCCAATCTTTCATCACCTAATCTTTTTGTTATCCTCATAACCTTACTCTTTCCTGTATTCATTTTTAATTTTCTTCTTTTACATACCCTACCAAATTCATCCACCAATCTCTGCAACTTGTCTTCAGAATCTCCCAAGAGCACAGTGTCATCAGCAAAGAGCAACTGTGACAATCCCCACTTAATGTGTGATTCTTTATCTTTTAACTCCACGCATCTTGCCAAGACCCTTGCATTTACTTCTCTTACTACTCCATCTATAAATATATTAAACAACCACGGTGACATCACACATCCTTGTCTAAGGCCTACTTTTACTGGGAAATAATCTCTCTCTTTCCTACATACTCTAACTTGAGCCTAACTATCCTTGTAAAAACTCTTCACTGCTTTCAGTAACCTACCTCCTGTACAATACACCTGCAACATCTGCCACATTGCCCCCTTATCCACCCTGTCATGCACCTTTTCCAAATCCATAAATGCCACGAAAAATTTCTTTCAGATAAGAAAGCAGCAAGGAAGGTTGGTAGATTACCATACAGGCCTAAGGAGTGCACCTCGGCTTACATGTTATACTACCTGCAAGTGGTGTCGTATGCCTTCTCGAGATCAAAAAAGACAGCAAGAATGGAGTATTTATTAGCAAAGGAATTTCATAAGTATGTATCTAAGTGGAGCAAGAGATCCAAATTTGAGCGGCCCTTACAAAAGCCATATTGGCGAGAAGAGCTGCTGTGAGGCTCCAAATATCATACCAGACATCTATTCACCATTCGTTCCATCACCTTGCAGACTACACTGGTCAGAGCAATGGGATGATAGTGGGAAGTATCAAGCCCAGAAGTGCTTGGTTTGCATTGGAGTACAATGGAAGATTTCCATTGTTGATGGAGGACCCCTCACATCCAAACAAGATTGAAAACATGCAAAAGGACTGTAGAATGCAGATGCTGTAGACATGCAGAAAATGAATATCATCAGGCCAAACAAGCTTTTGATGACCAGTTAAGTGGAAAGTTGTGCGCCCTGGGCTCTAAAAGAGTATAAGGTACATATACAGGTCCATTCATTAGAAGGAGAAATTCCAAGGGTGACTGCTCCCTGGCAGACTTTAGAAGAAAGAAATGAGGGACAGAGGTGAAGCCCTTGGGAGACACGAAAAGATAGTTCTTGATTTCCAATGGCACTTCAAGAAGGGCTCCCACAACACTAACACGAGCACCTTCAAAAACGGGAGCTGGGTCTGGAGCAATTTGCACACAGCTTCCATACAGAAACTTATAGGGGAAGTCGAGGAAATGGTAGAGAATTGAAGTCTGTTCCAACAAGTGCATTTAGCATTCAATATGACACAGGCAAGCAACTGCCCTTGGCTGCTTAATATCCAAAAGATGATCGTTGGTCCAATTATACTGAAAACGGCCCATGCAAAAAAAAACATTTCAACTACATGCATAAGCACATGCTGGAGACCCATAAGGCACACATGTTGTGAATGCCTGCTGATGTTTCAGGAATAGAACGTGTCACTTGCAGTCAAAAACTAAGGTCAAAAAATGGTGCACCAGTATATCTAATAGAGGGACAAAGAAGGGTCCCCACAAAGAAAGTGGTAAGATGAGATTATATGTCAAAATTCAATTGACGAAATTGCAATTGGGCTAACAAGGTGGGCGGAGAGATACAAAGTGAAGATAATAGGAAAGTGTGATCACTGTCACCCAAATCCAGGAGAACAGACAAGTGTAATCAAGTGCAATTGTCGAGGAGCAGATAGAAAGATTATGCAGAGGAGAACTGAGAGTGAGTCAAAAATGAGTTGGAGCACATGTAAAAAACATTGAAGAGGATGAGAAGTGAGAAGAATCTACACTGTCACCAACACGAGAAGTCACCAGTGGGATCAGCCCAATGATGATTGATGAACATTAAAAATCACCTATCAACAGATGGGTGGTGCAGAGAAGGATCAGAATGCAGGTCAGATACAGAATGCACAGGAGAGGCAAACTATATACCATTGTGCAGATAAATAATGGATGCAGGTAATGCAGCAGGAGAACAAGACCTGGTGAAACAGTATACCAGTAAAAATTTCACTCAGCGAAAGGATCAGAAGAATCAATGGCACATAGCCCAAATGGGATGGATAACAGCTAAGCAAACCTTCAGGCTCTTGTGCCTGACCACACTGGGGAAAACTAGGAGAGCAATTACCTGGAGCTCTCCCATTTTCCCCTGAGGGTACAAATATTCCACTGTAAAATAAGTCATTATTCACAAAGAAGGGTATGTCTACATGAGATGCAATAAAATCTATGGGTTAGTAGGTCAGTGAAGTAATGTGTGGAGGTAACTGAAAAGCCTGTAAGCAAGGAGGTTAGGAATGCTCGTGAATGGGAAAAAGATGCTGATGAGTTGTGATAAAAGAGAAGGGGAGAGAACAGAAGGGAGGCACTACTGGGTTCATCGAGGGTGTCATTCTGCATTTACAGTCGTGAAACAAGTGGTGTTAAGTGTCTCAGCAGACAAGGAAATGCCGATACCACGAGTTCAGGAGCAGGTGGGTAGAGCATACAGAGATTGGAGAGATATGGAGGGAACCAAAGTGTTTGATAGGGGAGGGAAGTTGAAACCTGGAGAGATGTGCCAGAAGGAACAGTGGGTCCTGCAGTGTAACAGGAAAGGAAGGGGGTGGGGAAGAAGTTGGGGGGGGAAAGAGGGGACCACCTTAATGGGGGTGTGAACCTTCCACCTGCATATGAGATTTAGAAAAGTGGGGGGCTGAGAACTGGCACTGAGGCCAAAAAAAGGGAATCTTTTGGGAACTGTAAGCACAGAGGAATGAAAAAAAGAGACTTGGCCTTAGGAGGACAGGTTCAGCTTCACAGGCGATAGGCTAAAGAAGATTTAGGCGTGCAAGGCCTTCGCAGACTGAGAAACTAGGGGCCAAGAAGATGAAGAAGTAGAGGTAGGAAGAGGTAAGGAGGTGGGGGGTTCAGAGGGTATAACCACAAAAAGAATTAGAGGACAGGTTGTGGCACATGAAGACCCGGCACAAGGAGGAGCTGACAGGCAGGAAGATCACTAAGGTTGGAGGTCTCTAGTCTACTCAAGAAATAAGTGACATATGAAGATTCCCCTGTAGGCAGAGTCGAGAGACAGCCACTGCACAAGGCCATCACTCTCCTTAAGACCATGGATTTCAAATTCATTAAGATTAGGACCTGACTTCGGTTGGGAAAGAAGGGTGAGTTATGTTGCATTCAGAGAAATGGAAGGACCAGTAAGATATACCTGCATGAATCCATGGCACAGAGGACCAAGTTACTTAGCGCAGACCTGCAATATTTATGAACCTTAAGAAAGAGGGAAAGCTGCAGAAGGTTTACTAGCCCATGCAAGACAGGACAAGTCTCCTACCAGATTGGCAATGCCTAGTCAGGGCAGGTCACATCTCACTTAAATAAAGAGCATGGCGTCTGAACTAGTAGCACAGTAGTCAGGTCTCAAACTCACACCCACCCATGACACTCATGTATTTATCTAACCTATTTTAAAAAACTACAAAATGTTTCAGCCTTCTATTATGGACTAGGAGTTTGTTCCACTCTATTACAAACATGGGCTTTTCCTATATCTTCTACATTCTCATCTGAATTTTTTCCAACTTAATTACCCAGATATTTTTAGACACTATTTACACCCTTTAATTTATTCCTGTTTCCTTTATAAACCTCAATCATTATCGCCTAATGCTATGTTTTTTTCTAGTGAACTCAGATTCAGGGTCCTCAGTCTTCCTCCAGGGAAGATTTCGATACATGGGCATCAGCTTTGTCATCGTCCTTGGTATGTTTTCCAGTTGCATTTATATTATTCTGCACACTGTGCCAGAGAATCTGTGCAGTATAATCTAATGAGACCTAACCAAAGAAATATAAGGGGGAAGAGTTGCATTATATGTATGAGAAAATAGAAATGGTTGCAGACCCAAAACAGGTATAAAAATAGATGGTTTAGTAACTAATCTGTATAGGTAGAGTTTTGGTAGGTCAAGAAAAACTAATTGTACATGTAATATAACGACATCCAGGCTTGGTTCATGAAAAGAGGAAGACTTCTTTGGAACAAAATTGTTAGGGATTCTCTAGACACATAATGTAGTGATAGTAGGGATTTTTAACTTTAGGTCAAATTGACAGGAATTCTTTGACGGTAATCTGGAGTCCAGTTGACTTTATGGAGTAGTTCAGGACTGTTTTTTGAAGCAGTGTGTAACAACAGACCTCACCGGGGGAAATAATTTCCTTGACCTGTCTTGTCTAATAAGGAAACACATGTAAATAATTGAGATCTCTGAAGAGCTTGGTGCAAGTAATCACAAATCCATCGCTTTTAACTTTAGCTGTGATTACGAGAAATACTGATATATAGTAAAAAAAGTTCCTGCTTTCGTTCTGCCGATTATAATGGACTTAGGGAAACACCTGAACTAATCTGGATTGGGTAATCTAGCAATAATTTTATGTGATCATACTTACGATTACAAAGGGCTTTGCGTTATGAATTTTTCTTATGTAAATGAGTAAGAGCATGTAACTCCCCAAAGAGATATTTGGTCAAATAATGTAATGACCCAAGATTAGGTTTACAGGAGGCAAGAATTTACAGGGAGAGAAAAGGGGAATTCATAGGCCATTTCAAAAGAGGAGTGATATTAACCTTATGACCAAATGTTCAGTTAAAAAGAGAAGTAAAAAGGGGATTAGAAAATGCTAAACGTCGACTATGAAATTAGAGTTGCTAATGTATCAAAGACTTATCAAAAAGGGCTCTTTCAAGTGTTACAGGATGAAGGTGAGGGAAAAAGTAGGACCTCTTGGGAAAACTGGGAATGGACAGTGACGGATAACGAAATGGAATTGTGTTCTCAATTTAATGATTATTTTTTGTCAGTCTGTTTACTAAAGATGATGGTAAAGAGATTCCATGGAAATTTACAACTACAGTGGACCCCACATACATTGCAAAACAAGAACGTTTTTTTAATCCGCCATAGGCATAGCGATAACATTTACACTAAAATTTTGCCTCGCATAGTGATAAAAAAACTCGCTAAACGCTATTCGTCCGAGACGCGTCTATGTGAGGCCTGTGCCAGCCTCACATGTTTCCGCCGGTGGCAATATTTACAAGCCAGCCTCCGCGGTTAACATCAAGTTTTCAATCGGAGCATTTCGTATTATTACAGCTTGTTTTTGGTGATTTTATCTGCAAAATAGTGACAATGGGCCCAATGAAAGCTTCTAGTGCAAAACCCTGTGGTATTAAAAAGGGTGAGAAAATATTATTGAAATACTGTTGGTTATCCATGGTCAACTGCTGCTGATGCTTGACTGCTGTGCAATGTCAGCTGCTGATGCTGCTGTAGCCCATCAGCTGCTGCTGCTGCTGTACTACTGTCAGCTGACTGCTGCTGCTGCTGTACCACCGTCAGCTGCTGCTGCTGCTGTAGTACTGTCTGCTGTGCTAGTAGCACCATCTGCTGCTGCTGTTGCATGTAGCTGCTGCTGCTGCGCTGCTGCTGCTGCCTAGCACTGTTGCTTGCTGCGCTGCTGCTGACACTGTCAGTCTGACTGCTGCTGTAGCAATGTCGCTGTTGCTGTGCTGCTGTAGGCACCATTCTGTTGCTTGCTGTAGCACTGTCAGCTGCTTGCTGTAGCACTGTCAGCTGCTGCTGCTGCTGCTGCACTAGTCGGCTGCTGTGCTCTGCTGTAGCCACTGTCAGCTGCTGCTGCTGCTGTACCACGTTCAGCTGCTGCTACCTGCTGTAGTACTGCCTGATGCTGCTGTAGCTCCATCTGCTGATGCTGTTAGCAACTGTCTGCTGCTGCTGGCGCTGTTAGCACGTTGTTGGTGTGCTTCTTGAGAATAACAAGAGAAACAATTAACCCCAGAGGGTATCCTCCAGGATAACCCAAAAAAGTCAGTGTCATAGAAGACTGTCTTATAACTTATTTCCATGGGGTCATTAATCTTGTCTCCCAGGATACATCCCACACCAATCGACTAACACCCAGGAGTACAGGAATACAATGCCTGGAACTTAGTGCTCATATTGGTGAATTTAAGCCAGCAAAGGTTGGTTTGAGGATTTAGAATCGTAGTTGCATCCACAGTGTGATAAGGCCTGTCTGGAGAATATGCCAAACAGGACCATACAGTACTCAGGAGGAAAAGGCACTCCCAGGACCACAGTGTCTCATCAGTCATGGCTGCATTCTTCAATAAAGTGTCATTTATTCTTGATTAGTAGAGTAGTATATGCACAATATTATGTGCATGTACTACTTTATATTGTGCATGTATCATTCTCTTTGTGTGTAAGAAAAACTGTATATTTTCATGTGGTAAAATTTTTTTTTCATGCTTTTGGGGTGTCTTGCATGATTAATTAGATTGCCATTATGTCTTGATAGGGAATATTCATTCGCATAACGATAATTTTGCATTAACAATGAGCTCTCTGTGTAGGATTAATATCGTTATGCGGGGGTCCACTGTATTCAGTTCCTGGAGAATGAAAATTAATGAGTATTACTGTTATGAGGACTTGCTTATCAAACAGATAGATAAATTTGAACATCAAATTAAGTCTCTAGGACCGACGAGTGTTTTTCAGGGTACTTAAGTATGCAGATTGGAACTTAGTCAGCCATTAACCATATAAACTGTCCACATGTAGAGATCAGTGCACCCTCGATGTTTTGGATGCTATCGACTTTGTGAAATCGACTTTGGCAGCTTTTTAGCAAAATTGGCCTCGAGTTTCGTGAATTAGACTCGTGATTCGGCAACCATCGGTACCAGTCCGCCGTCACTGTGCCACAAAGCAGACTACTATGACAGTCATGCACAGTGTTGCCACTTGTTTTCCAACAGGTGACAATCTCCCGCGGGATCATACCATAATATCTATTGTTTTTTGTGATTGCAAGATACTCTAAATAGTCACCATCGGGCCAAGGAAAGCTAGGCAAGCCCGTTGGTAAAGAAAAGTGAGAAACATGATCTAATTCAAGAAGGAAATAATGATAAATATGTGAGTTGGAGTGCATGTTTCAGAGCTGCCAGGATGTATAGCCAAACCCTGCATTCAACCATCACTTCGATCATAGCGAAGGGGAAAAGGATATAAAAGTGTGCGTTGTTGCAAAAGGGGTCGGAAAAGCTGACTGAGAAAAAAAGAGATTGCAAATCCTCAAAGACGTGGAAAGGTTATTGTTTGAGTTGGAATTACGAAAACAGGTTAGCAGGTGATAGTGTTTCGCAGGTTGATTAATGGTGAATAGGCAAGGCAGTTGCATGATGATCTTTTACCTTTGATGTTTACGCTTGTACTATGTTAACTGTCTTACACTGTTTCTGACGTATTTATACACATAAATTATAGTGGCTTCAAATCAAGCAGGAGAAAAGTGGTTAGGCCCTCTGTGAGAGATTGGGGTTCTCCATGGTCAGTGTGCACCATATAAAAAGATAAATCGGTGAGCCAGTTGTGCATTGTGGGAATGCCATTTCAGTTGTCCTTTTTCAGAATGGCTTAGCGGGTAAGAGATATGTGTACTTCCAGCCAATCTGGGACTCTTCTTTCCACACAGTGATGGCTCCTAACACAGATGGAAGTGTCAGTGAAGATCGAATTTCATGATTTTGAGGAGTTTGAGACCAAGCAATTGAGGAGGAGGAAGAAAGAGGAGGAAGAAGAGGGAGGAGGGAAGAGGAAAGAGGAATAGGAGGAGGAGGAGGAAGTGGAGGAGGAAGGTGGGAAAGGTAGGAGGAGGAAGGAGGGAGGAGGAAAGAAGGAGGTGGAAGAAGGAGTGAGGAAGGAGGAGGAGTGAAGTAGGAGGAGGAAATGGAGGTGAGGAAGAAGCGAGGAGGAAGAAGGAGGAGGTTAAGGAAGAAGGGGAGGAGAAGGAGGAGGAGGAAGAAGGTCGGAGGAGGAGGAAGGAGGAGGAGGCAGGAGGAAGGAAAAGAAGAAGGAAGGAGATGGAGGGAAAGGAGGAAGGGAAGAAGAGAAAGAAGAAGAAAAGAAGAAGAAGAAAGAAAAGAAGAAGAAGAAGAAGAAGAAGAAGAAAGAAGAAGAGAAGGGAGAAGAAGAGATGATTGAGGAAGATGAAGAGAAGAAGAGAAGATATAATAAATTTTGTTCCATTGAAGCAAGAAAAAAAAAAGTCCAACCTGACAGTGACAGATTGGTGAGATATCATCTGAGAAGAGCTGACATTTGATGAGCCATTAAATGAGGATTGGGTGGGAGGGGGCATGATAAGAAAGTTTTAGTTGACCATCCCCTCCTTTGTTTTTGCTGGTTACACAAACATTTCTGTTCTATTTGTCTGTCTGTCAGCTCCCTGTTATCCACTAGCTCTCTGTTCGGAGAGATCCTCAAGACTGTGTTCCTCATCACATCATTTACTCACATCTTAGCTGAGTTGGCACTTTGTCAGGATTTTTTTGGGTTATTTAGGTAATTTACAATATGTATACTTGTATTTATGAGTAGGAGGAGGAGCAGGAGGATGTGTTATTGTGTTGTATACAACGAGTGTATATGTACAATGACACTTACTTTGTCTCATAGGCACATATGTTATGTGAAAAATAAAATAGTGAAAAAACAAAAAAAAAAAACTTCAATTACAAGTAAAACTTAAAGTTTACAGGCGCTGTTGCCATACGAGCTCATTTTCTACAAATGTCACGCTCTATATCTTGGTAAGATTCTGATGGCAAAAAAAAATTTTTTTTTGGACTAAAACACTCATAAGAAAAAATAATTTTTTTTTTTTAATATTTTGTGACATAGAATGACAGTTCAGAAAGGGCTGCGACAGGTAAAAGGGTTTAAAGAAAATATGCCTGCAACTAGTGGTGATGCTTGTCATTTTAAGCCAGCCAAAGGTTGGTTTGAGAGATTTAGAAGCGTAGTGGCATTCACAGTGTCATAAGGCATGGTGATGAGCTGCAGTTATGACAAAAAAGCAGCTGAGAAGTTTGTACAGGGTTAAGCGAGAGCATAGACACTGGAGAATTCAAAACCCAACAAGAGTTTAATTTGACAAACCAGGCCTCTTTTGGAAGAAAATGGCAAGAGGACTACATCACGCAGGTGGAAAAGGCACTCCAGGACACATGCCTATTAAGGATTGGCTTACTCTCATGTTTGTAGTAATGCTAGTGGAAATTTTAAAGTGAAGCCTTTACTGGTGTATCCACACGGAAATCCAGAGTGTTCAAGAAAAGACGTGTAACCAAGAGTAATTTGTGTGTGAATGTGGAAGGCTAACAATAAGGCATGGGTCACAAGGGGAACTTTCCTAGACTGGTTTATGAAGTGTTTGGCCCCAGTGTGAAAAACCTCCTGGATAGAATAATAAATTGCAATTCAAGTGTCCTGTTCTATATCTCTGTGTATCTGTCTATTCACTGTCTATATTTGTATCGGTGTCTCTCACGTGTACTAATAAATACAGTTATCCTACCATAATGTTAAATTTATCTAGGATAACCCAAAAATTCTAGGCCAAGTGCTATACAGTGTTTGTAGATATAAGTCCATAAATAAACATGACACAAATATGCAGTTGTCACTGTCTCAGCAATCAGGGAGCCCGCAATAACCACCCAAACCAAACAGGTTCATTAGCCGCTCCTGAGAGAGTAGAGACAAGCAGATGGAAAGACAGAACACACAGGCAGACAGAAAAGATACGTAGAACAAGACAGAGTAGATAAGCAGAGCTAAGCAGACAGGAAGATAGATGTACAGGACACAACCTGACAGATGGACTGATAGACAGCACTGACAGATGGAAGTACAGAGACATATTTGTGTGCAGAGTATAAAAAATTTAAAGGCAAGGGTCTCCCTCCAAGCAGCACTATTCATCAAATGTCACTGTTATCTGATACTTGTCATAACACCATAAGTCAGAAGTTCATTATTACACTCCAGGCACTCACTGAAGGCAGAAAGACAGATAAGCTGAACTGGACAGGATAAACAAAAACTAGGCAGACAGATAGAGTACATTACAGACAGTAATCAGGCTGACAGATAGATGACAGGGACATACAAAGACATGTTTGGTGTGCAAGTGTAAAAACATACAAAGGTAAGGTTCCTCCACTGAGCCACATTCATCAATTGTACTTATCTGACCTTGTCATAACACCATGCTTCAAGGAGTTTCTACTCCAGCATGTCTAAATCATTGCTGGGACCTATAAATACCTTCTAGACATTTCTAGCCATTTGTAAATGACCAGGGCAGGTGGAAAATGTTCACTGTCAGTGTGATTGTACAAATTTTGAGTACATATTTTGGTACATCAGTTTATTAGTGTCTGAACAAAGATTGCTATGAAATCACAAGTACTATTGCAAATTGTTAATTATCAGAACATAAAATTATATAAATTTAAAATAAAATGAGAGAAAAATGTAAATGACCAACGCTTTTGCAAGTGGCAGGACTGTATGTTGCCTTCAGAGTGAGCATCCATAGCCAAACTTCATGGTCTTATATCTGGTTAAGTACTGCTCCTAAAATTTTTTTTTTTCGGTCTTATTACCACACAGACAATACCCAATCTTTTTATTTATAAACAAAATACAAATTTTTTTTTTTATTTTTCAAATATTCAGAGTCCACAAGGTGATCGTAGGCATCTACGGTTTGGGAGTTTATGGGTTTTAATGAGCGTTGTTTAATGCATCATCTAAGTGGTGTTGTGCCAGGAGATGTGGAAGATAGCTATGTAGTTCATATAGTAGGCAATTTTGTTAGAATCGATTATAGATGATTTTATTAGAAGCTCCATCTTGAAGAGCATACTTGATTATTGAATTCAGTATGGGTTTCACGAGAGTTGTTCCTGCCTGACAAATTTACTGTCGTTCTTCAATGGGAAGCATTTGAGGCAGCAGACAGTAATGTAAAGAATATGATATTGTTCATTCAGATTTCAATAAGCCTTTGTTGAGTACCTCTCAACAGGAACTTAAGACAGATGCAGCTCATGGTATAGGAGGAAAGGTTTACGCATGGTAGAGGCTGGGGTCTTACAACTGAAGTAGAGAGTTTCCATTAATGGGGTCAAATCTGAATGGGGCTTGTAAATAGTGGTGTTCCACAAGGATCGGTTTTAGGCCCTCTGAAGTTTTAGTACAGGTTCACCACCATTTTATAGCTCTATACATCACTTGTGAGGCGTCGTTTGTTTATGCCGCTCAGTTTTGGCTCCTTACACAGGATGGATATAGGCTCATTGGAGAACATAAGAGTAGATCGACTAAAAGATTTACTATATATGGAATCTCCGTATGAAGATAGCCGCAGAGCCTGAATCTCCACTTTATGGAGAGAAGTAGAGGTGAGGGGAGATATAATCCAAGTGGTATAAGTGGAGATGGGCAGAAACAAAGGTGTATTTGGGAAGTACTGAGGGTGGTTTGAAACCATGAAAAACAGAAATAATGGATTTAAGTGGACAATTTTAGATTTAGATATAGATTTTTTGAAACAGAGTGGTGGTTGCATGGAATGATTGTCTGAATAGGGTAATTGAAGCTAGAACTTTGAGTAGCTTAAAAAAAGAGATTGGAGAAATATATGAGTAGGAGGGCCTGAGTTTGATTGGTGCCATGGGTATGGGAATTTAATTCATGGGTAGTTTTGGGTAGGGGTGTATCATAAGTACCTGCCTTGTATTGGGTTCTATAGGCTTCTGCAGTGTGCTCCATTCTTATGCAAGAAAGGAGGGGAACACTGCAGCAGCCTCTGCTATACTAGCATGTCCTTCAAAATCCCTCACACTAACGTGAAAATATTTGGCCAACCCATTTTCAATGCTACCCAAGTTGATAATTCTATTCACTTAAGGTGTAGGTCCCACTAAAATTCAAACCTCTCACCATGTATTTATATGACCTAATTAGAAAAAATACCCAAGGTTATAGCTTCGATAACCAATATAAATATGATTGGGCAGCTAGGAATTTAATGCTGTGATTCACGAATGTTTGAAGCCCGTGAAGTGGAAACCGGTGAATGTTGAGGGGAGACCTGTACATTCATGATATGAAGCCAAGGTTCTGTTAACATTTATTGTGAACACTTATGCACTGCTGTCTTGGTTTCAGATTACAGTGGACCTCACTTTTTGTTGGGCTTTGGTTTCATTCATTTCCATCATTGCTGATATTGAGAACTTTAGAAATGGATGGGCAAACTTGCAGAAGGCCTTACTGGCCCATACATGGAAGGTCCTTATCGCAAAAGTGACTTCTACCAAGAATTTACTTCCTGTACCCAATGACATAAATCAAACCCCAACCCCTCCCACTAATATAATTTGTTCAATATCATTTTAACCATTTGACTGTTTTATGCCAGATAATTACGTCTTTACGCGCACTATTTCTGACGTTATCTATACGCATCATTCTAGCAGTCTTCAAATAAAGGGGGAAGGCATGGTAGGCTAATGAGAGAGAAGGGGTCTCAGTTGGTGGGTTGTGTACAGTGAAAAGAATATGGGAGATCAGTGTGCATTGTAGGAACAACTCTTGGTGCCCATTTTCACCATGCCTTGCAGTAGGAAGTACCTCACTTCCTCGGCGGATTGAAAGTCTTTGTTCCCATGTGATGGTATACAGCGATGGAAGTGTCAGTGGACAAGAATTCTAGGGTTTTTCATGGGTTGAGTGTGACGTAAAAAGTGCCCAGGATGATGTAATTAGTGATAAAAACCAGATGTGCCCACAAAGATCCTCCGCCGATGGTGCTGGGCGGGCTCATTCAGGTTCACAATTCTCCTGTACAGGATTTTTAAAAATTTCCAACTCAATGAAAGAGAAACTACTTGGCCCCGTTGTACAAAGACCCAGATGTTAGCAGTGAAGGGCTAGTGTATTGATAGTGATTTCATGGTTATTGAAAGCAGTTAGTTGTGACATGGGAGGTGTGAATATTCCCATGTGAAATGGCATTTTGTGCGATGTAGGTGCGGTTTGTAGGGGTGTCATATGTGTTCCAAGGGGAAGGAATAAATCTGGGAGCCACATCCCATGGCCTTAAACACGATGATAAGTGAAGATGACGATTTTGTTACGCATGGGGTGAGAATGATGTGAGTGAGGCTCAGCAGGCAGTGGTGGTGATAGTTATGGTTGCACGACCCATTTGGCATCAGCAGCGGGGGCCCGTTTACTACCCACCTCTGCTGATTCTGCACAAACAACAACCTGCCTCACCAACCCCACACTCCCTCAAACGCCTACACAACCACAAACCTTGCCAACGCACAACCACGTTTCAGTATCCAGAACCCACCAGCAGGATCCACATCTGGGATTGCTGGTAGGTGATGAGTTTGTTCCCAATTCCCCATGACTTTGATGAAACACCCAGTGGAATAAAGCGCCTTATTTCCACTTGGGAACAATGTAGTGAACTGGAATGCTTTGAGTTATTTTTCAAGAACCCGGATGGACATCATTGTCAGGGAAACCAACACATAACTATGAGTCACCATGGCATATTACAATTCTTCACCAGATAATGGCTACAAAGTGGAAGGACACAACTGTGCAGAGATGTACTGGGTTTTTTGCCACAATAATGTTTATGCCACATGTGTATTAAGCACCACTGTCACTAATACTGGGTAACAGATACGCCTGATTTCAGCTCCACGTTTTTAGTGAATTATAGGTTGTCTAATCGTTTCTTGATACTGTTATGTATTGTTACACCTTTTCAGACAACCCAAGCCTGACAGAAGTGAGGTTGTATATGATCAGAAAATGTGTTATGTTTCATGAAACAAAAGTGCTGCATGTTTTTGTATCCATTCAGAGTTGTTTTGATGAGTCTTTGATATTATTCATGGATGACTCAAACAATATATTAACAAGCAAGAGGAAATGTTTGTTATAAAGTTATTTGTTACTGTATGGATTGCAGATGTGGTCTAGTTTGGATTTCACTTGTCATGGGCAGTAATACTTTGAGAGATTCCAGAAAGTTTTATTGGGTATATCTGGTGAATGTGGTTAAGAACAATGATGGAATATATTGTAAGGGGATATGTTTATTTATGATAACTGTTACTCAAGCCCTTACTCAGTGATTTTTGTGAGTGAACTTGACGACGTGTGTGGCACAGTGCATTGGTAATCTTAAAACATATGCCAAGGTTCAACGCGGGCCACTCGCAGAAGTGAGGTGCAAGCGTTTGCTTGCAAATGAATCATGGCATTTCTGTTGGGCTGACCAAACATGAATGTCACATGGGTGACATCAGTTCACTGAAACGAAATAGCACACACTGGCAGGCACACCACAGAGACCAATGAACCCATTCTAAAGCCTGCAGCTGTCATGGACTACAACTTCAATATGCGCGTAGTGGACAAATGTGACATGCAGATTGAGTTTGCTGATTGTGTACGCAAGAGTTATAAGTGGTATATGAAACTTTTTTTCTATCTTGTTGATATCTCCATGCTAAATGCTTATAACATATACAAGTTGAGGGCCAACAAAACACAAAAATATGGTGAATTTTGTTTGTCAGTCATCAGACAAATAATCGCCAAGCACCAGGGAGCAACACCTGCAATAGACCAGCGCCCACGAAATTACCAACACACGCCATCTCGTTTCAGGCCTGGTGATCACTACCCCATACTACTGCCTCCTACTGCTTTCAAGAAAAATGCTCAGAAGAGGTGTTTTGTATGTGCACATACCACAAAACGCCTACAAACACGCAGAGACACTTGTTTTATGTGTGAGGAGTGTCAAGTGCCACTCTGCATATACCCATGTTTCAAAGAGTTCCACAAGCTGCAGCAGTTCTAGGAACGTGTTCAGTGACTGTACATATGTATATATATTATGGAACAATAGTAATAAACAATGTTTTGTATTGTTTGTTTGTGTAAACAACTTTTATACACAAACTAATAGTGTTAAAGTTTGTTCAGTTATTGTGTGGTAAACAATGAGTGTATATTTGAACAATGCACCTTACTTTGGTCTCACAGGCCATATAAGTTACTTGGAAAAGAAAAATATTGGAAAACACAAGAAACCCTCGAATTCAAGCAAATAAAAGATTACAGGGTGGGCGGCATTCGCCGCTGTTGCCGTACGGAGCTCACTTTCAGCTAACTTTGTGCCTCTATATCTCGGTAAGTACTGATGGAAAAAAAAAAATTAGGCTTAAAACACTCAGTAAAATAATCCTAACATTTTCATGAAAAAAAAAAAAATTTTTTTAATATTTGGCGACATAGAATGACAGTTTCAGAAAGGGGTCTGTCAGAGTCAAAGGGTTAAAGCTGCCCAAATTCCTAACCTCGATCACCCTACTGGGAAGATTGTTGCACGCATCCACAACTCTGTTAGAAAACCAGTACTTACCTATGTCCTTTCTAAATCTAAATTTATCCAACTTAACCCTCAAATGGTCCAAACGTATATATACGTTCTTATGCGTAGTGCCCCGCCCCAAACATATTTATATGTTTTATTTTTCCTGCCTCCAAATTTGGCATGATTGCCCTGAGATGCCTGGTCAGCACAGAATGGGTCTTAACACTCGGTGTGCACCATATTAAAAAATCTGGGAACACTTAGTACCTTGTGGGAGCGCCAGTTAAATTGAGCGTCAGCTAGAGCAAACAGTGTAGCAAACACCAAGGAATCACTGATGTAATGTCATATTAACACTCCTCTTTTAAGAGAAAAGTGATGTTAACCCCAAGTTTAGGGTCTGTCGATCTCTGTCTATCTCTGTCTATCTATCTCTGTCTACCTCTGTCAGTCTTTGTCTCTATCTGTCTTTGTCTATCTGTCTCTGTATCTCTTTTAATCTGTCTCTCTCTTTCTATCTGTCTATCTCTGTCTCACAGGTACACATAAATACAAGTATGCAAAGTGTAAATTACCTAGGATAACCCAAAAAATCAAGACAAAGTGCTATACTCTGTTTTGAAGAAAATATTTAAAGGTGATGACCAGTCTTGTGGCCCCTCTCTAAAGGACAGAGAGCTAATGGACAGAAAAAACCCTAAAAACATAAGAATGGGGAAACCTGCAAAGGTTATGGGCCAATTAAATCAGGTCCTAATCAAAAAAACCCTCTCCCAAAAATTTTACCCAAGAATTTACCCCCATCCCCCCCCCAAAAAGGGGACCCCAAACAAGCCCCCCCCCTCCCACTCATTTTTTTTTGTCCAACCCTTTTTTTAAACCCCCTTTAAAGGGTTTCGGTCATAAAAAATACATCTTACAAGCCACAGGGGCCTTTATTTATTTATTTATTTTTTTAAATTTATTTTAATTTATTACTTTTTTGAGGCACAAAAACCAGGGGTTCCCAAAAAAAAATACAGATAAGAGCAGCATGCCAAAGCCATTTAAATACTATGCATACTTTAGGGGCTGGTTTAAAAATTTAAAACTTAAGTTTTAAAAAAGGAATGATGAAATCAGTGATAAAACTTTAAAAGAAAAACAAATTATTTATAAAGCACAATTTAGTATTACAAAGACAGGTCATATGGTTGATCATTTTTTTGTACTTTTCAGTCTTATGGAAATTTTTTTGGGAAGTGTATTTAAAAAAATAGAAAATTTAGTTTGGGGTTTTTGGGTTTAACATTTTATTGATAAAAATTTGTGAGAAAAAATTTAAGATTTTCAATTTTTTAAGGGTTTGAGTTTTTCAGTTTTTTATTTGGTTTTGGGTAAAAAAATGACTTTGAAAAGAACTTGAATTTTAAACGGTATGTTTTTTTTATATTTACAGGAAATTTAAATTTCCAGTTTTTGGGCCTTTTGTGCATTGATTTTTTTGCATAGGGAAGAGGGACAGGGGGGGAACAAAAAGAGTGATCTGGGGCCTTGTGTTAGGGTCATGTTTCGGGTTTGAGGTTGGAAAGGGAAATTTGTTTGAGGGGGGGTTTTTAAAATACCCAGAGTTAAGGGGTTCTATGAATGAAATGGGTCAGTAATAAGAAAGGGTTTTTTTGTAGGGTGAAAAAAGGTTGAGTGTTTTGAATTTTGGTGGGTGTTTTTCCTGTAGGGGAGAATTTTTATCTTTCTAACTGAAAAGCCTTTTTTTTTGGGTTTTAGGGGGTTCTGAAAAGGTTAATTGATGTTGGGGGCCCCATGCAAAAATTTCCATGGGGTAAAAAGGGGGTAAATAATAAATGATATAGGGCCAGGGGGGCGACTGGGGAGCAAGTCCGTACTTCGATAAAAGCCTACAGTTTTTGGAAATTTTTTTTTAAAAATTTTGTTGTATTTTGTGAAAGAAATTTGAGTCTTTTAATCAAGGTGGTTTCCTAAGAATTTTCCCCTTTTGTTACCCCTTTGTAAAGGTGATCTGTTTATCATTATGTTAAGGGGGACATCGGGTAGCTTTTTTTCCCAAAACTGAATGAAGTAGTTTTTCAATTTTTTAGTGAATTTTTGTTATCCCATCCAGGTAGATATTTTCTGTAATTCGGAAATTTTAACAGTTTTTGGCTGCGGACGGGGCCCTCGGGGGGGAAAAACAAAGTGGGTTTTAAACCCCAAAAAAGTGTTTTTTTTGAGTAATTCCCGAAGCATTTGGTGGGGTCATTTATGTAAAAGGGAAAAGAGAAGGGGGCCAAGGACACTTCCCTGGGGGACACCAACTTTTAATTTGGTTGTGCAAAAAAGTTGCCCATTGCGAAACACATATTGGCTTCTTTTTGCTGGGGTTTCCCCCTTGGGGTTTATTTGAGGAGTGCCCTAAAAACCCTAGTGTGAAAAAAATTTACGTGGAGCAAGTCATTGGGCAAAAAAAACAAAAGCCCTTTTCGTAAGTCAATGAAGATTTCCCCGGGGACTTCTTTTTTTTCTATTGCAGTGTATAAAGTTCTACATGTGTATAATAGCATCATTAGTGTTTTTTTTAAGGCCCGAATCCAAATTGGCAGGGGTTGAGTATAGTAAAATTTTTTTGGGTAAGGGAGGAGTAGATTTGTTTTATTAATTAATTTTTCGAAGATTTTTTGAGAGAGGGGGGGAATTGGGATATTGGCCATATTATTCAAACCCTTTTTTGGTCCCCTCCTTTGTGGATCGGGGGGACCCTTGCTATTTTGAGTACTGTAGGGAAAGGGGGAGGATTCAATGGATTTTTTAAAGAGTTTGCAAAATTGGTTTATAGCACTTGTGACACTTTTTTTTATAAAAGGGGGGTAAGGGATTTAAAAACTCCTGCCCCTTTTTTTTTTAGGGGGCTTGATAATAAGGGGGACTTCGTTTGGGGTTTGTCGAGCTAGGAAAGTGTTTCGGTTTTTGCCCGGAGGTAAAAATTTGGGGGATCTGACTTTGGGTTTTTTTGGCAAGGTTTTTTTCCTATAGTGGAGAAGAAATCATTGAGTCGTTTGCTGTTTTTTGTTGGTGGGAGTTGGGGGGCACTGATTTTGCTAATTTTATTTCGCTATTTTCCCGGGTTCTTTTTTGTTCCCAGAAAATTTTTTTATAAAAGGTTTTTCCCGGGTTTTTTTAAAAACCAAACCCTTTAATTTGGGTAAACTGTTCCTTTATAATACAATTTTTTTTCCCTTCTTATCAGGGTGGTTAGGACTGACGAAATAAACTTTTTTTTTGGTCTCTGGTTATGTGGGCCCCTTCTGTAAATGTTTTTCATATTGGGTTTTGTATTTTTTGGATTTGGGAAAGCTGGGGGTTAGCCAGGGGCTGTTCAGTTTTCTTTGCTGTCCAAACTGTTTAATTTTTTTTTTGGGGAGTGCTTTTTTAAAAAGGTATTGGGGGCTTTTTTTTTGGGAAAAATTTTTAATACATTCGTCAAAAATCTTAAAAGATTTTTTAGCTCAGTGGGCCATCAATGTTTCTACGCTGTTGTGAAAGTTAAAAAAATGGCTGCCTATTGTGAAGTCTGAAGGGAAATTTTTGTAGTGTCTTGGGGGATTTTTTTTAAAAGTTTTTATAGGAAAGTAGGGTAGGGGGTCTGTGGGATTATCTTAATTATTTCCAATTTTTAAAAGGGGGTATGGTGTTTGGCCAGAGTGGTCCCAAATTGGGGAAAAACCCAACTCTTAACCCTTGTAGGTTTTTTTTTACTGTTGGGAGCAACATACCCTTTCTCATTGTGTTTGTGAATTTAGTAACGGGGGGTCCTGGTCCTTGCAGAGATTTTTTATTGAAGTCACCTGAGAGTAGTAAGTGATCTTTTTTTCATGGTGCATCCCTTATCATCTTTTCCCAGGGTTTTTACTTTAAAATTGGGGTAATTTTTGATGTGGGCCCCTGTAAAAAGTTTTTTCAATTGAGAGGTTTTTTGAGGATTTGGAAATTTAATTTTGGGTATTATATTTCCCCATGTTCCCTCCCTTTTGCAAGTATTAGTTTAACATTCTAGTTTTGGGCCCCGAGTATATATGGCTGTCCCCCCCCCTTGGGTTGGGCGGGGCCCACAGTTTTTGTATGGCTTGTAACCAGGGAAAGGCAAAAGACATCTGTACTATCAGGGGGTTTACCCGGTTTTTAGTTTTTGTAATGATGGACATATGGCATGTAATTAAATTTGTAATGCTTATGAGGTTTATCGAAAACTTGCTTAAAAATCGATATTTTAGTTAAAGGGTATTATGTTGGGTTTTGGGAATGAGAAGTGCCTTTTTTTTGTTCTGCCCGTGTAGTAATTACAGTAACTGTTTTGGGTTTATTTACGTCATTATAAAAGAGGTTGGTATCAGGGTCAAAGCTTTTAAACATAAGAAAAAGGGATGAAACACCTGGGGGGTTTTCCTGAAGGGTTTTTCCGGGGATCAACGCCCCCGCGGCCCGGTCCATGACCAGGCCTCCCGATGGATCAGGGCCTGATCAACTAGGCTGTTACTGCTGGCCGCACGCAGTCCGACGTACGAGCCACAGCCCGGCTGATCCGGCACTGACTTTAGGTATCTGTCCAGCTCTCTCTTGAAGGCAGCCAGGGGTTTATTGGCAATTCCCCTAATGCTTGATGGGAGGCTGTTGAACAGTTTTGGGCCCGGACACTTATGGTGTTTTCTCTTAGTGTACCAATGGCGCCCCTACTTTTTATTGGCGGCATTTTGCATCGCCTGCCCAGTCTTTTACTTTCGTAGGGAGTGATTTCTGTGTGCAGATTTGGGACCATTCCTTCCAAGATTTTCCAAGTGTAGATTATGATATATCTCTCCCTCCTGCATTCCAACGAGTACAAGTCAAGTGCTTCCAAGCGTTCCCAGTAGTTAAGGTGCTTGACAGAACTTATACGTGCAGTAAAGGATCTCTGTACACTCTCTAGATCTGCGATTTCACCTGCTTGTATGGAGATGTTAATGTACAGCAGTATTCCAGCCTAGAGAGAACAAGTGATTTGAAAAGGATCATCATGGGCTTGGCATCTCTCATTTTGAAAGTTTCTCATTATCCATCCTATCATTTTCTTTGCACGTGCGATCGTGGCACTGTTGTGATCCTTGAAAGTGAGATCCTCAGACATTACTACTCCCAGGTCCCTTACATTATTTTTCCGCTCTATTGTATGGCCGGAGTCAGTAGTATACTCTGTTCTAGTTATTATCTCCTCCAGTTTTCCATAACGGAGTAGTTGGAATTTGTCCTCGTTGAACATCATATTGTTTACCGTTGCCCACTGGAAAACTTTGTTTATATCTTCTTGGAGGTTAACCGCGTCCTCAGCAGATGACAGCCTCATGCAGATCCTAGTATCATCCGCAAAGGATGATACGGTGCTGTAGTTAGAATTAAGTATAAAACAAAGTAAATAGTCTTAAGCTAAAAAATAGCACCTGAACTATTTAACAAATGTAAAATAATGAGCTAAGGTAGTTTTTTTTTTTTCTTTTTTTTTTTTTTTTCTTTTTTTTTTTTAAGCTAAAATAAAGGAGACAATATAAAAGGGACTAATACAAATAAAGTGATGATCAAATAATGGAGCTTGGGAATATGATAGTAGGTAGTGCTATAAAGGTAATTCTTTAAAGTTAGAATTATAGTATAAAATTATAATATAAAAGGGACTAATATAAGTTGTGGTGAACAATAAAGTGGTAATCAAATAAATGAGCTTTGGAATATAATGGCAAAATTGTGAACTTATTCTACTTTAGCACCTGAGAATAGCACCTTGATTATTTTAACAATTGTGAATATATAAACTAGGGTAGTTATATAAAGCTAAAATAAAGAAAATATATAAGGGACTAAAATTAAGTAATGGTAAACAAAGTTAAATGGACAGGTGGTCACTATGAAATAATATTGGTTTAGGAGTAAGATCTGATTTGTAATATTAAATAAATTGAGCAGTTTATTGCACAATAAAAAGTAAAAAAAAATGAGGTAGTTTACCTGGAGTTTACCTGGAGAGAGTTCCGGGGGTCAACGCCCCCGCGGCCCGGTCTGAGACCAGGCCTCCTGGTGGATCAGAGCCTGATCAACCAGGCTGTTGCTGCTGGCTGCACGCAAACCAACATACGAGCCACAGCCCGGCTGATCCGGAACTGACTTTAGGTGCTTGTCCAGTGCCAGCTTGAAGACTGCCAGGGGTCTGTTGGTAATCCCCCTTATGTGTGCTGGGAGGCAGTTGAACAGTCTCGGGCCCCTGACACTTATTGTATGGTCTCTTAACGTGCTAGTGACACCCCCGCTTTTCATTGGGGATGGTGCATCGTCTGCCAAGTCTTTTGCTTTCGTAGTGGGTGATTTTCGTGTGCAAGTTCGGTACTAGTCCCTCTAGGATTTTCCAGGTGTATTTAACATGTATCTCTCCCTCCTGCGTTCCAGGGAATACAGGTTTTTGGAACCCCAAGCCTCCCAATAATTGAGGTGTTTTATCTCCGTTATGCGCGCCGTGAAAGTTCTCTGTACATTTTCTAGGTCGGCAATTTCACCTGCCTTGAAAGGTGCTGTTATGTGTGCAGCAATATTCCAGCCTAGATTTGAACAAGTGACCTGAAGAGTGTCATCAGGGCTTGGCCTCCCTAGTTTTGAAGGTTCTATTATCCATCCTGTCATTTTTCTAGCAGATGCGATTGATACAATGTTATGGGCCTTGAACGTGAGATCCTCCGACATGATCACTCCCAGGTCTTTGCGTTGGTGTTTCGCTCTATTTTGTGGCCAGAATTTGTTTTGTACTCTGATAGATTTAATTTCCTCATGTTTACCATATCTGAGTAATTGAAATTTCTCATTGTTGAACTTCATAAATTTTTTACTGCAGCCCACGAAAGATTTGGTTGATGTCTGCCTGGAGCTTTGCAGTGTCTGCAATGGAAGACACTGTCATGCAGATTCGGGGGTCATCTGCAAAGGAAGACACGGTGCTGTGGCTGACATCCTTGTCTATGTCGGATTTTAAGGATGAGGAACAAAATGGGAGCGAGTACTGTGCCTGTGGAACAGAGCTTTTTACCCTGCTGCCTCGGACTTTACTCGTTACGACTACTCCTTGGTTCTGTTAG